>JAMXBC010000008.1:31277500-32477500 GCA_024138005.1 Lumnitzera racemosa
ACAAATAGATTACAAGCATTTGTTACAATGACTTTACAATACTCCACTCTGCCTATCTAGTCTCTCCACAATTTAGGCTAATACAGATTTATAAAGTATAAACTATTTTTTCTCTACCATAAAATATATAGAGACTATAAGAGAGAACAAAAATACAAGTCTCAAATAATTTTACACTTAAAGGAATTAACACTTATTGTAGAACTTTGACTCGGTGTAGCTCTTTAAAAAAGTATCGAAAGAACTTTTTAAAGTTTTTCAAAAGGTAAAAACTAATCAAGAATTTTTGTGCAACGATAATATTTCTTTAGAGTTGTATCACGTAATGTTTTGAATCCTTCTTCCTTTTATATTGAGTTTTTCTAACGGCTAAAAATTTGAAGATTATCTTTTATCCAACCGTTAATTATTTAAGATAATTCCTTAGATATTTTTGGAGAGGATCTCGATCTTTTGAATTTAAAAAATAACTCTCCCTAACTTTTTAGATCAGAGATTCTTCAATCCATAATCACTAGATAAGCTTTGATTTGAATTTAAAAAGATCAGCTTTTGTTAGCTATTTTCGGATAAGCCTTGTGTTTAAGATTTGAAATCCGACAAAATCTTATATAACCTTATCCTTATCCTTATCCATTCTTGTATATATCTTAATTTATCCAAATATATTTTCACTTAAAAATAATCCACACAGATCATGATTCCATCTTAAGTGAAATGGGATTAAATGTATTTTCATAATATACTTAATCTAGTGAAGCTAAGGCTTGAATAATCCGAATCTGACTAAAATTAATATTCTACGTATCTAAAAAGTATCAGCCTTTTTTTCTTAAAAGTCTCTAAATAAATTTCTAAAGAGCTATACCAATTTTTTTTTATAAGAGCATCTGTAATACTTTCTAAAAACTTTCCAAAATAGTTTATTTTCAAATAGTTTGAAGCTTTTGAATGTGATAGATATATATGAAAATATAGTTTCTGAAAAACCTTCTGCAAGTTTGCACTCTTAAAGATTCGTTAGCTTTTAATAATTTTTGTTATCATAAAAATATATAAGAGATATCTAGCAGGAATAACTCCACCCCTAAACGTCATTTGTTCTATACTAAAACATGAAATAAAATAATGCTTAGAAGGCCTTCAGTTGCTTTCTATTTTAATCCAAATGGTTAAAGCTTCACCAATTTCTCTTTTCACAATATATCTGCTCATTTCATTCTCGTTACTATCCTTGCAAAGTAGCAAGTATAGCTGTTCTTATCATCAATATACCTTATCAAAGTAAAAAGATAAAAATGATATAGCATATTCTTTTATCCCTTGTCTTCCACTGTGTATTGGACAAGTGCACAATTGACTGTCCTTTTATTCAGCACATGTGATAGGATCTATTTGCCTATTGCACCTTCCTCTTTCATTTTCAGTTCACCACTTCATTTATGCATTGAGCCTTACATTTTTCACACACATCTTTGTTCAACTCCATTTCCATACAATGGCCTCCTTGTGCATCCTCCATTAATCACATTATTTTTCTTTTAATATTTTCTTGTTTTCATTTCTGCTATCACATATCAACTCTTGTATACTCGACTTCCTTTCTTTACTTTTTTCCTTCTTCAACATCCTCCATCAACTGTTATCTACACTCTCGATTCCTTCATTTAAACCTTCGTATATCTATTTCCGTATTTCTTCCTCCCTCCTTTTTTTTTTTTTTTCTTTCATTCACTATCTTCTTCACACCCATTTCTCTTTGTTTTGCGTTTCACTTCCCTTAAACACAAAATTGGTTCCTTTCTTCTGACTTCATTTCATTACTTTTGTTTCTTTTTTTTTTTTTCTTTTTTTTAACTAAACACAAGTTCCAGCAAAACACGAATTCCCTCCTTTTGTTCTAGGAAGGTTGGAGCCAAAGGTTGCCAAAATTCTGAACATGAAGACCTCCACAGTCACTAAAGAAGACTGATGCATTAAGAGACAGGAAAGACAACGAATCCAAAAGAGGCCATTAGAAGAACTAGGAAGAAGATTAAAGCCGTAATGGGTTAAAGGAAAGAACGAGAGAAGGATCCATGGAAGTCCTTGAAGGAGCTTGAAGCTGCTGCTATGGAAACTTCATAAAGAAGGACACACAATTTTGACAATGATAGAGAAGAATATTCATTGCTGCAGCATCTTGCATTACTATCATAGGTCAATAGCCCTTACTTCCCTCTCTTTACTTCACATTTCTGGACCTTTTGTTTTATTTCGATACTCATTTCCCTTATTGTAATTTGACAAATAAATAGAGCTTGAAGATTGAAAATTGGAAAGAAGTCCAAACCTGCTCTTGCTGAAGATGAGAGCCATTATTGGAGACTATTGGAGAAAACTACCATTGTAGAGAAGTAAGGAGTAATGCCTCTATTCCATAGTTGAGGATAAAACTATCAATCAAGAAGCAACCATTTACACCCTATCCCATGGACAGCATATTCCACAAGAGTAGCTCCTTCAAAATAGGCTTGATAAATGCCTTTTACTCCTTGCATTGTCACAAATCTTATCAATTAGTTGCTTACCAAAAGAGCCCAGATTGAGAGACCAAGTGATCGCTATGTTTTCAAAGTCTTTATGACTCAACTGTCTAATTATAGCCCTCTTACACAGGTTTTCTATACAAACCACTCATCTTTGCTCTTCATTGCCTGCGTGTAGTGCTACTATACACTGTTGGATGTGTGGGATTCCAGCGACACACTTGTTGTGTTGCTTTAATTTTTGTCTTAAATTGCTTGTTGTCATAACCGCATGCCCATTGCTCTGCTTGTGTGCATATTGTGTCCCTTCCTTTAATCGTGAATACAATTAAATTTCTCATGGTTATCTTCTTGTGTGGTCTGCATTTTCTCTTATGCTGTGAACCTACTACCTCTTTTCTTTATATATATATATACATAATCGTGGTGCACTATTCATTTGAACTACTCTCTATCTTCGACATTGGCATCTACTTTCCTTTTCTTGAATTACTGGAGTGCGTAGTTCTCTAAAATGAAATGCTGCTCGAATTCTCAGTTCCTTGCTTTGTTATCCAATATGCAGCTGCCTTTTTCTTTTTCTGAATGAAGTCTTTGAATTGCCGAAGTTGCACTATATATAAGCAACTAATATGCTAATTTTCTCGTCTACTTATCGTCAACTAATTACGTAACTTTTTTTTTAAATAATTCCTTTTGGTTTTCCATCCATTCGGAGCTACGGTTGCAGTAGATGAGATTATGATGTTACAATTTTTTTTGTCTTGTAAGCTTGATTCGATTTCTCTTTTCATAAGTAGGACTTGCATTGCTCTGGTATGCTTGCATCTTCATTACTTATGTATGCTACCCACCTTAGTACAATCTTCAACTCCGAATTGTGCACCCCACCCCCTCCCCTTTTCTTTTCTTTATTTATTTATTTATTTTTATTTTTTATTTTTTGCACTGTTTTGCTATAACGTATAGAAGCTTGGAAGTTCACGGCTGCTATCTATATTGTTGCTTATCCTTGGTTTGAGCCCATTTCTTTGTGGTTGCAGCTTTTCCATATCAACAAGAAACCGCTCTATCATCTTGGTGAATGTGGAGTTGCCTTTCTCTGTCTTCTTTGATCACAAATAGGCTGCTATTATGTATGTGCTTAGTCCAAATGAATGAATGTCGTGACCTTCAACGAGTAGCTGCACATTTCTTTTTTTATCTAATAAATTAGGGCTGTCGAGTTGCCTCACGAGCTGCGCTTTCTTCTGAATATAAACTATCTCGTAATGGGTTGACATAGACATGTCTCTTGTTGAAAATCTACGCTTTCGTACATCTGGTTAACATCATGGATATAGACTATCAGAATGCTATCGTTGGATTCAAGTGGCTTCAGATTTTTTCAATACCCCTAGCTCCCTAGCGAACATTTGACGAGTGATAACAAGAATTGTTCTGACTTAGGCATCCGTATTCAAATATTCAGGAGTGGCTCATATTGGCATTTCTTGTAGACTACACATATAATTGAGCTTCCAATATGGGCTTCATTGTTATCATATTGCTGTTGGTGGAGTTTGCATTACTCAAGTTTCTTGGTTCGCACGCTCATAGTTTTTTCTTTGAATTCATATATTCACACGTCTTTCTTCTCAAATATATATATACATATATATATGACTTGCACATATATATCTCATGTAAATTTTATTTTTCTAAGTCCATTTCATTCACTAACTCTTTCGCTTTCCTCTATTTTTGTAGGTGATCATTTTATTCTCCTCCTAAGTGGTAGAAGCAATATTTCATTATTGCTACCACTTTTCAAGACCAATAGTTGTCCGAACCATGATAAATAGACATAATGTTCGCTTCATCATTGTAAGCATTATGTTGAGGTCAAATTTTCTAAAATTGAGTATTGTGATGCAAAAGCTTCTAGGAGCATCATGTGAAGTAATTACTATATCATGTCAAGGTGCTATATTTAATTCAGAGCATATAAGGAGGTGGCACAATGTTGCATAAGAATAGTCCCATGCAATGAACAACTTTAATAATGTTATCCTTCAAATCAGACAAGAGAGTTGCATACAAGTGTACCGTACTGAACGTTGCTTACATGCGCGCACTAAAAAGTGAGCACGTGTGCATGGAGCATTCAACTTATGTGCACATCAAGCATCGCAAGCACATGCACTCTAAGCACATGAGCATGTGTACTTGCATTCTATGCGTCAAATATCACACACTAAGAGTGTGGTGTGAAGTAAGTATCACAAATAGCAATCACGTTAGACTAGTCTATTCATATATCGTATCCATCTGTAACCTTCCTGGCCCAACTATTAATGTGTAGTGATGGGACAAATGAATAAGTCTTGATATCCCTTATTCTTTTATGACATAATCGAACATCAAGTGTTGTATGATAGTCCTTTAGTCTTTGAGAGTTGCAATGACTTTAAGAACTACATTAACTTGACTTCATTCCATTCCAATTTTGTATAAGAGAATTAGGTAGCTAAGCACTTGTGGTAACAGGTGTCGACTTGAGGTCTCCTTTGTGTTCTTTTACTTCCTTGGCACTCTTGTTTACTTTTATGAAGATACCCTATTACCATATACTCAGGAGCAGTAGCTCTTCACTTAATAATAATATAATGGGAAATAACATAACAAGATTACTTAGATCCCTTTAGCAACCTAAAAAGTCTTAACAAACTATAGGAAACATTTACCAATGGTAGTACGATAAAGAATAATAATTGCTAAAGAAAGCATTCACTAGAATCTAAGAGTACTTCATTCTTAAAGACTTTAGGCGCTTACGAGCAATGCATCAACTAAGCAACAATGTTGTATAGTGTAAAGTAGTAAGATTACGTTGTCATCTCTTTTTTTTTTCCTTTTTAAAACAACACCATACAGTAAGGAGCAAAGGCTCAATTTAGTCACACTAGCATTAAATTGCATAAACTTGAAATTTATAAATTAGCATAACTTTAAGACTGCTTAGACTCTTTGATCTAAGGGATCTTTTATAGAATGGGCATAATTGCAAAACTACTTAGACTCAATAATCTAAGGGGTCTCTTATGTCATCTCATGCGTTAGAGTAGGAATTCATGCTTGTAAGTCATGACGTTTCAATGATCCCTTTTAAAGAAATGTTCAATCATTCCTATGCAGCGATAATAGCATTCATTACTTAGGATCAATTATTCCTTTCACTAGTCAAGGGGGGGAATTTCCCACTACTCGACTATGTAATATGATTATTAATGTATTACCTAAATTGAAGTGTCTATATGTTAAATTGCTCATCAATGGGATTGTCTTCACTACTTGATGGTAAGAAGCATTTAGATCAACTAAACAGCATAACAAATATGCAAGATTATCATAGCTTGTTTATGCTTGGGAAGCAATGCTCTTATTAAGCCACACATACAAGCCAAGTTCTTCGTTGTACGCTTAGGAGTCAAGGCTCTTTACCAAGTAGCAATAATGTGCAAACTTGATGTTCACTATCAATTTTCTTTTAAATAATCAAGACGGTCCAAATTCCTCTAATGAGATGTAAATCGTTATATGGGATTAGCCTTACACTCTTAAGAGATAAGTCTCTTACTTTACAGCGACAATGGTAATAAAGAGATATAAATAGATACAATCATGTTTTATAAGATTCTAATAGTAGTAATAGAGAAAGAAACTTCTTTCATTGATAAGAAGTGACTATTGCTTCATTTACATGTAATAAGAAAAGAGAAGAGAGAAAACTAGTAAAGTCATCCTCTATTCTTAGTAGTTTTCATACCTTTCTTTATGAAGCACCTTTAGTTTCCATAATATTATTTGTTCGCTTGCGTTTCTTTGCACCTCTACAACAACAATGCATTCTTTTCTTCTTAGATGCCTAAGTGTAAGCTTCTTCTACTATAGGTGAGATGCATTAGGAGGTTCTTTTACATTTTGCAATGCCGCCTCTTTATGTTCATTGAAGAAGGTTGCTTTAGCAAAGTGTAGTTCATATTATGTAAACAGGTGCTTTATTGTGGGAATAAAAACATAATCTTCATCCCAATGACCCTTCATGCATTGATGTCGTGTTAACGGTATCATATTGTGATCATGCAATCATGTCCTTCCTATAAGGAGATGGTAAAATGTAGACGCATCGATCACATGGAACTATGTGGGGCTGTAGATAAGTCCAACATTGAAGTCTACTTTAACGCACCCTATTCTCTTCATGAAAGATTCATATTAGCTACTCAACAAGATGGGTTACTTTACTAAGTGTTGAATGTTTATTTTTGTAGCCTTGAAAGTAGACATTGGTATAACATTGAGTAAGGATCCATTGTCAACAAAAGTAATCTTGATAGGATAACCACTGAGTATGCTTTCTACATATAGAGAGCAATTATGATTAGGACTCCTTATACACATATCAGCATTAGTAAATGTAATTGCATTTTTATTCGTAAAAACCATTCTCTCTGTAGGATGTCCTATATTATATTGCTTGTATTGACCTTGCACAATCCTCATGAGTAGGGTTGCTGCCACAAACCAAGCATCCTCATCAAAACCAATAAGATCGAAGAAATTTCCAACATTAGCAGTTTTTAACAAAGTGAGGACAATGTTATCATCTCTATTTGTCTTGGCCTTAGATCCTTCATGTTTAACTTCATACGCCTTGACTAGCTACATGTCCATACTTTCCATCTTTGTGGGGCCATAAGTGATAACATTCACAACATTACATTGAGTATTGTGAGCTGGAAGTGGATTGTTCCTGATATCATTATTGTTAATAATCAATTCCCCAATATGAATACATTCATTAAATATTTTCTTTAGTGTCCAACAACCTTTTGTAGGGTAGCCTACACTCCTTTGGAATCTAGAAAAATTGGGGTCATTTTTCTCCTCATCTATCGATAAGCTTTCAACCCTAGGGAGTCTAATATTTCCATCTTATAGCCATTAGTCAAGTAGTACATGCACTTTTCCCATTAAGCATGGGCATACAAGAGATGGTTTAGCGTTTACGAGCTTCTCACTTCTAAATTTCTTTACTCCTTTAAGATTCTCGTCTTGGGTTAAATTCACTAAAGGTGTACACTTGTTAAATCTTACAATTTCATTTCTTTGTCATGACACTGAGTTATCGATCCTTCATACATTTTTTACTAATGCCACAAAGGAAACCAACGAAAGATTTTCAAGATAGATTTCGTAATTAGGAAACACTACTTAAATACAAATCTTAACAAACATTCCTTCCCATATCAATCAAAGTAAGCCTTTCTTCAGTAGAGAAAAATTTTTCCAAAAACATCTTACACATTCCACCCCATGAATCAACTGATCCTTGGGAGAGATTAACATACCGAGTATAGGCTTTCTCTGAGAGATATTTCAAAAATTCCTTTAACGTCAAATCATTGTCTAATCCATACATTTATAAAGTTTCAATAAATTTCAATAAGTGCTCCTTGGCACTTCCTTTATTTCCATTAAACAATATGAATTTCTGACTCATATAGTCTTATAGATATGGTTTCATAGCAATGCATGGATGATGTGGGAGCTTCAGTTCTAATACGCTTGTTGTGGAATTTACCTGTATTTCTCTCATATACATGTCCAGATCTTCTTTAGACACAAATGAAGTCCTTTAAGCAAATGTTTCTACCCTTATCGACATTACAAGAGTAAGGTTAGTGAAATTCATAGCCATAGAATTTGCTAGAGCCAAATTCATAGGCATGAGGTGTATAAATTCAACAATCATAACACGTAAGGTGGCACATGAAGATGAGAACCTCCAATTTGAATTCCTTGATTTCTCATTTCAAGTGGGAAATGTTATGTAGACACAAGCTCTACCATAGAAAGTTGCTCCTCAATCCTAAGAGCGTCTTGCTTGCCAATAACCAAGGGTTGAGCGGCTAAAGAGCTTGTGTAACATGTTGCATCACATTGGAGGGACCTGAAGTAGTTGCCTCTTGTTGTACAACGGTAAAAGTAGCCAAAACAAGTATGCACTAAGCAAACATCGCCTTGAGTTCATTCAGATTTTGATTAGTTTGTCAAAGCTCTCGCACCAGTTGTGCATCATCAAGTACACCTTCTTGAGTACCTTCTCCTTAATTTGTAAGTCCAACCAAGGGTGGATTTCGGTCATTAGTAATAGTAATACCATCTTGTTCCTGATTATTCCTATCCATAAGATCAATAGGTCTTCTTCGTTGAGGTACCATGATACAAGTATCAAGTCTTCCTCCCTAATGGAGTCACCAAAAATGTAGGTATAAGGGTTCAATTGTAACGGTCACGTATGTATCGCATGACATATTGCACTATACATGATTAAAGAAATGACTTGACTTATACATATAGAATAATCAAGAGAGATTGGATAGGGAAGAGGAGTAAACGATCTTGGTAAAGCTTTAACACATATGATGACAGGTAGAGGAGTACAACGATATTAAACTCCATAATCAATGAAGAACAAGGTAATGTTCTTGAGGTGTTTTAAGTATTTGATCTTTAAAACAATGTTTCAGTGAAGTAACGGCATTAGTAAGGGTTGCCTCTCTTATCCAAATGAGGAAGTGAATGGAGTATTTATTGGAATTGGTAGTTGATCCCATCTGTTAGATCATGATAGTAATCAATGGCTAGGATTGAATCCTTCTTTTAATGGACTTGAAATGGATCCCCTTTATGCGCTTAGGCCCAATTAGCCTTATTTTATTAGTATGAGCCAAACCAAGAAAAGTTAGATTAAGCGAACCAATCCAACGAGCCTTATTCTAAGCCCAATATGCCAAATCTCCCCTGATAATCCCAAATATATATGGCCTTCACTCTCCAAGCCCTATCGCCTTAATTCAAAGAGTTAATTCCATTTAATTATTGGGCTCCAGGCTTGAATTTGGATTTAGCCCTCTACAATGCCCATGATCGACCCCAATTCGATCAAGTATGTTTTGCGATTACCTTTTTTTAATTGCATTTGTGGATTCTGTCAAACTATTCTAGGAACTAAGTCTCCTAAGCCTATAATAACCTATTTGAGTCATAGGCTAAGCTGATTGGGCCCATAACCAACCTAGTAGAAATCCAACCTAAACTCCGGACAAAGCTAACAAGGACAATCTAAATTAACTATAGCTCGAGCACTATAGCACAAGCATCATATCAATCTTTGGAGATGAATTCTTATACCTCCCATAGGTTAGTATACTAGCTTAGAAAGCTTAGGCATAATTAAAAGCCCACCAACAGATGGCACAACATTCTATAATGAAAGGCTAATTGCCTCCATCTTATTACTAGATATTTTGAGATTCACCATTAGTTGGAAGACACACTTTCCTATTATGGTGAGATCTATGCTTATCCACTTATTAGACAATCCCCTAGCCAATCACCTCATCCCTATCTTTTTTGTAGGCCCAAGTTCTTCGTTAGAAGGCCCATCCAATCCATTTCTCTATCAACAAAAATCTTAAGATGATAAATCCTTTGGTTCTAAAATAAAGTATGGTATTTCAAGAAACTAGTCGTTTACCGCCCAATTACAACATTAACAGATAAAGGATGGAAATTAGAAGGCAAAAAAATGAAAGGAACAAATTAAGTTAGAAAGAAAATGAAGAGAAAATACTTATTTCAATAAAAGGGAAATAAGAAGGAATGACTATAGGTGAAAAGCCATTAAATATATTTTTAAGTTTATTGAATTACCATAAAGCCCTATAAACTTCAAGTTTCTTTTCAATAAAAGGATATTTAGGTAATTTTGTGCACTTTTCTCCCATTTTCTCTCCATATTTGGAGAGAATAGTTATAATCTTTGGAATCTTTGTTGTAGAGTCTATAAACTCAATGCTTTCTGTGGTTCCCATCTCAAATAAGGTAAGTTTTAGCCAAAGCCCTATGTTGTATAATATTGAGCTAAAGACACGCAAAGGGATAAGCCAAACATGTCATGACGATCTTCAAGAACAAGGGATGGAAAGACCTCATGTCTTCTTTTTAAATGATTACACTCGATACAAGATCCATAGAGGGCCCAAGGAAAGTTTTTTCAAAAATGGTCATTCCCCTACTACTTTACCACCTAAATATTACCCTATAAACATAATCATAATATTTGGTGAAAATGAATAATTAGTACTCTACTAAGGAAATCTCATATCGATTGTGATAAGAATCAACTCATCAGTCCATCACCTTAAGCCAAGCTAAAGGATTACAAGGATTAACTTGATGTATACTAGGTTGAGAACCCTTTCAAGATGAGGATTCCTTCATTGACCTTAGAATTTTACACTTCTATCAACTTAGGCACCGAACTTTAGTAAAGGTTAGCACAACCTCCAAGCTGCCAAGCACTAAATACTTATCTAAACTGAGCTACCAAGCTGCCCAACTTAAAGAGGATCTGGATATCTTTAAGTGCCCAAGCTCTAACATGATCCCGATTAGGTTAACCCTAAATCCTAAGTTATCCCTAACCTCTTCCAAGCTAGTATCTACAAATGTCGAGCTACTCCAAGACTTACTTCATCAGGACCAACTGCACTGCAAACCGCCTGTCACTACCTGAAATGTGTCTTTTGGCACAACTTCTTATAGGCATTCTTTCTTTTTCCATACAAAACATTATTTGTCATTTTTACTCCTTTTTAATATGTTTAAGGAATCTTTTGTATTTAATCCTTTTTTGTCTTTTCTCCATTATTTGTAACCTTAGTTAAGGTCATATAAATACCTCACTTTTTCTATATGCAAAGATCATATTTCATTATTAAATACAAATATTATCTATTTGAGAGCACTTAGCCGTATCTTCTCTCTTTTTCCTTTTGCTCTTATGTAGTTCCTTTAACAATAGTTAGTGGCAACCGACCTTAATCCTTGAATGTGTGTCATATTAAGTGAAAATTAAGCCACATAGGATTAGTTGGTATATCATGTCTAACTAGTAGCCATTTGGATTTTGCTAGATATTTTTGTTTTCCTTTCATTACTATTTGTTATTATATGGCCTCCATGTGTACAACCTTAGAGATGCATCAAATTGCCATTTAAGGAGTTGAATAAGTGTTAAACAATGTTACAATTAGTTTAAGAGTGCATTAAATGATTAGTTATACTATGCTTAAAAGCAGAAGTGAACAATCAAAATTTGTAGGACACAGACAATTTATTAGAATAAAGTGGTGAAATTTTCTTATTTTATGAATGGTTCTAGAACTAAAAAAGAAAAAAGAAAAATCATGATTTTTTCTCCTAGTAGTCACATCCTTTTTGCTAAATCTAGGTCATTAAATCCATTTTTTTTTAATAAGTAAACACTTATATTAGTGTTATAAGTGTCGAGTTAATTTAAGATAATATTTTAACATCAAAGTATTATAATGGTTGGCTAAATTTGAATCAGATATGCTATAATTGAACTCTAGCTATAGTAACCGGTCTAATAGATTCTAGATTCGTAACATACCTATGTATTCTTAGAGATTGATACCTAAACTCAACCCGTTGTCATTAGCAACATATGGACATAAATCCAATACATTAAATGCAATTGCATACAATAATTTTCCCACAACTCAATCTTATAAGTATTAATCATTGATTTGCTTCAAGACTTTGAAAGGAGCTTCTATTCTAAGTGCTTATTTTGAAGTTCTTAGAACCCAAAAATAACTCCATTCTTAAGTGAATCTAAACCAAGTCCTTAGGTAAAAACATTAGCCATCTTCTTCCTCCATTTTCTTACTCTTGGTATTTCTCTATATGCTTTTGAAGATGAGTTGACACTTGTTGATGTAGTTTGTAAACTTCTTGTACTTTTTTATTCCAGTCTAATTGCTCTCTATGATACTTAAATAGTTAAGGAACCTCTTGGAGTAGTAGGATTATAACTATCTAATACTTCAAATAGACATTTACCTATAAAAACGTAGAATAATATGTTTTATGTAAACTAAACAATGGGGAAAATGATCCTAATCCTTTAAATGCCTTCAATGTGGCTCTTAATAAAAAATTTAATGTCTTGTTCAATACTTCAATCTAACTGTCAATTTGTAAATGACAAATAATGCTAAACAAGAGCCCATCCTTAGCTTTTGCCATAAAATCTTCTAAAATTACCTCAAAGTCATACACTTATGTATGAGGTAATGCTACATGGAACTCCATATAGCCACATAATCTCATGCAAGAAATGGACCATTTTATTGAAGTTATCCACCATAACCATGATTAAGTGATTTGCTATCTAAGTTATAAGTAATCTCTTTATCAATCCATAAATTTAGCAGATTTGACGATCTTAAAAGAAAATGCATATGAATGTCAATCCTTTTATAAATAGCACATGTCTCGA
This sequence comes from Lumnitzera racemosa, assembly GCA_024138005.1. Taxonomy (NCBI): domain Eukaryota; kingdom Viridiplantae; phylum Streptophyta; class Magnoliopsida; order Myrtales; family Combretaceae; genus Lumnitzera; species Lumnitzera racemosa. The sequence goes on from JAMXBC010000008.1 coordinate 31,290,446, forward strand.
CAATTCGATGTACATCTCTCTTGATATCTAGCTAATAAAAATGCTCCTCTATGGACTTAACTATTACGATAAAAATCTTGACCTATTATTTGTACTTTTAGTTTTTTCTAAAACCATGACATAGTAATTTAAACATAATATTTCTTTTTTTTTGTTAAAAAAAACTAAGTAAGATTATTGATTAATATTTGAGTCCTAAAATTAGTAGACAACACTACAGGATCCTAAACAAAAATCTTAAACTCCAACTAAAGCAAAACCATGTATAAAAAGTAAAAGAAGAACACAAAATCAAGAAAATAGCTCAATGACATTAGATAGGTGTTCAACCATTTTATTCATGCAGTTGATCATATAATGTTAAGTGATCAATCACTTATTATATGGTTGACTACTCTCACTTTAAGCCGATCTAAAATTGTTTTCTTTGTGTAAAATCTGTTTTGAAGATGATCATAGCTTGATTTTCTATTTTAAATTAAATTAGATAGAAAACATATTCTATTACCTAAAATTTTAATTAAAATAATACTAATTAAACTTTACAAAAAATTTTAACATTTTTCGATATATGATTGGTCGAAAAACCAAACTTCAAACATTTAATTATGCACAAATCAAGTGCCAATGAGTAGATAATCTATCTTATTTTACTTAGTTGTCTGTGTTAGGATAATTAAATGAATTTAAATTACATCTCGCCCCATATTAATCGATTGAGTGTTGTTTGTTCTTCCACCTAGGCTAATAATCAATTCGATTGGACAAATCATAGCTTGCATATTCGGCACCTATTAATGATTTCGGGTTTAACTGGTTGATATATAAGCCGTCAATATGGCAGACTATATATGGCTGGAGCGGGTCGTAACATCCTGAAGAAAGGTTTCACGGGATTGAAATAGTAGTATAAGCCCTCCTAATCGCAAACTCATACAGGGTGAATGGATCTGTAATAGTTACATTAAACTTTGCAGTCAAATAACATCCCTCATGCGAGTTACTGAAACAACAAAAATGTCGTCATAAGCATGTCATTTTCTTTCCAAATATTTCCCATGTTTGTCGGGCATTTGGATGAGACATTCAGGGAAGGCACTTGTCAGTTTCGTGATTGATCGGTCTTTCTACCATTCGGTTAGTCCGTGCATCCCGTGGCTAAGAAAGAAGCGAACCTAAAACAACATTATCCCTTTTCCGTGACTTCCACCACATCAGTTTAAAGCCCATTTCCCATATTCTCTTTTTTTTTTCTTTTTTAAGCCATCCATTTCTCATCATTGACGGATGTCACAAACCCAACATCTACGAGTAACACGTCAACGCAAAAGGCAATACGACACGAGCAAAACGACAGGACCATGCCAGCCGCCTCATGTTTTATTTCATGGCCAAAATCTATACTAGTGTTAAAATGTCAATGAGTACGACTAGATTAGAAAATAACCGGATTTTCTTCAACGGTTTTAACATTAAAAAATTATTATCGTCTTTAAATTCAATTGCTTGATTATATTCCTAATTATTTCTCTTCAATGTAGATTAAGTTGAAACCAATTTTTTGTTTATACGTGTAAATGAGTTGAATCAATTTAAGACGATATAATATTAAACTTAATTAGAGTTTGATCTAAAATATTAAAATTCGAACTTAAGTTTAACTTAACTTGAAATGAAATTTAATAACCTTACACTCAACTCTATTAAATTTGCTTGAGCCTAATATATTTGAAAAATGTTTTATTTTCACTTTAGTTATAAAAAAAATAAAAAATTAACTTCAACTTAAATAGTATTTATTGCTGATCCAAACTTAATTAGACTTATACAAGATAGTCGAGCTAAATACAATAAAGTTAAAAATTAACATAATTAATTATTCGAATAACTGAAACTTAAACTCAATATCAATCGCTCTCAAGTCAATCTCTAATAAACATCAAACCGGAACTCCAACAACTCAAATAATTCAACTGATTCAAACTCCAATCTAACTATATATGCAGTATATAGAATAGTGGTGATTTCTTTATAACGGCATTTTTAACTAAAGCAAACACATAAAAGATATCATGTAAATCGTATTTGCAAGCAAAAACAATGTAAAACAACTTAAATTATATTGTTATAATAATATCTTGTAGAGATCCTTTTTTATTTTGAAGCACGAACATTATGGTTCTTTTTTTTCCCCCCGATAACAAATATTTTGGACGTTTGTTCCTCTAGTTATGCGGTATGGTATTGGGGGAAAAAAAAAAACGAAAAGAAAAAATTTATTATGCGTGCGTAGGTAATTTCTCATCCTCATCGCAAAAGAAAAAGGTTAATTTCTTAAAAGCTAAAATTCCGGTCACCTCCAAGTAGTGCATCGTCGCACATGAAAAGAGACAGAGCGTTAGTCTTAAGATGATTGAATCCATGTGGAAAACAAGCTTCTCAAAGTCGCACCAAATCCTTGTTGAGATCCGGTAATAAATTCTATGAATAATTATCGGTGGAAACTTTAATTGCATAGATATCCCCATCTTTTATTTATACATTTACAATCCTTATCGATAATATTGTATTTCCTATTCCTATTGAGTGTTTAAAACATGTAAATACCCTAAAATAAGTTTTTCAACTATGCAACATTTCATAATAATTTATATAAATATAAAAAGTATCTTTTGTTAAAAAAGAAAAATGAGTTCAATGCTTGTTAAAGGATCTAAGTGATGAGAATCGACTCCTTGAATGAAGCACCAGAAGCTGAGCAAGAGGACTATTAGGACTCACTTGACACGTCCTAACTCGAGAATTACTAAGAAAAGAGGATTCCATCGTCAAGTCAGCCAAGCTGTTGAGTAGATTTATCGACTTGTCGAGTGGCCACAACCACTATAGAACTCTTGTAAGATTCAACATAATTTCTAAGTAACCCAATGCCGAGCATTTGACTGATCCAAGCTACTAGCCTTCTAATCTACCAAGTTGCCAAGTTAAGTATCTTGAAGAGAATCTAGGTGCCTTTAAGCGACCAAGCTCTAACCTATACCAAACTAGATCAACTCTGACTACTAGTTTTCTTCTAACCTCTTTCAAGCTAGATCCTGCAACTGTCGAGCTGCCTCAGAATTCAATTTAGCAAAACCAGCTGCACTATAAGCCCTTAGTCACCTCTGTCTTCTGGCACAATATTTCATAAGAATTCCTTACTTTTTCATGCAGAATATTCTTTCTCATTTTTATCCTTTTAGCTGTCTTATATATCCCATTCGTAAATTACCCTTTTTGTCTTTCCCATGTATGCATTATAACCCTAGTAAAGCTAGTATATAAATCTCTATTTACTCGTATACAACATCATACCTCATTATTGAATATTACAAGTTTCATTCTTAAGCAACTTTAGTGTCCTCACTTATCCTTAACTCTTATCTATTCCCTAGTAAGAAGTAGTAGCGAGTGATCCTATAGTTTGGATCGCTTAGTCACATTTGATGAAATGTAGGCTGTGTAAGATCTAGTTAGTGTATCATAAACAAATAGGTAGCTACCCGGATTTGCTAACCCTTTTGTTTTCCTATTCTATTCTTGTTCGTTATGGTATCACCCTCTTGTGTACGACCTCGAAAATGCACGGTTTCGATAGGGAGTGTGTTAATTTATAGTGAAGTTTTGGTTCATGTTTGCTGTTGGCGGCTACTATGTTTTTTTCATAGCTACTACAGTGTGTTCAAGCAAAGTTAGTTTTAAGGTTATGAGCTATGCTATGGAAGTTTATGAAGCAATAAGAATAGTTTCCATTGTTACTTTATTTCACTACTTCAAAACAGAGCAAGTTCTTTTTTGTATCACTTGTGTGTATGTTGGGTGTTAAAGTTGTTACAGCGTGTTAATAAGATTCTGAGTAGTGAGTAGAAGTATTTGTTGGATATTAATTTATAAACTTATTGGAAAATATTATACTATGCTAGATTTAAGAGTTCACGACGTTATTAGTGACCAAAATAATAATAATACCCTTGGGTTAATCAATGATAACCTTAACAGACTCATCAACCTTATTGAGAGTCTGGTTACTGTGGTGCAAGCCAACAGGCAGCAACCACAGGGTACTTCTCATCATAACCTACCTAAAAATGTTCTTGAGAAATGATATAGCCAAAGTAGTCGAGCTAATCACCTAATTTGACCCTATTGAGCTAGGGGAGTGAGAGACTAAGTCACTAAACGAAAGTTAGAGTTGAAAGAGATTGAGGATGATGTTGAGAAGGTAGATGTAAAGGAGTATGAAGAGAAAGAAGAAGAGGTTGAATATTATAAAGCACAAGAGTGAGGATGTTAAGCTCTTCGAGGACTTGATAATGTTAAAGTCCAAATCCTAATTTTTACTAGTAATAGAGATGAAAATGAGTATTTAGAGTAGGAAGAAAAAGTTAAAAAGGTGTTTAACTGTTATCGATATACAGATATAGTTAAGGTTCAACTTGCTACACTTGAATTTTCTGAATATGCTATTATGTGGTAGAAGAATTTAAATGTGGCTAAAGTAAGGGATGGAAGGAAAAGTGTGCAAACTTGGGAGGAGATGAAGAGATTGTTAAGAGGCAAATTTGTACCTACTAATTACCTATAGGACACATTTGCCAATTTGCAAGAGCATCGCCAAGGGAGCCGATCAATTGATGACTATGTTAAGGAATTCCAAATGTTGATGATCCAAGATAAAGTAGATGAGCTCGAGCCTTGTACAATGTTCAAGATTCATTTCCAAACTCAAATATAAGATTCACAACATTATAGAAGTATAGAGGTTCTATATATTAAAAAAGGTCATCAAGGTATCACAGAGAGCCAAAAGCAAAGGAGAAATGCACCAAGCAGACCTAAGCTGAGTTTTTCTCAAAATCTTACTCTGCATCGACCTATTCATGTTGAGCTGAGGAAGAACATGACTAACTTGATGATAATCAAGTAGGCTAGAAGAGTTGAGCATAAGATAAGCCAACCCCAAAGACAAATGAGAAAGGATAAATGTCTGGATGAAAGACAAGTGAGGTGAAGTGCTTCAAATACTTGGGATACGGACACATGGTTGCTGAGAGTCCTAACCAACGTGCCATCTTGCTTTAAAGAGATATAGTGGATAGCACCTATGAAAGTGAGGCTGAAGATGGAAAGAATGCTCGAAGAGTAAAAGTCAAGAAGGAAGAGAAAACCTATATCTATACCGACCAAGGAGAAGTGATGACACTAGTACTGGACGAGTACTGAGTTCCTTGTTGAGCTTCGAGGAAGATCAAAGAAAAAATTTGTTCCACACCAAGTGAACCATTAAGGGATAACTATGCACCATCATTGTTAATGGAGGGAGTTGTACCAACGTATTTGCTTAATTCCTCATACAACAAGGGTTACAACTACTAACCTTTAAGCACCTCCAACCTTACAAGCTACACTGGTTACATGATAAGGATGCTCTACACATCACTAAACAAGTATCTGTACCTTTTAGTGTTGGGAAGTATATAAAGATAAAGTAGTGTATGATGTCATCCCCATTAGAGCTTCACATCTATTAGTTGGAAGACATTGGTTATCCGACCAATATGTTAGTCATGACAGATATAAGAACACATATTCCTTTGTTAAGAAAGGAAAGAAAGTCGTGTTGTAACCCACGACATCAACCTAGGTGAACGAGACTCATAACTAGCTCACCCAAGCTAACAAGAAGAAAGCATTAGTGATGATCCGATGAGAACTCTAAGTTGTTGAAAGGGCTGATGAGCTTATGTTTTTATTAATTAGGAGACTGTAGAGATTAGGGATCTAAAAGATGTGTTTAACAAGATCCAAAGATTAATAGATGAATTTTCTGACCTATTCCCTAAAGAATTACTTGAGGGACTAACACCATATTGATTTATAGCTACGCATAGTCTTGCCGAACCCACCTGCCTACAAGATGAATCCTGAGTAAGCTGCTAACTTGAAAAGATAAGTGGATAAGCTAATAGAATGAGGTTATCTAAGAGAAAGCGTAAGTCCTTATATTATACCAGCTCTACTCATCCTAAATAAGGATGGTTTATAACGTATGTACATCAATAGCTGAGCTATCAACTGTATTGCTATCAATCGTATTGCTATCAAGTATAGATACCCAATACTGAAGCTTAATGACATGTTAAATGAGCTACATGATGCTTGAATATTTTTTAAGATTGACTTACAAAGTAGCTACCATCAAATTCTCATGAAACCTAATGACAAGTGGAAAACTACCTTCAAGACAAAGCATGGTCTTTACGAATGGTTGGTCATGTCATTCAAACTTAAAAATGGGCCGAACACATTTATGCAACTTATGAACGATGTAATGCATCTGCTGATCAAAAAATGTATGGTAATATACTTTAACCACATATTAGTATATAGTGTCGATCGGAAAAACCGTGTTCAACATCTTCGAGTTGCTTTAGACATTCTACTTGCTAAGAAGTTGTGTAAGAACCTAAAGAGGTATATGTTTTGTCAAAGAGAATTTATCTTTCTTAGGTGTGTAATATTTGGGGATGGAATCCAAGTAGATAAGGAAAAGGTTCGAGCTATCTTGAACTGGTCGACATTGTAGAGTGTCACTAAAGTACAAAGTTTTTATGGCCTTACTTCTTTCTATAGAAGAATTATTAGGAGCTTTAGTACTATTACCGCCCCATTAACTAAGCTCACTAAGAAGAGTGAAAGATTCCAATGGAATAACCAAGCTGAGAAGAGCTTCAGGGAGACTAAGGGGAAGCTTACTACTGCCTCTGTCTTAGCTCCACCAGATTTTGATAAGCCGTTTGAATTGGAATACAATGTATCAGGCCTTGATATTAGTGCCGTCCTAATGCAAGAACACCGACCTATTACTTACCATAGTGAGAAGCTCAATAGTGCCACACTGAACTACTCTATATATGAAAAGGAGTTATACTCTCTTTTTCAAACTCTTACTGTTTAACAACACTATCTGTTATCTCAAGAGTTTGTAATTTTATAGACCATGAGTCCTCGAAGCATCTTAACAGTTAAAACAAACTCTCAAAGAGGTAAGCAAAGTGGTTAGAGTTCATGGAAGGATTATGTTACGTAATTTGGTACAAGAAGGGCAGTACCAACGTAGTCACAGATGCCTTGTCTAGTCGACAAACTTTGCTAACCATTCTTTAGACAAAATTATTGGGATCTTCTCTTATCATCAAGTAATATACTATTGACCTACTTTTAGTCCTACTCTTGAGAAGTGTAAAGAAGGAGTAGTTATTGGAGGATATTACCTCAAGGATGATTATCTATTTAAGGAAAGAAGGATGTGCATACAAACTTATTCTACACAAGTTGTTGGTTAGGGAAGCTTATAATGGAGGATTAACTTGCCATTTTAGTGAAACCAAAACAGTCGAACCGTTGAAAGAAAATTTTTATTAGCCTAGTTTAGCCAAGGATGTCTACAAAGGTAGTTAGAAGTTGTGAAGTGTATAAACAAGCAAAAGGGAAGAGGGAATTACGTAGAGAGTATATGCCTTTACCAACACCAACCACCCCATAGGCTAACCTTAAGATGAACTTTGTCCTAGGGTTACCTTAGACATTCGAAGGAAAAGATTCAATCTCTATTGCCCATTTCAGCAAAATAGCATATTTTGTTCCGTATCATTGAACTAATAATGCTTTATATTTTTTTTATTTGTTTTTACAAGAAGTTATTCAACCATATAGAGTGCCAAAGACCATTATTTTAGATTAGGATACCAAATTCTTAAGCTATTTTTAGGAGACCTTTTGGAGAAGACTTAAGACTAAACTTGTGTTCAACTCTAGTAGACATTCTCAAACTAATGGCTAGACTAAAGTGGTGAACAGGACACTAGGCAATCTACTCCAAGCTATCATAAGAAATAACTTAAAAGAATAAAATTAGTGTCTATCAGTTGTAGAGTTCGTATACAACCAAACTGTCTATAGTACCACTAAGAATACTCCTTTTAAGGTCATCTATAGCCTCAATCCTACTATTTCCCTAAGCTTGATCACTACCTCCGTAACTACTGAAGAGAATCAATTAGAAGTTAACCGAACCCAAAGATTACAAAAGCCACACTAATCTATGGCAAGGAAGATCACCAAGTTCAATTAAAAACAATAGGAGATCAATAGTCATAGCAGCTAAACTATTCCTTTCTAGCTAAGCGACTTAGTATGGATTCATCTCAGCTAAAAAAGATTTCTATTCCTAAGACATAGCAAACTATCCCCACAAGGTAATGGTCCATTCAAGATCCTAAAGAAGGTTAATCATAATGCCTAATAGATCGAACTACCAAAGAACTATGGTGTTTCCCCCACCTTCAATGTAACTGACCTAATTCCCTACTAACCTAAAGACGTCGCAGAAAAGACCAAAAGAGTGCAACCCCCACAAGAAGGCTCATCCAATTTGAGGACAAATCCTTCTAACCTTTAAGCAAATGAAAGGAATCAACTCCTCGGACCAATTACTAAAAGCTGAGCAAGAGGACAATCAGGACGCACTTGACACATCTTACTCAAGAATTACTAAGAAGAGAGGATTCCATCACCAAGCCAGTTGAGCTATTGAGCAAATTTACCAACCTGCTAAGCAACTACAGCTATTACTAAACTCTTGTAAGGTTCAACATACAAACTTCTCTCTTATCTGAGCTACCAACATTCTAGTCTGCCTAGCTGCCAAACTAAGCAACTTAAAGAGAACCCAGATGTCTTTAAGCAACTAAGCTCTGACCTGAAGCAAACTAAGTCAACTCTGACTATTGACTTTCTTCTAACATTTTATGAGCTGGATCCTACAATTGTTGAGCTACCTCAGAATTCAATTCAATGAAACCAATTGCACTACAAGCCTCCAGTTACCTCTTGACATGTGTATTCTAGCAAAACATCTAAAAGGATTCCTTACTTTTTCATATAGAATATTCTTTATTCTTTTTACCCTTTTAGCATGCTTATTATCCCATTTGTAAATTACTCTTTTTGTCTTTCTCATGTATACATTATAACGCTAATGGGACTAGTATATAAACCCCCATTTACTTATATGCAACATCATACCTTATTATTGAATATCATAAGCTTCCTTTTTACGTAACCTTAGTGTCCTCATTTATTGCTAACTTTTATCTATTCCATTTAGTAAGAAGTAATGACAAGTAACCCTATAGTTTGGACTAGTGAGTCACAAAAGTGTAGGCCATATAAGATATGATTAATGTGTCATATCGAGCCAAGTAACTACTTGAATTTGCTAACCCTTTTTGTTTTCCTATTCTATCCTCAATCATTGTGGTGTTGCCTCTATGTGTACTACCTTGAAGATGCATCACTAAGTGTATGATTAAAAGAACCAAAAGTGTTACTGTAATTTTAAGAATCTAGAAGGTTAATTGATACAATTTACCATGACCATATGTTTTTTTTTTTAATTATTGGTCTAAAAGCTCATGATAATGTCATCATATATTAGGTAAGGTTGTTCATAGAACCAATAACTTAATAGATAACCAAACTAAATGAGCTTAATCGGATTGCAAATGTGATTTTTTTTTCTTTTTATGTTTAAAAAATAGTCCAAGAGGTTTGTAATTCGATTTGAAAACCAAACCTAGCCATTTTAACCCCAAACCAAATAGTTTCTTCCTTAAAAAAAAAAGAAAAAAAGAAACATATTTTCATTTTTGAAAGCCAACAAACAATCCAGCCTATCAATCCATATAATGGAATGGAAAAAGGAATCTAGCCCTAGTCTTAATACTCGCAATCTCTTAGTCTTCGATGTCTAACTCCTCCTTCATTTCATTCTCATGTATGTAAATCTTAAAGTCATATTAGACTCTCGTTCTTAGTTCACACCTCTATTAAAGTCACTTTCATCTCTTATTTTTGTCTTAATTCCTCACATTTCCATAGTGACATTCCCCTTATTTCTATCTCTATTCCTCACACTCTTATAATTCTGTTCTCATCTCTAAGTCTCTTCCTAACCTTTAAACCAACAAACTCGATGTTGTATAAGTATGTATAGTCTCATTTCTCTAAACTATTATAGTTTATTACATAATATGGATGATCTATTAGGAAATTTATAGGAAAGGTTTGAGTGGAAAGTGGACTTAATCTACGTAGTATTATTATCTACAATTCATTTTTTTTTTTTCATTTGTATATATGTGGTTACAATCTACTAACGGCATATTCACTTGAATGGAGTAGCCATTTGATTCCTCTCTTATTCCATATAAAGTTGCTATTAGAATGTTAGTTAAACTTTAGATATTGAATGGTAATACATTACTCTACCCCATGAATTGTTATTTAGTGGTCTATTTATCATTTTGCCATATATGTGAAATGCCTATAAAAACAAACCTTTTAAAATCTGTTTAAAGAGGGGCGATTTAGTCATTTTGGTAATTCAAACTCCCTACTTTCCTACTCAATATTATGTTCAATTCTCTCTCTCTCTCTCTCTCTCTCTCTCTCTCTCTCTCTCTCTCTCTCTCTCTCTCTCTCTCTCTCTCTCTCTCTCTCTCTCTCCCTCCCTCTCTCCCTCCCTTTTTCTTCCCCTCTATCTCAAGACTTGAACATCCATTGGCAATTCCACCCTCAATACCGCTAAAAATAAAGAAGTTTTTCAAGGAAAATGAAGTCTTTTGATGAAAAATTCTTTCCAAGGTGATTTCTCGATAAATTTTTTAGCGCATCTAAGAGTGTTTTGTTTTTACAAGCTCTAGACAAATGAATTTGATTAATGATTTATGTAGCTTTCTTTGAGTTGTTCAAGTGTATTGTGGTTTTTTTATGAGCTTCAAGTAAGTTATCTTTTCCAACATTTCGTTTCTTTAAAAGTTTGGATATTAAATTGTTTTGTTGCATTTATGGATGAAAAAGGTCATATTAGATAATAAGAGTTATGCTTGGTGATGTTTCTATAGTAATAGAAGGCTAGATGTGTGTTCGAGTTTGGATATGAATGCATTTTATAGGAAGTTAGAGTTTTTGCATTGTCTTAAGAAAAGGATGAAGGAAATAGAAAACTAGTCAAATTTTTACTGGAATTATTCGAATCAATATGATTTCTACCATCAACCCAGTTTAAGGTTAAAAAGGGCTTTTTCTTATAGTTAAAACTAGCTACGTCAGTGTGCTAAAACACGATTGTGTTGTAAGTATATTTAAAGTACCGGCTTATAAGTCTATTAAAGGGCTTTTTGGCCAGTTTGGTTAAGAGGCCACTGGTGGCTTAAAGCTATCTGGTCAATTCACCTGTAGTGCTCTCTGATAGGTAGTCATAAGCTTTTGGCTTCCACTTCTTTTCCATATAATTTAATATATATATATATATAATTATTACATTATAATATAATTTATTGAAAAGCTTTCCCTTTAACTATTGCAATATATTATTTATTTAATCTAAGCATAACTAGTTGAGTAAGTTTAGTTATGAACAATCCATAGTGCTAAGACAAAAGTTTATCTTATTTAATTATTAAGTTCTAGTACACTTAATAATTGTGGTCAAACTATATCCATTCCTATAAGTACGTGATACCCTATGTGCTCTTTTTGCAGGCTAGAATTAAAATGAACCTAGTAAATACTCGACTTATAACTCGTTTACTGCTTATCTATAGCTCAACCTAACAACCAGAGGTGGTAGAATCCTAGGCAGTATCCTAATGATCGATATGTGATGCTATCCATAATATAATCATCTATTAAAATAATTTGAGGTAAAATTAGGGGTATTAAGGCTAAAGGTGACAATCCTAGATGCCAACTAAAAAGTTAGGGTCGAATGAGGTAGTTCCCAACCTATGATTATTATATAGACATATACATATGCTACAAGTGTGTATGTTATAGACCAATTTAAAAGGGCCTAAGCTCATGAGGTTCGTTTAAGCTCAAAAAAGATAATCTAGAATGTTCTAGAAGATCTAGAAGGTTCTAGAGTAAGTAGTAGGTAGGGTTGGTAGATACATTTAATGTAAAGGTTGGTAAGATTCGATTGTAATCATTGGAATGAATTGATCTTGGCCATCCATCTTGTATATATAAGGGAAATCTCCTAAGTTGTAATCATCTAATCATTTAAGTGAATACCATTTACATCAGAGTTTCTCTCTCTATTTTCTCTCTCTAAACTTTGTGAGTATGTTACAAGCTAACTTAGCCTTCCTTAGTATAGTCAAGAATGCGAAGTGCTGCATAGGATTGAGTAAGGGAATTTGCCTGTGAGAAATGATGTTAGAGATAGAAAAGGAGACCACATGGAGAGAAGATGTCATCTGGAAGAGACAACAACACTTCAATGATCGAGGAGTTGGTTGACCAGGATGACTGCCGCATCACTAGGTAGAAGGCTAAGTCCTTGCTGAACTCCTTCCTTAATAAGATGGATAAGGTGAAGCTGAGCATTATTGAAGCTAAGAAACAATTTGATGAATTACAAGGTAGCCTTGAAGAGATGGAGGAAAAACTTTGAGGTAAGTTACAAGGGGCATTGAATCTAGCAATTGAAGAGCTTAAACAATGTGATGAAGCTATTAAAGGGAAGAATGAAGTACTTTAAGCCCGAGTCACGACTTTGGAAATTAAAGAGGAAGCTTATAAATTAAGCCCGAGTTACGACTTTGGAAATTAAAGAGGAAGCTTATAAATTAAGCCCAAGTCACAGCTTTGGAAATTAAGGAGGAAGCTTATGAAGCTAAGATGGATGTTGCAATGGTGACCATGTGTTAGGAGATTGAGGATCTTAAGAACCAACTAGCAGCATATCAGGCGATAATGGTAAATGAAGTGACCATCTAGCCTACTTATAAGGTCAATGTGCCCAAGCTTGAACCTTTCAATGGGATACGATCTGCTCAAGAGGTAAACAACTTCTTGTAGGGGATGGAACAATATTTCAATGCTATAGGGATCTTAGATGACCTCAAAAAGATACTGTAAACCTCACAACCAGTCACTCAAGATTCCGATCGGCTGAAAGATCCAATCAAACTTAAATTATAAGTAAAGCTAGAAATATTATTAAAATTGATCCCATAAGTTCGAATTTAAGAAAATAAGCAATAAAATAAAATAATATAAAATTTTCAAATTTTAAGTATATAACCCATTATTTATCGAAAATGCGTAAAATATATTCCGATAATTAACGAATCATTATAGATAAATTACATGTATACTAAAAATCATAGAATGACCTAAATAATATTTAGGAATATTTATTTATACTATATATGAATTTACATATAGGTAGAAATACGCGTAATTACTTAAAATATGTGAAATGTGCTAAAATAATACTAAATAATTAAAAAAAATCATAATTAATTAAGGAAAAATCAAGAAAAAATATATAAAATTGAGAAAAAGTCTAGAAGTGGGGCGTGGCAATCTAAAAATTAAAGAAGGAAATTGACCAATTAAATTTAGCTAAATAGAAAGTCAAAAAGAAGAAAAGATAAGGCAATTGTCAAATCAATTTAATGCATAATAATTTCCATAAAGCTCTATAAATATCCCAAATTTTTCAAAAACTCATTTGATCAATTTGAAACCCTAGAAAATTAGAGAGAGGCGAAATTGAGAGAAAATTAGGGTTTTACAAAAATTTAGTAAAAATATGTATAGTTGGGGCTTGTAAAAAGAACCCAGACCTAACGAGTAGCTGGGAGTAGATGGCCACCACCACCACCACATGGTGGTGGCAGCGCCTAGGTTGGCTGACACACCCATGGCTACCGACGGTGGCCAAAGCCACCCGATTTTGTGTAATTTTGTAAAAATAATAAATATTCTTAGAAAATTATGAATTTTGTTATTGTAAAATATTTTTGTATTTAGTTTTTAGAAAAAATATTATTTTGATGAAAATATGTCCTTTGATATATGATCCTCAGGAAATCATGCAAAACCGAGCATGTTTCGGTTTACAAATAAATGACCTTAGGAGTGTAGTTTTGAGCCCAAAATTTTTGTATAGATTACTTAGATGATATAGAATAGTGTTATGAAGCCCGTTTTCAAAAATTAATTTTTAGATAATTTTTAGGCCTTAAAATGAGGCATAAAATAGGTAATTTAAGGTTAATTAAATGATTAATTACTGATTTAATGAATAATTATATATTTTAGGATGTTGAAATCTGATGAAGTATGATACTTGTAGCATTTAGGGTATTATTATTAGGTTAATTATATAGTAAATAAGTAATAAAGAAAAATAGTAAATTTTAAGTTAATTTTGTAAATTAGGGTAATTAGGTGTAAAATCTAATTTAGGATAAATTTAGACATTTTGAAATGATAATTGATGTTGGGAGATGGTAATTAGAGTATTAGAAATATTAGATATGTATTATATACATAATAGGTGATAATACATAATATGTAATTATTAGAAATATAATAAATAGAAGATATTAGAATAAAAATTGATATTATATAAATACTAGGGATATATAATAAATTTGATAAAAATCTTGAATTTATGTAATTATATGAAAAATATAAAAATTTCTTACATCAAGAGTAAATTCGGTATACTATTAAGGATTTAAGTGTACCAGATATAATAAAATACCGACTAAGGGTAATTATGATATTTGGGATATCTGAAAATAAGGTGATTAATTTCACGTCATGAGTTAAAATAAATTTCTAGAGTTCGGGTATAAAACAATACTTAGAAATTGAACTAGATCTAAAATTTAGAAATCTATGCGGAAATTAAACCTGAACCTAACCCCAAACCTAGAATAATTGTAAAAGATTTGAGAACCTAGATAACTAGATATATTAAACCCTAAACAAAACATAACAATAAGCATTATAAGATAAAACCAACCTATAATAGTTATATAAAAAAATAAAACCAAGTTTATATTATAGGGATGATCGGCGATGGCCTGAGCAAGTTGGACCTTGAGTGAGTAAGCGAGGAGTCTAAGTAAGTTGGGATTAATACGTTACTGTATTTTGGAGACTTGAGATTATGCTTAGTTGTGCTTGTTAGATAATTGGTTGTATGCATGTGCTTGATTATGAGTGATACTATGATTCTGTTTGTTGTTTTGGCTTGTATTGTATGATTTGTATTAAATGATTGATCACCCTAAACTGAACCTAATCAAATATAAAACCTGTAATCATAATCGGACCTACATGACAACCCATTAGGGGAAACCTAAGATTCTCTGGCCAAATACAGACCCCTTCGAAAGGGATAGCGCAATATTACATAATAGTCCCTTCTCCATCCTTAGTCGAACTAAGTGACAAGAGAGGAAGTCGCAACGAGGGTGAAGTCAATGGTTCGAAGGTAGTCGCGGGAGGAGCGGTGTCTCCATTCCACAAGCCTGGGTTTGTTCATGAGCTATTACATCAACGAGAACTCCTCAACCTGGATTAGAGTGGGCGCAATTTCTCTAATCTCACAATGATTCAAACAATGTCATACGATGGCATTTACTTGAACATGCATTACACCTAATAAGTTGATTAATAACCTTATTATGTTTATGGTATAGTTTTAAGTCCTCCATCCTAACTTACTGAGCTATGATTACTCGCATCCCTATAGACGTCGTACAAGTGCTGACTAAGAAGCAGCATACAACTACTCTAAAGCTAGCAACTACTGGATCCTGAAGAGTAAGAAAAAACATTTGAAGAACAAACATATATTTTTAAGGTCTAAAATTTTATTTTAGAATTTTTCATTTCTGAATAATGTAATAAGTAGGAAATATATTACGGTGAAATATTGTAAACGTTAATTGTAATAACTGAATTTCAGTATATATATATATATATATTTTCTCACTTTCTTAGGTAAATGATATATTTAAATTACAAACTATTTACTTTAAAGCGAGTTAGTTGTAGATGCCTTGTGTAGATCAAGTCTAGGATAGTAATTATAAGGCTAACTTCTATCTTAGAATATTTTACACGGCAAGGCTGT
Organism: Lumnitzera racemosa; assembly: GCA_024138005.1. NCBI lineage: Eukaryota > Viridiplantae > Streptophyta > Magnoliopsida > Myrtales > Combretaceae > Lumnitzera > Lumnitzera racemosa. Next base: position 31,306,497 of record JAMXBC010000008.1, read on the forward strand.
TATGACTTTGCCGCTTCAGGGCATGACAGATACGTACTGCTACTATGTACTTGAAGGATTCTACTACAATGTGGTAATGTAAGAAGGCAAATGAAATCAACACTTGGGCTAGTTTTGTAGAAGAAATCAAGGGAAAATTCTCTCACTAAAATGCCGCTAAGGGAGCAAAGGTGAAGTTATGTCACCTAACTCATTAGGGTAACATCAAGCAATATGTGAAGGAATTCTCAAAGTTCATGTTGGAGATCCTGGACCTTAACTAAGGTAACACTCTGGTGATGTTTTCAGATGGCTTGAAACTTTGGGCAAAGTTAGAGCTAAGGTGAAGAGGAGTAAAAGACATCTCCAAGGCTATAGTAGTTGCCAAAGGCTTAGTGGAGTTCAAGAAAACGAAAATTAAGACCTTGATGGGAAGGTGGAAGTAAGAGTTGAGAAGGAAAAGAGTAGGAGTTCCTTAAGGGGGAAGGCTAAGATAGAAGAGAAAAATAATGATTGGGGAAGAACTAGAGAAGGCATAGATGGGGAAGATGGAAGCCCCAAGAATTGAAATTCTATTTCTATAATGGATCCCATTATGCTAGGGAATACCCAAAGAAAAATCGGTTGGTGGCGATTATGGATGATGACAGCTCTAATGAAGGGGACATGGCTAAACTGATTTCTATATGACTACTAGTACTATGAAGTCGCTGCCCATTGAGAAGTGAAAGAGGTTGATATATACTGAGGTTATGGTTGTTAGCAAGAGATTAGAAGCCCTTATTGACATCGGGACATCTCATTTTTACATCTTTGAGGTGGCAGCAAGTAAGCTTAGACTAAAAGTAAAGAAGACTAAGACATGACTTAAGATGGTAAACTCAGAGGAAATCCCTACTATTAGAGTTTCCAGCGAGATAGAGCTCCATTTAAGAGGATGAAAAGGGAAGGAGACCATCGAAGTAGTACCCATGGATGACTTTAAATTTGCGATTGGGATGGACTTCTTAGATCATATTAATTCACTTATTGTTGCCTATGTTAACTATATTTGTAGGCTTAATACTGAGTCTCAATGTGTAGTGCCCATCATAACAAAAACTGGTCAAGCCACTAAATTCCTTTTTGCTATGCAACTATCTAAGAGCCTTAAAAAGAATGAAATTACGTATTTAACTACTCTAAAGGTGGAGGACGAGACAGGAAGTCAAGAGACATGGCCAAAGGAATTTAAAGATACCATGCCTAAAGAGTTACCAAAGAAGTTACCTCCAAGAAGGAAAGTAGATCATGTGATTGAGCTAGAACTTAGTATAAAGGCTCTTACTACAATTCCTTATTGCATGTCCTTGACAGTTTTGGGGCTCCGGTTCTCTTCTAAAAGAAACATGACGGGTCTTTCCAGATGTATATTAACTATAGGTCCATGAATAAGGTCGCTATAAAGAACAAGTATCCCATTCCTTTGGTATCAAACTTATTTGATTGACTGGGAGAAGAAAGATATTTTTCGAAACTAGATCTACGCTAGAGATACCATCAAGTATAGAAAGCAAACAAAGATGAGCCCAAGACCACTTACTTCACAACCAAAACTATGGAAGAGCACCTACAACATCTTCGTGCATTTTCTTAGCCTTAAAGGAAAATGAGTTGTATGTAAAGCTAAAGAAATATGCCTTTACAAAGGAAGAAGTGGCCTTCTTGGGGCATGTAGTAGGCCAGGGGAAGATTAAAATTGACAAAGGGAAGATACATGCCATCAGAGAACAGAAATAATCCACTAAGCCCACCGAATTGAGGTCATTTCTTAGCTTAGTAAATTATTATAAAAGGTGTGTTAGCGGATATTCTTGAATAGCTGCCTCTTGACAGATCTACTCAAGAAAGATGCTCCATAGGAACAAAGCAAAGATTCGTAGAAGGCATTTGATACATTGAACAAAGTTATCACTAAAGAGCTAGTTCTTGTGCTCCCTAACTTTGACAAATCATTTGAAGTATGTAAGGATACTAGTGATTATGCCATTGGTGGGGTCTTAATGCAAGAAAACCATCCAATAGCCTTTGAGAGCCAAAAGCTTAATGAAGCGAAAAGATAATACCCAATACATGAGAAAGAAATGACAGTTATAGTGCATTACCATTGAGTTTAGATACATTTCCTATTTTGTATAAAATTTGTGGTCAAAACTGACAATGTGACCACTAGTTACTTCCAAACCCAAAAGAAGCTATCCCCTAAGCAAGCTTGTTAGCAGATCTTCTTGGCCAAATTTGAATTTGACATAGAGTACAAGATGGGCAAGATGAATGTTGTAGCAGATGCCCTAAGTTAGAAGGTAGAATTGGTCACTATTAGTAGCCTTGAGAATAACCTCCTAGAGAAGATTCGAGAATAGATAGAGACTAACCAGTTAGCTAAGGCTCTACTAATCTAATGTAAAGAAAGTAAAACATATTTTGGGAGGAAGATAGACTAATATACATTAACGGGCAATAGGTTTATATTCCCCATTCATCACCATTAAGGAGGGAAATATTGAAGGAATGCCATGATTCTAAAAGGTAGGTCACTCGAAGATACACTAAACCTTAGCCTTAATTAAAGAAAGGTACTTTTAGTTGCATCTAAGGGAAGATGTCGAGAGCTATGTTAGAACTTGTCTCATATGTCAACAAGACAAGGTGAAACAAAGGCCAAACTTTGAACTATTAGAGCCTCTGCCTATTCTAGAGCATCCTTGGAAATTGTCTCTATGAATTTTATCGTAAGTCTACTTAAGTCAGAGGGATATGGTACTATTATGGTAGTAGTAGATAGGTTCTCAAAGTATGCAACATTTATTCCAGCAATAAAGAGGTTCCTCAATGACAAAGTGGCTCAGTTGTTCCTCAAGCATATAGTGAAGTATTGGGTTTTGCCCAGAAATATTGTAAGTGATCAAGCTGGTCATTTTACGAGGAAATTCTGAACAAAACTATTCAAGCTTTAAGGTTCTGAACTAAACTTTTCTACTAGTCTTCATTCATAGACAGAAGAGTGAATGCATTAGTAAAGCTTTGCTCAAGGCACTTCATAAGTGGAAATCAGTGAGACTGGTCTAAATTATTAGATGTAGCACAATTCTCTTTCAATCTACAGAAGAATGAATCAATAGGACATGACCCTTTTAAGATTATCCTAGGGAGACAGTTGCTAACTCCTAAGATAGTGACACCAAGGTATAAAGGGTCTAATCCACTAGTATATAAGTTTGTAAGAGAGTGGCAAGAGAGCCAAGACTTAGGTCAAACTTACTTAGACGGGGCTATCAAGAGAACAAAGAAAGTTATAGATAAGAAGCGTTAGCCAATGGAGTATCAAGTGGGAGATCAAGTACTTGTGAAGTTATACCTGATTTAGCGAACCAAGGGCCAATTGCACAAAGGATTGATGAGGCATTATGAAAGACCATTTCCCATCGTGAAACGAGTGAGACGAATGTCTTATAAGTTGGAATTGCCTTCAAGATTAAAATTCCACCTAGTGTTTCATGTTAGCATGCTCAAGTTATATCATAAAGACAAGGATAAACCAAGCTGAACAATATCACAAAGGGCTCCAATTAGGGTATTGGAATTGTTCGACAAAGAAGTTGAAGAGATTATCGTAGATAAATATGTAAGAAGATAAGGCCACTTCCTTAGGCATGAATATATGGTTATTTAGAAAGGAAAGCTAGAAAGTGAGGCCAGTTAGGAACTTGTTGAAGTGCTATGGCAATTTCTGGATAAGATTTAGAAGTTCCACAAAGAAAATGCGACGAAGGCATCATTAGAATAAGTGGGAGAGAATGTCACGGGCCAATTTAGAAAGGCTTAACCTCATCAGGTTTATTTAAGCCCAAAACAAATAATCCATAATGTTCTAGAAGATTTAAAAGGTTATAGAGTAGGTAGTAGGTAAGGTAAGTAGATGTATTTAATGTAGAGGTAGATATGATTCAGTTATAACCGTTAGATCGAATTAATCTTAGTTATCTATTTTGAGAGGCCTCTTATATATATAAGGAAAATCTCCTCAGTTGTAATCATCTAGTCATTTGAGTGAATATCATTTGTATCAAAGTTTCTCTCTCTAAACTTTATAAGTGTATTACAAGCTAACTTAACCTTCCTTAATATGGTCAGAAACACTAAGTATCGTACAGGATCGAGTGAGGAGATCTGCCCATAACATGTGCAAGGTCATAAGCACTTTAATGTTGCTTAAAGGCTTAAATTAAAAATAATTAAATTGATTAGTTACTTATCTATTACATTTAATGCTTGTAACTCGTTCATTGAATGACATGCACATATGTTATGGCATCTACATACTTGGCTTTGGCTCACTCCTTATCTTGTACAGTTGTAGATATATATGGTAAGGTTGAAGAATATGATGAGTCACGAGATGTTTATTATTACTATAAGGATTGAAAGGGTGGCGATTATTATTATTACTACGAGGCTAATTAGTAGGGATAGATTAATGATATTCTAACCAACTTATTTCATATCATTCACATGTTATGTTTGGAGACTAGACTTTAGTTAACTTCTTTATTTTTGTCAACAATGTTTAGAGGAGATAGACTCCAATAGATTTCAGTTGGCTAAGTTTGACAAGTTCAAGTGTGGTAAGAGCTAGACTCGAGCTTATTTATCAATGGAACATTTATGGCTGTGATGACTCATGTATGAGTCATTCGGTTAATCATTAATATGTGGAGATTTGTTATTATATTATACTTGGCAGTTAAAACCAGTGTTTTTAGAGATAGTAAAAGTGTAGTTAAAGCCTTAGTGTGTCATTAAATAGTAGTAACACGTGAAAGGTTGTGATATCCAGAATTTAAGATGTTACAAAATGGCCTCTATCCTTGTTGCATCACTACACCACTCATACAAAAGGAGTATAATGGACATTTTTATTTATTTCTAATTTAATTCCTTACATTGTTTTATGTCAATTGGATGGAATGAGCATGTAATAACTATTGCATTTATATTCTATTTCTACTGAATTGCAATTTAGTTCGTCACTTATCCCATATAGTAAAGGGGACAAGTAGTATATTTTTTTTTTTTACTTGATATCTTGTATTAAATTATATAAATAAAAATTATGATTATAGATGCATATCATGAATACTAAAATGTGATTAAAACAACTAGCTGTTTTGAAACTAGTTCAAACCCACTAAACTAAGTTGAACCATACTTCAAGCAGTTCAATTCTCGAGTATTTGTTCATAAACAACATTTATTATCCTAATCAAGATATTTATAGGTAAATGGTGATGAAAAATTGAATGGCCATCAATAGCAGTTGTGATGATTAATCAAAGTAGAAAATGTCAATAATAAAAATCAGAGAGTGGATTTAATTTTCTCATTATTTATTACGGTATTTTCTAATGAAGTTTTCACTAACATGTTTTACTCGGGTCCTAAAGCTACTGGCCAGATAATTATAATCATAACAATCATATTTGATATATGTAGAAACTATATTATATCAAACATAATAAAGCCACATTGCGTATATAATAGAGGGTTTCATGGCCTATCAACATGATCATTATAAGAAAAAGCATTATAGAAAATATAGAAAATAAGTGACAAATGGACTCCAAAGGCTGGCCCAAATTTATCATCTGAACATGGATATCCCGTAATCGAAATCTTTAATCCTATATACTAAGGTTAAATTAACGGATTCAAGAGATATATTTTCAAAATCACGTGAAAAGGATAAACTTCTGGATTTGTTTTCGTCCAACCAAGAAAGGGCAATCTTTTTTTTTTTTTTTCTTAAGAAAAGGAGTAGTGTAAATGCACGTGGGATGTGATTTTGTGGATATGCTCGCACAAGTCCTTTTGTGGGGCTCATGAATTTGTGCTTTGTCTAAATTGGGTAATGATTTGGTGTCTCATCGTGTCAAGTCGAGGACTGTTCAGTAGTTTCAAGTTTCTGGTTCATCTAAATTTCGCTACTCACAAGGTGTGTGCCCCTTTTCATTATTCAATATTAATGCAAGAAATTGTGGAGTAAAATAGTGGATGCTATTTTTAACCTATATCAAGATCAAGTGAAAGTCAGTAAACAAAACTTCAGTCAACTATAAATGAGTATAGAATAGATATTCTATTTCATATGTATATATTATTAAATTTTAAAACTAAAATCTATCTTATAGTATTATGAATCATGTACCTTGCATAATTCAATGAGTACAAAAAGCCTATGAAATCGATAATATTTTTGTTATATTTTTATAACACTAAAATTCTGAAGTAATTTTGCAACAATCAAAACTTGTGAATGTTTACATAATGTCCTATTCATTTGAATCCAATGAAGGTACACTTTCTATAAGTTTTGAAAAGGCACATTATAAAATATACCTCATACAAAATCCTAACAAATATTGACTTAAAAAAGTGATAAAATACACATCCACCATGAAGATGCATCATTTGCCTTTACAGACCTTACAATCTATTAAAAACTTTATTGCACTTACTTAAAATATATAATACTAGATCCATTATAATAAGCTTACAAGTATAGCATCCGATAAAAAATAGTCAAGGTAATGTAAGTAATAAGAAAAAAAAAAAGGAAAAACAAGAGATAACGGAGGCAAAATATCAAAACGCAGAAACAAGACAAGAAAGAGGTTGAAGAGATGAAGTATAATTTTTTTTTATGCTTCTTATTAATGAATGGTTTTTACAACGTATATACATACTTTCCTTTTTTTTTTAAGTTTAAGTAAAAGCTAGAAGATAGAAATAAAATATAATATTATTTTATATTCCTTATTGTTGTTTGATGATTTTTATTATTGTTTCATTTTTCTTACTCTAGTATAAGTTATAAGATACATACAAACCTATAGGGTATTCGTTAGGCCAACTATGGGTCAGCCTAGGCCTACTCGAAATAATTTTTCCCTTTCCTCATAAACACCACATATCACCTACTCTTACCTTTAGCATCAAACTTACAAATATCCGAACTATGAATTGTTTGGTCAAAAGAACAGGTACGACTCTCTCTCTTCTCTTTTCATTTTTGTCCTTGTACTATATATTTCTCTCCAAGTACAGTAAACTAGGGTTTGTAAAATCTCTCGCTATAATGATGATCTAACAAAAAAATTCTTAGGTCCGAAAAGTAGATGTTTCAATCTATATCCTAATACCTATTTTGTTGAATTCTCTAATATCATGTATGAAATCTAACCTACTTATTTTTAATGTGCAAGATATGAATGAATGAAGGGGTCAATGGAATGACAAATGAATTCTTTACTAATGAATTCTAGACTTTGAGTGCCAAAAGAAACTCCACTACAAGAAGGTTTCACTGTTTGGTTTTTCGATATCTAACTATTTGTTTCCTTTCCTTATTTGTATGTATCTTAACACTAGTAGTTGATTTGCAATTGTGAACATTCAATCTATTTGTTTCTACTATTAACAATTTTACAATCTCTAACCATTTGTACAACTACTTGTAAATTGATTATATGTTAGACTCCTATTATTTTTACTATACGCTTAAGTCTTCAAATGTATTCATCCAAATACCTTGAAGGTCTTGTGTTTCTCCTCATCTGTTTGTTATTTTCTGTCATAACAGTATTATGACATCATACTTGCACTTTACCTTATGAAAATAGATTCTAGGAAATTGTATCCAAAACCAACCATATAAGCTTCAATACTCATCCTTGATCCATTTTAAGTGGAGCATTATAGAATATAAGATACAATAAGATTACCTACTTACCCTTAAACCATATCAATAATTTTGGCAATGATTAATTTATGAGCCCATAATATTATTAGTGTATTAGAGTACTTGTTCCCTATATACGGTATTTTACTTGGTATCTGTTATGATTTCGCTCCTTATGATTTTTTTATCTCGTAATCATAACTAAAATCAAAAGTGAGAAGTGATGAAAATTAGTCTACTTTATCTTTTGATTTTCCAATAAGAAACACTTTTGTTATTCATATTAGAACAATTTCCTCTGACAAATATTACCATATGAGCAATGTGTTTTAAGATTTTCAAATTTCTAAAAATTATTTTCATTAAATAAAGACTCTCATAAATTTAGGATGTGATTTTCTTCTAAGAATTTTATCAATTTGAATCCTTTGTCAAAACCTATCGTTTGAGGTTTTCTTTAGTAATAATTATAAAAAAATTCTACATGTTACTCTTTCAACATATTTTTCTATAATCCATATGAATTTTAATTATGGCAAGTTTGGTTAATGAAATAATAAGAATAACTATTCCCCTCCACTACCCCTTTAAAAGGTCATAAATGCATTTGGTTTACACTAGTAATTCAATAGGATGAGATGATCCCATGAACCCATGAATAGTCATTAGTTTGCTATTTTTACATTTTCATTTCTATGAAATTAAAGCATTAGCCATACCCATATAGCCTCAACTTAGCCAGTAACCATTAGCCACAATTAAACGATGGACTAAAACCCATTGATATACTTAACATACGTGACTATTAGTCTCATTAGATCATTATACAACCTTAGAACCACCACGAACCACCATCGCTCATCAAACTACTAGGTGTGAGCTTGAACAACTTATGACATTTAACCACCAAGAATGTGTCATGGATGGACTTATCTAACACATTTTGTGCCTGGTCATTTGGCCATGCAAATATCTTATACATTATATAGCGTAGGAATGACAAACATGTAAATAGTTATTATTTTCCCATTGTCTTTTATTTCCCCCTTTTAGGACGTTAATAAACATGTTTAATGTATCCTTCTCTTTAGATTCAAGCTCTTATTCACCATTTGTTTGCCTAGGTTAAGGAAGCTTTCTTTTTAGGGTTACTAAATTGTATTAACATTACTCCTAAAATTCGATCACTTAATTGAATAACTAACTATTAGCAATCCAAATATGTATTAAAATCCTTAAAAGGTCTCATATTGAAACAACACAATTAACTAAGAAAACAAAAAAATATATACTACCAGTTATATCTTAAGGTACTTCCTTCAAACTAACCAATGCTCTCTTTCAAACAAGTGTCACAAAATATAACTATCTTAGTACCATGTGATCTCCTTTGAATGCATTCTTAACCATCAAATAAAGTGCCATAGAATGTGATCGCTTTAGTTTTATGGCTACTCCATTTAAATGGTATTTAGCCTTATTTAAATGAAATGGGTTTAGAATTTTCCCAAGGCTTTTGCTTAAGTTCATTTAAACAAGAGGAGCCATATTTGTATTAATTCTTAGAGTCTTCATTTGACATTTTTAACAAATCTGCTCAATCATTGAGACTTATAATTAGTTTGGCTCTTGCTTAAACCTTGAGATTAACATCAAAATGTCTCTCATAACTCCTTTGAAATCAAATCCTCTTAATTTCTTCCTCCAAGTATAAATGCATCCAACTCTTTCCTCAGCATCATAAACTGAGTGCTTAAAGCCAATCCAAGAGTTTAGGATGTATTTTGATTAACATCTGCCACGATGCACCACATGGGTGATGTCAAGCTATGGTAGCATACCAAGTTGAATGGATATGATGTAGGTATTCCTATATAGACTCATAGGAAGAGTTGAAGTGAAATATCGAGGGCATAGTTTGTCTAGCTATGATAAAGCACTAAGTATAAAGAGACATAAGCTTGGCATGCCTATATAAACTTGTATGAAGATTTGAAACGAGAGATTTAAGGACTTAGTTCTTTCCCTAAATTGTTAAGCTCAATTCATATAAGTTAAGAGAGATATGAGAAGGGGATGATATTCATGGGCTTATATGGCAAATCATAATGCCTATGCTTAACATTTAGGATATGCATAAAGCAAACAAGTTGTTCTACTTTCTTGAAGGCTTAAGACCCTAATGCTTGCAATGAGTTATAGTAGCAAAAAGCTAGACACTTGAACTTGATGTAAGCAATAGTTGAGTGTTTAAGCTTAAACCCAAATGTGAAAGAGCTCTGAGTTACAATAGCTACAATTGGAGGGGCCCTAAAAGTGGCATTTAATTTCCTACAAAATCTTGAGACATATGAATTTCTACTAGTTTGAGAGGATAGGCCAACATTAGTGGCAAGAAAAATTCATTTGCTAAAGGCAACATAAGGTAGTGAAGTGCCTAAACAAGGTATTACTTAATGGTAATGTGTAAAAACTAAAATAATAAAGTCGAGATGAAGAGTCTAAAGGTAAATGTGAAAATGATCTACATAAGATGTGAGCCTTATACACGTCACATGTTGTAGGAAAGAGTTCTTTAGTGCACTAATAAGTTGAACCAGGGGAATAATTTAATATATAAGGAGCTTCACTGAAAATGCTAGAATGAGGATAGCTACACCTTTTTAGACATGTCTAAGGTGAAGAGGCTATAGTTGATGTTAGCTGAAGACACCAAGAAGATCAAGGTTGTAAAATCTAACCCCAAGCCAATTTCAGGAGTTGCTATAATTATAGAGGTGGAAGTTAGATAATGGAGTTGCAATCTCAACTTCATTGCTATTTAGTTGATGACTTCTCCACAGTGTTAAGAATTGACATCTTAAGGAATGCTAGAGTTGTTTCCTTACCATTTTCTAATTGCTTATTTTTAAGGGTAACAAGTTGTGTTGTATGCAAGTTTAACAAAGAAATGAAGACAATAAGGCTAATAAAAGTAAAAGTTGTAGAGCCATGATGTTATATTTACTCTAATAGAGTCAAGGGCCAAGTTATAAAAGTGTAAGCAAGGAAAAACGTTAAGGGTAATCTAACGGACATTGAAGGAATTTGGCTATGTCATGTCGAATAATCTCTTAAAGGAACATTCACCTAAAGGCCTATTCATCATGAGATTGAGTTGATTTTGTGGTTAAAACTAATTACCAAAGTACAAAATGTAGTAGCCTAAGCTTGTGTAAGTTACAAAAATAGTTAGAAGTATTGGTGGAAGAAAGATTCGTAACATATGGAGATTGCATCCTCTTTTAGAATAAGAAAATGGGCTCTTAATATGTAATAGAAGGTCATAACCCTTGCCTTACATACCTTAATTTGTTTGATTTATTCGTTGGGCCAAATACATCAACTTGCTTTCATATCATAAAGCATGAGCCCAAGATAGCTTGTATGCCATTTTTTGGAACTTATGAATTTTTTATGATGCTTTGAGCCTTTCTAATCTTCTAAACACTTTTTATATTCTCATGAATAATGTATTCTATAGGATTATAAGTTTTTAGTTTAACTAAACAACATTATTGTGTATAATATGACATTGTCAGTTCATGTAAAGCAATTGAAAAAAAATTTTCAAAAGTCTTACATAAATTATTTACTTGTGAAGCGAAGAAACTTTATTGAGGTTCATCTCAATTTTATTGGATATGCTGTCAAAGAAGGGTAGATTTACATGGATGGGGATGGAGGTGATCAAAGAGTAACTGTAGTGTGAAGTGTAGTGAGTTGGCACTCACTCCTTGTCTTAGCAAATTAAATAATTAGTACGATTACTTCGGGTATGCTTTTTTAGCTTCTATAATCTATCTCTTAATTTAAGATCTCTCTTACAAACTTGAATTGAAGAATTAATAGATCTGTTACGTCGATAATGGGATAAGATTATCATAAGAGATTCATGCAAACAGTATTTCAAAAGTATTGTCTCCTTATAAGTTTACTAAAGAAAGATTGAGCATGATCTTAGGATAGGGAACTTACATGAGCTTTTCAAAGAATTGAAGCATGCTAAGACTAAGGAGCTTACCCTAAAAATTCTCCTAGATACATCTTGACCCCTTGAAATCTAAAAAGATGCATCAAATTTCACCTTATGTGAAGTGCTTATGTAAGATGGTCATTTGGTGGCATACAAGTGTAAGAAACTGACTTTTATAAACTATAGGTTCTCAAATGAAGAAAAAAGCTATTATATACAATATCTTGCCTTGGGAATCTTGAAAGCACTACTTATTAGGGTCTAACTTTACTTTAAAGATGGATAGTGTTATTACTAACCATGTTCTCACTCAATTAAAAGTTTAAGTTTTATAATAAGCAAGCAAGATGATAAGACTTCTTGGTAGAGTTTAGGATGAAAATTGAATATAAGATTAGGTACAATAATTAGGTAAAAATGCCCTTGACAAAAAAAAAAAATCATAAGCTAGCCTTAGATTGCTGAACAATTTATGAGTCATGTAGCCACTGTTTATTAAGAGTCTCTAATAGACAATTAAGGATGGTAAGACTTGTAAAATTTTAGATAAAAGGAGGCTTAATCCATATTGAAGGTCATTGCCTATGCATTCCGAAGGTAGGGGACTTAAGGAGAGGCTCATGACAAAGTATAATTATATTCTAATGGTAAGTCATCATGATTAATAAGATAAAGGTTTTATTAAAGATGGGATATTATTGGTTAGGTATGAAGATATTGGTCAGATGTGAAGGTAGAAGCAACAAATTGTACGTACTTACCAATATAATAAGACTAAAAGATGAAAACTAACAGGGTTGTTGGAGCCCTTTCTAATGCCTTAAAACATGAAAAAATGTCTCCAAGGACTTCATTTAAATCCAAAGAAGGTGAAGGAGTACTTATCTATTCTTCTTATTATTGATGATCTTTTAAAGTGCATTATGATGTGCATATAAATCATGTATACAATAAGAAAAACCTAAGTTATGCCTTTATGTGATATGCTTTCATGAGTTATAATGCATAAATGAGTTTAAAATGTGAAACATGGAAGAGCTAAAGAGCATTAAGTCAAGGCATGTAAATTTGGAAGGATGAAAAGCCTTCTCTTAAGGATGACTACATGAACCTTAAGCAAAAAAACTAAACATGGGTTTGTTTCAAATCTCCTTTACAAGATTCAAATGAAGCCTTTGCCTTATTTTAGTCATATCAATCAATGTCCCTTACACTAGTGAAGTCTTAAATGAAGATAGAAAACATTCAAAGAACTTATGTATGTTTCATCTAAAACCCCCTAAAGATATTAAAATGAAACAAACCTAGATGGAAGTTAAAATGATTTTCATATCTTATTCAAATCTCTTTTAATAGATTCAATAAAAAATAAAAACCTTTTATGTATCCATCTAGTATAAAAACCTGTTAATATAAATCTCTTAAATCTTTTATTATTTCTTATTTAGTTTACATCAATTATTTATTTTCCTCTTTACAGAAAACTTGCTTCATTAAAGTTGTTATAGCGTAATTTATTAATGAGAACTGCTTTGATATATCAAGTAGTAGGAAGTTTTTATTTGCTTGTCATTCTTGTTCTTTCCCTTATATCATCTAATGCTACATGCTTTCTTTTATAGTTTAGTGCAAAATTTTGTCAATTTAAGTTTTACCAAGGATGAAAGTAACTCATCACTTATGCAGTCTTTTATAATTCTTAAGAACTTAATACATTTGCTTAAACTTATTTTATCAACCTTTATGTTAAACATTAGACTTGTTAAGTTAGACTGCTTATAGCCTAAAAAGGAATAGTTCTACAAGTTTATGAATTGATTGAGATATATACAAGAATTTAAAGATCCATATAACTTTTTCTTAACTTATAATAGTTTACGATTCAATCATGAACCTACGTTTCCGTAGAACTCTTTTAGCTCAAGTTGTTCATTCAATTTACATTCAAAGTAAATATTAGACAACTTAAGGTTTGATTAGACTTTTTGAGTAAACCAAGTCTAAATTAGAACTTAGCAGTTGTCTTTTAACTTCCTTTTACTTGACATTAGACTCACTATCACATGTCTTTATAAAACTTATACAATGTCAAACTACATGCACTTTTTATGGTAAGACTTAGCACTTGCTTAAGTTCACGAGTATGCAACCATAATAACATTTATGAAAAGTTCCAATACAATGGAGATGACCCAACTTTTCTCGAGCACATCGTGAAGCTTTGAATATTAACTTAAAATACAATAAGTGATTGAGATATCAAGTTTATAGAGAAGTTTTAGACATAGCTATTCCATATAAAGTTGCACCTATTACTAATGATCTCTAACTATTATACTTAAAGCGACCAATAGACATAAAGATTCAATCATTCGTTAGAAGAGTACTTATGGCATTTTATCAATGCCAACAAAGGAACTCAATTAAGCTACTAAATGTCGCTTACTTTTGTTTCTCTTCTTCATACAAGAGCCACATCAAAGTTTTGAATGGTCAATAACCACTGTCACCTTATGTTGTTGTACCATTCACATTGAAATATTCTTAAGGCTTAACAATTTATGAACAACATGAAGTAAAATGTCAATGTTAGAAAGCTTATATATCTTGAAATAGGTGTTTATAGACACTTAATTTTTATCCCTCCGTAATTCTATTTTTTTTTTCTTTTTACCAAAAAAGTCCTGATTCAAAAATAAAAATAAAAATAAAAAATTAATAAAAGATAAAAATAATAAGAATTAACAAATGATGAAAATACCAAAAAAAAAAAAAGAAAAGAAAAAATTATAAAGATTTTGTAGATTTTTAGAAAGTAACTTATATTAAGGATAAATAGTTTTAGTTTTAACTTAGTACAAATAATTATTTTAGGAAGTCGTATAATTTAGGTACAATTTAACTTAAGGTACAAGCTAACAGCCTAATAGAAAAGCGTTAGGGTATTTAATATGAAATGAGTTTATGGTCACAAGTTCAAATCTCGTTAAACATTTATGTGTTTTTTATTTTTCTATCCTTTTTTTTTTACATAAAAGCTAGTTGAATGTACGAAATTCATATCTAATCAAAATCATTTGAATCTAGTTTGATTAGATTTAAATTGATATAAAAGATTCGGATCTAATTTAATTAGATACAAGATTTGATATGATCTTGTTTAACTTTTATAAATACATACACTCCCAAAAGAATAAAAAATCTTTCAACCATCTACTGCACTTCACGTAAGGACGCATAACAACAAACTCCAGTTCCAAGTCGTAGACATACGCCTGAACCGCACTGCTACAGTACGCTCTGCACAACAGTAGCAGCCATGGCACTACACAACCCACTGCACAAAGCAATTGTGAACACAACTTTGCCTTGGCTTACTCTCTTTCTCAACACCACCAATTCCGACCGTCCTCTATCCTTGCAGGAACACGCTCGAGTGACCAGCACCAATCAGTAGTCCACGAACTATACACACAATGCCTGAACCCCGATCAGTCTACACACAAGGCTAATCACATTCAACAAATTCCCTCTCGCACTCATCGTCTTCGACTAAGCACCTGAGCACTCCACCGACCAGATATCAACAACAGCAACACAGTGCACATTCAGCACTATCCCAACGCCACTGACCATGGTGCCATCTTTGTTTTACTGACCGTGACTGACCTCCAAGACAACACTGCTCTGTCCATGTTTACATCCTGATCCACCACCAAACACACCAACATCACAGCACACCACCGTCCACGCAACTGCAAACCGCACGACTCACCGAACAATCCACTATGACATCCACTAAACTCAAGCTGTTTACTGCAATGATCACTAATAAGCCCCTCGAACACGTGATTTATAAACAGCTTCTACGCCACAGCCGAAGCCAAGTGCAGGTTCAGTTCTTTTCAAAATATGTTATTATTATTTTATTTTTTTATATAATATTATTAGATCTTTAGTTATTTACATATGTTACTTTTAATATTAGTTTCCTCATATATATATACATTGAATATGTTATGTCTTATTTATTTAGATAGATAGTTATTCAATAGTAATAGTATAGATATATATATATATGTAAATATTAGCTTAAGAATTTCTTTTAGAATTAAGTTTTTTTTTTTTTTTTTTTGGAAATCCTCGAGTAGGGAATTATCTTTAGAAATCAAAATTAACAAAAAAGAAATTTTTATAAAAAGGTTATAGTATCTTAGAGAGTTTTTTAAATCATTTATGTGTTAGGGGCCTTTAGATTTTTTTTTTAATAAACCAAATTAATTAAAACGTAAATTCGACCAATTTTCAAAATTAAAATCAACTAACATATTTTTGAAAGAACTACGATCGTTTGATCCGGTTAGTAGGTACATAGGTACCTACAAAGTGACGATAAAATTTGTAAAAACTTAGATTCTTTTTCTTTTGGTTTTTAGTTTTCTTAAAAATATTACAAATTAGAAAAATAATCCTAATTTTGGTAAATAGATAGTGGTACCCGTTAAGATTTAATAGGTTAGCCTCCGGATTTAGATTCCTTTGGTTTGTATTAAATTAAAATCGAAGACCAATAACTAAATTGTAATTACTCTACCCAATTAATTACGTTTTTTTTTTATTTTTCCTGACTCTAGTTGGATAGCAACTTTAAAAAAAAATTATAAATATAAATAAAAAACCGGAATTTACCGATTTCTTTAGTCAAAGATTAACATTAAACGAGTTAGAATTTAGTATCAATCGGAAATGAGGAAATCAATTTTAAATAAAAGAAATCAAAAAATAAGGCTCGATAGTTTGGTGATTTTACTAGGGATGCTAAAGGGTTAGTCGTTAACTACTACAATTTACCGAAAACAAGATTATTATTATTTAAAAAAAAGAAAAATATTAATAAAAAAAGAAAAAAAAAGAACTTAGGTATGTTATTTTATATATTTGTTTATTTTATTTCTTTTTACTAACATCTTTTTTTGTTGTAGTTTATTTAAGGAGGTAGTTTTGGGGGTTTACTTTTATTCAATTTTTCTATATCATAAATGCACGATAAATACAATCAGAACCAGGCCATCTTAGGACCTTGGGAGGGAGGCTATTGTGTAAGCTTCGAATGCTGTAGGGCAACCACCTTCCGAGGCTAATCAGGCTACCCCACTCAAGTTCAAATGTGACCACAAAACCGTTGCTTTGAAAAAACACAATAGTTGCAGAACTTAAGAACCTTTAGAACCCTCTCTTTGCATTACACGAAAACTTTTTTTTCAAAAAATCACAAGAACCTATGATGTAGCAAACCTAAATGCATAAGGATAGTTGTGAAGTTATAGTTGTAACAATTCCCTATAAATAAATTGTAATAATTTTGTGTAAAGTTTAGAATAGGTTATAATTATAATTTTGATTAATACATAGTCATGGCTAAATCAAGTCAAGACCCCTTTGAAGAAATTCGTGTTTACCTACCACATTAGCCTCAAGAACTGCTTCAGATGTGGTTCCGACTCTTCAGCCCAGATAAGCAAGAATTTATCAAGAATAGGATTGAGCCCATCCTCTCCCTACAAAAGATCCCCTTGAACATCACTCTAGTACGGGCCTTAGTCTACCTATAGGAGCCCAAATCCACTAGCTTTTGTATGGGCCTACATTAGCTAAGCCCAACTTTAGAAGAATACTCCCAATTGTTGTAAGCCCCTATAATCACTGATGATGTCTATATTCCAGACTTGGAAGCTGCAGCACCAAAGATCTTCAGTAAGTTGTTGGGAATCAAAAAAATTGAAATAAACCGGGTTCTAAATCAAGGAAAGACCATTCGATTAGGCAATGTCATTGATTGGTTTTCTACTGAATTGAAGCATAGAGATAAACAAGAGGTTTTTATGCAAATTTAGAAGCATAGCACGAGTATCAAGTCAACGCTTTTATATTGGTGGTCTTCAATACTATCTTGTTCCCTAATGATAGACGCCGAGTCTACTTCAGAATTGCAGAACTCGTAACCCAATTTCTTGAATGGAAATCATATGTCCTGGCCTTTCTAGCCGAGTAGATTCAGTCACTGAACCATCTTAAGAAAAAGAAACGAGGAGATTTGAAGACTAATATGATCCTACTAATGGCCCCGGTCCATTAGCCACATGAGAAGTTACCAACTTGATTTCAATCGGGCTGAGTTTACCCAGCAATACAATCTCATCAAGTCTTTTGAAAAAAGAATTAAGCTACCAAAAAATATAGCTAGCCGCTATTGGGTCTAATACTTTTAGAGTATGAAAGTAGAAGAGTTATTGTTGATGCCCAAGTGGTTTACAAGCAAGGAAATGACAATAGAGTATGAAGACTTCAAGGCAGTCCCTCTGATCGGCTTTAACCTCTACACCGGATACATCCTAGCCAATGGACTCATTAAGGACATGATCCCCAGACCATCGTTAGAAGCTGTCTCATTGGACTTTCATAACCTCGGCATGATGGTGGCTGACAAAATAGCCAAACTCCTGAGCATTTGAGCTCTTTGGTGCATGAGAAAAAACACCCCTATCACTAAGGGGATAATAGGCAAGAGCCAGACAACCAAAGGATTTCTTTATCACCAACTAAAAGGCCTGAAAGATATGGAAGACAACAAAGAGAAGGGAGAAGTTCAAGTCAAAGCTGAACCCGAGAGAACAAGTAAAAGAGAGAAGGAGTTGGAAAATCATTGCAAGGAATATCACCGGAAGATAAAGGCATTGGAAGCACAACTGAAGAGGACTAAGGGAAAAAAGAGAAAGCTCCTAAGATCCAAAAGAGGAAAAAGACACAAGATGAGCCTATTAGCAATAAGAAGATTAGATTTTAGATTTTAAGCTCTTTTAATATTTTCTTCTTTAGAATTCTTTTTCGAATAGAATAAGAGATGTAAAGCTTCACAATTGCAAAATTTAATAAAAGTTAGTTACGTTTTGCCACATCAAAGGTATCTTCCCAATTCTTTATTTTCCATTGCATTCGTGTGACACGCATCTTACATTTATATGATTAACAAATCTTTCTTAGAAAAATGTAATATATACTAACCCTTTACTGAGTTGGCAGCCTAATTAGGTAAAATTTCAAGATAGCTCCCAAATGTTAAGTCTTTCAAAGAAGTCCAATCAGAACATATTCCCAAACCAGGATGGCCACTACTCAAGGAAATGACAGAGACCCCAAGATCAATGATCCCTCCAAACTAAGGTTCCATTCCATAGAAAGGGCTATGGAGAAAATGGCAGAACAAATGAGTTTCCTAGTAGATAGCATCGCTTTGCTGCGAGCCACAGCATTAGCTAATGAAGAAAGCTCTAAGACCTGTTATAGGAAAAATATGTAGGCTCCTAAAGCAGAGCATGAATATGAAAAAGACCCATTCAAGTCAAAAGGAGTCTACCCGAAGGACAACCTGACCTTTGAACCTGATACATATGCGACCCCATGATCGGTTGACCAAGGGCTTAGTACGAACAACTTAAAAGAACTAGAAAAGAAACTGACATAACGGATAATTGAGAAGATGAAAGCACTTATAGGGTATGATGGATTTGAATAGGCAAGGATCACTGAGTTTTCCGTGTACAACATCGAATCATACCCTGAGAATTTTAAGGTACCAGAGTTTGAAAAGTATAACGGGATGGGTTGCCCTAAGCTCTACACTAGGTTGTATGTCAGGAAGATGGGTAAATATGTTCAATATGATTCACTCATGGTACAGACATTCCAAGATAGTCTGACTGGACCGGCCCTAACTTGGTATGCCTAGCTCAATTTGAACCAGATCAATACATGGGAGAAACTTGCTAGAGCATTTTATGAACAATATAAATTTAACGTTAAAGTAGCCCTAACTATGATGGACCTAGTTGCCTTATGGAAGAAGAATAACGAATTGTTCAAAGAATACACTCAAAGGTAAAGGTCCTTAGCTACAAGAATCTCTACTCCTACTACCGAGAAGGAGCTCACATCAGCTTTCATTAACACCTTAGAAAGGCCTTACTTCTCCCATCTCATATGGCAAGCTTCGTCCAGTTTTGCTAAAGTGGTAACAGTAGGGTGCAGGATTGAAAGCGCCGTCTCTTCCGGTAAGCTTCAAGAGCCAGTAGATAGAAGACCACCAGTGTCGTCATCCGATCTTAGACCAACCAACAGCAAGCCTAAAGAATCTATAGTCGGTGTGGTAAATTCAAATGCCAGACCAAATGCTCAAGTTGCTTTTAGGATGAATCTTCCATTAACTCAACAACAGTTCAGAGACCAACCTCAAGCTAACAAGACTTATAAACAATTTACCAAGATACCAGTCCCTTTAAGTCAAGTTTTCGAGAAGTTACGAAGGAATAATTTGATACGGTGGAACTTCCTAGCAATTGATACAGATCGAGAATCTTTGACCCCACAATAAAGTGTGAATACCATTGTAGATAAGTAAGGCATTCAACTGATGCGTGTTAAAGACTGAGGAACAGAATTCAGGATTTGATAGATGAAGGGACAGTGCAGTTAGATTTTGTAGAAGCCCCAACTCCCAACGTTAACAATAATCCCTTACCTAACCATGGGCCAATGATTGGTATGATTTTTTATGACTATGCCGTCAACGTCATTAATTCAAATTAGAAGTCTAAGGTTTTTGAGTTTTATACCAGCGACCAGACTCCAAAAGTGAAGAGGTACACATTTCACGTACTGTTAGCATTAGAAAATTACAAGGCTGTCCCATTTAACTATCATTTGGTAAATCAAGAAAAATCAGGTCCTCTAGTAGGGGGCATTACTCGATCAGGAAAGATTTACCACCTAAGAGAAGAACATGGGAGGAAGGTTGTACTAGGAGAATCAAATGATAAGATGACGGCTGAATACGTTGAAGGGCTATCAACCTTTACTAAGATGATCAAGTCGAGTGAGTATAAGATCATGGACCAACTCAATAAGACTCCTGCACAAATGTCGTCGATGAGCTTGTTAATCACATCTGAACCATACAGGGAGACTTTGTTTCATACTTTAAAGGAGGTGAAGGTCCCTTGTGAAATTCCAATTGAGAAGATGGGACTAGTTACTAATTCTATCCTTGCAATGGATCAGATTTCTTTTTCAGCTAAAGATTTAGGTGAAGAAGGGAACAAGCATACGAAGCCACTTTTTATCATGGTAAGGAATAACGGCATAATCATCACCAGGGTGCTCATTGACAATGGATCATCGCTAAACGTCTGCCCACTCGCCACCTTAGATTTACTCGGCATCGACGCATCTACAATTAGGCCTTCTTCCACAACAGTTAAGGCCTTCAATGGTTCCAGAAGAGAGATTATAGGGGAAATGGATTTATCTGTAAGTATTGGCCCTTAGCACTTTACTATTCGATTCCAAGTCATGGACATTCCAAGATCTTTTAATTTACTCTTGGGAAGACCTTGGATTTATGCAGCAACGGCCATACCCTCGAGCTTGCACCAAAAGCTGAAGTTTATCTCAAATGGCCAAGTGATTACAATTTTGGGAGATCAAGATTATGAAATTTACGAGGAAACGACTATATCCTACATAGGAAGTGAATGACAAGAAGAGCTAGGCTTATAAATGTTTGAAGAAGTAAGCATGATTATTAGTCCCGATAGAGAAGAAGATAGAAGAATAAAGTTTAAGGAAGGCCAGATCGGTACCTGCGACCTTGACTACAATCTTACCCCAGCAGAAGATTTCCAAACGAAACAAGCGAATTCCAAGAGAGGTAACAGATTATACCATGCCTCGATGACCTTTCCACCGCTAGCTGAGACATTCATATGGGAAGAGACTCAAGCCCTGGAATCTAGAAAAGAAGGACCGACAAGCTCGCCACACAAGTTTCAGCACCATTTGAATAACTGGTTCTCCATCCCGGCGAATGGCAACAGGCCTTCCCTAGGATCTAATGAAGCAAGTGAAAACCACGAATACCTCATGCAGGTAGAAAATGAGAATATTGATATCGCTTCTGGCCTTACTGGGTTAGTCATCAGGAGCGATGTCGATGACTACAGTAATATACAAGAAGAATAGCAAAAACATGAACTGGATAGAATTACTATTGATGAACCGATTGAAACAATTAATGTGGGGAATAAAGAAAATCCTAAGAATCTAAAAATTAGAGCGAATTTAAAAGAGAAACAAAAAACAGAAATGATTACATTGGTAGCCGAATATCAAGATGTGTTCGCTTGGTTGTATAAAGATATGCCTGGGTTAGACCCATTTATCGTAGTCCATAGTTTACCTACACAAGAAGATGCCAAACCAAAAAAGCAAAAGTTGAGGAGATTTCAACCTGACATCTTGCTGAAAATTAAAGAAGAAGTGAGGAAACTACTGGAAGTCGAATTCATTGAGGTGTCGAATTACCCGAAATGGGTAACTAATATTGTTTTAGTAATGAAGAAGAATGGGAAAGTCAGAGTGTGTGTAGACTTTTGAGATCTCAACCAAGCAACGCCTAAAGACAATTTTCCATTACCTTACATTGATGTCTTAGTAGATAACATAGAAAAAAATCATCTATTCTCATTCATTGATGGTTTTTTAGGATACAATCTGATCCGGATGTCCGAAGAAGATAAGACAAAGATGACTTTTGTTACAACTTGGGGAACGTTT
This sequence comes from Lumnitzera racemosa, assembly GCA_024138005.1. Lineage (NCBI taxonomy): Eukaryota > Viridiplantae > Streptophyta > Magnoliopsida > Myrtales > Combretaceae > Lumnitzera > Lumnitzera racemosa. Next base: position 31,328,936 of record JAMXBC010000008.1, read on the forward strand.
TGCTACAAGGTGATGTCGTTTGTGCTTAAAAATGTAGGGGCAACATATTAGGGGGTCATGGTTGCAATTTTTCATGATATGATGCATAAAGAGATAGAAATGTATGTTGATGATATGATTGCGAAATCCGAAGAAGAGGAAGATCACTTCGAAAACCTGAGGAAGCTATTTGATAGATTGAGGAAGTTCCCGTTGAAGTTGAATCCGGAGAAATGTACCTTTGGAGTGACGTTAGGAAAATTGTTAGGATTCATAGTTAGCCAAAGAGGTATCAAAGTTGATCCTGATAAAGCCAAGGCTACAATCGACATGCCTCCTCCATAAATACTCAAGGAAGTATGAGGATTGCTGAGGCGTTTAAATTACATATCCCGATTCATAGTGCAGCTAACAAACAAATGCAGCCCTCATTTTAAGCTATTAAAGAAGAACACAAGGAGCAATTGGGATGAGTAATGTGAAGAGGCTTTTGCAAGAATTAAAGAGTACCTCATGAAACTTCCAATGTTAGTAGCTCTTAAGCTTGGAACGCCATTGTTTTTGTACCTGACCATAATGTCCGAATCCATGGGATCTATGCTTGGTCTGAAGGATGAAGAACGGAAAGAGTAGGTTGTTTACTATCTAAGCAAAAAGTTCACAAAAGGGGAGCAGAAATACCGAAAAGCCGAAAAAACCTGTTGTGCATTGGTCTGGGTTATGCTTTTGCTCAAACAATATATACTTTACTATCAAATTGAATTGATAACACAATACGATCCTTTGAAATACTTAGCTAAAAAACCGGCTCTCATCGGTAGAGTTTCAAAGTGGCAAATGTTGCTAACAGAATTTGACATTAAGTATGTGAGCCAAAGTTCAGTTAAGGGGCAAGTCTTGGTGGATCAATTAGTAGAGAATCCCTTTAGGGATACCCCTCAAGAAGCACGGGTTGAGTTTCCTGATGAAAGTATCCTAGTAGCAGAAAATGATTTTGATAGCAAAGTAGTTAAAAAGCCTTCAAGGTGGAAAATGTTCTTTGACGGAGTAGTTAATGTGTCTAAATGTGGAGTCAAGGCAATTCTGGTATCTCCTGAAGGTACACAATTTCCAATGGTTGTGAGACTGACTTTCCTATGTACTAATAATATTGTAGAATATGAGGCGTGTATTTTGGGACTCAAAATTGCATTATTTAAGGAGATACAAGAATTACAGGTATATGGAGATTCTTCATTGATCATAGGCCAAGCTTGGGGTAAGTATAAGACGAAAGACCCCAAATTAATACCTTACCACCAACACTTAGCCGAGTTGATAACTAAGTTTGAAAAGATTACATTCGTGTACCTACCAAAGGTTCGGAACCAATTTGTTGATGCTCTCTCTACTTTGGCATCAATAATCCAGATATCAGGAAGAGTGGAGATTCAACCACTTAAGATTGAAATTGAAGAAAAGATCGCTTTCTGTTTAGCAGTGGAAAGTTCCTGTGATGAAAAGCCTTGGTATTATGATATCAAAACATTTTTACAACATGGAACGTACCCTGAAGAGGCTGAGAAGAAAGGTAAAAAATTAATTAGAAGATTAGCTGCTTAGTACTTAATGAGCGAGTCTACGTTGTACCAACGATCGTTTGATGGTATACTTTTACGTTGTATAGATGAGAAAGAGGTAGAGATGCTAATGAAAGAAGTACACGAGGGCGTATGTGTTCCCCACATGAATGGCTAGATGCTTGCCAAGAAGATCATGAGTTTAGGATATTATTAGTTAATAATAGAAGCAAATTTTATCAAACATGTTAGACACTGCCATTTGTGCCAAATCTATGCGAACAAGATAAATGTTCCACCTTAAGAATTACATATACTATCTACACCATGGCCTTTTTCGATGTGAGGGATAAACATCATTGGCCTAATCACTCTAAAGGCATCTAAGGGGCACCGATTTATATTGGTAGCTATTCATTATTTCACTAAGTGGGTTAAAACCTCATCCTACTCTAGTGTGATGAAGAGAGTAGTAGTCAAGTTCATTAGGAGAGACATATTGGCTTTATATGATACACCAAAGACAATTATTACCGACAATGGTATTAACCTGAATAATAAATTGATGTTAGAGTTATGCCGACACTTCAGGATCATTCATAGAAATTCTACTCCTTATCGGCCCCAAAAGAATGGAGCCATAGAAGCGACTAACAAGAACATCAAAAGAATTATTGAGAAGATGGCCATTACGTATCGAGATTGGCATGAGATGTTACCATTTGCACTCATGGCCTATCGAACTTCTATCAAAACATGAACAAGGGCAACCCCCCTACTCGTTAGTATATGGGATAAAGGTTGTACTGCCAGTAGAGGTCAAGATCCCATCTCTCAAGATATTGTCAGAAACTCAGTTAGATAAAGCTGATTGGATAAAGAAGCAAACTGAGTAGTTAAATCTAATTGATGAGAGGAGGCTGGCAACTTTATGCCACAACATTTGCTTTCAGCAATGAATGGCCAAGGCTTTTAATAAGAAAGTGTAACCCCGAAGTTTTGAGCCATGGTGCTGAAGAAGAGTTTGCCTAATACAAATGATTCAAGAGGAAAATTTACTCCAAGCTATAAGGGGCCTTACATTGTGAAGAAAGTATTACCTAAGGGGGCTGTTATCTTGTCTCAAATGGATGGTCCAGACTTGATGGACCCAATAAACGCTGATGCATTAAAGATGTGCTATCATTGAAAATTAATAGAATTTTTGTTCAGATTGTGAAATCCAAACAATCTTACTATTACTGTGGTCTCATTTTCATTTTCATTTTCTACATGCAAAGTTGGTATTCTTAGTAGTCGTCAGCATTAGGTAATATCTTTAACCCCTTTCTGATTTCGCTAAAAGTCCCCATTTCTTGCTTTATCCTCTATCCAAATAAATCCTACACACAAGAAGCATAAGAAAAAATAAACACTTAACTTGAAGCGATGCTTATTGATAAAAATTCTTTTAATACTTTGTTATGGTTCACCCCCCAAGAAAGGGAGACTTGTTTTCTATTTTTCAAGATAAGGCTATGTTCAAAAAGAGTAACGTGTAACACATAAGTAGAAACTCGCTTGAAAATGGAGGTTAACATGAAAAACTGATGTTTGGACCAGAAATTCAAGATAGGACATCTTTGTTTAGAGATGAAGATGTTTTACATTCTTTTTTAGCTTAAATTGCTTTCAAAGAAAAAATTAAAAGAAGAAAGAAAGAAGAAGAAGAAGAAGAAGAAGAAAACAAAATAAGAAGAAAAAAAAAAAGAGAAAAAAAAGGGGGAGAATGAGAAGAAAAAGAAAAAAAGAGAGAAATAAGAAAAAGGAGAAAGAAGAGAAAAAATTAGAAAAAAAAAGAGATAGAAGAAGAAGAGCAAAAACGAGAAAAGGCAATGGAAAGGGCCAAAACCATTGGTTCTAATTGGATTGCTCAATAAGACATTTGACTGTTTAGGAACTATCGCTAGAACCAGGTAAGTGGTTCAAAGCCTTATAAAACATTGCATTCGCATTTGATTTCCCCTTAAGGATGACAGCTTGTTTCTAAAAACAATTAATTCTTAAAAATTATTGGGATAGCTGATACTTAAAGCATAGTCCCAATTCGTAATCTCTTAGGAAGCTAACCAGCTTGTAGAGCGCAGTCCCAATCCAGAGTCTCTTGGGCTCCCGGTCGCTCAACTTATAGAACGTTGCCTAACCCATAATTTCTTCTTGGGATCTAGCAAGCTTAAGAAGCATTATCCTAATTTAAGTTTCTTCATTCTTTAGGTTTTAACCAACTCAAAGGGCGCTTTGATCACCTTGGCTAGTCAACTCATTAGGGTACGACTAAGTTTCTTTATTCTTTAGGTCTTAGCTAACTTAAATGGCGCTTTGATCGCCTTGGTTAGTCAGGTCATTAAAGCACAACCAAGTTTCATTATTCTTTAGGTCTCAGCCAGCTCAAAGAGCACTTTGACCACTTTAGCTAGTCGGCTCATTAGGGCATAACAAAGTTTCTTCATTCTTTAGGTCTTAACCAACTTAAAGAGTGCTTTAACTACCTTGATTAGTAAGCTTATTAGGGCACGATCAAGTTTTTTTATTTTTTAAGTCTTAGCCAGCTTAAAGGGCGCTTTGGCTGCCTTGGTTAGTCAACTCATTAGGAAACAACCAAGTTATCATTTATTCTTTTAGGGATTCTTACTAGCCCACAAAGGTATCACCCTCACTATTCTTTATTTCAAACTAATCATCGTCAAACGACTTAGTGTTCCTTAGGATAGAGTTGTCCCGAGGCAAAAGATGATGTCTCTTTTGTCTTTGTAGCAAAGTTTTATTTAAACTTCACCACAAAGAGGAGCAACTGTAGACACCTAATTTTTGCCCCTCCGTAATCTTAATTTTTGATTTTTTTTTTTACGAAAAGGGTCCTAATTCAATAATAATAATAATAATAATTAACAAATGATGAAAACACCAAAAAAATAAGAAAAGAAAAAATTATAAAGATTTTGTAGATTTTTATGAAGTAACTTAATTAGGGATAAATAGTTTTAGTTTTAACTTAGTACAAATAATTATTTTAGGAAGTCGTATGGTTTAAGTGTAATTTAATTATACTAAAACTCAAGGCACAAGTCCATGACTTAATGGATAATCATTAAGGTATTTAATGTAGAATGAGTTTGAGGTCATAGGTTCAAATCTTGTTAGACATTTATCTGTTTTTTTATTTTTCTATCCTTTTTTTTTACAAAAAAGTAAGTTGAATGCACGGAATTCATATCTAATCAAAATCATTTGAATCTAGTTTGATTAGATTATTGATATAAATGATTCAGATCTAATTTAATTAGATATGATTTGATATAATCTTGTTTGACTTTTATAAATACACATACTCCCAAAAGAATTAAAAAATCCTTCGTCCATCCACTGCACTTCACGTAGAGACGCACAACAGTAAAATCCAATTCTAAACCGTAGACATACACCCGAACTACACTATTGCAGTACATTCTACACAACAGTAGCAGCTATGGCACTACACAACCTACTGCACAAAGCGATTGTGAACTCAACTCTACCTTAGCTTACTCTCTTTCTCGACACCACCAATTCCGGCCATCCTCTATCCTCACAGGAATACACTCGAGTGACCAGCATCGATCAATAGTCCACGAACTACACACATAATGCCTGAACCCCGATCTATTTACGCGCATGGCTAATCACGTTCAACAAATTCCCTCTTGCGCTCATCGTCTTCAGCTAAGCACTTGAGTACTCCACCGACCAAATATCAACGATAGCAACACAATGCATGTTCAGCACTGTCCTAAAGCTACTAAATACGATGCCATCTTTGTTTTACTGACCATGACTGACCTCCACGACAACACTGCTCTGTCTATGTTTACATTCTGATCCATCGCCGAACACACCAACATCACAGCACACCATAGTCCACGTAACTGTGAACCATACAACTCACCAAACAATCCACTATAACATCCATTAAACTCAAGCCATTCACTATAGCGATTGCCAATAAGCCCCTTGAACGAGTGATTCATAAACAACTTCTACGCCACATCCAAAGCCAAGTGCAGGTTCAGTTCTTTTCAAAATATGTTATTGTTATTTTATTTTTTTTATATAATATTATTAGATCTTTAGTTATTTACATATGTTAAGCTAGATTCTTTTAGTATTAGTTTCTTCATATATATACATTAAATATGTTATGTCTTATTTATTTAGATAGATAATTATTTAATAGTGATAGTATATATATATATATATATATATATTAACCTAGGAATTTCTTTTAGAATTAGGTGTTTTTTTTTTGGAAATCCTCTAGTAAGGAATTATCTTTAGAAATCAAAATTAACAAAAAAGAAATTTTTTAAAAAAGGTTATAGTATCTTAGAGAGTTTTTTAAATCATTTATGAGTTAAGGGCCTTTAGTTTTTTTTTTAATAAACCAAATTAATTAAAACGTAAATTCGATCAATTTTCAAAATAAAAATCAACCAACACACTAAAGATTTTTTAAAAGAACTATGATCATTTGATCCCGGCTAGCGGGTACATAAGCACCTTCGGGACGACGATAAAATTTGTAGAAACTTACGTTGTTTTTTCTTTTGGTTTTTAGTTTTCTTAAAAATATTATAAATTAGAAGAATAATCCTAATTTCGGTAAATAGATAACGGTACCCGTTAGGGTTTAATACGTTAGCCCCTGAATTCGGATTCCTCTAGTTTATATTAAATTGAAATCGAAAGTCAGTATCTAAATCGTAATCAATATACCCAATTGATTATGGTTTTATTTTCTTTTTCCCGACTCTGGTCGAGTGGTAACTCCAAATTTTTTTATAAATATAAATAAAAAAACCGAAATTTCCCGATTTCTTTAGTCGATGATTAATATTAAACAGGTTAGGGTTTAGTATTAATTGGAAATGAAGAAATCAATTTTAAATAAAAGAAACCGAAAAATCAAGTTTGACAGTGTCTAATAACATGAAAAATAAGCATATTAGAAGCACTAAAATAAGGAATTCAATGTTGAGTAGTTTCATTTAAAAATTATGGATAGGAGAATCATTCAAAAGTATGTTAGCTCAATCCTTATCATTTCAAGGACTAGGATAACTTCTTATAAGTTTGAGCTATATCGTAGTTAAAAGTCTACTCATTTTTCCATACAAGTGTCTTAAAGTCATATTACTCAAATGTGGAAGATCCTATCAATTACATGTTAAAATGGCCATACCTCAAAGTTAGATTAATTACATTTCAAGCTATGGAAGTTATGTTTGCTAAAAAGACTTACCAAGGATTTACTAAGGGACATGAGCACTTGTAGTACTTAATAAAGTAGAGAGGGTATTAAGGCAAGGACAATAACTAGGATACTAAAGACAACATCAACTCATTAACAACCAAAAGTTCATTACCCCTAATAAAAAGATTATCTCATTTAATCCAAGCTCAAAGCACGCATTGATAATGACATTAATCGAATAGTAGGGGATGGTGCTATGGTAAGATTTGCTTAGTACATATTATGCATGGCAATCTACCCTTTATAAGTTCTTGTACATTATATACCTTAAGAATATCAAACTTGTTAATAGTTAGTCTTTTCCTATTTTCTTTATCAATTTACTACTCTTTATACATCTTCATGCAGAAGCAATAAGTGTAAGTAAAAGCTTTTTATAAGGGTATTACTCTTAAACTCGTGTTCTTCCTCACCATTTCATTAGTTATGTCAAGGAATCAAACATTTGTATTAATCTCGTTCATACGCTTGTTGTAGCCTTATGTTTGAATCATATTGATAAAAATGCAATGTTGATCAATTCTTACCAATATTGCTTATTATTATCACTTTATGTTCTTTTATGTTGCTTCCCTATGGATTACTTAAACCTTTTACCTTAAGTCATAGCATATGTTAGGTTGATTACTCAATAGTGAAGATAGTAAATGTAATATTGTTCTTATTGTGCTAATTTTTGCCCTAAGTTATAACAAAATGCAGTTAAGCTCATGTGCAACTTTGAACTACATGCCTACATTAAATGACCTACGACACAACATGATCTAAGTAAATGATCATATACTTAAATAATTCATATTATATTTACTTTTAAAGTTACTATAGGAGTATGTCCAATGATTAGGTTATATCCATAAGTTACACTATTGGTCATAAGGGGTACGTACGCATAGTTAGGATGTAGAGGTGGATTCTAGTAGGAGAATTAGGATTTTGGTTTAAGACTTCTAAGGATATTGAGTAATTTCAATTCTATTAATCTTAAGATGGTCATGGGGTAATATAAGCTAAGCAAATGGGGCAATTATGGTAGGGAGAATTCCTTGTTGAGCATGAATGAAAGGCTAGGGCTGCAAAAGAGCTAAGTCAAGTTGAATTTTTCTATGCTTGGGCTCAGCTCATTGAAATCATTATCGAGTTCAAACCTAAATCAAGCTAAACTTTTAAGGAACCTAAAAGTTATAGGCTTAAGCTTAAACTTGATAAAGAATTACAAACTTAAGTTCAACTCGTTTACATTATCAAGCTTAAAGTCATGAGCTTAAATATTCTATTGTATTTATCATATAATATACATGATATATTTATATATTAATTATACTTATTATATATACTTATATATATATATTTAAAGTTCACAGTCACAACTAATGAACTTGCTCATGAGCTTCATTGGGAGCTAAAGCTCAGCTCATTTGTAAATTGAGTTGAAGCTAAGCTCAACTTAAGTCTAGTCAGTCCAACTCATTTAAATCCCTAAATAAAGCTCTTTCGCCCTATAATGTACCATAGTGCATGTTGGGTTATCATTTAGAGCACATTTAATTAACTCCATAAGATAGAATAAATAATTATTCTTTGTTATAAACCTATTCTTATATTTGATTGGCAAAATAACTATTCTAATGAATTGCGACTACTACAAATAAGGAACTACAATACCTTCTTATGACTAAAGAAAGACTTATTTCTAGTTTTTTTTTTTTTTTATATATCTTTCTAAATATACCTATGAGATCTTACATCAATAGCCAAGCCATGGATTGAGATAAGGGTATATTGTTACTTCTAGATAGATTCATAAGTTAATACTAATTTCATTTTGAATGCAACCAAATAAATTAGTAGTTATTATTTCTCTATTTTATTCCTTACAAATTTTAACTCTACTCTTACCTTATTTTATTCTACAAACCAAATGTGTTGTTAGTACTTCAAATAAAGTTTTTCTTCGATGACGATGCATTCTTCCATGTCTTTTAAAACTAACTCTAAGAAAACATATTGCATTACACTACGATCCATCAAATAGATAGAGTGAACTTCATGGGCAAATATGGTAGTAACTTTTTACTAGTGCAATGCAATACTAATAATATATGAATCAACCTTAATCAGTTCTACGACCATCCTAAAGTAGTTTTATCAATTTCAGTCTTACAAAAACAAAATCATTGTTACTTAATTTTCTATTCAATTACTTAAGAGTAGTATTTTTTTTTAACTTACTTTTTATATAGCCAACCATAGATCCTATTAATCTAATAATGCATGTATTTTGTACTCTACATGTAGATCTCTTTATTTCCTACAAATCTTTTCTTCTTGCTAAATAGTAATCAATTGTTCAACAATTCGTATTAGCTTAATTCATTCAATAATTTTTCCCAGAGAGGTGTTACAAAATAAAAAGATATTATCATGTGTTAGTGGAGCTTAGATTTCTTTTTCTACTAATTCAAAGAAGTTAGCTTTGGTTCTTAAGCCCAAACTTATATCACTTTCTACTTCCAACTCCCAAATCTAACTTTGCTTGTTAAGTATATACTTTTACATTAAGTTTTGATATTTATATAAGTGAAATATTAACAACTATCAAGACACTTGCTTAAATATTAAATAAAATAAATATTTTTACTTCTTTTAATATACTCATTTTTTCCTAAAGTGTGTAATTAATAACAAAAAGTATAAATAATTTTCTTTGTAAACCATTAATAAATATCAAAAGGAGCTAAGACTAGTGTAGTCTAATGACATCATCATTGATCTTCTTCTTTTAGGATGGACCAAGATAAAAAGAAGAACAATCTTGTCTTTTTGGATGTAAAAGAATTATGTTGAAAAATTGTACGTAAACAGATACAATCTAAAATTACGTAATAGAAAGCAGAAACATATATTTATGTGTATTATTTGCATTTCCTTAGTCTTGTCTTTTTGGATGTAGAGAATCATGTTGCCAGATGGCAAAACATATCTTATCTAAAATTGCATAATACAAAATAGAAACATTCACATACATATATAATTTGCCTTTTGTTATTTAAAAAAAAAAAAGAACTTCTCCATGAATAAAAAAGATATAAGTTACATTTATTAATTTAACTTTTGTGATTAACATGGATGTAGCCCTAAGGCAAATGATGGAGCATGTAAGCATACGTTCTAAGAGACTATATGGAGCAAATTGATATATTTTTCCATTTAATGATGTATATGTTGAGATAACCGACAACATGATGTATATATTAGGTGGATGAGTACCACAACAATTGCTAATGAATATAAATTTTTCATCCCTACGGTATACTTCATTATATTCTCTACGAATTACATGTTAATATATAAAATGTGTTTGTTTCTAAGTTTTCGAAATTCTTTCTTATATTTGTTACCATCAATATCAAAGTTTTGTATTTATCAAATATTATAGTAGCATTAAGAAATAATAAGTATTAATATCTTGTAGAAATTATTGATCATGAAAGGAATGGCTAGTGTAAACCACTAGTACTACTAGTGATTACTAGTAATCATAAAAATGTGAATTAAAGGAAATGAAATTTATCTTTGAAAATATGAAATCTCATTTTTATCATTTTCCACAATGTGTTATCTACTGATCACCGATTATGATTTTTACCCCCCACCATGGCTATTAGCATGGACGGATTTTGGGGGAGGAAAAAGTTAACTTTTTTTCAAATTATTTTAAAAATAGAAAAGATATATAATATATATGTTCTTTAAAGAGCTATTTTTCTTATAATATTAAGTGTGATTAAGTAATTAAATACATGATTTTTAATTAGATGGTTATGGGTTCAAATCCCATGTATAGTATTTTATTTTTTCTAGATATATTTATTATATAAATGAAATTTTCTTTTTACTTTTTCTAACCTATAAAAAGCAACTTATCTGTGAGTCACTTATCAAACTAGATAGTCCATGGATAGTTCGAGGGTTGGGGCTTTGTGGGATACGAGTCAACATTATGAGTTGCAAATCTAGTATGAGTTATGGTTTGGTCATGGTCTAGTGCAAACCTAGGTCTAGTGCGAGCAAATAGTATGAGTCGAGGAGTTTCGGGCTAAGGTGGTGGGTGCTATTCACTTCGAGAGATTTCTTGCTTTCTGAGTTGCTATTCATTCCAAATAAACAACTAACCGGGTAATTTTAAGGCTAGAAAAGGAATAACAATTCCTCTATTCAATTAAATGAATGGGCAATGATAATATTCAATGTCTTCTCTTCTATCTTATTTATTGATATATATTATCGAATGGACAATATGGATAGATGGAAATATCTACAAGATTAAAAGTTTTTACATTTTTATTAAGTGAATTCTACAGGGATATATAATATATGAAAATTTCAAAGCTCCGTGTTTTGTAAAAAAGTTCAGTGACATATAGATTTAAATTCTATTACTTTTTTAATAACTTTTCCAAATACTCTTTTCATTTTATTTTAAATAGATGAAAGTGGGATTCAAAAGTACTACTATATCCCTACATATATAAAAGACGATATTAATGCTAGAACTTAACTACAATCCAATTTATTTATAAATTAATATAAAAATGAAGAAAGACAAGATAACATTTGCTAGTTATTTTTTATATGTATAAGCATCCTTCATTTTTAAATCAAATGAAGATATTTTTAGAAATACATATTATAACATTACATATCTAAAGTTAATATTTAATGGTAGCCTCTTAGATCCATTAAAGTCTAAGATGATAGACATTAAACATAGAGATATCAAATGAGAACTATTTGCATGTCATGTATCTCGATTGTACTAAATTATTTCTCGAATTCGGACATTGTTATTATTAACCAACAACCATTTGTATATACCATTTGTATAAATACATTATAATAGTCTATGAAAATGAAAAATATCACAAACAACGGGAGATTGACCATGGAATAGTTTAGCACACTATGATCGGCGTGCGGGGACAGCGGCCACTTTAAAAAAACATCCAATTGACCTCAAGCCATCTTGAATTTCTTGCCACATCAGTCTGCTTAAAATTAAATCATAGAAAAATACATCACCCGTTTTCTCAAAATACCAAACTACCCTTTCGAGAGGCCAAGGACATGTTTGCTTTCTCTCTTCTCCCAATTGTTGGTAAATGACACCACGCGACTCTCTTTCTCTTTCTAAAAGGAGCTGTGTGTACTTATTCCTTTAGAATTTGTTGAATATTGTTTTTTTCTTAATTATTATTCATGATTTTTTTTTCTCTATAATCCATGAAACTTCAAAGCCCTAGCGTATAGTAGCCGCCGTTTACTGTTCCTGTTTCTCCGTAAGTTGTGCAAATTTTCTTGTCTTTCTGTTGATTAATTGATTGATTCAATGTAGATTTTATGTAGCTTCATATTTTGGTGAGAGAAAGAGAGCTCGTGTAGTACTCACCTGGGCGTTGTATAAATTGTAATTTCGACTTTGAGAAGGGAAATTATTGGATTATTTAATCGTTTTATTGTGTTTTAACACTTTTGAATTGGTTGTGTAGACTGTATTTGATTGGAATATGATGTTTGTGTGCGTTGGTGAAATTGTCAATTTTGGATTCTGCAGGCTTTTCTAGGGTTCTGAATTCGAAGCTTGGCTGTTTTGGTGATTGAGCACGAAGTGCAAAGAAGGAATAGTGTGATCTTCGAGCTTTTAGTGTAACTTTTGAAGAGCTGGGTTTGTTCATTTTGTGAATTGGGAATTCGTGTTTTGAGTTCTGGCTGTTGGGTGTTTGCTCGTGTGAGGCTGGAATAGGAAGTTACATGGTTCTTAAACTTTAGGTGATTTGTTTTGAAGCATTCAAGGGATTATGATGTGAGTTCAAGGGCTGTTACTGCTTGAATAGTAGTTAATGGCGGAAGAAGGCCTACGAATTGGTGGGTTCTCTTCTGGTCTGGCTGTTCTGTTGAATGATGAGGATAGGAAGAAAAAATCAGCAAAAGGTCGTTTAGTTTCCAACTGTGATGAATTCCGCACTCATTCAATTGAGCGGACCCTTGAGCATATCTTTGATCTTCCCTGCCAATCACTTGGTTTGCTCAAGGGTCCAGTTGACAGTGATTTGATCCATTCTATTGTTAAGAATGAGGTATCTAAATTAACTGCAAGGAATTTCCAGTTACATAACTGTAAAAGCGAGGGAATATGTATCATCGATAGTGGATGTGGTGCAGATGTTGTTACTCTTGATGCGTTTAGTATCTGTGGTGATATTAAAACAATCAAACCACCTTTACTGATTGAGAGCCTGGCAATGTTCAGTAGTGTGAGAGCTAATGCCTGTGTCTGGAAAGGGATGTGGATGTATGAAGTTACTCTAGAAACTGCTGGCATACAGCAGCTTGGATGGGCTACACTTTCATGTCCCTTTACTGATCAGAAGGGTGTGGGTGATGCAGATGACTCATATGCTTTTGATGGAAGGCGAGTCCGCAAGTGGAACAAGGAAGCAGAATCATATGGTCAACCATGGGTTACTGGTGATGTCATTGGCTGCTGCATAGATCTGGACAACGATCAAATATGTTTCTATAGGAACGGTATTCCTCTTGGGGTTGCCTTCCGGGGAATCCGGAAAATGGGGCCTGGAGGAGGATATTATCCTGCAATATCACTTTCGCAAGGGGAACGCTGTGACCTAAACTTTGGATCACGTCCCTTTAAATATCCAGTTGAAGGATATCTTCCCCTTCAATCACCACCTCCTGTTTGTTCTTCAGCATCACGCCTTCTGAAATATATGTCAAGGCTACTGGATATGCAAAGCTCAGAGCATGCAGAATATTCTTCAGTTGAAAAATTGAGAAGTTTTAGGAAGTTTATGCCGCTTGAAGATCTATTCTCTCCCATCTCTCGTGCTATATGGAAGGAGTTCTTCTCTCTGCTGGAAGGTGATGATTGGAGCATTGAATATATTGGGTGTGGAATGTTACTTAGTTTCATGATGGATATTTTCAGACGGCAGGCACCACATGATTATTTGAGCTTGGATAGGGTTCTTGATATCGTTCTTGAATTTCAAGAATCACAGTTAATGTTTCAACATGTCATAGATGCCCTTGCACAGGGTTGTAAAACTGCCCCATTTGTGTTGATGGAATGTCCATATACAGGCCCATATCCATTCCTTGCCTTTGCATGTCATATCTTCAGGCGGGAGGAATTAATGGTGCTTTGGTCGAAATCACCAGACTTTGAATTTCTGTTTGAAGGCTTTTTGTCACGCAAGAATCCTAACAGAGAAGATCTTCAGTGCTTATTGCCTTCTGTCTGGTGGCCTGGATCATGTGAAGATGTGTCATGTGAGAGTAGCATGATTATGACAACTACAACTTTATCTGAAGCAATCAGTAAGGTAGATTCCTCCACTTAATAAGGGAATGATATCATTTTGTAGCTAGCAGTTTTGGTAATACACTTTTGTTCATTTAATAGTTTTTTGGTGACGAAAGTCTGGTGTTCCCAGCCTATTTCAATGCATAATGCCATGTTTGAGATAATAATCCATGGTCTTGGAAAGCTAGATGTTTGAAAAGAATATACTGTGATGGATTGATGTTCCCTGAGACAGTTTGGATTCGGTTTATCTTCCCTTTGACATCCTTGAATTTTTTCTAATTTGGATTATACTTTGATTGTGTTCTTTTTTTTCTGCCTTGTTATATCTGCTGAGATTCCTTTTTAGGTAAGGCTATCTGCCAAGATTTCATTGCAAACATATTTTGCATTTATGAAATCTTTTTCCATAGTTTCCAAGGTTCTTCCTGTGAAGTAGCAGTGCTTGAGGGAAAATATTATAACTTCCACCTGATAAATATTCTTACTATGTTCAAATTTTCTCTTTTCAATTAAATTGAGATCATCAACAAAGATGTGCTGAGAAGCCTGTCTAGTAGGTGTTTCAGGAAATATTCTTTGTTGATGATCTCAATTTAATTGAAAAGAGAAAATTTGAACATATTAAGAATATTTGCTTTGAAGTTTTTGACCAAGTAAAACAGAAGCTGTGAATTATCCAGAAAATAACAGGATTGTTGTGTAGAGATGCAAGTTATAAGATTCTTTGTGTAATATGCATTACTGCAGAATTGGATATGAATATATTAATGTTTCTGATTTGATATATATTTTTATTTTAATTACTCCAAAAGAGAAAGTTTCAGAGCCAGAACATCTAAACATTGTGATGTGATGGAGCAAGACTTTATATGATGAACTTAGAAGATGAGAATAGGAAAATGTATTTAAAAAAAAAGTCCGTGGAACCAGACAATTTGCTCCTGAACTCACGCCAAAATGACGAAGTATTAAAATACTGAACTATCTTTTCTACCCTCACCCTCCAAATTATAGTGCCAAATGCTTCCCATTTGTTTTACTCCCTAATCCTTGCCTTTATTTTAAATGACATTCCCTATATTAACAGCTTCTTATTTATTTACAGAAGATACCTTCATTACTTGCTTATTTATTATTTCTCCCATTCCTTAATTGCCCTAGCTCCACTAGAATATGTCTCACAATATAGGATATCTATCATGATGCCATCTTCATATCATTTACTTGGTTTGTCTTTTATTTCTGGAAGTTAGCTTCTACATAGGTAATGTGGTGTCACAGTAATTCTTGTGTGTTTTGATGAAAGGACAGGCATGTTGACAGCAATGATTATGTAAAGATTTTTGTTCAATTTGTATGTACTTATACTTATTTAAGTATATGCAAGCAGGAATTTTCTTTGATTGTCCAAATAGACTGGTAAGCATTGTCTGCTAACTGAAGCATTTCTTTGGTAAACATGCAGATTGAGGAGAAGCACAGGGAAATCTGCCGTTTAGTTATCCAGTTCATTCCACCTGTGTCCCCTCCCCAATTGCCTGGTTCAATATTTCGGACATTTATTCAAAATATCTTTATCAAGAACAGAGGAGCAGATCGAAATGTTCCTCCCCCTGGAGTATCAAGCAATTCCGTTCTTGTTTCCTTGTATACAGTTATACTTCACTTTTTATCTGAAGGATTTTCTTTTGGGGATGCTTGCACCTGGCTGAGGACTGGTGACATTGATGGCTCTGACAGACCCTTTCTGCATAGAGGGGGTCAACAGTGTTTTCCAATAGGTTTGCTTGTGAGAGACGATCCTCATCGAAGTGACATTTCTCGAGTTGGAGGCTCATATAGTCATCTGTTGAAATCTCATCCCGCAAATGTTGACGAAGCTGAAGTGATTCGGTGGGAGGAGGGTTGCATGGATGCTGAAGAAACAAGAGTTACACATCAAACTGTGCAAAAACCATGTTGCTGTTCTAGTTATGATGTTGACTATTCAAGAACATCAAAGAATCCAATCAGATTTGCTGTAAAAGGTTCTCGTGGTCACTGTGGTCCAATCCCAGAGAGATCTGCTCAAGTTGCTGCAGAATGTAGCACAGGAAACTTAAATGATGAAATAGCAGATAAGCCAAGCAGCAGCGACCAGTCAGAACCACAGTTTACTTACAGGCCTGTTCAGCACATTAGGACTGTGTTAAGAGACTGCAGCATGTCTTCAGCTACCATAAGAGAAGAAGAACTTTTTGATGCTCTGCTGCTACTATATCACATAGGTCTTGCACCTAACTTCAAGCAGGTGAGCTTGTGTGTGTGTGTTGTTAATTTTTTTTTTTTTTAAATAAAAAAGATAATAAGTTACCTGATGGCTGAATAAAAGGAAAAATTTTCATGATTGAATGACTGTCTTGAGTTTGTGTTTGGCCTCCATCGCCTGACATAGTATAGCAATAAGATATAACCACATTTTGAAAGGTCTGATTTCCCTCCAATCCTGGGCAAAAGTGTCTGAACTTTGAGTGTTCATAAGACACTTCTCGAGCCTGTCCCTCTAAAATTTGTGATTTTTACGTCCTTGCATGTATGATTTTGCCTTTCTGGATTCCTGTAACCTTGACTTGTTTTGTTGAAGCTGTCCATACTAACTCTAGGAAGTGGTACAAATCCTGCCCATGGTCTAGACTCTAAAGCTTCTTTTGATTGGCCTTGCCTTGATTGAGATGGGAGAAGATTATAGTCTTTGAGTGTTGTATTTCCATCAATAGTGTCATCAGTTGGGAGCTAAATAGAAAGATTTGACAAGCTAAGTGTGATGCAGGAGGCCTTTAGAATCACAATGTTTTTTTGTCTGATTTACTGTCGAGCATTTGAATGAGGGAGTGGTGATTTACTTGTTTCATGATGTTCACAATTTTAAATTTTTCTTTGCCCAATTTTGCTTTTCCATTGGGTTTGCAACATGGGCTTATCACAAGAACCAGAAATCTTGGAACAGCTAGTCATTACAGTTTATAAGTGTGGTTAGGACACTTTACTTTGTGGGGATTATAGCTTTTCTCTAATGTTGCCTGAGCATGCCATCAATGAGTGTTTGCTTGATGTTGTGCTTTGTGATTTTTGGAAGGATATTTTGATGAAAACCTACAGCATGGAGGTGTATTTTTTTTTCTTTCTCTCTCTCTCTCTCTCTCTCTCTTTTTTTTTTTTTTTTTTTTTTTTTTTGTGGGGGGGGGTGGGTTGGGGTTGTGTTGGGGGGAGAGGGGTTGACAGTAAGGAGATGCATCAGCTCTTGTATGATTCAATTAATTTCTGACCTTTTCCCAAAAAAAACAAAGAAAAAAAGAAGAGAAGAAAATGCTCTTGTAAGATTCAATACTAATGGACAAGGAATATGCTTTTGTATTGAAAACTGGTCTGAGACCTGCTCTTCATGTGGGTCTTTCTTCTCTGTCTCTCTCTCTCTCTCTCGTCCCTCCTCCCACCCTCCCACCCTCCCCCTAACCCCACCAACAAACAAGCAATTGCATAGTTCATTTACTAATTAACAGACACATCCACCGAAATTTCTTCTAGCATGTTTCTTCTGCTTAACAATTCTTATTTTTATCTTTCAGATTCAATGTTTTTGTTTGGTGAATTTCCAGTGCCATTGCTTTTTTGTTGAATACTACTTCTTAGGGTTTGACTAACATGTGTCTGGAAAAAGATCCATACGTAAATAATTTTGCACTCTCTTATTAAAAGCTCTTGTAGTGTAATTGATTCTTTTCCACTGTCTTTTGTTCTTCATTTTTCATGATTAGACTACATCTCTCTCTATCTATATGTTATTTATCCTTTCTTGGTTTTGGCTTATCACTTTCCTCCTGTGTGCAGGTGTCATATTACATGTCTCAGCAATCACAGTTCATCTCTCTTCTGGAAGAAACTGACAAACAAATAAGAGAGCACAATTATGGAGAAAAGTTGAAACGTCTGAAGGAAGCTCGCAATGGTTACCGGGAAGAAATTGCAAATTGTGTAAGACATTGTTCATGGTAAGCCGACCAATGGAGATACATAAATTGTGGGCTTTCAAATGGACACAGCTCTGTACAACCTAATATAATGATTGGAAATGATTGATTAGAAAATAAGGTTTTTTTACTTTATTTACTTCAAGATAAATGTTTGGATTTTTATTTTCGGAAAGTTTATTGTTTGAACCATTAGCAAGCAAAAATGTCCTTCCCAGTTCGCTTGTCTATTATATTGTTGATTTGCGAATGCTGGTTTTAATGTAGATAATGGCTGCTTAGTTCCTTTTTTCTTTTCCTTTATTGCCCCTGCCATTGAAAGGCTTTACCTGTCAAAATCCTGCTCTTATGTACAAGGAATATGCTAGAAGAATTAGATGTGTTGAACACATGGTCTATCATCCTGTATGGCAGGCTTTTCCCTTTCTCCCCCTCCTCTCCTCCTCCCCCACAACAACCCCAAACCCACCCTTCTCTTCCCCCACCTCTTTTCTGTTTGCATAAGTTTCATTTATATTCCTTATGTATAGGTTTATTTATTCACCTTTGTTACTCTTTGATTTTAGTAAATATGTTGACATGGCATGACAAGACATAGTCACATCTGATAGTAGTGTGGTGTGTTAGTGTCATTCTTTCGTCGCAGCTGATTTGTGGATTGTTGAATGTTGTGCCCTCTAATAGTGTGTCAGAGATATGCTTGATTTACTTGTTCAATGATGTTAGAAGGAAAAACATTTAGCCATATGAATCTTCTGCTTTATCATTTTCAAATTTTCTTTAAGTAAATTATAATTCTGAAGTTTGATAGTTATGCTTGACAGGCTCCGCATCTGTCTTTTTTCACGCTGGAAGCAAAGAGGGATGTATGCTGCTTGCATGTGGACGGTGCAACTGATTCTAGTTCTCAGCAAACTGGACTCAGTGTTCATTTATATCCCTGAGTTTTATCTTGAAGCTCTGGTAATAAATTTTTCTATGCATGGGTCAGTATACTTGTACTATGACCTGTCCCACATCTTATTGTCATGCATTAGTATTTTTGTTGCCCTTTACCTTTCTCATGCTCAATGAAGTCTTTACTGAGATGTTTTAACAGGAAATTTGTTAATGTATGTGGAAATTGGGTTTTTGTCGTAGAATTAGTAATTTTTTTGGGTTAAGTGGTAGAATTTGTAATTGTCTTTCTGGTTATCAAAACTTTGCTTCTCTTTCTATCCTTTATTTGAGTTAGTGAATGGTTACCGTGTATTCTCCATCTTATTAGCCTCTGCAGTTGGTTTCTAGCTATTGTTTGTACTTATGGCTGGTGTATTTGTAGGTATATAATAAACCTTATGAACTTATTGGGCTCTTTTTTTTGTTTTGGGGGGTTGGGGGGATGTTTCGTGGGGGAGGAGAAGCTTATGAGCAACGATCTTTTTTTGAGTTTGTTTTATTTGTCTTATATTTTGTTATAGTCAGCATAGAGTTTGTTGGAATAAGGTCCATGTACCAATTTAGTCTATTCTATACTCTTTGCAAAGCTTTAATATCTTTTTTCTT
The DNA here is from genome assembly GCA_024138005.1 of Lumnitzera racemosa. Classification (NCBI taxonomy): domain Eukaryota; kingdom Viridiplantae; phylum Streptophyta; class Magnoliopsida; order Myrtales; family Combretaceae; genus Lumnitzera; species Lumnitzera racemosa. The sequence goes on from JAMXBC010000008.1 coordinate 31,348,736, forward strand.
GGTTTCACTTTCTAGTGTTTCCTCTCTACAGGTTGATTGCTTTCATGTGTTGCGGAAAAGTGATCCTCCCTTTGTCCCTCCGTCAATATTTATCAAGCAAGGGCTCTCTTCATTTGTATGTCCTGCCCATCCTTCATCTTCTCATTTGCCTGCTCTTTCTGATTCTTGTATATCATGCACTTCATTTTTATATGGCATTAATTGGTATATGGTCCATGGGCATACAAGCTGGACGATACAAAATGATCTGTATCAACCTGGAAGTTGGAATAGCTTTTTACGTCTTAGGTGCTTTTTTAAAACGAGTGAATATTATTTTGCAAATTGGTTAAGGCCTAAGACGCACATGACAATTTTCATGAGGTCTTATGTTCCAAGCCCACTGTGAACATTTCTTAGGGTATGAGATAGCACCTTCAAACTTCAAGTATAAAAAATATAAAAGTATGTAAAGTTTAGGTAATGATTTTAACATTTTCCCAAAAGAATTTCTCTGGAAATTTGGAGCAGGAACTTATCAAAAAAAATTTCTATATGGCAAAGATTATTTTTTAGTGCAAAAAATTTTCCTGTGGTATAATATGTTTTGGATGTGTTCATCAGGTGACGTTTCTTGTTACCCACTTCAGTGATCCTAGAATATCAAGTGCAGATCTAAGAGATATTCTTCTCCAATCTATTTCCGTGCTGGTACAGTACAATGAGTATTTGGATGATTTTGAGAGCAATGAAGCAGCCATCCATACATTGCCTACAGCACTGCTTTCAGCATTTGATAACAGATGCTGGATTCCTGTGACGAACATTCTTCTGAGGCTGTGCAAGGGCTCTGGCTTTGGTTCTTCAAAAAATGGGGAATCATCTTCATCAACATCAGTTGTTTTCCAGGTGAATGACTATCTTATACAGTTGCATATAAATAAAGGCATCTTCTGTAATGCAAGATTTTTCCTCAATTTTTCATTGATCTTTTCTTCTTCTTTTAGAAAATTGATCTTCTCTATGAAAAGTGGTAAATAAAGTTACGACCCTATTACACAGGACTTCTGATTGGAAGTTATATGTTCTCTGTCATATTGCTTTTCAGAGATTACTGCAAGAAGCTTGCACAAATGATGAGAGCTTGTTCTCAGCATTTCTCAATCACCTCTTTAACACTTTGAGCTGGACCATGACTGAATTTTCTGTTTCCATTAGGGAAATGCAAGAAAAGTATCAGGTAAGTATTGCTACCTACTTACCAAAATGTTCCTTGGCTAGGTGAATTTTTCAGCTCTTAGATCTTTAAAATTAAAATCTTATTCATTGAACACTTTCTCAAACACTTTCTCAAATTAAAGGTATCAGGGTTATAAACTGATCTTCGTGTATGATAATGTAATGCCTTGAACTGTTCCTGTGAGGTTATTTCTGGGAATGAGGCATTTTCATTCACATGGACATGTAACTTCTACCCTTTAAGTTGGAGGCATTTCGTATTTCATCTCTAGTGTTCTAACTTAAAAAGCCATTGATGATGATGATCCACTTACCCCTCATCCTAAGTTAAGTGAATTCTTATCATATCTAATGTTTATTTGCCACTGCACTTATATCTTCACTGCAAGCTGCTGCATACTTCAGCTAGAAGACTGAAGCAGTTGGAATTATTCATGATGAATATCCTTGAGTTTCTATTCTTAGGTTACTCTTGATTCAGTTCCTAGTGTCTTATTGCGAGCTAATCAATTAAAATATAGTAGCTTTGAGCTGAGGGTGGATCTAGGTCACTTTTGAATAAGGCTTGAGGTGGTATTACGTGAGTCAACCTAGCATAATTCTTAAGTGTATGCATATTGTGAATGTCTGCAAGAAAAACAATTAGCTCTTGTGGATTTCCCCCATTATTGCCGTTTGCCAGTGAAGATTTTGACATGGTAAATGCTGGGTGTGGCATCTTCTCGTTGAACCTAGTCATTTGGGATGTAGATTGCTAGCTGCTGTAGGTTAACTTTTTCTCCTTCATCAGAGTATTTGACTCAAATATTTTATGTCTAGTATATATTGAGAACCTGCTTAATACCATATCTTGATCTGGATTCTTTCATCAGCTGTTTTCTTTAGGGGTCTATCTGATGAATTTATATAATTAATCAATTAGTTCGATCATCTTAATTGTATAACTTTCCTTTTGTTTTTGCTCCATTTCTTTCCCTTCTGTTAATGATGTCGCTAAATACTGCTGGTGCCCAAGTTTTCCTGACATTAGGATCACTCTTTTTTACCCCACCTAATGATTCGCAGGTGCTAGAATTTCAGCAGAGGAAGTGTAGCGTCATATTTGACCTTTCATGCAATCTTGCAAGGGTCTTGGAGTTCTGTACTCATGATATACCTGAGGTGTTTCTATCAGGAGCAGATACAAACCTCCGGAGGTTGTCAGAATTTGTTGTTTTCAGCTTGAACCACTTGACTTCAGCAGCAGATGCTGAGTTTTTTGACCTGTAAGTTTTATTGTGTCATATCTTTTGTGCCCTTTTTCTTGCATGCCTTTGTTGCCTTTGTTACAAGATTGATTTTGAAATAGAATTTCAGGCATCATTATAGATAGTACCCAACGATCTCTTTGTTAGATCTCATTTAGAGAACCCTATGATCTCTTCAGAATTAAATCTGAAATTTTCTGGAATTTAATTTGTGAAAATAGGTTGCTTCCATTTCATTCATTTTCTGCTTTTAAACAATACAATGTTGCAGTGATAGAACAAGACCACTTCCTATTTCCACTCCCTGCATGCAATAAAACTTCTCCTAACTTCACAACACACAACTGACACATAACCACACCACAAAACTGACACTAAGCGACAACTAACTGCACAATTTACTGATCCACATCAACTCAGGCTGCAACACAACATCCTGACCTTGCACTTAGACATACACACACTATTACATATCAGACTTGACACCTAGACAGCACTTTAATAATTCAATGAGAAATTCTGCAGATCTGACTTGTAGCTTCAAAAGAGAACAGATGAAAGCAGAGCAGAGGAACGTAGCAATGATTGTGTAAAAGTACTTTTCGTAATTCAATATTCAGCTAATACAGATACAAAGTGACTATTTATATACTGTTAAGAACTGATTCTAGCTATAACTAATCTGTATACAGGAGAAAATAAATAATTAAATGAAGTAATTCTCACATCCCCCCCTCAAGTTGGATCTTCTTTAAGAGACAACTTGGAACAAATGAACTTGATAGCAACTTCTCCAACTGGTTTAGTGAGAATGTCAGCTAATTGCATCCAAGAAGGCACATGAAGGATCTTAAGGAAGCCAGCTGCAATCTGATCTCTCGTAAAATGTATGTCAATATCTATGTGTTTAGTCCTCCCATGTAAACAAGGACTATTAGCAATCATTTGAACAGACTTATTGTTGCAACATAAAGTGACTGGAAGATGAATGTCAACATCTAAATCCTTAAGAATGTAGGACACCCACAGAAGTTCCTTAGCAGTGACAGCAAGAGCCATATACTCTGCTTCTACAGTTGAAGTGGATAAGGTGTTTTGCTTCTTTGATTTCCCTGACACCAAAGAGTTCCCTGACATGATACAATAGCCGGAGACTGATTTTCTATCAAGGGGACAAGAACCCCAATCAGAATCAGAATCTGAATAAGCAAGGAGATTGAGAGAGTTATGTGATGGATAAAAAAGACCAAGACATGAAGTGCCCTTCAAGTAGCATAGAAGATGAAATAAAGCTTCAAGAATAAATGCATGAATTTTCACTTCAAGAATAAACACACAACAGATGAAACATTAGCTAAGACACTACTGCTCATAACAGCCTTGGTGATTATATTTCATTTTGGTGACTTTACTTGTTATCATGTTAGCTTCTCAACCTCTCCCTCTTTTATGCAATTTCGTCTTGAAACTATTTTATCCTTGCATTAAGACAAGCGTATACATTTTCTCTCACGTAGGATCTTCATTTTATTGGAGATTCTCAGATTGAAGCTGTCACTAACATCTCATTATTGTCCTGTTGCTTATTTATGAGCAAGCATTTACAGTTTCTTAGATCTGTTGTTGCTTGTTTAGAGTTTTGAACCCAATGATACAGTTCTTGTATCTTGCTGGGAAGTACAGAGGGAAATTGACATATCTTGAGTACAATGCTTCTTGAAATCAGCTTTTTGCGCTGTTGTTTGGAGATATCCTGCCTTTTCTCTCGTCTTATCACATGTTTGGCTTACAGGTCTTTTAGGAGGCATGGTCAATCCTCAGAGAAAGTGAACCGTGGAATGTTATTGGCACCTCTTGTGGGTATTATCTTGAATTTGTGGGATGCTAGTGGAAAGAAATGTTACAGGGACAAAAGTGATGTGGTGAGCGTGTTTGCAAGCACAGACTGCTTCAACACAGTTCAGTATGGATTACAGTACTTGTTGGAGTACAACTGGGTAAGTCGTACGATTTATCTGATCTCTATATTACCATCTTTGTTAGCTTGTGCATACTAATGAAGTTCAAGTGGGTTGAGTTAGCATTTGTATTTTAATTAAGCAGAAAGTGTAGTGGTTGCTATGACTGAAAAATTAGGACTACAATTTGTAGTGTCCATTGATTCACTCTTCAGTATATCTTTCCTTTTTGGAGAAAAATACATTTCTACAGTATTGAACCCAAATTTCTATTTTCATTATGAAGAGAGAACTTCTAGTGTAGGTGAACCACCAAAAAAATAGCAATAATTCATAAATGGGAAGAGTAACATCACCCGTCACGTGTGTTTTGTGGAAGGAAATAAGTACTAGAAGGGCAGGAAGCAATACACTGGATGCTAAAAGAGTCACATAAAGGATCAGGCTTTGACCTTTTGTTGTCCAATTTTTTATTTGCTTTTTTAGTTGAACAACCAAAGTGGAGGATCTCTTGAGTACAAAGCTGAGATCCTTTAGCGATTAATATAAAAATAATGTTTTTCAATTTATGAGTAACTGCTAGACGCCACTTCCCAGAATATTTGTTAAAAATCAAAAACTCCCTATCCCACTTCTCCTATGTCTTTGGCCTAAACTCTACTTTTTCATGCTGTCCAAACCACTCCTAAGAATTATGAACCCAAAAAATTGATTTATTATATTTCAGTTTTTTTTATTAGTATTGTAGAGTTTCGCATGGGTCATCTTGATTAAAAAAAAAAAAACTTGCAATTTGATATCTAGAAGGAATTTGATATCATACATTTATGTTTTAGATTAAAATAATATTTTAGGGGTTATATGAAACCAAAAGGGAAATTATTTAGGATTGTTATACAAATATATATATAGTCATTTTTCCTTAAAAAAGAACTAGAATTTATAATTTTTAGCACCCATAGAACAGGTGCAAGCATCCGCTAGTACATATATATGTATGTATAATATACCTATAACTTCAGGGTTTATAAGATTTCTTTCCTTCCTACATATTGTTTTGGCATTTTAGCACTTCGTGTGAGGCTGGGAATATCTGAATGCTCCTCCTATAGAGGATTTTTGACTGTTGATACTTTTTTTTTTTTTTTTCCCTGTCTACTTCCCAGGCTGAGTGCTTCAGATATGAAGCTTATTCTTCAAAACTTGGGCAGCTAGAAACTTTCTTAAGCCTCCTTATCTGTCAGGCAAAGTTGAAGAAAATTGAGACGGGGGAATCAAAGGAAGAAAGGGATTATGATGACAATATGTGCTGTATTTGCTATGCAGCTGAGGCAGATGCAAGATTTGTGCCTTGCTCTCATAGGTCATGCTATGGTTGCATAAGCAGGCATCTTCTGAATTGTCAGAGATGCTTTTTTTGCAATGCAACTGTTTTGGAGGTTGATTATTTTGGAGAATATACAGCATAGCAGAGTTTTCTCATTCACTTGTCTGCCTGGTGGTTCTTTTCTGCATATTGAGCTGGTCGGTGGCAGTAAAGACTAAAGATTTCAGCACCCGAGGCTCATGCTCTTGCCGTGTCCTATGGCATCTAAAAGGGTATAGAACAAAGGAAAATCAGTGAAAATAAGGTAACTATATTGGACTTGCTATTACTAGAATCATAACAACTTATCTATTCATATATGGGGGTCACATATTTGAGGGGGTGATCAAGAATTTTTGTAGGGAAAATAGAGGGCGTTTGTTTTGTAAATACTGAGAGGTAAATAGTAAGAAATTTATGTTGAATTGGGTCATTCCCCTTTGTGTAGTCCTTTTCCTTGGATATCCTCCTCTTAGATCTTTGGTGGAAATTGAAGAAATGGAAAGAAGCTCTAGTGTTATGAATGTTGATATGTTGCAGTTCCCAACAATTCATGGTCTTTCTTTCTCCTATTTTACTTTCGTGCGTCAAGGTCTAGGTCAGTGAGCAATTACATGTGTAGAATTGTGCATGTTGCGATGATAAATGTGGGATGCTTCCTCTGACAGCTAAAATTTTTTGGGAAATAAAGGTAAATAGCTACTGGTCCAATGTGAGGGAAATTGTTACCTTTGTTTCAATCGATCATGCGGTGTTTTTCATAAAGGAGAAAACAAACTTGACTTCCATGTAATGAGATGTATAAGGTTGGGAAACAACGAAGACAAAGCCATTTTTGAACGGTCTGGCTTTCTTGCAGATGTATTTAAATTTAATATGCTATCATTTTCTCGTGTTATTTTGGGGCCAAATGCTACCATTTTCCTTGGACCATGTGATTTGTGAACATTTTGATAGAATGAATAGTAGCTCTTTATCATTTATCTATACTGCTGCATTATGGGCTTGGTCGTCTGACGTTGCTGCTTTTCCCCGATCATCAGCACCTGCCTCTCCAAAATCCTTTTACACCAAGGGCAAGTGTGGAAAAGCGTGGCTTCAAATGAACCATCATGTCCGATAGGTTACCGGCCACCGTTCTCTTTTTATTTGTTTGTCGCTGCATCTCTTTGGAGCTCCTTTTACGAAGTTCAACACGTCCTGCATATTCTCTCTGTGTTGCACTCGAGTCCAATAGAAATTATTTAATGTTGAGTTGGGAACTTAAGTTTTAACTCAAATTTCAAAACTGGATCTCGATTTATAAAATTTTATACTCAAGCTTGACTCCTAGTGGCCTTTGGTAAGTTCAAAATCCACCGAAAAACATTTGTCCATAACCCACCAGGCACTGCGAGTGGTTGGATTTTCAAAACCTGATTTTAATTATGGTACTATTTTTAGTTTTTTCTCTAGGAGGTCAATTTTTAGGGATTTATTTTTAAGAATTACAATTTTCTTTTTAAACCTTTTCCCCAACTTCAACTTCACTTTCAATGGTTAAAGGGGATGGTTCTCTCTATAAAATTTCGAGCAATTTTCCCAAAATTGAGCTGTGAGTGTGGCATATAGTATAGTGGAGTAACAACCCACAGTCGAACCGAACAATTAATATCAGCTAAAATTAATATACATATATTTGGGTAAGGAAAAAAGATATATCTTCTAAGTTACCTTTTTAACCCTTATGCATATCTAGGCTAAAATAAGATTTTTACTCACTTCAAATCATTCACTCATCGAGACAAAATGAAAATGACGTATATGGTAGAATTGTAAATATAAAACACAACTCTAATAAAAAATTATATATTTGTCTCATACTTCATGGAATGATAAGAAGTAATATATTATAAATCTCAAGGGGCTCTAATTAGAGATATCATTGTTTTCAATACAAAATTTTTCATAAAAAAGAAATATCCTACCATTCAATGTGGTTTGAACTATTAATTTACATAATCAAAAGCAACTAATTAGGTTTACAATAAAACCTAAAAACTGGTTATTAGTCGAGTCTAATTACCTTTACAAAATATATCCCAATAGAAAATAGAAAAATAAGAACTAAAAGTGATTGAGCTCGATGGTTACTATTGACTCTAGAGATATAGCAATTTAGAAAATAAAAAATTGTTTCAATTATTGATAAAACTAAAACCCCCTTGTTTCAAAAAGAGAGGATGGGTTATTCATGTTTTGTTTGATGGCTTAGGGTTTTTTTTTTTTTAAATTTATATCTAGTATTCTAAAATTTTCTTTTAATCCCCGTGATTTGATATACTATGTAAATTAAATAAAAGATTAATACTATGAGAATATAACAACTAAACGAAAACCAGCAAGTTTAATTGGAAAACGAGAGTTTTGCCGTGGAAACAAAAAATCCACCTTGGAAATGGGTGGAAATATCCTTGACTACTTTGCTGCATTCATTTTAGCACATGCGCCACTATGCTTTCCACCATTTGAGAGACTATAATAAACAATGGAATTTATAGATAATTTTTAATATTTGTTTCCATAAGTTTCTCAGACTAAATAATTGTTTTGCAATTAAGATTTTATGCATTTGATACTTTTAAATTTACACACATATTGTAAATTTGTCCTCTAGTTGGCGCTAAAGCTGGGATGTCAGGATAATAAAAATTTATGTGCTATACAAAGCGTCTGCCTACTTTTGCAACCCTGATCCATAAATTACGTGGACCAGGTTCTTCACCCAGTCCAATTCGATCTTCCACTTTTTATTTTTAATTTAATATAAATAAAAAATAAAGTAAAGTCAAATCAAATAATACCACACTTAGCCTAACTTGAATTGTACAAATCACATATAATTAAACCATAAATTATCACTAGTTTTTCAATGACTATATTATGTACTTTTTCAATGCTAAATTATTAAGATTTCTTTTTTTTTTTTCCTGGGTCAACTACTATGCATACATATTAGAACCTTTATTATTAAGAGATTATTATTCATACCAATAAATTATAATAATTTTAATAAATTATTAGTCTTTAAAGGAGTGAAGGAAACAATATGGTGTTGACAAATTATTTCAAATTGCTTATTTCACTAAAATATATGCCTGAAGGACAAATTTAACACAAAGTACTCACTTTTAAGTTTATAATATTTAATTTCGTTTGTCTATACATTATGAGTATTAATTCTAAAATAACTTTCATTTCCTTAAAGATCCATCAAGAAGGAAATAATCAATCTATAGGATGTAACCGATGCGTGTTTGAAAAAAATTTTATAAAATCTAAATTTGCTTTTATAAAGTCCAATATTTTTCAAAACCCTATAAGAACTCTAAACTTCTATCGTTAAAACTTGCTCCCGTAGAGTTCTAGGTTTTCTATAACTATATAAGATTTTTCCTCCTATTATTATAATTCATCCCTAAAGTCATTATAAATCCTAAAATAAAATATTTTGTTTTTCTTTATTTTTTTAAGTTATTATTAGTATATTTTTAAAGGATTTTCATAAATAAATGCTCAATATAGTTATTAATTTTCTTAATAAAAAAAGTAAAATAAAGTTAATGAATAATTTATTATTTATTTCCCTATAGGATTTTAACAGATTGAGTATGTCTAGTATCTCATAGCAACCCATCCGTTTGCATCCCTATCAATCCGGAGAAACTTTTAAGCAAATATTACTGTCTTCTTCGTTGCATCATCCTACACAATTTGAGGAGAAATAATCTGAACAAACAAGAACGATCATGATAATGCAGATAAAAAACCATTATAAAAACTTAGCTTATAGAATAAATATGGAATAAGCTATATGTATTAAAGGTACTTTTTACATAAACCTTCTTTTTTTCTGTTGTACATTCATCAAATTATAATCCATATTTGCTTCTACAAACACAAATAAATATAAAAACAGAACATTAATTGTACCTATTCGTTCATAATAAAAGGATGTTTATATACGTTTAGTCATATTTATATTTTCCAAAAAGTAATTTTACCATCATATTTCTAATTTTTATACTTGCATTGCGTGATAAACACGAAAAACCATCAATCTTGACATAAAAATCAACATGTAATACTTATTTATTGAATTAAATCATTCAAAACATTTTATAAACATATATAATGTAATATGTTAATTGTGATAATATTTCTTATAAATATATTGCTTTTATTAATATGTATGTATATCCAAGTATAACGCAAGGTTTAACTAATATTACTAATATTCTTATATATAAATGAAATTAGAATTTCTTTTGCACATATGTGAGGTAAATGAAGAACCATATTATTGATAGGGCACTTTGAACATGGGCCCCTTAAGCTCGATTGGATCTAATGTGTCTCATGGCCTAAGGCTCATGCCTATGAGCGTAAGTCTTAAGCCTAAATGGACCAATCCCAATAAACTTACAACAATTAGAATACACAAGATAAAGATAAAGTAGCCACATCAGTGAGACACGTTAGGCATAACAACTCTACTTTCCTATACTTGCGAGAAAAGATCTCTTCTGTCTCTCTTGCCAATTGATCTCCAACTGTCGACTCCACTCACTATAAATACTATGTCACTACCCAATGGTAAATCTCTTGATAGTCTGCATACTAAGTCTGCGTATTACCCTCAAGTATTCTATACTCTTAAGAGCTCAGAACTAACTTAAGTATTAGAGTGGTCATACTGGACAACATCCCAGCGTCCCCTTACTGTATGTTGTTTTACAGGCCCTATACTTACAGAATCCAAACAAATACTGACAAAACTTTGAGATGACATTTGGTATCATTTGTGGGAAACTAAATTCCTATACCCGAAACCTCAAACACATTAAACACATACCCCACGAGCAATCCTTTTGACATCATGTCTTAATGCGGCAATAAAAAAAATCAACAGTTGATAAACAACCAACCTAAAGGCAATCAACCCCTCCTAAGGGCTGTGTTGGAGGAGCACATGGAATGTCTAGCTAAAGAGTATGCTGCATAGAAAAAGGTGCTCCACACTCGCTTAGACAAAGTGGAGTAAAGCACAGTATGCAATCACCACTTTGAAGCTTCAAATGCTCGCATTGGGTAGAACAACATCCAGTAGCAGCAGCAGAATGGCAAAGATCAGCAACTTGATTAGCCATTGCATCAACAACTAGTGAGGTTTATGGCTACCCATGACCTAGCTTTAGCTGGCAACGAGCAAGAAGTTAACTTGCAGGGAGTGTAGGCTCATTTGATTGTATAACAAGCTCACCTGACAAACAATGTTGACCTAAACGAGCTCTATGCTATAGTAAGACAGCTCTTCGAACAACACGAAAGCAAGCCTGCTGGCGACATCGGGCTGGTCACCAACAATAAGACCCCCTTCACCAGGGATATTCAGGACGTAGTACTACCTCTTAATGACAAACTTCAGTCCCCAGACTAGTATGATGGTGCAAGCAACCTTGATGACCATCTTCGTACCCTCATGAACCTTTATAGTCATGAGGATGCTGTAATGTGCAAGGACCTCCTAAGTACTCTGAGAAAGGCAACTCGAACATGGTTTAACTACCTCCCTGATAATTCCATAAACTCCTTCAATGAGCTCTTACGGAGGTTTAGCCTCCATTTCAGGGCTAGCACTCTCCCATCTAAGGACACATTGTTCTTGTACCTAGTAAGGCAGGGTAAAGGTGAGTCCCTGTGAGTTTATGTGGCCCAATTCAACAACGTCATGATCGAGATCCCTCAATTAAACAAAGAGGTTGCTGTTCATGCAACCCAACTCAACATTCGACCTTCGAGAGATTTTTTCTGATCGCTTGTGAAAAGCAAGCCGAAACCCTAGCTGACTTCTAAAACAAAGCCTAAAAGTACACCGACTAGGAAGATAACATTCGCGCCAGGGGTGACACCAACCGAGAAAGGTCGCGGCGGAAAGTAAGACAAGAAAAAATTATCCATAAAAGATTGCCTTGGCAGTAAGATACCAAGCAGACCAGAGGCGGAGAGTTTTAGGAAGAAGAAGCGTTGAGTCGAGCATGACCTTCTCCCCTCTCCCAATTATACCCAGTACACATCCCTGAATAGGCTCATTGCTCCAGTCTATTCAGAAGTGAAGCACTGGAACTTACTTTAAAGGCCACAGAAAATACAAAGGAACCCTAGTCATCAGAACTCTAACAAATACTATCAGTTCCATGATGACTACAGGTATATTACCAAAGAGTGCTTCTAGTCAAAAAACGCTGTTGAATATGCCATTCAACATGGTTTCTTCAACGTATATGTAGCCCATATGAGGAATAATGACCGTTCAGATGATGATGGGGATAGGGCACCTCTAAGGCGATGGACCAAGGATGCCCATGTGGAGCAAAATAATAACCTTCAAAATGATCGCACCTCTAATGGTGTCATAAACATAATCATGAGGGGGGCGCACTCTAAGAGCTAGTTGAGCACTAATAACTCGATTGATGCCCTATTAGAGGTACTAGCCATAAGGGAGAAGAGACAGAAGTTAGATACTTTTATCTCCTTCTCCGATGAAGACCTTAAAAAAGTTGACACACCTCATTAAGATGCCCTGGTGATAAGGGCAAAGATCTCAAAATTTGAGGTCCTAAAGATTATGGTAGACATTGATAGCTCCATTGATATACTCTTTCTTTATACATATGATAGGATGAGGAAGAAGCTGCCAATAAAAATGAAGCCATACCATCATCGTCTCATTGGCGTCAATGGAAGTATAGTCTGAGCCAAGGGTATCATCACGTTGGATATGGAACTTGGCAGTGATAACTAAGCTTAAACGCATTTAGGGTGATCACATCTTCCCTTTACTTAAAGGCCAAATTCCCGACCCTAATTGAGGTAAGAGTATGCATATGTGATTAAAAGCTCTCATGAGAGCTATACATCAGGGCGGCCAAAGGAGATGGCGTATTCACCTTAGAAACAAGACTGCAGGAGCGGTTGGCTGATAAAGGCAAGCTTGGAGAAAAAATTGATGACGTCTAAATTGAAACCTCACCTAAGCAGACCATAAAAGTCGAGGTCAAGACTTCAGCTAAAGTGAAGGATGAAATCATTGCCCTCTTCTCGACAAATTTTGATAAGTTCACCTGGTTGGCATCGGACATGCCTAGAATCTCTCCCGACTTGGCTATTCATAGCCTCAACATTGACTCTACAGCACGACCTATCAAATAGAAAAAGAGGCGTTTTGCTTCAGAATGGTAGGCTATGATTGAGGAAGAAGTGCAAAAGCTACTTAAAGCCGACTTCGTGAGGGAGGAAAAGTACTGGACATGGCTGGCAAACATGGTATTAGTTAAGAAGAAGAATGGGAAGTGGTGCATGTGTGTCAATTATACCGATCTCAACAAATCTTACCCCAAAGATTGTTTCCCCCTTCTTAGGATTGACTAGCTTGTCGATTCTACGATAGGATACGCTTTGTTGAGCTTTATAGATTCCTTTTTGGGGTACAACTAGATCAAAATGGACCCGAAGGACGAAGTACATACCTCCTTTGTCATTGATTACGACACATATTGCTACATCGTGATGCCATTTAGACTAAAAAACATCGGGGCCACGTACTAGCGAATGGTGATGAAGCTCTTCAAGCCCTAGATTAAGCAAAATATAGAGGTGCATGTTGATGACATGATCCGCAAGAGCCAGAAGCCGGTTGATCATGTTAAGGATCTCTAAGAAGCCTTCGACCAAATGTACAGGTACAACATGAAGTTGAACCCTCAAAAGTGCGTCTTTAACATCAGCTTTAGCAAGTTCCTTTAATTTTTAGTCACACAGAAAGGTATTGAGGTTAACCCCAAGAAAATCATAGCCATTAGGAGAATGAAGCCTCTAACCTCGATTCGAGATGTACAGAAGCTCACTGGAATGGTAACTGCCTAGAGCAGATTTATCTTGAAGAGCACTGACAGATACACTCAATTCTTCATAATCCTCAAAAATCCTAAGGGTTCTGAATGGACTTTAGAGTGCGTCATTGCCTTTCAGCAGCTCCAGGACTTCCTTACTCATCCACCAATCCTCTCAAAGCTTATCCAAAGGGAAGACTTATTCTTGTAGCAGGCGTAAGTGACCAGGCACTCTCCTTTGTACCGGTCAAAGTAGAGGAAAGAGAACATAAGCCAATATATTATGTCAGCCATATATTGCATGAGCCTGAGGTCAGGTACACTCAAGTAGAAAAATTCACCTTGGCCATCGTTATCATAGCTCAACAATTGAGGCCCTACTTCCAGGCACACCAAGTAATCATACTTATAGATCAACCACTGTACACCATGTTACAAAAACCTGATGCGTCTAGATGGATGATGAAGTGCACAATGGAATTGAGTGCATACAGAATCCAATATCAGCTATGAATGTCCTATAAGGCTCAGGTGCTAGCTGACTTAGTGGTAGAGTATATGGGAGAGGAGGAAGCACCATTGAATGATGACAAGCTAGTATGGACTCTCCGCATTAATAGAACATCCACCTTTAGGGGTAGAGGTACGGGCCTTGTTTTGACCAGCCCGTATAAGGTCATCATCTGCAACGCCCTCAAGTTTGGGTTCAATTCTAACAACAACAAATCTGAATACAAAACGCTTATTACAGGTCCCAACCTAGCTGAGTAGATTGACGTTAAGCAGCTTCGGATATTCTCGGACTCCATGCTTGTCATCCACTAGGTCTGAGGTGAATATGAGGCTAGGGACAGCACTATGACTAGGTAACTTGAAAAAGTGAGAGGTTTCCTAGTGGAATTCCCTTCTTGGGACATCAATAAAATCCCCCAAATGGAAAATTCTTTTGCAGACCGACTATCCAAGCTCACCTCCACTAGTATGTAGAAGCCCGAGGTAAAGGACAACAAGATTTTTATAGAGAACCTGCCGAAAAAAAAGCATAACCCCAAGCTCGATTGAAGTTTTGGAACTAACTACAGCAACACTAAAGCCCAACTGGATGGATCCTATCTAGAGTTATCTGGAGCAGGGTACACTACCGGAAGATAAGAGGGAGGTGAAGAAGCTTTGGTACCATGCCACCAATTACATGCTGATCGACGGCGTCCTGTAATGAAGGGGAGTCAGCCTTCCCTTCCTCGAATGCCTCCAAGAAGAGGAAAGGCTACGCATCATGGAAGAGCTACATCCTAAAGTGTACAGTAATCACATTCAGTCCCAAGCCCTTTACCTACGGATGCTACGACTCGAGTATTAATGGCCCACCATAAGGCAAGCACTCACAATGTTAGAAGCATGCCCTAATTAGTCACACGCCCAGTATTGGCCTTTAACCCTTAATAAGCCCATGGCCGTTTACCCAGTAGGGGATTAATATCCTTGGCACCTTCCTAAAAGCTTTAAGTAGACGGTAGTTTATAATTGTCATCGTCAATTACCTCACAAAGTAGATAGAGGTTGAAGAAGTAGTTAGAATTATGGAGATAAGTATTAAATCTTTCATCAGAAACAACATTCTCTCCTAATTTGGAGTCCCCTATGCCCTCATCACGGACAACAGACAATGGCCAACAATTCGATAACCCCAAGTTTAGGAAATTCTATGCCAAGCACCACATCACCCCGTACTTCACCCGGGTTGCCCACCCCTAATCAAAAGAATAGGTGGAGGTAACCAATTGAGTCATTTTAGATGGCTTGAAGAAGCACGTAGACCTATCTCAGGGCACATGAGCGGACGAGCTGCCCAATATCTTATGGGGGTACAAGACCCCCTTCCGCTTTGCTTTCAGGTTGGAAGCAGTCCTCTCCATCAAACTTGAGCTCCCTAATATCCGAACTAGAAATTTTGATACCGCTCTTAACGACTTACTATTGTAAGTGAACATTGATACCATCAAGGAAATCAGAGACTTTGTTGCCGCTAGTGTAACCGTATACCAACGTCGGGTAGCCCGGTATTACGATCAGAAGGTTAGACACAAGGAGTTCAAGGTTAGCAACCTAATGTCGAAAACTAGAAGCCATAGGTTCATGCAAAGAGCAGGGTAAGCTAACCCCCAATTGGGAAGAGCCGGTCAGAGTTAAGGAGAGATTAGGTAATAAAGCATATAGGCTGGAAAGGTTAGATGGCGAGCTCATCCTACGCACATGGAACACTGATAATCTTTGATTTTATTTTGATTAGCCTTTTGTCATGTACACTTTTCTAGAATGATGAAATAGAAACTTATTTCATAATTGATTGGCTACTTCTACCTCTCCCATTCCCTTTTTTCTTATGTAAGCCTTCAATAGGTGCATAAATACTGTACCGAACAAGTCGAAACGCTACCGACCTAACCCTCTAAGGTAACCTTGGCAAGGGAAAACATCCCTTGCACAAATGAACTCCCTCATATTGGGTAGGTCGGAACACTACCAACTTAACCCCTTTAAGGTAACCACAGCAAGGGGAAACACCCCTTGCACAGAGGAACTCCCTAACACTGGGCAGGTCAGAACACCACCTACCTGACCCTTTACTAGGGTAACTTTGGCAAAAGGAAACATTCCTTACATGAAGGAACTCCCTCATACTAAGCAAGTCAGAACGTTACCGACCTAACCCCTACTAGGGTAACCTCGGCAAGGGAAACACCCCTTTCACAGAGGAATTCCTCCAATAATTAACCTTGGCAAGGGTTAACTCTCCTTGTGTAAAGGAATTCTCAAGCAGATACTCAAAGACAAACAAAGAACAGGAGAGGACGTTTCAAAAATATTCATCTATTAATTCATTGATTGTTTAATTTCATAGTAAAGGTTGGCATCCTGACCCGACTTACATTAATTTCAAAAAATAAAAAAGAGAGAGAGAAATCTGTTATCTCTTAAGATCAGCTAACTTTGGTAATTTAGAACAATCTAGGCAATCGATCTGTTCAGAGTACTGATCCATTGGCGCTTTAAGCGATAGACCTTAGCTTGGAACGAGGCCTAAGAGATGCGAACCAGGAGCAGCTAGAGGATCGCCTCCAGATGGATTGTCTTAAAGAGCTTCTTTGGGGGTGAGCTCCTAATAGGCTATTGGGGTAAAAGCAGAAGTAGATGTGCCTTGCTTAGCCTCAACAACAGAAGGAGTTCCAGCATCATCTCTAGCCGCCTAGGCGAACTCCTTTTCCTACACTAGAGCTTCCCTCTTCTAATTAAACTTTAGGGATTCCAAGAAGTTGAGGAAGCTGAGATCCAGGTCTGGATAATAGGAGAGAACCTCCCTCTAAGTGTAGCGGGCAAAGTTAGTGGTCAGGTCTTCTAGCTCTTCTAGCCAATCCTAAGTCATCATGTAGTTGGCGACTGCCTTCTTTGCAGCATCATCACTGAAGGCCTCTCCACTCTCCATCTTAGAGATGATCTCTTCTATCTCTAAAACCTTGTCTCACAATTCCTTAACCTGCTACTTTAAACCGACCTTTAAATTGGCCAGCTCCAGTAAAGTAGCCTTAATGCCCTCGCATTCAAATGCGTTCATCGTTAACTCGGTTTGCATCCTAGTTATGGACACCTTCAATTTGGAGTTTTCTTTTTCAAGTCAAGCCCAAGCCTTAGCCTCCTTGTTTAGCCTTTGAGAGAGATGAGCTTTCATCTTTTGCTTGCTCTCCAGCCAAGCTTTTAAGTTGTCAGCCTTCTTGGCTGCCTTCTTAGCATTGTCCCTCTCCTGCTCCGTATCCTTAAGTCTTGTTGCCTGCAAAATAGAGCGACGTAGGCACCTATTAGCCTTAGCGAATTTTTTTGAAGTACCTCTTACGAGAAGTCTCTGCCTCTAGCAGGTACTTCTCATGTTGACGTAACACTTCCTGAAAGCCCTTTACCTCTTTCTAGGCAACATCGAATTTGTTCAATTGAAGCAGCACCTAGCCGTGGTATTGTAAATTGAAAATGAAGCCCATTGTTAATACAATGACACATAAAAGCACAACATAGGAGTAACGGAAATTTACCTATTGCATCTGCATGCTCAAGTGGCCCGCTATCTATATGGAGTCATCCCCACTTTCCTAAGAGAGCCCTTTAAGGGTAGCCCAGTTGCTAGGGTTGTAAGATCCCATCGAAGCTTGGTAACCAAGTGGCCGGTGCCGTAGTGTCAAATCGTTGGCACAAACCTCCCACTTCGGCCTAAGGAGCTTCCCTTGGACCCTCTTCATTTCTAACTTTGGGGCTCCTCTTAAGAGCTCCTCATCCTAGGAAGTGTATGATACTTCCTAGAATGAGTCTAGCCCTATCTCCATCAGTCTGAAATTGTTGAGGACTTAAAAAAATGCATCCTCCATGTCATCGACGCTCTAATAGGGATGAGCCATGGGCCACTCATTCCACTTTCCCTTGCTCAAAGCTGCCATCACCAAAGGCCTTTGTTTCTTCACTTTAAGACCTAGCTCCCTAGCCATCTTGGGAGCCTTGTGCTTCTAACCAGCAACTTGAGGAAGGGTAGTCCCTTACTCAATCTCCTCTTCCCTAGCCCTCAGAGGGGAAAACATCTGCACATCGAGCCCCTTCGATCCGATACCTTCATCGCCCATGACAATGGGCTCGGTAGAGGGGGGGCGAAGGTAGGAGCGGACAGAGCCATACCTAAGGGCTCTACATCCATGGGCCCATCCCAAATGCCGAGGGGAATCCCTTAAGGTATAAACCTCTGATGTACCTTGCTAGTCTTCCCATGCTCCAGCTTCAACCTTACTGCCTTTGCCTTTGGAAAGTTTACCTTATTTCGTGCTTAGCGCCAACTCATAAGGTTATCCACAGAGCGACGAGGCATCCTCAGGGCCAAATTTTTTCCTACAAGAAACCAAATTGAAATTTAGAAAAGGAAAATAAGAACAAACCAAAAGAAAGTATAGATACCATTCACAAAACACCACCATGACCGACATGGCAAGGGAGTCCTCCCATATTACAAGTACCAAAGGAGCACCTCAACACTAGCATAAATTGATCAGGTACTAGAAATGCCTACGCCTTCGACCCATTTCTCCACCATAACTTTCTTTATTCCAAGGAAGAGCTTGGAGATCAAGTACCGAAAATACCTCTCCACGGTCTCTACAACATTGATATCTTACCTGTGTCTCAACACCATAAAGGAAAGGATCTCTTAGGCAACCTTAACATCGCTAGGACCAAGCCCCTTCTCACTTCCAGTACAAACCATCTCGGTCCATCGAGTTTAGAAGTCTGCCTCTTTAAGTAGTTTAACCAACCACTACATAACAGCTTCTTCCCTAGGTATGGCTGGAGGTAAGGCCACTCTCGATGCTCTTTCACATGTAAAGTGACAGAAGAGGTTAGGAGTAACCCTTACCATTAGGTATTCGTAGAGCGCCTGAAAAGCCTTTAGTACCCTCCACTCATTGGGAAGGACCTATACGGACTACAGTAGTGGTAGTTGAAGAACTCCTTCTCCAAGCAACTTGGAGGAAGACGCTACTCGAACTCTAGGCACTTCTCGAATATTGCTAAACGCATCCCTGATAGTAGGGCCACCCATTCATCCTTACTTGGCAACCTAATGTACTACCTAAGGATCACCTCCATAAGAAAGTTGCTTATGATCCAACTGGGGGCAAATTGCTTGCTTTTACTCACACGATCATTAGGTCCCTTGCTTATCTCAGGAGCATCAAACAAATCCTTCAGGTGGGGGGGGGAGGTAAGGTAACATATGCTTATACATCCCTAAGGATAACATTAATGATTTTGGCCCTGTCCAACACCTCTACAGCAATCTTCATAGACTTACCAAGCTATGCTAGTGATGAGACCTCATCTTCCCATATCTAAGGGGGATCACTCCTTGTAACTCTAAACTAGAAAGATGCAACGAAGAAAAGGAACTAGTCTCACCTCTATTAGTTGACATGGCTGTAGTACTTGAAAAAGGAAGAAAAGCTTTGAGAAAGTTTGAAAGGTTTCAAAGAAAGTTTTGAGTCTAATAATGGTAGAACAAAGAGATTGCAAAAAAATGGTTTCGCTTTTGGATCCTCCTATTTATAGGCAAACTGCTTAGGAAGCCATACAGGTAATTATGGGGATCCGTATAAGTACAAATCTGTTTGAATGCTATGTAGTAGACACATGGAAAGCATTTTGATCAAACAGTCACCTTTAAAAGGCGAAAGGCTTGTAGCTGCACACTAGTCTGCTACAGCATGATACCTATCATGGCACATTTAATACACAAAATACAAGCGAGCAAAAATCATATTTTGAAAAAGTTCCTTCGACAAGAAGCTTCTTCAAGGCTGATCCAACTTCCATTTGGTTAGCATGATAAAGACATGACACAGTTATGTTTGCTCGATCTTAGTCGAGTACTATTCAAATAGACTGGTTTATAGCCTTGAAGTGCCTATCCAGTGAGTTACAAGGGTGTTTCGCTCTTATACCCCAACCTAAGCTTTACTTGGGGCTTTAGCAATCTACTTCAGAACTCTTGACCACTCTTGTTCATCTTACTTCAGATATTTTCAACCCGGGTATCTACTTCCTTAGATACCCCCACCTCGGCCACCTTCCAATCCAGACCTATGACCACCATATCGGCCATCTTACGCTAGGTCGGATTCCTTTGAGTCAGATCGGTCAAGCTTAAGTAGCCCATATATCCATTCTCCTTGCCTTCACCTCAACAATGAGACTGTAAGGGGCCAAGTGTTAGCAAGGCATTTTAGACATTGGCCCCTCAAGCCCGATCAGATCCGATGGGTCTCGTGGTCTAGGGCTTACCCTTGTAGGCCTAAGCCCTATGCTTGAATGAACCAGGCCCAATAAGCCTTGTAATGGCTAGAATGCATAAGATAAAGATGAAACAGCTACGTCTTAAATAAGTGAGACATGTCAGGCATAATAACCCCACTCTCCTACACTTGCAAGAGAAGATCTCTCTCGCTAATTGACCTCCAACTGCCGGCTCTACCCACTATAAATATTAGGTCATTACCCAACAGTAAATCTCTCGATACTCTGCATACTAAGCTTGTGTATTACCTTCAAGTATTCTACACTCTCAAGAACTCATTGCTAGTTTAAGTATCAGAATGGCCATAATGGACAATCCCTTGGCGTCCCTTCACTGTGTGTTGTTTTGCAGGGCCTATACATGTAAGACCTATAATCAAGCATTTGGGGTTCTGTTAATAGAATTTAAGGTAATCAAATAAATTGTCCAATCTAGCCTAAATTTTACGATAAAGCTAAGGTTATTTATAAAAATGATCCCCATGAGTTTGAATTTAGAAAAATAAGAAATAAAATGATTAATTAATATAATATTAAATTTTATGAAAATTGTTTGTTATTTATTGAAAACGCTTAAAAATAATTTTGATAACGAATCGATAAAAATAAATTGTATACGTACTAAAAAACATAAAATGAGTTAAATAATATTTAAAAATATTTATTTGTACCATATATATTTACGTATAGGTAAAAATACATGAAATTACTTAAAATGTTTGAAATATACTAAATTAATTCTAAATAATTAAATAAAATTCATAAATAATTAAGAAAAATCAGAAAAAGTATGAAAATGTCCAGAATAAGGGTGTGGCATGCTGAGAATGAAGAAATAAAATCAACTAATTAAATTAGGCTAAATAAAAAGTAAATTAGAAGAGGATAAGGGACACCTGTTTAGTGGAAAATTAAAGAAAAAATACGTAGCAGCCCTATAAATTCAGAAAACCACCATTAAAACTCATTTTGGTCAATTTAGAATCAGGAAAAATTTAGGGAGAGAAGAGAAAAGAGGAAAAACCAAATTTACAAAAAATTAGAGAATGATAATGCAAATAGAGTTTAGAAAGGGAACCCATATCCGATGACCATTTGAATAGGAATAGCCACCACCACTAGATAGTGGACCCTACATTTAGAGCTGTAGACAATAGTAGAGCTACCGTTGGTAGCTAAAAGTTTATCGATTTGTGAGTTCCAAATTTCCTTATGAATTTGTTTAATTTAGTAAAAATATCAAATATACATGAAAAATTATGAAATTTGATTTTTTAAAGTATTTTTTCATGTAAAATTATAATATCGAACCAGATTTTTAAAATTAGAAGTTTTTATATAAGTTCCTCAAGAACAGGCTTGATTCAAATAAATGTTGTATGGATTTTCAAAAATTTTCAAAAATAGTAAATAATATTATTTCGAGCTAATTTTTGGTGTACATATTCCTCATATGATATATTTATTTACATAAAAACAATTTTTGATAAAATATACATTTAGTATTTATTAAAATTATTTTTTTCAATCTACTATGTTTTTCATATGGAAAAAATAATAGGTTTTTAATTAAATTCTTTAATGAACCTAATTTTTTATGACTTATAAAGCTTAGTTATGATCTAGAAAATATTTAGTTTGAAACTTATAATTTTATTTGGTCATTTTCCTAATTTAAACTAATTTTTAGCAAAATTGAACCTAAAATCAGTATATCGGAGAATAATATATATTAAACTATCTTAGTACTTTTCATGATCATAATATAACAACCATAATTTATTGAGTATAATATATTTATGTAGGTTTGATAGAGCTTGGATACTAATTATTATATATTTATCTAAAGTTTATACATAATATGTACTAAATATGTAGGTAAATGGGTATATTTAAGTTAAATTTGTGATTTATGGTTAATTAGGTATAAATTCTAATTTAGAATGTAATTAGACATCTTAACATATTATTGGTAGTGAAAGATAACATATGTAGTGTTACAAGTGTTAAATAAGTGATATAAGTATATAATATATAGTAATACATAGTATGTTTATATAGGAAATAAGTGAGTGGAAAATATTTGATAAAAATTTATGGTATTATAATTATAGAAATATAATATAAATTTGATTTGGAATGGGAGTTTATGAAATTACACGAAAAACATAGGTTATTTTTAAATCGGGAGCAAATTCGGTAGCTAAATTAGAATTATGGTGTACCGTACAAACTAAAGTACTAGTTAGAAACCAAATATGATATTTAGAATATCTGAATATAATATGATTCATTTCACATTATGGTGTGAAACGAGATTTTAAGATTTGCATATAACATTCATAACCGAAACCGACTTAGAACCTAATTTAGAAACCGACTCCAAAACTGAATCAGAACCCAACTTGAAGTAGGAATAACAGTAAGAAACTTAAAAACCTAAATAATTAAGTATATTAAAACCTTAAACTAAATATAACAATAAACGGTAGAGAATAAAACTAATCTATGATAGTTATGTGGAAACTGAAATAACTTTTGTATTATAGGGATGATCGACGATGGCCTGTGTAAATCACACCTTAAGTGGGCAAACGAGGAGTCTAGGTAAATTGAGATTAATATGTTACTGTTTTTTAAAGAACTAATTTATAGTACTTCGAGGCTTGAAATTGTACTATATTGCTTTTGTTAGATAATTAGTTATGCGCATGTACTTGTTTTGAGCTGCTAATATGAATACCGATTTGTTGCTTTAGCTTGTATATGTGTGATTTGTTTGAAACGATTGAACACCTTAAACTAAATTTAACTGAATATTTGACTCGTAAATTTTAACCGGACCTCGATAGTAACCTATTAGGAGAACATTAGGATTCTTCGATTAAATACAGACCCCTTCAAAAGGAATAACATTGGATTGACATAATTAGTCCCTTCTTCATCTTTAGTTGAACTAAGTAACAGGTGAGGAAGTCACGACAACGGTTAAGTCAATTGTTTGAAAGTAGTCACAAGAGGAGCGGTGTCTCCAGTGCACAAACTTGGGTTTAATCGTAAGTTGTTATATTAATGGAAACTTCTCAACCAGGATTAAAGTGGGTGCAATTTTTTTAATCTCACAACAGACCAGATAACATCACGTGATGGCATTTGCTCGAACATGTATTACACCTAATAATTTGATTGATAACCCTGTTTGTGTTTGCTATGTGGTTTTAAATCTCTGTCCCAACTTATTGAACTATGATTGTTCACATCCCCATAGACTTTGTTGCAGATATTTGCTAGAAAGTGGCTTATATTTATTTTGAACCCAGCAACTGCGGGATCCTAAAGAGTGAGGATATAAACTAAAGATCAAATATACTTTCTAGTTAGATTTATTTTAAAACTTTTAGCCTTAGTTTACAAATTACTTAATTAGATTGTGATTAGATTGCTAAACTTTGTAAATATACTTAAATTATTTTAATATAAATATGTATTTTACTTAAGTTTATAAGTAAATAATATATTTAATTTATAAGTTATTTATTTCAAAGCAAGTTAGTTATGGATATCTTATATAAATCAAGTTTAAAATAGCAACTGTATGGTCAGCTTTTATCTTAGAATAAATGTAAAATCTAAATGAATACCGATAAAAACTTTAAGACGACACATAAAAGGAATTACAAAAACATGGAAATTTAAAAAAAATTGACACATCACGTAAATGAAGACCCATATGTAATGAAAGGGTTGCTGAAATTTAATGACGACGAAAAAATTTGATCCTTCACCTATTCAAATATAATCATAAGTCGGACAACTACCGGATATATGGAGA
Organism: Lumnitzera racemosa; assembly: GCA_024138005.1. NCBI lineage: Eukaryota > Viridiplantae > Streptophyta > Magnoliopsida > Myrtales > Combretaceae > Lumnitzera > Lumnitzera racemosa. Next base: position 31,373,170 of record JAMXBC010000008.1, read on the forward strand.
AAGAAAAGGAAAAAAACTATTAAATGACACTGAAAAGAGTAAAAGGATGAAACAAGTAATAAGACTGGCCGTACTCGTAGAGATGATGCCCGGAGCACGACCATGACAGTAACTATACGCGTCTCAAGGGACACGAAAGAATTTCTCTTCAAGGAGCTCATAATCCGATGCGGCAATCCAGCAAACAAGACGCCAACCGTAGCGCACAAATTCAAAACCAGATCGCTATTAGGGTCTATTTTTATCTTAAATTTATTTGTTTATGCAATTGAGATTTCTAGTTTTACTTTTTAATCTTATTCCAAATAGTTGGATTTTGTCTTTGCTTGGAACATGATCAAAATGTGATATGGATCCAATCCATGGGTTAGATCAGTCAAATATCAAAAAGAATGGTTTAGGGTTTAAAACTGACAAATTTGAAAAGATGTATTTTTATGATTATATATATATATATATGAACAGAAATAAAAGGGCCATAGACAGATTGCTATTTGGGTATGATGCGCTAACATTAAAAAATAATAATAATAAATAAAACAAATTTGGCTTAATTAATTCTTGATCCACATGGCTAGCGATTTAAGAAACAATACCTCCATTAGAAGGATTCCATAGGATGCATATATCTCAATAATGGATTGTATGCCAGAATATCTAAGATTCATAAATATGGATTATGCTCCCTAACTAATGACCATTAATAAGAACGACATTCTATTTATAATTAAAACGTCTTTATTATGCATAACCCAAAGTATAAGTGAGTTAACTCTATTATATGAGTACCCATCTGTAGCCTATTATAAGTTTTGAAGACATACTACTTGAAATATATTTTTACAATAAAAGGTACATATAATATAACTTCATAACCTATACCTATATTATAAACTATACTCTGTGTATACTAGATACAGTTTCTAAGATATATGTATCTACCTTTTAAATTTATCAAATAATATGATCTATATTAATGATTGAAAAAGAATATTATATTTTTATCAATGAAGAAAACTAAAAAAAATGATATTTTATGTTAGTTACAAAGAACTCATATATCTTTTTCTTTTGTGTATATACCATCATACGCTTGCGAATTAATTGTTTTGCTAATAAAGCTGCTATTTAACATTTAGATTTCTTCTAATATTTGTAAAGTGATATTTTCACATAGAAAAAAATATAACCTGAATTTGCTATAAGAAAACATATGGAATTAAATTTATGGAGAAATAGAATAAATTTACAGGTTGGACAAAATACCTTATACTATGTAAATTTTACTAATACAAATTATAAAGTGTTATAGAGTTGGCTTCAATTTTAAAAAATTTAGGAACCTATATGTATGAAAGGGTATCGATATAACTTCATATTTTATTTATTTTGTATTTACTCATCCCTAAGCCAAACCCTTTATATAGGTTAAACAAAGAAACCTATAGAAACCATAAGTGACAAATAAAGAAAGTTATTAGGAATTAAAAGAAATTAGGAAAGTGAGCAAAAGAAATAACATAAGAAACTCAAAAAATAAACAATAGAAATTGCCTCTTGATTGACCTTCGATCAATGAACTACTTATGTTGGTTGACCACCAGTAATTATGGAATGACTCTCCGGAACATAAGAATAGAAAAGATTGTACAACAACATATATTTGATTCTTGCAAGTTTTTAAGGCTGTTACAAGTGTTTGTAATTATAAGAAACATAATTAGTGTAATCAAAGTTACATAATCTAAATCGAACACCAGAAACAATCATTAAATGGGATAGAACATATTTTTTCCTTATTACATTCGGCTTGAAACATTCATATTGACTTCCTGATTACCCATGTAGTTTGATCCAATTTTTTTTTTGGTTGGGCCAGAATGTAATTTAATATAATTAAGTCTCAGAAACTCATCAAGATCAAAACAACTTGTTCTTGTATGATGTTTGAACTCCTATTCATATGTTCAAGAAAGTATTATCGTGGTTTGATGCATGGACATTGCTAGGATAACGAATCTTATGTTATAAAAAACATAAGGATATGATTAAGAATTATTAATAGAATTATAAGATGAAGATCACATAGATCGAAATTCTAAATAAAAGATAGAAACAACCGATCGTAGGAGAAACCGCTGCTCTTCGTGTTTTTCGGAATGTGGCTTCCGATTATGAGCTGCTTGAAAAAAAATTCTTCCTATCCAGCACTACTTCGGACATCAACAATTCGCATTCCATCCATTATATAGGACAAGTAGGGCATGGATGCGGAACAAAATAAGTAAGTAGATTTTATTTTATTTCATATTTATTTAGTTTAGATATGGTTTTATTATTTTATATTATCTTTATATGATTAGATTTACTTTCTTATTTATAAGATTTAGTTGCATTCTATAGCCATCAAAATAGGAAACATGGCCGTAAAAACTCCGGTTATTAGAATATTAGGTTTCATTACGCTTATAAATAGGCAAACCTGTTATCAACTACAAAGAGAATGACATTTACTAGATAAAATTACTCTTTTAAAAATTGGCGTGATGCATATTAGGGTTGAGGGGAAAAAATCACGAATCGTGGATCCAACCATAAATCGAATCTAATCATTTTTTTTTTTTCAAACCATTTTATTTGCGGTTTGATTCTATTATATATAAACAATTTACTATTCAGTTCGAAAAAGTAAACCAAACCAAACCAATATATTTGGTAAAATAAAAAAAAAATTCATGCAATTGTTTTTTCTTTAAAAAAAAATTTTCACCAATCCTTGTAAATTTTATCAACATTTTCATATCTTATTTTTAGGTCTAACATTAAAATTAAATTAAGTGAATTTCATGTGAAATTTCATATTTAAAATTTTCTTTTTTTTTTGAATTTTTTTTTCTTATATATTTTCGAATCATGGATCTAACCTTAGAGTCTTTACACATCTCTCGTTTCTTTTCGAGTCATTGGTATATCCCTTTTATCTTCTTTGTATTTTCGATAGGTAGCTGTATTTCTCTCTCCTCATTATTGTTTGTTAGAACAATGTCTCTCGAATCTTTTCCCATCTAATCAAGTTGAGTCTATTAAGATTTTATACAATTTTTTGCTAAGTATCGTTATACATAATAAATATATGAGAAATTAACTCGAAACTAATAGAACGGAAAATATATTATTGGATATAAGAATGTTTAATAAAAATTTAATATAAACAGTTTGAATCGTGAATTAAACCGTATAGAAATAATTTTAATTAAATTTAAAAAATTTACGAACCAAATCATATGAATTGCTTTGATTATTTAAAAAGAAAAAGGAAAAACAAACCATTATCTTATATTTGTTTGGTAAAGAGGCTAAATCATACCAACCCTAATACATGTTCTTATCTCTACGTAATACCATTAAAATATCTCTTGTTGGATCAAATACTTGTTTGTTTGAATCTTCGGGCAACCCAATATGATGTGACGTCATAATAACAAATCAAATCTTATAGTGCGATGCTATCGGAAATATCCCTTCCAAGTTTATATTATTCTATTTATTTGTATAGATTTTGTAGTATATTCAATATAATCAGGGAACAGAGAGAGGGACTGAAAGGGGACTCGGCCATCCACGCTCGAGAAAAAATTAAATATCAAATTTTCTTTTGAAAATAAAAATATATGTTGTGTTTATATTTTAAAACACAAATATTGTTATATAGTTTGATATGATTGAGCGGTTAGACACTTGCTTTTATGTATGATAGGCCAGGTTCAAGGAGTTTGTTACTTTTTCAGGATGCATTAATTGTCTATCTATTAATAAATCATATTCATTCTTTTTTTTTTATAATTGCTAATAAATTAAATTTTATTTATTAAAAAATGATAGTTAACCAAATAAATTCTCATTAGAAGCTATTTTTATTAGTAGTTCTACCATAAACAATAATTCGATGTGGAAAGTGTTTTAGCAAGTCATTAATTATAATGAAATATTATAATATACAACTCTTTATATTATGTTGTCATTTTCATTGCATTTATAATTTTTTAATTAGCTACTTCTCGTGATTTATTTTTGTTAACAATAAAACTCACATAAACTTTATGTACTGAATCCATTTTTTATAAATTGATAGTTACATTTTAATTGATATATGCTAAAAAAAAACTAAAAATTTTATTTGTTCAACCTTTTATGAAGTGCACCAAGCTCCCTAAGATAATTTCATGAAAATTTTCAAAATTTCTTCTTTATTTAGTATTAGATTGTGTTTTGGGTACACTTATTAATAAAATTCATTTATGTATGTAAACTGCATTATAATTATAATAACAAATGGATATTTTTCTACAAGTGATTTTAATATTAATGTAAATACTATAATCTACCTCCCCCACTCCCATGTTTTTGCGTCCATCCCTGAATATAATTATTATTTATATTGCTTTTCTTATAAATTTTCGTGTTTTTCCATACATTTTCATATAATTCTACCATTCTAAATATTTCTCTCTTATCTTTTTTGTTTTTACTTCAATTATCTTCATCAATTTAACCTTATTATTAACTATTTTTAATGTCCTTTCTTTCATTATATTTTATTAAACAAATCTTTTTTTCCTAGTTTCATCAATTCAAACACCCACTATTTATATGCACAAAATTTTTATATCTTATGCTATTAAAATGTTGGTGGGAAATCTTTATCAAGATTTTTTTCTTTTTTACTTTACAAAAAACTCAATATTTAATCAAAAGACAACTTTTCTTAGCTAAGCCACTATGATGAATTAAATAAACCAAATTTTAGTTTGAAAATTGTAAATGCAAAGATTCTGTGGATGATGTTACATGTATGAAAAGCGAATTTTGCATTTCAGGTGGTTTAGAAGAAGTGACGTGGAAATGATTTGTGGAGGGATAACCGAGGGAAAAAGGTAGGGAGCAATAGTAAGTAATTTCAGGAGCTAAGATACAAAAGTGACGAGTGAGGAGCTTAAAGCATCATCATCATTATTGAGATGAAATGGCTTGTTCTTTATCTAAAGCTTGCTTGATCTTTGAGAGTGGAATTCTAACAGCCGTCAATTGTCTTTAATAAGCAAGAATTTTCGAGTATTTGTAAAATTTATCCGTCAATGACATCCATTGAATTCTATTATAGTAAGTGGTGAGATAAATCCCTCTTTTGATGAATCTCTATAGCTTCCGTCCAATCTAAGCATAAGGGCTCTAATTATATGAGCTTGTTTAAGAAAACTTGAGAATCGATACATTATCTTTGTTAGGATTTAAGGGGATGAGTTTTAATGAGAAGGGATGGTAGGTTGGTGAATGGGGTGTAAGATTTTAAAGTTAATGTTTTTCGTTTTTTCCTTTAAGGAGAGAGGAGAGAGGAGTTGTTGGATTTAAAAGAATGGAATGATTAGATTTTTCATTTATATAGAATTCAAGTTAATAAGGTCAAAGAGTAAGTTCTAACAAGTGATTTTCCACAACCTATTCTTATAAAATAAGATACAAATATTATAATTTTGTATCATGTACTCGTACTATAATTTTTATACTAAGATATATAGGATATAAGTTCTAAGGTTTTGATAGGCTATTTTAAGCCCAACTCAAGACCCAATCTAAGCAAGAAATGACTTAGACCCATCAATGGAATAAGAACTAAGCACCTCACCTCTACCTGAGCATTATGCAATCTTCCCAAGCACTTTACCTATGCTCAGGCAACTCAAGAACCTACTCTTTACATGCCTAAGCACCGAAGCACTTTATGGTCTACCTAAGCACTTTGCCATCTACTCGGCTACCCCGAGTTCCATAACTTGCCTCTGACCTTTAAGCGAGCATTTGCCACGCTAGAGACACCTTCTTCCCTATAGGCACTCTATAGAAGATCAACCTCCAGCTCATGGATTGATCAATAGCTCCTTTCTCAGAGCCCTTTACTTTTGCTCGCTCTCCTTCTTTCCTTATTAATTACGCACTTGACATTCGTAGTATGACATCCCCTAAAAGTGTCAGCATCTTAAGTTTCAAACATGACTACTAGTATGTTCATAGCCGACTGGCTGATTGAGCCCCCTTATCACCCTTACAGTGCATGTGCCCTGTAAGTAGTAAGTACGAAAGAACCCTAGGTCGATACGTATCCCTAGTAGGTGAGTTCCCTACACTGACCACACTCACACACAGCACTTGAACATGTAGCAGACTAAGCACCCCTTCTCTCCCTTAAAGAAAAGTGCTCGAGACCCCATACACTACCATATCTTGTTTTATCCTCCTTTCTTTCCCTCTTTACTAACTTAAGCAATGGAAAGCCTTCGTAGACCAACCTACCAAAGGCTTCTTACAAGTATTAGGGAGCGAGGGGTGAGTAAGGAGCACACCCAACTTCGAGGTCCAATATTACCCCCTTTGGTGTCTAAGCCTACTCTCCTTACCGCATCTAATTGATCAACACGACAACACAAGGTATATGTACCCGCCATTAAATTTCATTAGAAAATATAATATATATACTAATTAATGAAAAAGAATATTGTATATTTTTTTATTAAGAAAACTAAAAGAATGAATAAATATAATCCTTAAACCTATATCTAATAATCGAAACCTAAAAAACAATAACTTCAAACTTTAGAAGGCAATCTTGGTCAAATATATATATATATATATATATATATATATATATCAAGAGGCAACGTTTCTTGTTAGTTTTAAAGAACTTATATCTTCTTCTCTTTTGTGCATACAGTTAATTGTTGCTAATAAAGGGTGCTATATAACATTTAGTTTTCATGTAATTTTTGAAAAATAATCTTTTAGTATGGAAGAAAAATATAACTTGAATTTGCTTTTTGAAAAAAAAAATACATATGAAGTTGACATTTATGGAGAAATAAAAAAAAATTATAAATGATATAGAATATCTTATACTATATAAGTTTTATAAGATATAAGTTGCAGGGTGCTATAAGATTGGTTCCGGTTCTAAAATCTTGAGAATGTGTATGTATAGGAGGGTACAATTAAGGCTCTATAGTTTTACCTACTCTGTGCCTCGTAATTCCTAACCCAAACACTTTATATATGTTAAAAAAAAAAAAAACCTAAATAAGTGACAAATTAAGAAATTAATTGAAAGAAATAACACAACAAACTCGAAAAACAAACAATAGAAAACTGTCTTCTAGCCAACCTTCCGTCAGTCGACTACGTAGGCTGATTGACTACTTTCTGATTACGATCAACCGGCCTAACTAATTAAAATAGATTGTAGTTTCACTAGTCAAATTATGGAATAGCTGTCCTGAGCAAAAGAATAGAAATTCGATCCAAACACATCATACTACAACAAATATTTGATTCTTGCGAGTTTCTAGGGATACAAGTATTTGTAATTATACCAAACATAATTAGTGTAATTAAAGTTACACTATCTAAATCGAACACCAAAAGCAATCTTTGAATGGGATAAAACAAAATTTTTCCATATTATATTCCGCTTAAAACATATTGGTTTCCTAATTACCCATATGGTTTGGTATACTTAAGTCTCAGAAACTCATCAAGATCAAAACAAATTGTTCTTGTAGGATGTTTGAACTCCTACTCATATGTTCAAGAAAGTTGTTTATCGTGGTTTGATGCATGGACATTACCTGGATTACGAATCTTATATTATCAAAAACATACGGATATGATTAAGAAATATTAATAGAATTATATGTTGAAGATCTAATAGATCGAAATTCTAAATAAAAAAAATAGAAATAACCGATCGTAGAAGAAACCTCTGCCCTTCGTGTTTTTTGGATGGTGGCTTCCGATTATGAGCTGCTTGAAAAAAAATTCTTCCTATCCAGCAGTGCTTCGGACTTTCAGAATCCGCATTCCATTCTTTATATAGGACAAGTAGGGCAATGTCCATGATACGGAATAGAGTAAGTAAGTAGATTTTATTTTATTTCTTTCATACTCTATGTTTTAGATATGATTTTAGTATTTCATACTATCCTTTTTGGATTGGATTTAGTTTTTCATTTTTAAGATTTAATTAAACTGTTATATTATTTTAAAGATGACTGGTATTTTATTTTCTAGTTTCCTTAGAAATTAGGGTTCTTAGAGTATTAGGTTTTATTAGACTTATAAATAGGCAAACCTATAATCAATCAAGAAAGGAATAACAATTACAAGAAAAGAATAACCTTTTTAAAAATTAGTTTGATGCATTTTCTTCCTCTTCATTAGTTTGATTCTATTAAAATAATGTGGTTTTTCATCAAACCAAATCGAGCACTTTACTGAACCGCACCAAACTACAAAATACAAATCTTTTATATTTTAATTATGTTTGCAATTTGGTTAAGAGAGGGTTCAAGCAATTTGAAGTTTGGTTAAACCAACTGAATTCAATTGAACCAAACTATTTGAACCTCAACCAAATTGCTGCTTAGTAAAGAATAAAATTAAGCAATATTTTAATTCTAAACCTTGTCGACATTTTGATTTAACCCTATTTATCTTTTCTTTTTTGTTAATTTTCATTTCACTTTCAAGTTTCAAACCCTTAAATTCACTTCTTTTCCTTCACCATCATCTCTCATCTCTAACAGACTCATGCACTTTTATTATTACTTAAGACGTAATGTTGTTGTGGTATAATGTTACGTGGCTTTAAATTTTACATAATGTTCCTCGATGTAGACATCAATATTGGTTCAAAATTTCGATGACAATTGGTGTTGTGAAAAAGAACATGATGCTTCTAAAAAATAGTTCAAATTGAACTTGTAAGTCACGATTAAGATATCAAGAGGGGGGAGGGGTGGTGGTTTGGTTATTGACATCTTTTGCAAAAACGAAAACTTTTTTTTATTTTAGAAATAAGTCCCCTCTTAATAATTTAAATAGCATATAAGTAGTAGAAAATTGATTGTTTAACTTAGGCACAAGATAATAATTCAAATAGTAGAAGGAAGAAAAGTAAATAAGATAGGGAGAAGATTAGGCAATCGATCTAAAGAGTTTTTGCTTTTTGCCTACTATTCTCTTTCAACTCCATTACTGGAGACCTGGTCTTCCTCTTTGGTACGGTTTTACTAGTCCAATACCTTCAATAATAAAAAATGAAATTGAGATTATAAGGATATCTAGTCACTTCTCTATCCCGTCTCACTAGCTCTCACCTAAGCTAAACACAGGCCTATAGAAAACTCCCTAACCTCATACTCACTCAATTACAATTTCAATAACATTTACTGAAAGATGATATAATACAATCAAAGATCTCTTTACAATATTTGCACAAAAACAAGAATAATCAAATGAGAAATCTATTTTAGCTCGATTTCTAACTAAGTTTTTGACAAGGTTTCCGATAATCTGCACAAGAGAGTTTGAAATGTTCAGCTCTATTCTAAATGTTGTGTATTGTATTTTGTACAGCTTCGACTTAAATTGAATAATCTTGGGAGTAACAGATAGAAAACGACTAGATTTAGATTTTTCTTTAATAAATCTTAATTCAAACGTAAATGGTTTTAGTGTTGAAGAAAAATCCCATAAAAATAGGAACAAAATTGAATTTTAGAACGCTTGCTATTGCTCCTGATATTTTTCTTACACTTCTTGAATTGTTTAACTAGTGTAAATTTGTTTAAATTTGAAAAATTTGAAGACCATATTTCAAACAATTGGATAAGCATGAAAAGATTTGATCAAATCTTGGTATATCAAACCTAATCTTCAAGAATAACATAGAGTACAAATAAAATCCTATATCCTTTCATTTCTAGTTTTTTTTTTTCATATTCTATTCATTCATTATTTCCTACATGACCCTATAGAATGTGTATAAAATATGTGCACGATACAAAGTTCCATAATGCAAAACTCTTTTAATTCATCCTATTAGCTTTGTCACAACCGATCCAAAAAAATAAAAATAAATAAGTATTTTATTCTCAAATTTTGAGAATCTCAATTAATGTTTAATTATATCTTTTATTTATTTTATTTAGCACATCCCATATTACGACTGAAACTTCCTTCTTTAAAATCTTGTTTGAATTTTAAAATAAAATTCTCCTAAAAAATCTGGTTGAGTTTATCTATAATATTAAAACTTATCCTTAACAAAATATCTTAAACTTCTCAATTTATTATCATCAATTTAAGCTGCAACCTTGTCTTGAAAAGCTTGTAATTATCTTAAAAATTTTTCACTGTCTCTTGTAAATTTCAAGCATAACCTTATCCAATATAACTTCCTGACATGTCTAAATTTTATTTGAACCTGGTTTAAAAACAATAGTACAACAAACCATTTCATGTTTGTTATACTTACTATACTTAATCATGACCAACCTTACTAAGCTTTGAAAAAAAAAAGTTAGAATAATTTCCTTCCAAAATAAACTTAATCAAACACTCCATAAATCTTATTTTTAAGCAATCTTTAGATTAATCCAACTTCAAATCCCCAAGCACTAAATGTAACTTAGTAAAACAAAACTGAGCACATTTCCCAAATATTCCTAATAAAGGGGAGCTAGCCCTTCTACAAGATTTGTCCAACTTAATTTGTTCAAATTATTCAAAAAAATAGCATAGGAACCCTTTCTAAACTCAATTCTGTACACTATCTACACTATCAACACTATTCTATTCTTTTACTAATATACTTTCTAACACACATTCTAACATATATTCTGATCAGCATAATTCCAAACTTTATTTTTTTCCTTAAACCGGTTTCATTACAAAGTTGACCTGCACACTTGGTGTTTTTATTAAACACACCTTAACCTTTTTGTTATCATCTAAATATATTAAGAGAGAACTCAACAAAACTGAACTAAACCAAACAACATTTGAAATAGATTAGTTCAAATCTCGGAACCGTTCAACGCGATTTGGTTCATTAAGTATTTAAATTGAATCAAAGCTTGAACACTCTTATAAAACATCTCTTGTTTAATCAAGAACTTGTTAACATGAGTCCTTTGAAAAACCCATTAAGAGCATACTTGCAATATGTCCAAAAAAAAATTGACATATTAAAAGATCTTTTATTGATAAAATTACTAAAAACTCTCTTTGTTTTTTATCTCTAAGATTTGTGAAGGGTAAATTTGTACTCATAGCAAGTTTCCTCTTCAATTCCCTATGAACCAGTTAAGAGTTTAAGTAGTGTACAGATAACAGTTTAAATTTGTAAAAACAATTCACTTAAAATGAGCTTCATACAAAATATCATACTCATATTAGATATAGTATTACATTGACAATTTAAAAATAACAGTTTACGGTAAAATCACAACTTACAAATATCAATTTTGTTTCTATATAATAGAATAGGAATAATTGATATGTCTTCAAGACTCCTGCATAACTTCCTTAAACATGTACTTCTGCATCACCTAATCATTTCATAATCACCTCCAGGTCTATATTATTCAAGACTAATCTTGTAAAACGTCAAATAGGAATCTAGGAAACAAATATATGGGTGGAAAAATACCAATGGTCAAATGAAATTGTACACAAAATTAGGCTAATAGCAATATGGCAATTTCAACTTCTTTAATGTTTTGGTAACAACTTGAGAACTAGAAAAGAAAAAAAAAGATTTAAATGGAAAAAAATCATTTTCTTATTTTTGATGTTTTTTATATGTTTGAGAATAGATAAGACAAAAGGTACTTAACAAGGGACGGAAGAAGCTTACAACATCTTAACGATTACTTTGTATAAAGAAGTCACATGTTATGTATTATAAAAAGAAACAAATAATCACTCGTAGCTACATTCAATAGTAATAGTAGCTACAATAACTGATTTACAATAGATTTGTAGCATCTATAACAATTCTGTAACAAATTCCTAAGTACACTTCACTGATAAGTATATAGCAAAAAGAAAAAGAGAAAAACATATTGATCTGAAATTTTAAGCAAACACTCATGTGTTTCTTGGAGATTTTTGGCATCTTGAAAGTCTAGAGCTTGTTTTCCTTTAACGCAATTGTACCTCGCATCAAACTACAAAACCCTAGTTAGCATTCATCCAAATTTCATTAAGTACATAGAAAAGAAGACAACAAATAGAAGCAATTAGCAGAGTAATGCAAGAACAGAGTAGATTTATCTTTAATTAAAAGGGGGAGTCACATTTTAGGGTTGGATTTGGAAACCTTGTTCGTACGTATTCGAAAAGAAAGAGAGAGCAAAGAGTATAGAGGTGTACCTATAGAAAGTGATATTAGAGTATTTAACAGACAAGCAAATAAGGCAAAAGGTAATAGTATCAAATATTGTTGTGCGTTTAAAATTAAAGTAGGTTAGACTTCCCTTGTAAGCCAACAATAGATGATTTCATTGAATTTCAATTCAAGAATTGTTGGATATGGCAAACAACATAAGAAGTATGTCCTAATTACAAGAAGATATGCATGCATATGCAATAAGAATGAGAGTAGTGGAAGAAAGTGGTAAAGAAACAAATGTAAGAATGGACAGATTAGAAAGTTCTATGGATAAGATAAAAACACTTTTGATGCAATCTTGAAATTTGAACGTAGAGAATCAGATAAATCAATAAAAATAGAAGAAACAAGTAGATAGCTTATCATCTTCTCCTAACAATGGAGGGGAGTCATCTTTTTCTAGCCACAATATTGAATTGGAATTACCTAAATTTAGTGGTCATGATCCAGCTACATGGATCTTTAATGTTACACAATTTTTCAATTATCATGAATTATAAGACCTAGAGAGAATGAGGATGGCAGCATTTGCAATGGAGAATGAAGCATTCGTATGGTTTCAATGGATGTCTCATAATGGCTTATTATCTACATGGTGACTATTTTTGCAAGCCTTGAAACTCAAATTTGAACCATCTATGTTTGAAGATTACTAAGGTAAACTTTCTAAATTGGTTTAGAAATCTATTGTTGATGCATATCAAAGTGAATTTGATTCATTACCTAATCATATGCATGGCCATAGTTGTTAAAATCGCGATTTTACTATTTATTTAAACTTATAGAATGGGTAAAATCGTATAGAATCGGTAAAATCGTATAGAATCATATAAAACCGATAAAATCGTAAACTTATAGAATCGTATATTAAAATTCATAATTTTACCAAAAGCTGTACTTTAATGATATTACATCCATTTTAATTAGGAAAAACAATATAAAATCATAAACTCATAGAATTGTACATTTGACTTGCGATTTTAACAACCAGTATGGCCTTTCTGAAAGTTTCATTCAAAGTTGTTTCATATTTGGACTTGGACCAAATATTCAAGCAGAAATGTTATTAGCTAGACCTACATCATTATTATAAGCCATAAGTTTGGCCAAATTACATGAAGCCAAACTTAACAGACTTGGAAATATTGATTCTTTTAACAACTTTAAACAAAACCTGGTTTCTTTCAAATAACCTTATTTTCTTTCAAAACCAGCCTTTTCAAACTCCTAAAACAAATCAAATTTACAAACTTCTTCAAACAATAAACTAACCAACACTTTAAACAAGAATACATTACCAACCACTAAAAAACCCTACCTATTAAGAAAAAAAATGACATTAGTTGAGCTTGTAGACAAAAGAGAGAAAGGATTGTATTACAATTATAATGAAAAGTTTTGTAAAGGCCATATATGTAAGGTCAAATTTCTTGTGGTGATTCAACTTGAAGAAGAGGATATAGATGAAAATTTAAAGGAAGAAACACTAGATTTAATCATCGATGAGGGGGGAAAATTTGAAAATGAATCAGAAAGTATGGAAATTAGCTTTCATGTTATTTTCACATTAGAGGCCCCTAAAACACTTCATTTAAGTAGATCAATAAATAGCAAATCTTTTTCAATATTAGTTAATTCTAGGAGCATCAACAATTTTATGCAATTTTCTATAGTTAAAAGTTTGAATTTGCCAATTATTACAATTCTTAAAGCCCCATTCACTTCATTGAATGGAATTAAGAAGGGGTTGAAATTGGAATTCCTAATAAATGTAATAAGAGTAACTTTGTTTAGTTGGATTTATAAATAACTTAAAAATAGATACGTAATAGAACTTTAAACACTAAATTACCCTCGATTCATTTTCTGTCTCAACCAACCCTAAAGTAATAGGTCGTAGTAATGGTGGTAACAGCAACAGTCGATGGTAACAATGGTTAGTAACGGTCAATGGTAGCAGCGATGGTCGGCGACGACAATAAATGGTGGCAATGGTAGTGGTCAATGACGTAGGTAGTAATGGCGATGGTAATAGTAATAGTGATGGTGGTAGTGGTGGTTATTAGTGGTGATGGTGGTAGCAACTGTGACGGTAGTTATTAATGGTATAGCCGTTGGTGGTAGCAACAGTAGTGGTAGGGGTAACGACGGCGATAGCGGTGGTGGTGGCAATAGTTATGGTGATGGTGACAATAGTGGCAATAGTGGTGATGGCGCTAGTGATGGTGATGGCAACAATGATAGTCAACAATGGCATCAACAATAGTGCTAGTGCTAGTGGTAGGTGGTGGTGAAGACAACAGTAGTGGTCAATGGTAGCAATAATGATAATAGTGGTCGTTAAATTAGGATGAAGTCATTTTTTGGAAAAATATAAAATTTTGTAAGGAAATGTGATTTTTTAATTGAACTAAAGAATCTCTATTATTTGAAAGAATCTCTATTACTTGATTTCAAATAATAGGGATTCTTACAGAATTGTGATTCAAAGACAAAAAAATAAAGTAAACGCCATAATAAGGAATGAGGGAAAAATAGAACTCAAATTCTCCTCAAGTAAATAGGGTATAAGTTGAAAATAATAATTAAAAATGGTGATAAGCACATAAACTCAAGAGTTTGTAAATAAGTGCTATGAAGTGAAATTTTTGATTGATTTCTACATTCATGAAATACAAGGAGTTGAAGTGGTGTTAAGAATACAGTGGTTAAATACTTTGGGGCTAATAATAGTGGATTACTTTGGATTGACAATGACATTTAGGTAGAAGAATTAATCAGTAGAGTTGCATGTTGCTAATCAAATTCAACCAAAGAGAATTGAAGGTTATAAGTTAAAAAAATTGGTAAAATATGAAAATATAGCTTATTGTTTTGATTTAGTCCCTTAGAAAGAGGATTTAAATCATGATATTGCCAACAATTAGGCCGTAAAAGCCTTATTGAGCAGATTTCAACGAGTATTTGTGACTTTTTCATCATTGCCACCTTTACAAGATATCTAACACCATATTCATCTTAAGGATGAAAATAAAGCTACCAATGTCAAGCCATTCATGTATCTATATTTTTAGAATGGGGATATTGAAAAATTTGTACATGTGATGTGTCTCCAGGGTCGGATACATGGAGAAACACTATAACGAACGAACTAAAAAGGAAAACAGAAAAGAAACTAGCAAAGTTTGAGCAGCTATCGAATGGATATGACTCATTACTCGATCCTACTCACCTAATGTTACGCCCCGAAGTCACCGAGTCACAACAGTTCCACCGTGTAAACCATTCTATGATAGTAACTAGCCTCAAGGCGTCAACGACTCCTTACTTTGAAGTAAACAGTTCAATTAAGAGTTTACCTGAAGTTATAGTAATTATCAGGAATTTTAGGTCAACATACATAATTACATGTACATTCTATAGTACTTCCCAAGAAATTCTACATTAAGATAACATTCCACTAATTTACATAACAACTATCAGTTTTTCATTCTTAAACTATTAAGGACACTCTAGCTATACATCTACTACTAGGCAAATTGATCCTCATACCCCAAGCTTTAAAAAAACTAACCTCTGAATAGTTGTAAGGCAATATCATACTAAGAGTATTCGGAAATCAGGACCTACAAAAGAATCTATATGGGTATAAGCAACTATAGCTCAGTAAGTTGAATTGGAGACTCATGAATGTATACAAACACAAACAAGATTATCAAACAATTATTTTCATGCAATACATCAAGTAAGTGTCATCACACAACATAGTCCGATCCATTGCAAAATCAGAGAAATTTTACCCACTCTAATCCGGGTTAAGGAGTTTTCATGTTATGCAATAGTTCACAACCAAACTCAGGTTTGTGCAATGGAGACACTGTTCCTCTTAAGACTATCCTTCAAACCAATGCCCTCATCCTCACCGCGACCTCCCCTCCTATCACTTAGTTCGGCTAAGGATGAGGAAAAGATTAATTTGCTATCCAGTACTATCTTTATTGAAGGTGTCGATGTTTGTTGGAGAATCTTAATGATCCCCTAAAGGATTGCAATGCATGAAAATTTAGGTCGTTAGAGTTAAATAAAATTAAATATCATTTAGGGTATTCAAACAATTTCACACTGATCCAATCATAACATAAAATCAATCACAATATAAATTTCAACACGAATTCAGATACTCAAACACATGCATAAACTACTTACAATCACAATCATACACATACTCCAATACAATACGTAATAACTCAATTTACTTGGAATTCTCAGTCACCCAATCACTTAATTGTAAGTCAATTCGTCTCCGAGTATCCTATAATACAAATACGTCTTTTTAGTACTTATAATTTGATGATTCACATTCTAAGTTATAATTTAACTCATTTTTCCATATATACCTATTATTTATTAATGATTCATTCTACCTTATTTCGGGGTCTAGTTTCTAAATTAGATTCCAATTTTAATTCTATATTGTCTCTAACTACGAGAAATCATAAATATGCTCGAACCCTAACGTGAAATTAATCACATTAAGCTTAAGTATTCTAATATCACCTTGGGTCTTAATTTAGTGTTCTAAATTATTTGGTACACTCTAATCCTAATTGGGGTACCAGATTTACTCTCGATGTAAGAAAATCTTACATTTTTTATACAATTATCTAAAATTAAATTTTGTTTCAAATTTATTATGTACTGATTTTTATTATTATATTATCCAAATAAATCTATTTTTTCATATTTATTAAATTTCCAATCCCATATATTCCTAATTTCTTATAATTACTACATAATTCCTATATTAATTACACTTAACACTCTAAAGACTACCATTAGGTTTCCACATCAGATATTAACATCTTTAAACATCTAATTACCATCTAAATCAGTAATTAACCATTTAATCATCTAATTAACCTAGAATTACCCAATTTTTCCATCATTTTAAGGCTAAGAAATTACTTAAAAATTTCAAAAATTAAATTTAAAAAAGAAAAGGCTTCATAGCACTGTTCTATATCATTAAGCATCCTACATAAAAAATTTGAGCTCCAAACTATACACCTAAGCTTATTTATATCTAGTTCTAATTATGCTCGGTTTTACTTAATTTTTTAAGAACCCTATATTTTTAGACGTAATTAAACTTAATCATTATTTTGCCCTAAATCTACATATAATAAATCTCAGAATAATAAATTTTATAATTTTCTGGGCAAAATATATAATTTTAAGAAATTGTACAAAATCGAAGCAGATGTATGGCTTACCCTATCCGATGGCTTTTGGGCCTCTAACACCGGTTCAGGTGTATCAGCCGGTCCAAGCTGTGGGTCTAGAGTGGGGTGGTAATGGTGGTGTGTGGGTTTTGTTCACTAACCTCTTCTGCATAGATTTTCTTAATAATTTCCTAAACCCTAATTTTCTTCTCCAAATTTCAATGCTCTCAATTTTTTCTAACTTCTAAGTGTCCAAATGAGTGTTGAAATTTTTCTTTCTATTGATAGAGCTTTATAGTAATTATTATACATTTAATTGGACAAGACATTGCTTAAATCTCTTCAATTTTGCCTTTTGTGTTGCTTGTTTTTTATTGGTTGATTTTTTTTCCTCACTTCCTAACCTGCTACGACCAAATCCAAGTCATTCCTTATTCCTCTTATTTTTTCTTAATTAATTAATAAGTTTCTAGCTAATTTAAGTAATTTTGCGTATTTTTACCTATACGTAAATACATGTGGAGTACATGTGAACACTCCTAATTATTATTTAGGTCATTCTATGATTTTTAATATACATATAATCTATCTCTAGTAATTTATTAGTTATTAGATTACATTTTTTGCCTTTTCAATAATTAATAAGTATTATACTTAAAATTTGAAAATTTTATAGTCTCTTATTTTCTTAATTCAAGTTTACGGGGTCATTTTTACTAATATTTCTATCTATAATTTATAATTTAGGTTTGATCAGATCATTTAACTAATCATCCTAAACTATGTGTACTAAGTTCAATTCTACAGTCATTTGGTTTAATTTTAAGGCTTGCAGCCGATAATTTACCGGATATGACACACCGGTCCAAATTGAAGGGTTACTCGCCACTAATCCTTACTAAAGCGAATCGATAAGAGTGGAATGATAACAAGAACACCAAGGTTGCTCAAAATTAAGTAATTTTGTATTCAAAAGCTGGATGTCTATGTATAAGGAAAGTGGAGGTTTATATACATGCCTACTAAGGTTATTTTCATGTATGAAAAGTAAAAAAGGGTATTTTATAAGTACGTTGCATAAATCATATTAAAAAGGGGTAAAAAGGACAAAGAATATCCAGTACGGAAAAGAAGAATCATTCTGGAATGTTGTGTCAGAAGGCACGTATTGCTTAATGGCTATACGTTAAAAGTATGATATAACATAGGCAAAAACAAAAAGTGCTGGTAGTCAAGGGCCGACCTGATTTAGATTAAGTCAAGAGCCAATAAGCCTGATTAGGAATTCAGCTGAATTAGAGTCAGGCACCAGTAGTCGGTTAGAGAGCTCGGCTCAACTAGCTTTTCCTGGGTTACCTTCTAGGTCAGGACTTCGCAGCTGGGTAAGAGCATGTTGGACACATATATGGATTTGATAGATAGGTCAGCTGGAGGTTGGGTTGGGATAAGAGTCTCATCTCAGCTATAGCTTAGAGCTAATATTTTCCATACTAACCCTTGAAGTCTTTTAGCTTGGCTTCTTGTGATCGGTCTAAGGGGTTGATTCTTATTAGCATGAGATGTTAGAAAATGGAGTCATCAGGCTAAGTACTAGTTCCTTTTCTTCCCTTATTTTATTGGTTAAGTAATAGGACGGGTCTTGGCACTTTTGTATAGATTCTAAGGCATTGACTCAAGCTACAGTATTAGATAAATTTCTAATTCCAACTATAGATGAGTTGCTAGATGAACTTAGGGGAGCCACTATTTTTTCTAAGATGGATTTGAGAGCAAGCTATCATTAAATGCAAATGAATCCATTAGATGTGCACAAAATAGCTTTTCGCACACATGTAGGGAATTACAAGTTTCTGTTGAATGCATTAGCAACATTTTAAGCAATAATGAACAGTATTTTTAGGCCCTATATCAGAAAGTTCATTATTGTATCCTTTGATGATATTCTGATCTATAGCAAAAGTTTAGAAGAACACTTGGTGAATTTAGAAAAGGACATCAAGTGTTTATAGGAACATGTTTTTTACTTGAAGAGGAGTTAATGTTCATTTGCTCAAGATCACATTGATTATTCAGGTCACATTGTGTCAAAAGAAAGAGTACAACCTGATCCATATAAGATTGAAGTAATAAAGCAATGGCCTCAACTTAACCCAATTCAATGAAACAACTAAGGGGTTATTTGGCCTAACATGGTATTATAAACATTTTGTTAAAAATTATGTCAAGATTGCTTTTCTTTTAACTAATCTGTTAAAGGAAAAATGCATTTAAATGGAAGAAGCAACCTACAACAGCTTTCGTGCAAATGAAGGAAACTTTAATGGCAACTCCTTTTTTAGCACTACCAGATTTCACCAAGACTTTCATCATTGAAACCAATGCCTTAAGTGTAGGTATAAGGGTAGTATCACATTAAGGTACACATCCTATTTCATATTTTAGTGAGAAATTTAATCTTAGAATGCAAAAATCTACTGTATATGTTAGAGAATTAGTAACCGTGGTAGCTACAGTAAGGAAATGGAGGCAGTATTTATTGAGTAGACACTGTATGATTAGAACAGAGTAGAAGAGCTTGAAATAGTTGCCAACCTAGGTAATTCAAACACCTAAGTAACAACAACCTAAGTAACAACAATATTTAGTTAAGTTGATGGGTTATGATTATGAAATAGAATATAAACATAAACCACAAAATATTTTAGTTGATGCTCTTTCATGGCAATTTGAAGAGGAATTCCAACTATTAGCTTTATCTATTCCTTCTTTTGATTGTATCACATTACTAAAGAAGGAATTATAACAGGATTAAGAATGGACAACTTTAAGGGATAGATGTATGCAAGGGGAGTCACTTGAATTGCCCTTAATATTTAGAGATAGTTTTCTTTTTCTAGGCAATATTAAACCAACATTATTATTGGAATTCCATTTAACACCAATCAAGTGAACATGCAGGTGTTTTGAAGACACATGAAAGAATCAAGGCAACTTTTTAATGGAAGGGAATGAAGAAAGACATTAAAGATTTTACGAAGAAGTGTCATGTTTCTTAACAAATTAAATATCTAAAAACATCACCAGCAAGACTTCTTCAACCACTTCTTATTTTATAAAATGTTTTTGATGATATTTCGATGGATTTTATTATTAGATTACTTATTTCAAAAAGGTATTTAGTAATACTGGTAGTAGTGGATAGGCTATCTAAGTATTGCCACTTGGGACCTTTAATAGTAGCTTACACAAATACAACAATAACTAAGTTGTTTGTTGACATTATGGTGAAGTTACATGGATGTCTGAAATCAATTTATTTGTGATAGAGATAATGTCTTTGTAGTAAATTCTAGAGAGAGTTTTTTAAGCTTAATGGCACCCAATTGAAAATGAGTTCAATTTATCATCCTCAAATGGATAGGCAAACTAAAGTCCCTAATAGATGTTTAGAACATTGTTTGAAATCTTTTGTTATGGAGTCACCAAAAGAATGGCCTAAATTTTTCGCTTAAGCAAAATTTTCATTTTATATTAGTTTTCATACTTATACTAGTATAACACCTTTTAAGGCATTATATGGTAGAGATCCTCCACAAATACCATGGTATGTTAAGAGGATCTCTATTGTTGAAGCGGTGGATTAAGATTTGGTTGATAGAGATAATATTTTGAGAAATTTGAAGACTAATATGTCCAAAGCCTAATAGAGAATGAAAGCTTTGGCTAATCAAAATTGTAAGGATAAGGAGTTCAAAGTTGGTGATTAAGTTTGTGTTAAGCTATAGCCTTATAGACAAACTTCCATGGCAACAAATTATCTTATAAGTTGTGAAGGAGATATTATAGACCTTTTGAAGTGATTAAAATAGTTATTCTTGTAGCCTATCATTTGAATCTATCGAAAGTTCTCATATTCATCCTGTATTCCACATTTCTTAATCGAAAAAAGCCAAGGGTAATGCATTAGATTTGAAACCTTTAGCAGCAATGGATTTTGTTATTAGTACAATGGTAAAATCCATTGCTATTTTGGCTATAAGGGAACTGAGCAAACGAGGGTCAACTGTAGTATAATTTTTAGTATAGTAGGAGTTACTCTTTCAATAGGATACTACATAGGTAGATTATGCAAATTTTAAAAGGGATTACCCACAATTTAACCTTGAGGATAAGGTCAAAGGTTAATTTTCAAAGGACAAGGGAAATCAATATGTCTAAGAATAGACAAGATGGAAGGTACTCAACAAGGGACAAAAGAAGGTCACAACATCTCAACAATTATGTTGTATAAAAGAGTTACAAGTTTCATATTGTAAAAAGAAACAAATAATCACTAGTGGTTACATTTAAAAGTAATAGTAGTTACAGTAACTGATTTACAATAGATCTGTAGCATCTATAACAGATCTGTAACAGATTTCTAAGTACACTTCACTAAGAAGTATGTAAGCAAAAAGAAAAAGAGAAAGAGGTACCTATCTGAAATTTTAAGCAAACACTCATGTATTTCTTAAAGATTTCTAACATCTTGAAAGTCTAGAGCTTGTTTTCCTTTTATACAATTATAACTCACAACAAACCACAAATCCCTAGTTATCATTCACTTGAATTTTGTCGATTACATAGAAAAGAAGACAACAAATAGAAGCAATTAACAGAGTAATACGAGAACAGAGTAGTTCTATCTTTGATTCAGAAGGGGAGTCACATTTTTAGGTTAGATTCAAAACTCTAGTTCTTACATATTCAAAAAGAAGAGAGAGTAAAGCATGTAGAGACATACTTGTGCAAAGCAATTGTAGAGTATTCAAGAAATAAGGTAAGGTAAAAAGTAGTAGTATCAAACATTGTTGTGCATTTAAAATTGAAGTGGGTCTAGTTTCCCCTATAATAACTTTTTAGGCTTACTAATTTTTAAGGGCCTCAAGCTATATATATGTAATAGGAATGTAGCTTATTTTTAATAATAATCAAGCACAAGAGTGTCTTTTAATGTTTTATATGAATTGCCCAAATCGGCCTCTCTATATATTAATATAACATCTAATTTACCATTAGTAATTTTACAATACATGCATTTTATGTGATTTCATCATAATTATAAATGTTGATTACTTTTATTAACCTTTTCACACTAAAAATTGCTACTTCTAAATATAGTATCAATTACATTTGTTACCATCATTATCATATTTTTAGTGTCAATATTATGAATTACAATAATGACTACATTTATTTGAATTAAATCTAGTATTCCTTTATTTGTAATATACTTGTACATTATTACTTTTTTTTTTCGAACAATGTAGTACAACTTGAGAAAGAGGGGATTTAATCATGATCCTTCTATTGGACGGCTAAATCTAATGCCATTATACTACAATAGTCTTGGTTTATACATTATTACTTGTTGCATAAGATTTTTCTTTTGATTATAGTTTCAAATGAGAGAGAGAGAGAGGATCTAATCTAGGTGTACTTATATCTTTCTAACCCCTTACCCTAGAGTTGTTAATGTAACAGTTGGCAATATATATATATATCGCATTTTTTTCTTCATCCATAATTGTATTAGTGTCATTTTTAAAGTATATTGTTTATACTTATCATATAAATGTTCTTATTTATGCACAAATGGGGTTTTTTTTTTTTTGTATACGTGATGTGGGTCCTAATTTAACAAATGGTTTTTTTTATACGTGATGTTGGTCCCAATTTAAGTAACCAAGAGAGTAGTTAATTGATTACTTTATAAAATTTTAAACTTTTCGAAATTTAAAGATGCCCCTCTTATTAGTTAATTCAATTTGGCATCAAGCAATATTCAAGAAAGACAAATAAGTATATAGATATTAAAGAGAGATAGGAGGAGCAAATCGGGCAAGAAAATCATAGTAGTTCAACCTTCTGTCTATATCTATTCTTTCAGCTCTCTTGCTAGGGAGTTGGTCCTTCATATCAGTGTCATTGCATTATATCCAAAAATAGAAAGATTGCAAGTCTTATTAATAAATGGCTCTAGTTACTCTATCTATCTAGTCAATACTTGATATTGCAAAGATCAAAAAGTATAATTATCTTTAATGATTGCTTCTAACTCTTAAAAGAATAACGAGAAAAATGAGGAAATGATCATAATTAATCCTCTACAAGTAAGCTTGAAATAGTAATATAAATGTAAATGTATTAGTATCTTATGAGATTGCTTGCAAGTGCTTCCAATAGTATTACATGATAGAAAATTTTCTAAAGCACTATATTATGTCTCAAACTTTGAAATTGATATAATATATATTACTTTTGGTTATAATAGCTAGATGCTAATATAAGATAATCTTAGAAGAGCTTTTTGTAATTTGATTTGGCCACTAAGTATGGGCCATCCCTTGAATTGTAGATATCTTCATTATTGTTATCTGTTTTTTTTTTTTTTAGCTAACTCAAAGAAAGGATTTAGTTAACTAAAGAAGAGTTCACATTAGGTGGTCTTGAACCAAAATCAAAGAAAAAAAGCCTACTTAAAGGAGATGGGGGATCACAATCCCTAAAATATATACTCATCCCTTTTTTGCTTGGGATGTACCCTAATCAACACATACATTAGCACTTCTTCTAACCAGACTAAAAGAACAAAAATAAAAAATAGACATGAAACTACAAATGTCTTTAATAATAACTTTATTCTTCTAAAGAGAATTGTCAACTTACTGTAGACAGTAAACAAGCTCATTATCTATTTTAAGCTGAATCTTTTTCTAACCTTTAATTCTAACTAAGATAAGACCTTTAATGGCTTCTATCTCGAGTTGCTCTAAATCCTTCAGATCCAAAGTCTTAGGGATAGTAACTAATAAGGCGCCTAATAAGTTATAAGCAACTAGTCCAATACTAATACTTTTGTTATGTAAATCTATAACAGCATCACAGTTGATCTTTACAACACCCCATTCTGGTTTCAACCATTGTTGAGACATATTTGTTTTTTCATTACAAGTAATCTTCTAAATTTCACATGCCGCAAATAAGTTATCTGATCCTTAATTGCACAAATAACTTAAGTTGGTGATAGATTGTTGCACCTGAAGACACTGTTGCATTTGCATTTCTAGATATGCCATAGTGTCAAGAAAACCATCTACAACATTTCTCTCAAATCCCTACAAGAATTTTGTACAACAACAATGAAACTCATAATCTAATTAGCAAACATATTGGTTTGTATCAAATCATTATATAAGTCTATCAATTGAAGCCAAACGCATTTGACCCATTGATAGCCAAAGTATAAATGCATTATATTTTCTATTTCACCAAAAAAAATATAGCAAGCAAAATGAGAACAATTCCTCTTAAACAAATTCTCAAAAGCCGGGATCACATCATAGGAAATTCTCCTTACGTAGTGTTTATATTTAGATATAACATCTATCTTCCAAATGAGTTTTGAAAAACTAGCTCTTGAAGAACATGGGATGCTTCCAATATTAGCATGGTTGCGCACCATTTTATTCCACTACCTATAATATCCAGTCGTAACACTATAGTTCCCATCCCTTTCACGAGGCCAAATCATCTTATCCTCTTCACTTGTAGCTAATAGATATATAGCTTTGATAGCTACCACATCCTCATTTGTAATTGAATTCCCAATCCCCTCTATCTTCCATTCTCTTGATTCACTATCTATTAAATCTTTTACCCTCATTTCTAGATCAACTTAAATCTCTTATAAAGGGTAAAGGGCGAAAATTAGATTTATTTGGGATCCTAGCATCCTTCAATACGAACACTATGTCTCCATTTCCAATATGCCAACAATAATGATCCAAATCACTTTTTTTCCTTCTTGGATGCTTTGCAAGCACCAAAAGGCTCTACCCCCCACCCGAAAATCTAGAAAGTCCAATTATGGATAGTAAATAATTTTTAACACCCTTACTTAGAAAGCATTCGAAATACACTAAGCCATTTTAGCCAACATAGTGTTATTAAACAACTCAAATTCTCTAAATCCTATCCCCCCTTCATTCTTAGGGCTAGACAAAAAATGCCATGATTTCCAATGAATTTTCCTCTTCGTATGATTCTCCACTCCATAAAAAAATGCCATTAAGATTGTAATCTCTTGACACCATGTTTTAAGGAACATAAAAACACTCATGGCATAATTTGGAATTGCATACCTTGTTGACTTGATCAAAATTTCCTTCCACCTACACTTAACAACACACTACTCCAACTCTGTAGTTTAGACATGATTTTGTCCTTTACATAGCCAAAAGCTTCCTTTTTTGACTTACCCCATTCAATAGGCAAACCTAGATATTTCCCTAGACACTACTTAGAATTGATTCCCAAAATATCACTACATCTTTTTTTTAACTCTAGAGGAAAATTCTTACTAAAAGTGACAAATGATAAAGCTTCCAAAATAAATTTTAGATTTTCCAGCACAACACTATTAACCTCAATAAACAGTAAAGAATAAGTAGGTGATCTCTGGGCTGCCTCTTTTAATTTTAATACCCCTAATAAAGTCTCCTTCTTTAGCCTTATTTATCATAATTAAGAGTATATCGGCTACTAAAAGGAATAAATAACGGGACAAGGGGTCTTCCTGTCTTATGCCTCTAGAGGGGATGATTTTTCCCAACTCTTTTTCCATTCAAAAAGAAGGTTATAAGAGATTGAGGAAATACTAGCCATAATCCATTTAACCTAAAGAGATTCAAAACCCATTTTTAACATGAGAGTTTCTAAAAAATTGCAATCCACCCTATCATAAACTTTAGCCATGTCTAGCACAATCAAAGTGTTTACTTCTTTTGTTCAATTTAAGGTAGTGAAAAACTTCATGGACTACAATCGCATTATCTTGAATAAGCCTACACTAAATGAAAGCACCTTAGTTTTGAGAGATAATTTTATCCATAACAGGTTAGAGTTTATTGGCTAAAATTTTAGAAATAATTTTGCAAGAAAAGTTGCAAAGGCTGATAGGTCTTAACTAAGATATTGACTCAAGGCACTTAATTTTAAGAATAAGCACAACATCAGTTTCGTTAAAGTAGGAAAGGAAATTACCTGACACAAAGAAATCTTTTATAGCCTTAGAAACATAGTCCCTAAGAATGCTCCAATTTTCTTGAAAAAACATTCCATTGAATCTATCTAAACCTAGAGCCTTAGATGAGCCGAGAGGGAAAAAAATTTGCTTATCTTTTCTGCCTCCACTAGTCTCGCTAAACTTCCATTTATTTCACTACTGATAATTAGGTCAATAATCTCCACCACTTCAATGAAATCAATCACCACATCGTTTTTAAATAGATTTTCATAAAATGAACCAAATGCCTCTATTGCCTCAACCTTACTATCTACCCAAACCTCCTCTTCATTTCTGATTTTGAAAATTTTATTCCTTGCTCACCTCATGAGTGTTGTCTAATGAAAGAAACCTGTATTTTGATCTCCATAATTCAGCCACTTCACTTTAGATTGTTGGTGCCAAAAAATTTCCTCTTTTCTTATTACATTTGCAAGATCAATGTGCAACTTCTTTTTAACATTAAGGCATGTTTCATTAGCAGTCTTATATTATTCCTCCAATAACTTCCCTCTTATATCCTTAATAATTCAAATGTTATTACTAACCCGGTTTCTCCTCCAAGTGAGTAAAGCCCTTCGACAACCTAATAGTTTACACATCAAACCTCTAATATTAGGTTGCTACACATTTTCTTTCCAAGCACTCTCAATCACATCCTTGCATCCTTTTATTAATAGCCAACTATCCTCAAATTTAAAATTTTCTACTCTTTGCTATTATTTCTTTGAGTTTCCACTAAAACTAGCATACGGTCTGATCCATTCATAATAAGGTTTGTAACTTGAGTGTATGGAAAAGTTTGGCACCATAGGGAAGTACCAACCACACGATCAAGCCTTCCTTTCACCACTTCCTCTCTACCATTAGACTAAGTAAAGTTAGGTCCTTGAAATCCTAGGTCCATTAATGGACAATTATACAACATATCACGAGAAGCCAACATTTTATTCATAGGCTTTACTCTAGTAACACTCTTTTCATTACTATGAAGGATCTCATTAAGGTTATCGAGTACCAACCAAGCATCATTCACCATCATAGCTATTTCTCTTAGATTACCCCAAAACTTCGGCCTATTTTGGAGCTTAGGATTAGCATAGCACTATGAAATTCTATAAGATTGGATACTTATTTCATCTACCATCTAAGAATCAATCAAATTTATTAAGGATTCCAGCACTTATACTCCAACTCTATCATTCCACTATAGTGCTAACCTACTAGAAAGTCCTACTGGTTCAACATAAAAGGCCTATTGAAACCATAATTGCCTTCTCAACAAATCAATTTGCTTTTATTTTTGTCTCATTTCCATAACAAAAAAAAAAAAAAACAAGACTAGGTTGAAACTTATACATAATTTGTTTTAGCTCATCTACTATCAAAGGCTAACCTAAGCCTTGACAATTCCAACTAACGCAATTCATATCACTTGGGTGGCTTCAGGCCAGCTGCCACGACTAATGAATGAAATATCTATAGCTTCTTCTTTACTAGCTTCCACCAAGTTTAATTCAAAGTCTAGTTTTTTCTTCACGACTTTTCTCTTTCTAATTTGTCTTTTTGCATCCTTTCTTTTGCTCCCACCATCAGGCTATCGCATACTATTTTATATGTAAACACAGTTCGACTTGGTCTACTTTTGTTTCTTACAACATCCTCACTGAAATTGTCGTCATCACTTCTACTTCTTTTGATACAAAGGCTATTCATAGCTCAAGCAAGAGGAGAGGGGACAGTTGGTACTGAGGTTTGGGTCTTTTGGTTAAATTCAGAAATGGGGGAAGGTTGTTTTGAATTAGATAGTTCTTATTGATAGAAGATTGATTCAAAGGCACAATAGGTAACCAACGGGATAAGGAAGGAAATTTAGTAGCATAAGGGAGTTTGTTTTTATTATGTGGACTTTTTCTAAGGTTTTTAGGTGGTGAACAATGAAGTGTAATAGAATTAACTTGTTTAGCATCAAGTTACGCTTATGTTTTGGTCCAAAGTAAGTTAGGTTAGGGTAAGAGAGAGGCTTGATTTTGACATAGGAAAAGCACTGGTGGGATAGCAATTCTATACCAAAACATATTTAAGCAGATTCTTTGCTAACTCATAAATTCTCACCAAACTTGTATTTGGTAGGTTCACATTATTCCATAAAGATGACTATATTACATTATTCCATAAAGATGACTATATTTCATCCCTTGATATCTCACACATGTCATACTTCATTGAATGCCCTGTATCCTCCTTTTAGGAAATCATATGATCATTGCTTTGATTGTCCTCTGTTGAAATTGTTGCCTTATTAGGTTTCATGCTTTTGACTGACTGCTTCTTTAGCGATTCTTCCTTCCTTTCACCTATCGACTCAATATTCTTAGAAGACAACTATCTTTCCTGACCTGAGGCATTAGCTTTCACTTACGGACCCAACTTCATATGACTCCTTTCTCCTTCTTTTGCAGCATTACACTTGTTTTCCAAATGCCCTATCAACCCACATTTATAGTAGAAATTAGGTAATCTTTCGTATTTGAAGCTGATCCACAATCTTGCATCATTCACGTCCTTAACCCATAAGCCATCTACGATAGGTTTGCTAAGCAGCCACTTAACTCTGACTCTTAAGAAGTCTTTCTTCACAACAGAAAAAGATTCAATTTTAATCACTTCACCTAATTTCCTACCAATGTTCTCTACATTATTACGAGTAAGCATGGCCAAGGGTAGACCATGTACTTTGAGATGCAGAAAGAGATGAAGTTAAGGATTACTGAGGCAGGGGATAAAAACACGAATCCAACTGAAGGATATGGGGAGGAAGACTAGACAAATACAAAGAGATGCAATCCACATGTGCAGCACTTATGCGATAATTCTAAGAAGATTTGATCTAATTATGCTGAAGGCTAAACAACCCAAGAACCTAAGGCCTATGCTTATTAAGCCACCTTTTAGCCAACAATCATGGCCATTGCACCAGCACATACAATAAAACAATTCATAACCACTTTTACTTAGTTGGCAAATTCTATGTACTCACTGTTATAATTTGTTAGGGAGGATATTCATTCATGCTAATATATATTGTAAACAACTCAATTTTGTCTCCTTTTTTATTTTTCAAAATTTTTAGAATAGGTTAAAGGTTCATAAATTAGGAAAAATACAATAAAAATTAGAAATAAAAAACCCCAAAAATAAGAGATTTAGGAAAAATGTAAAAATAATAGAAAAATAAGAAAACATAAAAATATAAAATTCAAGAAAATACAAAAAAAAAAAGGAAAATAGAAAAAAGCACAAAAAAATTAGAAATTTAAAAAAAATACAAAAAATGGAAAAATTTAGAAAAATATATAAAAAAAATTTGAAAATTCACAAAAAATAGAAAAAATTGAAAAATAGGGAATTTAGAAAATACAAAAAATTAGATAGTTTAAATAGAATAGATTTTTAATTTAAATAAAAGGCCGTTGGACTTAGGCTTAAATTTGAATCTAGCCCAAGTTAACCTAATGTACATATGGACAAGATATAGGCCAACAGCCTAATAGATAAGCTTATAAACATTACATTAGGGTTTGGTTTAAGGTCTTGGGTTTGAAGCTCGTTAAAGGCATAAAAATATCTTTTATCCTTTTCTTTTTTACACTCCACTTGCTGTTACATGTCAAAAAATCACTAGGCTACATGTTTGCTCATGACACGTGGTAGTATGTGATTCGTCTAAACAACACGTTTTCTTTCTCCCCATTTTCTTCTCCCCTTTCCTTTTCTTCCCTTTACTTTCTCTTTTAAAAAAAAAAAAAAAAACACATACATGTATGCAAGTTAGGAAATTCATTTTGGATTGACACATATATACACAATTTCACTCTCTCTCGGTAGACGAACAACACCCAGTCTAACACACCCTCTCTCGGCCACTTACCAAATACCGAAAATGCACAAACACGCCCAACCGATCCATCTCCTCTCTCTCACGACCGCGCATCATCCCTCTCCCGCAATTCAACTCACTACCCTTTCCATCATCCTCCATCAAACCCCATAGCCAATAACAAAAATTAGCAAGTGACAACCCCCCAAGCTACAAACGTGATTCAATTCCTCTCTTGGAGCACCGATTAGTCATCAACCCAAACATTGCTACTCACTTTACTACTGTATGATCCATGACCCGAGCCGCTAGTGACAACAACCCTATTCTACCTTTGTGACACCACACTACACACACAGCTGCAGCTACGAAAACAAACCCAACAACACTACACAACAGCAACTAGATTCCTACCGCAGTAAAGCACCATCTACGACGTATCCAGCTAACAGCATTCAACCACCGTCACCACTCCACTATTGCGTGCCAACATCCCCTGTCCATATACGACCAACACCATTTGATTCATAGAACCCACAATCCACACCGCATGTAACGCTTACTGTACTACAACTGAGCACACACGAAATTCCCTCACACTTAACAACTACGCATCATACTGAACTAGACTCACATAGCCACGGCCGCAAGACCCAAAACCTAATCTCTACCGTACACCACTTCTACATACAAACACCAATCGGCCTTAACCCCTTCGACTAAACCTAGAGCCATTCCCTCCTTTGTCTAAGCACCCAGCCCGACAACTGCCGCTACCCCAAACACCAAACATATGAACTTACCAACATAACGAACACCACCACCACCACCAACGGCCAAGTTAGGCCACGGCGTCATCCTTACACCCCCTAATCCCAATCGAAAACTCACCAAAAAATCTTTTACCACTTGATTCGAAGCTTGAATCCACCCCAAGTGAGTTCATGAGTGGTTGTTGCACGCAACCCAATCTATAACCAACACCCGACCCATGCAAAGCTCCATTCGACCCAACCCACTCCAAGATCGGATAACCTAACCCGCTTTCCTACTATTAGTCTGGCCCATTACTGTTGCTTTGCTCCTTTCCTTTGGTTTTATTTAGTTTCTTCTTCTTTTGTATTTTTTTTAATTTATTTATTTTGGTTTATTATAAATATAAATGTAATAAAAAAGGAGAAAAAGAGAAAAACCATAAAAAGGAAAAGAAAAAAGAAAAATAGAAGAAAAAGTTTTTGGTTTAGTTTTATTTTTATTTTCGTATTCTATCCAAAGAACCAAAAATAATGATTAAAAAGTAAATAAATAAATAATAATAAATAATCAAATAAGAAAAATTAAATAATAATAAAAAAAATAATAAAGTTACTTTACCACTTAGAAAATCAATTTTCCAATAGTAAATAAAAATAAATGGACCCTTTTTCAAATTAGGACTATTTTAGAGTTTCTAAAAATAAAATACCGATTAGAACCCTTTAGAAGAACTTCCTTGAATAAATTAAGCCAAATAAAAACATAAATTTAACCTTTTTTTCAAAAATTAAAATCAAATCACCCGCTAAAATTTTCTTAAACGAACTACGAAAGTCTGATCCCGAAAAGCGAGTACGTAAATACCTATATGTACAGGGCGACTTAAAAGACATTTTTATGCCTTTAATGAGCTTCAAACCCAAGCCCTCAAACCAAACCCCAATGCAATGTTTATAAACTTATCTATTAAGCCATTGGCCTGCACCTTATCCATATATGCAATTAAATTACATATGGACTCGGTCAACTTGAACTAGATTCAAATCTAAATCTAGGTCCAACAGTCATTTATTTAAATGAAAAATCTATTCCATTTAAACTACTTAAATTTTTTTTATTATTTTCTAAATTACCTATTTTTCTATTTTTTGTGACTTTTCAAATTTGTTATATATTTTTCTAAATTTTTCCATTTTTTTTATTTTTTTCTAAATTTCTTATTTTTTTGTGCTTTTTCCTATTTTTTGTATTTTTTTTAATTTCATATTTTTGGGTTTTCTTATTATTCTACTATTTTTGCATTTTTTTCCTAAATCTCTTATTTTTAGGGTTTTCTTTAATTTCTTATTTTTTTATATATTTTTCCTAGTTTAAGACCCTTTAACCTATTCTAAAAATTTTGAAAAATAAAAAAGGAGGTAAAAATGAGGTGTCTACATGTATGCTCTGGAGGAAAAAAAAAAAGGTAATGGAAAACGTTACATAATACATTATTGTATTTAGAACTTTGTATTCAGAATTCCATTTTATTTCCTTCATTACACTTGGTATCGGAGCTCATCACTAAAGGTGACATGACAGACAAAGATCAAAAGCAGCTAGAAGAAGCTGTATGTACGGTGATCAAGGAATAAGTTGGGCAGCAGGAAAGCTGGGTTAAGGTCTTCATCGAAACCCTTAGTAGACAACAGCAGGCTATTGATGAATTGAAGCAGGTTGTATTGGAGATGCATACTACTACTGTTTTACCTGCAAAACAAGAAAATGATAAAATACTCAATAAGTCCCCTATAATGGTCACCCTCTTACACACCTAGTTCACAGTTTACACATTGCTACTATTAATACTGCATATGAGTTACCTACTTAATCTTCTAAGTTAAAGTTTCCCATTTTTTATGGAAGTGAGTTGAGGTCGTAGGTTTATAGGATGGAGCAGTTTTTCCTATTAAATAATACCCTACCTAATTACAAAGTTAAACTAGCCATTGTTCACTTTGAGGAGAAACCTTTACAATGGTTTCATCGATTTGCTAAAAATGTAGGGAAGGAGGACAAGATTGCGTGGGAGGAATTGGTGAAGGGTTTGTATTCCAAGTTTGATGACAAGGATTATGAAGACTCGATGTCTGACCTTAAGGAATTATACCAAAGCGGTACCTTATAAGAATACAAAACCGAGTTTGAACAATTAGCCTCACAGTTGCAACTACTCGAAACCCATTTCATTAGTTGTTTCCTTACTAAACTCCAACCTAACTACCAATATCTCATTCATATGCTTTAACCAAAAACCTTACAATAAGTTTATTCCCTCGTCAAGCTACAAGAAGCTAACATACAATCCACTAGATGAAACCCGAAATCTTCCAAACCTTCCTACATTACCACACCCTCTATTGCTTATTCTGCATCCAACATACCTAATTACAACCTACATCCTTCCCTACCAAACCCTACACTCCCTATCCACCAAACTTCCAACTATTCCATAACTAACACCACCCATAGCCCAAAACCCAACACTAGCAACCTACCAACTCAAAAATTCACTAAACAAATGACTCTAAAAGAGATTGAGGAGAAGTAAAGAAGGAAGCAATGCATTTGGTGTGATGAACCATTTAGTCCAGGTCATAAGTGCAAGAACTAATGTTTGAACATGATTATGGTAGAGCCTAACTGTGAAGTTAGTGATGAGGTAAAAGGGGCAAATGAGGAGGAAGTTTTAGGGGAAGAGCTTTTAAGGCTAACCTTGTGTGCACTTTCAAATAAGGAAATTAGTAATAGGAAGTGTATGAAGTTTGTAGGGAATTACAAGAAGAAATGGTTAAACATACTAATGGATTCAGGGAGCTCACTTAACTTCTTGGATGAAGGTCTAGCTAAGGCACTTAACTGCACTGTTATTCCTATAACTCCCCTTGTCAAGGTAACATTGGCTAATAGTACTCACCTATCTTGTACCACAAAATTAACAAGCTTCTACTGGAAGGCACAAGGCTATGAATTTTCAACTGAAGTGTTCCTCTTACCCCTGGCTAGTTTCAACCTCATTCTGGGAATTCCATGGATAGTATCTCTTGGTACTATCAATTGGAACTTTAAGCATCAAATCATGAAGTTTACGTGGTGTGCTCAGGAATGTCACCTGCAAGGATAAGTGGAAATTATAAGTTGCATTTTTAGTGAACAGCTCTCAAAATTATTAGCAAAGCAAGATGAATTCCTTGATGTGCAGTGCTGGTTGGTTCAAGAAGTAGATCCTATTATGAGTACTAGAGCTGAACAGTAATTACACCCTTTAATCATTAAGTTGCTAGATGAGTACTATGACCTTGTTGAATAGCCAAGTAGGTTGCCGCCAACTAGGGCGTTTGATCATAAGATATACTTACAAAAAAATTCTACACCTGTTGACATATGCCCCTATAAGTACTCTGTTGTTCAAAAGTCAGCTTTAGAGGAAATGATTAAGGACATGTTGCTAAGTGGTATTATCTAACATAGCCATAGCCCGTATGCTTCCCTAGTGGTTTTAGTTAAAAAGAAAGACAATATATGGCATATGTGTGTAGATTACCAAGATCTTAACAAGCAAACTATTAAGGATCGCTTCCTGATACCCATCATTGATGACTTATTTGATGAATTACACAATGCTAGTTATTTTAGCAAGCTAGATTTGAGGTCCAAGTATCATTAAATTAGGATGGACCCAAGGGATGTTTATAAGATGGCTTTTAGGACACATGAAGGCCACTACGAGTTATTAGTCATGCCTTTTGGTTGCCAACACCCCCTCAACCTTTCAAGGCCTCATGAATAATATGTTCCACTCACATATACGGAAATTTGTCCTAGTTTTCTTCAACAACATTCTCATTTACAACCCAATAATTAAAGAGCGTTTAACCCACTTACGCATTGTCTTTACTATATTAAGGAAGGAGCAGCTGTATGTGAAGAAAGAAAAATGTGTTTTTGGGGTAAGGCAAGTAGAGTACTTAGGCCATGTAATAACACGAGAAGGGGTGCCCATTGATCTATGAAAGATTGAAGCCATATCCCACTAGCCAACACCTAAGACCTTGAAACAACTAAAGGGGTTCTTAGGCCTCGCGGGTTACTACCGAAAATTCATACATGAGTTTGGTGCAATCTCTAAACCACTGACATTACTACTCAAGAAGGGAAGGTTTCATTGGACTGAAGCTACTGACTTAGCCTTTGCTAAGTTAAAGGACGCCCTTATGATGTCACCTATTTTGTAGTTATTAGATTACTCCAAAACTTTTATTATAGAGACTGATGCTAGTAATGAAGCTATAGGGGCCATCTTAATGCAAGATGGCCATCCTATTGCCTATTCTAGCAAGTGTTTATCATCATGCCAGCTTGGGTTTTCGGTTTATGAAAAAGAATTGCTAGCCATTGTGCATGCTGTAGAGAAATAGAGGCACTACTTAATGGGCCAACACTTCATTATTAAAATAAACCATCACAGCCTCAAGTTCCTTCTAGAACAATGATTGGCTACACCTAACCAACATAAATAGCTCACTAAACTGCAAAGACTTGATTATGCTATTAGCTATAAGAGCGGTTGATCTAATTATGCTACTAATGCTCTCTTTAGAGCTCACAATAACTCCCTATGCTCAACTGTAACTATCTTCACTACACTAAAGTTTTTTAAAGAATTGCATTCTAGCTAATCCCTATCCTCATACTACTCGAAAATTCTAAGGCAATTGCAATATAGTAAGGGGCAAAAAATTTTACCTTAATAAATGATGTGCTTCAACGGAAGGGTAAGGTAGTAGTAGAGCCAAATCCTAACTTACGGTTGAAATTACTGAATTTGGATCATCATAGGGTTCTAGGCAGTCGCTCTGGGGCTTAAGCTACCTACAAAAAGTTGAGTTATGTGTACTATTGGCCTAAGATGGAGAAAGAGGTGTGCAACTATGTTCATTCATGTGACAAACGCTAAGGTGCAAGCCTGAGACTATTGCAACTCCAGGCCTTTTACAACCTCTGCCTCTTCCTGATGGTTTTTGGACTGACATTAGTATGGATTTCGTAACCAAACTTCCTAAGTCACAGGGAAAGGAAGTCATTATGGTAGTTGTTGATCGTTTCAACAAATATACCTACTTTATTGGATTAGCTGCTCATGAAGCACAAGCTTTCCTAGATCAAATCTATAAGCTATACGGCTTACTAAAGTGCATCATCTCTAATAGGGATCCAGTCTTTGTTAGTTCCTTTTGGTCTGAGTTCTTTAAACTACAGGGGGTGGAACTCAAACTGTCTTCCTCTTACCACCCACAAATGGATGGTCAGACGGAAATTGTTAACAAGTGTCTAGAGACTTATCCGAGGTGCATGACTAATGAGGAACCTAAGACATGGATGAACTATTTGTCCCTTGCAGAATGGTGTTATAACACCAATTTTCACACAAGTATACAAATGACTCTGTTCGAGGTCCTATATGTCTACCCCCCGCCCCTCCACTTACCCTATATACCAGGGGACTCAAGGAATGCTAGTGTAGACCAAGAATTGACAAACAGAGTAAATACAATCAAGATGTTACGCTTCCACTTACGATGTGCTTCCAACCAGATGAAACAGCAAGCCAATAAGCACCGTACTGATTGCTACTTCAACATAGGGAATTTTATGCTCCTAAAACTCCAACGATATAAACAGCACAACCTTTAGCAAGCACCTGCACATTGCAGCCACGTTATTATGGACCTTACAAGATTATTGACAAGTTTGGGATAGTCACATATAAACTTGACTTACCAGTTGGGACTACTGTATACCCAACTTTTCATGTGTCGCAGCTCAGGATGTATCATGGTTCCCCTTCTATATCTACTACACCTCTTCACTATCCCATATCTGTTGTTGATTTGGAACCCCTTACAATATTAGAGCACCGTCTAACCAAGTGCAAGAATCAAGTAGCTACATTGGTTCTCATCCACTAGAAGGGTAAGATGCCAGCAAAGGTTACCTGGGAGTATTTGGAAGAACTAATCGTGCATTTCCCACACTCACCTTTGTGGTCAAGGGTTTCGCAAAGGAAAGGGAGTGAGATGCGAAAAGAGGTGAAGTTAGGGATTACTGAGGCAAGGGATAAAAATAAAAATCCAACTAAGGGATATGTAGAGGAAGACTAGACAAATAGGAAGAGATGCGATCCACACATGTAGCACTTACACGATAATTCTAAGAAGAATTGATCTAATTATGCTAAAGGCCGGACGACCTAAGAACCTAAGGCCCATGCTTATTAAGTCACCCTTTAGCCTACAATCATGTCCATTGCACCAGCACACATAATAAAACAATTCATAACCACTTTTACTTAGTTGGCGAATTCCATGTGCTCATCGTTATAATTTGTTAGGGAAGATATTCCTCAATGCTAGTATATATACTTTGGAAAAAAAAAGAAGAAAGGTAATGGAAAACGTCGGTTAATACATTATTGTGTTTAGAATTCTGTATTCAGAATTCCATTTTATTTCCTTGATTACATACTTGCACCCAAAATTCAATGTGATTAAACTGTAATCCTCCATCTTCATATATTTGTCCCAAAGTTACGTAACAAAAGGACTTCCCATCACAGACCATGGACCAGAATCAATAATTTTATTATGAAAGTTAGAGTCTTGAATAACAATCAAGAAAAATTTTTCTTTCATCATAAAGATGTCAAATTTGCCATACATATCCTACACCTTCTCCAAGATATTCACGATACGTTTTTTATGAAAGGGCTTCTCTAAGACAACATTGCCCCATAATATGTATTACGCTCATATTACTAATCGTCTCTAGGTCTAAGATTTCATCGTCATCATGTTTATCAGCCTCTTAGTTGATTCTTAGGGCCATGAATCTAAGATATGGCAAATAGAACCTAAAACACAAGGAACAAAAAGATAGATATGTTAATCAAACACCAAAACTCAAACTGCTTAAAACAATAAAATAAGAGATATGAACAATCAGATAGAAGAGGAAGGAGATCAAGAAAGGATACACAAAATGATGAAATAAAATAAAAAGACACAGATGGATATATTGCTAAACAAAGAAACAAAATAAGGTTAATTAAATAACAAATCTAAAAGGATAGAAAGAGTAGGATAGAATGCACCACTGGGGTATGATCAAGCCCATGAAGGAAGGAAAGTCTCTCTCGAAAATCTAGAGAGAGAGAGGGAGAGGAATCTTAACATTAATTTGAAAAATTTTTCTCCATTACTGTTATCTTTTAAATTTTGAATCTTAAACATATGAGATAATTCAACTGTTATATCGAGATAATTCAACTGTTAATTCAAATTTGCATAAAATATTAAAGAATTTCAAATTTTGAATGTTTGAAAAGATACGCTGATATATCCAACCACTCCAACATCCTCAAATATTTGCAACAACTCGGTTTTGCTTTGCTTAACTCATTCTTCTCTTGATCTTCATAAATATCTCATGATCTATAATAAGGAAACTCTTTTAAATTAATCTACAAACTGATCCTTAATAATCTTGAAAAATTCCTTAAAAAAATTTGCTTATAAATAATGAAGCAATCTTACTTGATTTTAATCTCCATGGACTTTTGTTCAATTTAAGTGAAACACTTTGAACATTTTCTCAAATACATCTAATAAGTGGCACTAAGCCTTCAATTCATCCAATTATCCAATATCAATAACAAATTGTAACCTTTTTGTTGAAGCTTGTTCTTTCTAGATGTATTTTGTAAAATACCCTCCAAGTTCACTCAAACTTTTGGTTTTTAAGCATATGCTCTAACTTATTCTCTTAGTCTTTATATCTTTTCTTCACTTGATTCTTATCAAACACTTAAATTAGCTCATATTACATCTTTTTGAACTTATATACTCTATTAAACTTATTACAAACATTTGGTACTTTTGGTTATCATCAAACTACTCAAAGAGAGAACTAAACATTCTCCTTTTTTTTTATAATAACAAAAACTTTCCCCATAAGAATTTAAAAAAAAAATGCACCGTCATACTAATGCTTGTCAATGTTGTGTTGTCATCTTAATGCAATGTTGTTCCATTTTATATCAGTTAGAGATTACGCAAATTCAACAGATTTAAGCTCACATCATAACAGATACCAAAATTTTTTAATATTTTCCATACTTAGTCTTTCTTCTCACTTTTATTATCATCACCTCATTAACAATCCAAGACAAAAAGGGAATGCGCATGGATTTTAGGATAGATTCACCCCCATCTTTTTTATGTTCTTTATTGCTTGTTACTGAGGTTTTGTTCCTAGATAGATTCCTTTCATTAATAAAGTTTTCTTCTTCTAAAAAAAACAATAATAAAGAACTCACATGGTAAGCAACTTTGTATTGTTAAACATAACATAACAAAACAATAATTCATGGGATCAAAACTCTTTTTACAAATAAAAAATTGAAATAGAAAAATACATGAACTAATATGAAAGTTCTAATAAATTGACTTAAACTTTTCCTTTCCATTCTCTATGACAAATCGTCTTAACTGACTTCTTGATCCTTCCTAAGTACTTATGAATAAATGAACTAGAAGAATTGATTAGTGGGCAAGAACTGACTATGGTTGAACTCTTAAAGCTTCTTGTAAGTCTGGTGGAAGAAATGGCTACTAAGATGGAAAGATGAACAAACATGTGATTGTGATGGTTGAGTATTAAGTAATTTGGGTTGATATGGTTGAAGTGAAGGGTTAGATGGTTTATCTTTAGATTGTAAAGGTAGGATGTTGGAGATGGTATAAATTTAGTATAAATCTTTAGTACAAAATGAGTGACTTGTTGATGAAGTGGAGATGCTAGAGGAAGATCATCTTATTACTTATCTACCTCGTTCTCTTTTTGCTCCACGTACTTCAAGCCTTTAAGTTTTGCAAATAAGGCTGTCATGAAAGATTCTAATCTTTTCTACATCATCTGCTCCAGCTCATTTCAAATTTTCTTTAAACACATCAAGATTAGAGCTAGTTGAGGCTCTTTAATCCCAACCTTAGAAATGCTAGATCCTTTGACTCATCTTCTGACTTAATGTCATTTCCATATCTTCTCTTATCTCTAAATTCCTTAATTTTCAAGTAAAATTCCATTTTTATCTTCTTCTTCTTCCCTTGAGAGGGATGTTTCCCTTTTCTTTTCTCACAAACTACTTCATCCTTATCCTTTGAAATTCTTTTTGACTCCTTGACTTTGTTCCCCCCAAAACATGATTTAGATAGGTTGTTCATCCTATGCTTAGGGCGTACATAGTATACTCAATCATCTATGCATAAAACTTGCTCCTAACATATATTCCCATATGTTTATAGTTCAAACTACCAATTTTCTTTAGTAGAAGTTGCCTTTTAGATACCCTAAGCAATTTTAACTTCTTATACTCAAAAGTTTCATAAGCACATTCCTATAAGGTTTACTACTCTTAGCTCTCCATGCATGCTTGATGATCCAATTTACTAAGTTAATTTTATTCTTTTTTAACATAGCTAAAATAATTAGTACATCCTCTTTAAATATAGTACCATTAGTAGTACTACCCTTCTTAGGTAAGATATAACTAACTATTAACTTATGTAGTAACTCGATTAGCAACTTAAAATAAAAAATAAACACATCCTTGCCTTTAGAAACCTTAGCATCATTATTTGGTTCTCTAAATACTCTGTATTTACTCCATCCCATCGACTCATCATCATCATTCACATTCAACAAATCAAACTAATTTATAAAATCCTCTCTTATGATCTCAATTTGTTAAATCTCTCTTGTAATCTAAATTTTCTTCCCTAATATTAAAACTTAATAAATGTCTTTTAATTACATCTAGATTATCATGGAATTCATGCACCAACTCTCTATAGATAGACAATATACATCATACAATTTATGGAAATTGATACATCAAAATATACTTCCTTGAAAAGAACTTAAGATTGAAATAACGGAGTTCATTATTTAATATACACTACTTATTTTTCTAAATGTGAATACTACCTTTAATTTTTGTTTCTATAGGAACTTTTTCCTAACTTTTCTAATTCACTCATGCATATGTGGCGACTCTTCTAATTTTTCATTTGAAACATTATCTATATTCTTCTTTAATATGCCTAGGAGCTCAATAATTACTAGGACTTACCATAAGGAATAGTAACCAAGTGAGTCCTTTAAAATATTGAAGAAAATAGAATGGAAGGGTTGACAAACGCAGTAGCTTCTGTAAAGCTGCTCAGAGGATATGATGCATCAATGAATACAACACAATTTAACACTTTACTTGATATGACTCATAAGCTAATGCTAAGGTCCACTTACCGCTAATGCTAAGGTCCACTTACCGCTAATCTTGCGATAAGATTAGATAAGAGTATAGAGGAAAATAAACTTGAAGAGAGATATCTCACAAGAACAAGAATATTCATTAATTATAAGGTGGATGATGATTACAACTATAGTAAAAGGACTATTTATAGTAAGTCCTTTAAGGCAATAATGCTAAAATGGAAAATTACATAAAAGACAATGAATAAAGAGATTCTTAGTATGTACAGAAAGGGTAAATAAGACAAAAACGAAAAAGAATATAGTATAAATGTCAGAAAAGTAATAGACAAGTGGTAGCTTATCGATGGGTTCATATCAAGGAATCTTAGGGCACAGTGGCTAAGCTGTATGGATGTTGTGGCTGCTGCTAATGAATGGTACTTAGAGTTGTCGAGATGAGTAAAGGCTGTTACTGTTTGGTAAGCTAAATGAGTAAGGTTCGTCATGTAGGGTACTAGTCCTCATCACTTAGTAATTCAACTTCAGCAGTTTTCATGTCTACAAGTTAGAAAAGTAAGGCTTAATGCATAGTCACCTCAACTTCAGCACTCTGTAGATCGACCTCAGTAATAGGCAAGTCAGTAACTAAGTAGGGGTCTATACGAAGTAAAGTATGTCTAAGTTAAGACTTTAAAGAATTCACTCATAATTCTTCTAGGTACTAATGCTTGTCCTCAACAGGCTAACAAGAGATAATCCTTCTGGTAAGAGACTATAGGCCTCAAAGATGGGTATGAGTAAGGGGTCCGAAGGTTAGCAAACCATCAGTTCCCTAGGGTTGTTGAAGATTTTCCCTCAAATGTTGGTCTTCTTCTTCTAGCACATAGGGTATCACATTAACGATGTTGAAAGTAGGAGATACTTCATAACCTTTGGGTAGCTTTAGCTCATAAGCGTTATCATTAACATGCCGAAGGATCTTAAAAAGTCCATCTGACTTAGGGGATAACTTGTTTATCCTCTTCTCTAGAAAACGCTCCTTGTTGAGGTGGATCTAAACAAGGTCTCCTAGGCTATAAATGACTCACCTCTTTCCTTGGCTTCCTTGTTCCTTCTATTAGGCTATAATCTTGGCTAGTTGCTCAGTGACCTTCTAATGTAATTTCTGGAATTCCTTGGCGTATTGTAAGCCTTATTGACTTTCTCCATAGGAGGTTAGGTAGATAACCATGTCCAAGGGTAAGTTTAGGTTAAGTCCATAGACGACTTCAAAAGGTGACCTTCCTATCGAGCTATGAATGGATTAGTTGTAAGCATACTCAATGATAGGCAAGCATAGATCCCATTCATATAGATTCTTCTTAATAGTAGCTCAAAGGAGGTTGCCTACTATTTTGTTTACAACTTCTATCTAGCCATCTATCTGTTAGTGGCAAGGAATACTAAACATGAACTTAGTGTCAAGCTTCTATCATTGGGTTCCCCACAAGAAGCTCATGAACTTCGAATCACAATAAAACATAATGCTCCTTGGTACTCCATGCAGTCATATGATCTCCTATAAAAAGAGTTTAATGATAAATAAAGCATCATTGGTTTTGTAGTAGGGGATGAAGTGGCTCATCTTACTGAACCAATCAACCACCACCATAATAGAATCATGTTTTCATGGTGGTCTAAGCAAGCCAAGCATGAAATACATGCTTAGATCGGTCCATAGCCGTACAAGTATAGGTAAAGGTGTATACTCTCCATACAGCTCCTTCCTCCCCTTGGCATGTTTGCATACGCAGCAACGTTCAAGAACCTTATGCGCATCCTTCATCACCCTAAGCCAATAGAAATGTTCTCTCAGCAACTCAATCGTTCTCTTCTCACCAAAGTGGCTAGCTAAGCCTCTAACATGGGCTTCTCAAACAAGTAATTCCCTAGCAGACCCACTCAGCACACAAATTTGTCCTCCCTTCATAAAAAATCCTTGGCTCAAATAGAACCCATCTACAACTCTCCCAACATTGCACATGGCCACTAAGGGTCCCAAGCATGTGTCATGCTTATATTAATCAGGCAGGATGCTGAACCTAAGTATCTTAGCCTGTAAAGTGGTAATAAGAACATGCCAATGAAAGAGTACGTCAACCACAGTATTGGTACTCCCCTTCTTGTATCTAATGACATAGTAGAAAGTTTTCAAGTGTATGACCCACTTGGCATGGCGTCAAGAAAGGTTTTGTTGTCCTCTAAGATGTTTGAGAGATTCATGGTCCGTGTAGACAATAAACTCTCTCAACAGTAGGTAGTATTTCTAGTTTTGAAGTGCTCAAACAAAGGCATAGAACTCTTTGTCATACCCTAAGTAATTCAATGTAACACCTCTAAATTTCTCGTTAAAGTATGCAACTAGTTGGTACTACTGCATAAGAACAGCTCCAATGCTAACTCCAAATGCATCACATTCTAGTTCAAAAACTTTCTTAAAGTCAAGCAAGACGAATACTGGAGCATAAGTCAACCTGGACTTTATCTCATCAAAACTCCTTTGAGCCTTCTCGGACCATTTGAATTTAGAGTTCTTCCTAGTCAACTTGGTCAGTAGAGTAACTATGGAACTAAAATTCCAAATGAATCTTTAATAGAATGAAGCTAGACCACAAATACTCCTTACTTCAACAACACTAGCTAGCATCAACCATTCGAGAATAGCTAGAATTTTCTCACCATAAAGTCTGATACCTCCTTCAGTATAAGACCCTACAAAAACTAGTAAATAATTCAAAATCAGCCAGTTCGAAAACAATTCAAAAAATTTAGGGTCCAATCAAGCCTAAAATTTATAAAGAAATTAAGAATATTAGTAAAAGTGATTTTATAAGT
The DNA here is from genome assembly GCA_024138005.1 of Lumnitzera racemosa. Taxonomy (NCBI): domain Eukaryota; kingdom Viridiplantae; phylum Streptophyta; class Magnoliopsida; order Myrtales; family Combretaceae; genus Lumnitzera; species Lumnitzera racemosa. The sequence goes on from JAMXBC010000008.1 coordinate 31,417,644, forward strand.
TTAAATTTAGGAAAAATAAAATAAATAAAAATTATAATATTGAATTATATGTATATTACTTGTTATTTATCGGAAAACGAGTTTTGATAATTATCGAATTAGTAGAGATAAATTACATGCATACTAAAAATCATAAAATAACTTAAATAATATTTATGAGTATTTATTTGTACCATATATATATTTATGTATGGTAAAAATACGCGAAATTACTTAAAATATCTTAAATATATCAAAATAATGCTAATTAATTAAAGAAAACTCATGGGAAGGTGTAGAAATCTCTGGATGTAGGTGTGACATACTGGGATGTGCTACTGCAAAAAGAAAAAAATGGATAAGGGATACATAAGTTATAGAAGGTTGTAGAAAAGAGATACTTGGAAAGTAAAAATTCAAAAAAAAAAAAAACCTTAAGCCTCCCTATGAATACACAACTTCCTTTCGAAACTCAATTTAGACATTCAAGAACTTAGAAAAAAATAGAAAGAGGTCAGAAAGAGAGGAGAAAGAATTTTTAGGAAATTTGGCAAAATATAGTGCAAGTAGAGCTAAACCAAAATGCACCAATCAAAAAAGGACTTGGGGTATAACTAAGGCCACCACTCAACAGTGAACCACCCGCCTAGATGGGCCAACAACCCAAAGGTGGTAGCAAGGTCGGTTTCCGGTGAGTGCTTCAATTTGATCCAATTTTTAGCTAATCACTAAAAATAGTAAATTAAGTTCGAAAATTATGAAAATTGGTATTTTAGAGTATTTTTGTATATAGATTTAGAGGAAAATATCAATTTGATCAAATTAGGTCTCAAGATATAATACTCTTAAGAAATTACTAAACCCGAACTAGTTTTCAATATTGATTTAAAAGACCTTAATGATGTAATTTTAACCTCAAAATTCTTATGTAGACTATTTAGAACATATATGATAGTGCAATAAAGATTTTTTCTGAAAATTTATTTTCTAAAATTTCATTTAATTTTTAGGCCCTAAAATCATGCACAAAAGGCAATTAGTAAGCTTAATTATGTAATTTAAAGTTAATTTATTGGAAATTCTAATTTAGTATGTCATTAGATATCCTTAGATGTTAATTACTGATGTAGGATGATATTTAGGGAGTTTGAGGTGTTAATTGTACGGCTTATGCATATTAGGTAATAAATATGTATAAAGAACAATAGGTAAAAAGGGTTTATTTAAGTTAATTTTATGATTTTGGGTTAATTTGGTTTAAATTCTGATTTAGGGTATAATTAGATTTCTTGAAATGTTAATTGATGATGAGAGATTATAATTATAGTATTAAAGCCATTAGATGTATGCTTTATGTGTAAATTAAGTAGTAATAGGTATTATGTGAACTAGGAAGATTAAATAAGTGAAAGATATTAAGTTAAATTGATAATGTTATAGCAATGGGAGAATATTATAAATATAATTTGAAATATAAATTTAAGAAACTATGTGAAAAATGCAAGATATACTCACATTAGAAACAAATTCGATAGTTAGATTAAGAAAATAATGTATTGTATTGATTAAAATACTAGTTAGAAGCTAAAGATTCAAGGTACTTAGGTATAGTTAGATAAATTTCACATATTAGTTTGAAAAAAATTCCTAGAGTTATAAATAAAATAGTAACTATAAGCTAAAACATGACCCAATTCCAAAACTAATTTAGAAATTGAATCAAAAACTAGTTTAGAACTAGCTCAGTTATAGGTAATATAGAACTTGAGCAAAGGAGTAAAATTATGATTTTAAATTAAAACTAATGATGTAAAGTTTATATGTATATATACACATATGTGTAAGGAGTTATGTTAAAATGCAAATAATTTCAAATCAGAATCTAATTCAAAAGTAAAATCAAAATTAAGGCTAATAAAAGTAAATTAGAAAGTAAGTCAAAAGCCTAAACCAAAGGTTATATCCACTAAAATAAATAGTAAGAAAAAGGTTAGAAGGCATCTATAAAACTTACAAACAAAGGCTAATCAAAAGCTAAACTATAACTTGATTCGAATGTTAAATCATAATCGGAATAACAAGCAAATTCAAAACTTGACTAAACAAGAGGGGTAATCTCTAGAGACCTAAACCTGAATAACTAAATGTAGTAAGACCCTAAACAAGAGATAATAATCATCTAATTTATAGAATAAAATCTATTTATGGTAGTTATATGAGAATTAAAACAACATTTGTATTATAAGGATTATCGGCAATGGTTTACTGCGAGTTGCACCTTAAGTGAGCAAGCAAGAAGTGTAGATAAGCTTGGGACCAATACATAACTGTATTTTAGAGTATTATTTCATAATACTCGAAAGCTTAAGGTTATACTTGTTTATGCCTATAGATAGTTTGATTGTACGCATGCTTGTATGTACATGTTGTTGAATGTATTGTGTACTATTAACTTGCTATACTAGTTTACAATTATTTTGTATTACATGATATGGACTAATCACCTTAATTGGACTTAATTAAATATATGACTTGTAATCCTAAATCAAACCTACACAGCAACCCATTACAGGAAATATTTACTGTTGTCCAACCAAATACTGAACCTTTTGAAAGAGATAGCGCTAGATAGTATAATTAGTCCCTTTTTCATCTTTAGTCAAACTAAGTGAGAAGAGAGGAGATTGTGACAAGAGAAGAGGTCACGACAAGGGTAAAGGCAATGGTTTGAGGTTATTTATGGAAGGAGTGGCGTCTTTATTGCACAAGCCTAAATTTTATCGTGAGCTATTGAAATGTACATTAAACTCCTCAACCTAGATTAGAGCAAGTGTAATTTTTCTAATCTCACGACAAACCAAATAACATCATATGATAGCATTTGCTTGTTACGTTACATTAAAATAATTGGTTGATAACTCTATTGAGCTTGATGTATAATTTTAAGTCTTCATCCTAACTTACTGAGCAGTTAGTTGCTTACATCCCTATAAATAGCTACAAAGCAACTTTATAACTACTCTAAAGCTAACAACTGTTAGATCTTGGGAAATGGAGATATAGAACTGATGATTAGTTACATTTTTAAGGTATTAGTTAAAATCTTTTATTATTAAATTATGTATTACTTAAGTGAGGTTAGATTATTAAATCATGTAACGTTACTTTAAACATGGAATTATAGTATATATTTTTCACACTTTCACATGCAAATAACATAGGTCATTTGTCAACTGTTTATTTTAAAGTGGATTTGTCATAATCACCTTATATAAATAAAATCTAAGATAGTAGTCATAAGGTTAGCTTCTATCCTATAATAGTTTGCACAGTAGGACTGTTATGACTCTTCCACTTCGAGGTGTGACATTAAAAAACAACATAACCGAAGAATATTACCTCACTTTGATAGAATAGGTACTTCTTTATATTGCTAAATAAGTCCTTGGCTCGGAGGATATCGAACATAGATCTCAAGTGCACGACATGAGAGATGAGGTCAGCGTTATATACTAGAATATCATCGAAGTAGACAACAACACACTTACCAATTAATGGTATTAAAACATGGTTCATGAATTGCATAAAAGTACTTAGCACATTTGCCAAACCAAATGGCATCACCATCCATTTGAATGGACCATCCTTTATCTTAAAAGTAGCTTTCCACTCATCTCTATGTCTCATTATGATCTAGCGGTAGCCACTCTTTAGATCAATCTTTAAAAAGATCCGTACACCATGCAACTCATCAAGCATATCATCCAATCAAGAGATCGAATATCGGCATTTGACAGTGATTTTGTTGATCGCTAGGCTATTGATACACATTCTCCATAAGCCATCCTTTTTTGACACCAAGATAGCTAGTATGGCATATAGGCTCATGCTCTCTCGGACATATCCACGATCTATCAACTAGTCAACTTGTTTCTTCATCTTGGTAGCTTGCTCAAGGTTAAGTCTATAGGTAGGTTAGTTAGGTAAAGCAACTCCAGGTTGAAGGTCAATACAATGCTCTATTCCTCTTACAGGTGGTAATCCTCTCGGCATCTCTGTAAGAAGCAAGTCAGCATACTCATGTAGTAATATTTGCACTTCGGTAAGTCAGGTTCCAGCTTCTCTCAACTCTAGAAGTCTCGTGACTAACAAGAGTACACGCTCTTCCATCTTGACATCTTTGGAAAATTGGGCTTGGGAAATCACTACCTCTATAATAATCTAAAAATCTTCTCCTATAATTCCTGAACTTCTTTGGGACTCATTAGTTCCCATCCTTTTGGAACATATAAGTGTTCCTATATCAATCATACAGGACCTTCAAATCAAATAATCAAGGTCGACCAAGTAATATGTGTGAGGCACACATAAGTAGGACATCACACATTACCCCATCTTTATATCTGTCACCAACAGTAATCAGCACCCTAACTTTTATGGCAATAGGTAGACCTCCCTTCTCATTTAACCAATGATCTTGTAAGGCTTAGGGTGTAGGAAGGTCGGCAACTTCAGAGCTTTGACTACTCTCTATGTTATGACATCGGTACAACTCCCTCCATCAATGATCAAAGCACATAGCTTGCTATTCACTCAGCAGTTTGTATGGAAAAAGTTCTCCCTCTGTTCATTCTCATCAAAGATGAAGGTACTAAGAGCTCTTCATATGACCAAACAGTACTTGGCTCCCATTTCAGGTGGGGTCATAGCATCGAAGTCCTCTTGAAATTTAATCAACATGTGATTAACATTCACCTCCTCTTTACCTTCACTAGCACTTTCCTCCTCAAACTAGGTCTATCTCCCTTGATTGTCATAAAACATTTGTTCATGCACTAACTAGCTACATGTTCAAAACCAAGATACTTAAAGCACTTAATCTCTCAAGCTCTTCAGCCTTAGTCTTGCCTCAGCCATCATCAGGTCCAATTGACATTTAACCTCAACGGCCTACCTCGAAACTGTATTAAGCTCAGTCATATCTAAGTCGGCTTGACCTACCAGTTCTACGTAGCAAGCCAGGTCGATTGCTTGGTACTCGACTAATCTGACTCCGCCTTTGCCTTTCAACCTTTTATGCTACTCAGATGGTCTCATCTAAAGTCCTAAGTCTCTATATTTCCACTATGTTACCAATTCTAGTCCCTAGCCCAAAAATGAAACTTGCTATAGTCCTCGCCTTGGGTTCATCAACATCATATTTGATCATCAGTAACTATAACTCTCAAACATACTTGTCTACTGATCCGTTACCTTGTCTCATATCTTGGAGATGTCAGAAAGTGTCTTACTCGTTATGTTTGGGAACAAACCTACTCCTTAGAATTCTTTTCATCTCGTTCCATATTTGAACTTCTCATCAAGCTTTTTAACATACATTCTACAACTTCTTCCACCATATTGCTTTATACCTAGAAAATTCTAATACAACCACTCAAATACGAGCAACATCTTTGTAATGATAAACATCAAATATCTTTTCAATCTCCTCCTCCCAATCCAAGTAGTCATCAACGCTACTAGACCCATTAAAACTTGGTATTTATACCTTAAGATGATCAACTCTTGTGGGAGCTCTAAGTTCACACTCCTCAATTCCATTATACTATTCACCCCCCTCCCCCCCCCCCCCTCCAATACCCTCAACTTCATCCAACTTAAGTCTCCTTCTCACAACTCTATTGACATGTTAAGGTGGAATTAGGTTTATGTTAATAACTTTAGGTGCTCGATTCTCAACCATCTGTCTTCTTAGCCTATCTCTCACTTCTTAGCTGTATTCAACAATAAATCTCTCTTATGGCTGAGTCTCTATTTCCCTTTGTACAAAAATAGCCAAATTGGCTACAATAGTAGCAAGGTCTTATATCTGCTTATTAGTAGTTCGAAAGGTCTGTTAAGTAACACTACCATAACCACGACTAGGGGCATCACTATCAGCATCATTAATCTCTCCTTGAACACTAGGATTCAACATTTCTTAATACAAACTTTAGAAAGTTTACTACTCAACAGAAGATTCCCACACAATTTCGACAATATGACTCACGCAATAACTTAAGAACTTGCTCTATTTTTCAAGTAGGAAACAGTATATGACAAAATATATACTAACAAGAAAATTTCAATACTAAGCTTTCAGTTGTAACCTCAAGCTCTAATATTAGGATTATATGATGTGTCTAAGAGGTCGGTAATCACTAAGATTTACTGTAGGGAATTACAACCAAGCGAGTCCTTCAAATTATCAAAGAAAATATAATAGAAGGGTTGACAAACATAGTAGCTTCCATGAAACTGCTTGGAGGATATGATATACCAATGAATACGACATGACTTAATACTTCACTTAATATGACTCATGTAGACACCTAATTTTAGCCCTACCATAGTCTTAATCTTTATTTTTACAAAAAGGGTCCTAATTCAAAAATATAAAAAAAAATTAAAAAATAATAATAATTATAATAATAATAAGAAAAGAAAATTTAAAAAAGATTTTTGTAAGATTTTTAAAAAGTAATTTATATTAGGAATAATTAGTTTTAGTATTAGTTTTAGTTTTAGTTTAGTTAAAAATTTCATTTTAGGGAATCAAATAGTTTAAATATAATTTAATTGTAATGAATGTCAAGGCACAAGCCAACGATCTAACGGATAAGTAGCGGAGTATTTGGAGTGGATTTAGTTTGAGGTCTTGGATTCGAGTCTCAGTAGGCACCGATATCTTTATTTTTCTATCTTTGCAAAAGCAAGATAAAAATGGGATACATATCTTATTAAATTAGTTTGATCTTGTTAAAATAGATTTGGATTAATTTAGATCTAGTTTAATGGTTAACAAATCAGATACAATAGATATGATAGGATTTGATTTGGACTCTATAAAAGAAAAAACAACAACGGGAGGGAGGAATCAACTACTGCAATTTGACCCAACACAAAAGCGCAGCAACCCCTAACTTCGATCACTACCCAACAATCCACTACTCTATCCATCAGTATTAAAAATCCCCACTTTACTTATCACAGTCCACATTATCGAAGAATAGAACTCCCGATCTGCCGCTGAACACGAACGAACACAATTACATAGCAACAGCACACGTTCAGCATGCAACAACTGCTCTTCCATCCTCAAGCATACTATCTTGCTGCACTTTCACTCACACGCCATAACCGAGTCCCATCTTCTCCAACCGCATAACAGCCCAACCATCAACAGCAGCTACAACAACCACAGCAACTGAACACGGCCGTTCCCCCATGCTCATTCTCCCCCTTGCCTTCGACACGTCACCACTCCATGCGAACACCCTTGCTTCGATTCATCGTTGTACCATCTCCGATTGCCATCGCCGTGACCCAACACAACAGCCACTCCAACCTACTAGCAACCCGATTCGGTCGCCAATCCACTGCTCCACCACACGTCTATAACTCCAATTCAATGCAATAATTGCAGCAACCTATTCTCTTCATCAGTACACACCATAACACAGGGATCCCCTCTCCTTCGCCTACGCTGCAGTTCATCGACCATACATCACAGTCTGCACTATGTTATACGTCGTTCTTCAATCATAGCCTTCGCTTTGTCAACATCCGCAACACTCGACAGTAACCCATTGCAGACCATCTACAAAACTGAGCAGCAACACCGGACAGACTACTCTCGACATCCCCTCTTAACTGCGTAGCACCAGCAGTCATACGAATCAAACCCTGCAACAGCACCGACCTAGAATCGCAACAAAGCTCTCCCGAATATTCCCTAGCAAAAGTAGGCAATTCGTTTACCAAACAAACATCAGGTTTGGTTTTCGTCAGATTTTTATTATTTATTTATTATTATTATGTTATATTATTATTATTTAGATTTTTGGTCATTTAACATAGTATATATGTGAATATTTTAGTGTAGGTCATTCTCCTGGATGCTGGTTTTTAATACATACGATATAGGACCCCTTTAGATTTTTTAATAAACCGAATAAATTAAAAACGTAAACTCAATCAGTTTTTTTTTTTTAAATATCAATCAACACATTAAAGATTTTTTAAAAGAACTACCATCGTCTGATCCCGGCTAGCGGGTATGTAGGTACCTTCGGGGCGACGATAAAATCTGTAGAAATTTAGGTTCTTCTTTTTTCTTTTGATTTTATTTATTTATTTTTAAATATTATAATTAGAAAAATAATCCTAATTTCGGTAAATAGATAGTGGTACCCGTTAAGGGTTTAATAGGTTAACCCTCAAACTTGAAACCCTCTGGTTCTTTATTTAAAATTGAAATTAAATATCAGTAGCCAAATCGTAATCAATCCACCCAATTAGTTACGGTTTCTTTTTCTTTTCCCGACTTTGTTTGGGTGGCGACTCCATAAATTATTTTCAATAAAAAAACGGAATTTCTCAATTTCTTTAGTCGAAGATTAATATTAAATGGGTTAGGGTTTAGTATTAATCGGGAAGTGGGGAAATCAATTTCAAATAGAAAACCGAAAAATCAGGCTCGATAGTTTGGCGACTCCACTGGGGACCGCTAGAGGGCTAGCCACTAGAAGTTGCCGAAAATAGGATTATTTTTTTAAAAAAAATGAAATAATAAAAATAATGAAAAACTTAGGTATCTTATTTTATGTATTTATTTTTTTTTTACTAACATTTTTTTAGTTGTGGCAGTTTATTTAAGGGGAAATTTTGAGGGGTTTTACTTTTATACTTTATTTATTTATTTTTTTATTTTTATTTTTATTATTTTTTATTTTCTGCATCATAAATGCATGGTAGATACGATTAGAACCAGGCCGTCTTTGGACCTTAGAAAGGGGGCCATTGTGTAAGCTTCGGATGTTGTGGGGTAACCACCTTCCGAGGTCGATCAAGCTACCCCACTCAAGTGTAGATACGACCACAGAATCGTTGCTTTGAAAAACGTAGTAGTTACTGAACTTGAGAACCTTTGGTTACCACCCTTTATATTACATGAAAACTTTTTCAAAAATTCACAAGAACCTACGATGTGGCGAACCTAAATTGATAAAGGCAGTTATGAAGTTGTGATTGTAATTGTAACTTCCCTTGAAAATAATTTGTAATAATTTTATGTAAAGTTTAGAATACGTTATAATTGTAATTTTAATTTTGGTTTTGATTAGTCATGGCTGGATCAAGTCAAGGGCCTTTTGAAGACGTTCATGTCCACCTACCGCATTGGCCACAGAAGCTACTTCAAACGTAGTTTCGACTCTTCAGCCCAAATAAACAGGAGTTTATTAAGAATAAAATTGGGCTCATCCTCTCTCTACAGAAGATCCCTGTGAACATCACTCTAGTGCAGGCCCTAGTCCACGTTTAGGAGCCCGAATCCACCAGTTTCTGCATAGGCCTACATCAGTTAAGCCCAACTGTAGAAGAATACTCCTAATTGTTGTGGGCTCCTATAATCATGGATGATATTTATGTCCCAAACTTGGAAGCTGCAGCACCAAAGATCTTCAGCAAGTTGTTGGGAATCGGAAAAACTGAAATAAACCGGGTTCTAAATCAAGGAAAGACCATTCGATTAGAGGATTTCATGGGCTGGTTTTCTACTGAATTGAAGCATAGAGAAAAACGCGAGGTTTTTTGTCCAAATTTAGAAGCATGGCACCAGTACCGGGTTAACACTTTTATGTTGGTGGTCTTCAATACTATCCTGTTCCCTGATGAAAGATGTCGAGTCCATTTCAGAATTGCAAAACTCATAGCCCAATTCCTTGAAGGGAAATCATACGTCCTGGCCCTTCTGGCCGAGTAGATCCGATCACTAAACCATCTCAAGAAAAAGAAACGAGGAGATCTGAAAACTAATATGGTCCTACTGGTGGTCTGGTTTGTTAGCCACATGAGAAGTTACCAACTTGATTTCAATCGGGCTGAGTTTACTCAGTAATATGATCTCATCAAATCTTTTGGAGAAAGAATCTAGCTGCCAGAAAGTATCTAGCTGCCAGAAAGTATAGCTAGCTGCCACTAGGTCTAATACTTTCAAAGCATGAAAGCGGAAGAGTTGTTGTTGACACCTAGGTGGTTTGCAATCAAGGAAATGATAAAAGGATATGGAGACTTCAAAGCGGTTCCTCTAATCGGCTTCAACCTTTGCACCGCATACGTCTCGGCCAATGGACTCATTGAGGACATGATCCCCAGACCATCATTAGAAGTTGTCTCATTGGACTTCCTTAACCCCAGCATGAAGATAGCTGATAAAGCAACCAAGCTTCAGAGCATCCAAGCTCTTTGGTGCACGAGAAAGACCACCCCTACCACTAGAGGGATAACAGCCAAGAGCCAGACAACCAAAGGATTTCTTTATCACCAGCTAAAAGGGCTGAAAAATATGGAAGACAACAAAGAGAGGGGGAAGTTCAAGCTGAACCCAAGAGGATGAATAAAAGAGAGCAGGAGTTGGAAAGCCGTTGCAAGGAGTATCATCAGAAGATAAAGGCATTAGAAGCATAATTGAAGAGGACCAAAGGCAAAGAAGAGCAGGTTCCCATGATCTGAAAGAAGAGAAAGATGCAGGATAAGCCTACTAGCCACTAGGAGAGAAAATTTTAGATTTTAGGTTTTTTATGTTTTCATTAGAATTCATTTTTCTGAACAGAATAAGAGGTGTAAAGCTTCATAATTGCAAAAATTAATAAAAGTTAGTTAGGTTTTGCCACATCAGAGGTTCTCCCCAGTTCTTGATTTTTCATTGCACTCTTATGACATGCATATTGTGTTTATACGATTAAGAACCCGTTTCTAAGAAAATGTAATATGTACTAACCCTTTGTTGAGTTTTTTAATAACCATCAGGTAAAATTTCAAGATAGCTCCCAAACATCAAGTCTTTCAGAGAAGTCTGATTAGAACACGTTCCCAGACCAGGATGGCCACCACTCAAGGAAATGATACCCTGAGATCAATGATCCCTTCGAGCTGAGGTTTCGTTCCATAGAAAGGGCTATGGAAAAGATGGCAGAATAAATGAGCTTCCTAACAGATAGCATTGCTTTGCTACGAGCTACGGCACCAGCTAATGAAGAAAGTTCCAAAACCCGTTATGGGAAGAATACACAAGCTCCTGAAGTAGAGCACGAATATCCAAAAAACCCATTTGAGTTAGAAGGAGTTTACCCGAAAGACAACTCGACCTTCAAACCTGACATGTATACAGCCTCGAGACCTGTCGACCATGGGCCAAGTATGAACAGCTTAAAAGAACTGGAAAAGAAATTGACACAACAGATCACTGAGAAGATGAAGGCATTCGTAGGGTGTGATGGATTTGAACAGGCGAGGATTACAGAGTTTTCCACGTATGACATGGGATCATACCCTGAGAAGTTTAAGGTACCAGAATTCGAAAAGTATAACGGGACGAGTTGCCTTAAGCTCCACACCAGGTTGTATGTCAGGAAGATAGGTAAATATGTTCAGTACGATCCACTTATGGTACAGACATTTCAAGATAGTCTGACTAAATTGGCCCTGACTTGGTATGCCCAACTTGATTTGAATCAGATAAATACATGGGAGAAACTTGCTCAAGCATTTTATGAACAATATAAATTCAATGTAGAAGTAGCCCCGACTATGATGGACTTGATTGCCCTACGGAAGAAGAATAATGAATCGTTCAAAGAATACACCCAAAGATGGAGGTCCTTAGCTGCAAGAATCTCTACTCCAATGACTAAGAAGGTGCTCACATCGGCTTTCATTAACACCTTGGAGAGGCCATATTTCTCCCATCTCATCAGGCAGGCCTCATCCAGTTTTGCTGAAGTAGTAGCTGCCGGGTGTAGGATTGAAAGTGCAATCTCTTCCGGTAAGTTACAAGACTCGGTAGATAGAAGACCACCAATGTCATCATCTGGTCCTAGACCAGCTGCCAACAAGCCTAAAGAATCTACGGTTGGTATGGTAAATTCAAATGCTAGGCCAAATGCTCAAGTCGCTTTTAGGGCGAATCCACCTCCCACTCAACAACAGTACAGAGACTAGTTTCAAACTAACAGGACTTATAGACAATTTACCAAGATACCGTTCCCTTTAAGTCAAGTCTTCGAGAAGTTGCGAAAGGATAATTTGATACGGTATGAACTTCCTAGCGATCGATATCGATCGAGAATCTTTGACCCCACAGTAAAGTGTGAATACCACTTGGACAAGTGAGGCATTCGACTGATGCATGCTGGAGACTAAGGAACAAGATTCAGGACTTGATAAATAAAGGGACAGTACAGTTGGATTTTTAGGAAACCTCGGTTCATAACGTTAACAATAATCCCTTGCCTAACCACGGGCCGATGATTGGTATGATTTTTTATGACTGTACTGTCAATGTCATCAATTCAGATAAGAAGCCTAAAGTTTTTGAGTTCTATACTGGTAACCAGACTCCAGATGTGAAGAGGTACACATTCCACGTACTGTTGCCACCAGAAAATTACAAGGCTGCTCCATTTAACTATCACCTGGTAAACCAAAAGAAACCAGGTCCTCTAGTAGAGGGCATTACTCGATCGGGAAATATTTATCACCCAAGAGAGGAGCATGGGAGGAAGCTCACATTAGGAGAATCAAATGATAAGACGATAGCCGAACACATTGAGGGGCTATTGGCCTTTACCAAAATGATCAAGTCGAGTGAGTATAAGATCATGGATCAACTCAGTAAGACTCCTGCACAAATATCGTTGATGGGCCTATTAATCGCATCTGAACCACATAGGGAGGCTTTGTTTCGCATGTTAAATGAGGTGAAGGTCCCTCGGGAAATTCCAACTAAGAAGATGGGACTGGTTACTAATTCGATCCTCGCAATAGATCAAATTTCATTTTCAGCTGAAGAATTAGGCGAGGAAGGGAACAAACATACCAAGCCACTCTTTATCATGGTGAGGAATAATGACATAATTGTCACCACGGTGCTCATTGACAACGGATCGTCGCTAAACGTCTGCCCAATCGCCACCTTGGATTTGCTGGGCATCGACACATCTACAATTAAGCCTTCTTCCACAACAATCAGGGCCTTTGATAGTTCCAAAAAAGAGATTATAGGGGAGATTGATTTATCCATGAATATTGGCCCTTGGTACTTTACTATTCAATTCCAAGTCATAGACATTCCAAGATCTTTCAATCTACTCCTAGGAAGACCTTGGATTCATGCAGCAGGGGCCATACCCTCGAACCTACACCAAAAATTGAAGTTTATCTCCAATGGCCAGGTGATTACAATTCTGGGAGACCAAGATTATGAAATCTACAAGGAGACGGCTATACCCTACATAAGAAGTGAAGGATAAGAAGAGCTGGGTTTACAAATATTTGAAGAAGTGAACGTGATTACCAGTTCCAACAGAGAGGATGATAGAAGAATAAGATTCAAGGAAGGCCAGATTGGTACCTATGGCCTAGGCTACAATCCTACCCTAGCAGAAGAATCCTAGAAGAAACAAGCGAGGGGGAAGAGAGGTAACAGATTATACCATGCCTCAATGACCTTTCCACTGCTGGCTGAGACGTTCATACGGGAAGAGACCCAAGCCCGAGAATCTAACAAAGAAGGATCAACAAACTCGCCACCCAAGTTCCAACATCATTTGAACAACTGGTTCTCCATCCCGGCAAATTGCAACAGGTCTTCCCTAAGGTAAAGGGGTAACCCGTAGTTAGTATTTTCTGAATTTTTATTTTTAATAGTCATCGTTTCAAATGTATTGTTGAACCTTTCGTTCAAAATTAGTTAGGCATTTATCTCATTTGAGACCATACCTCCATTTATTCAATGAAATCTTAGTTTGTTTCTTTCCTATGTTGCTCTTCAATTCTCTTTTGTTTTCATACACTTTTTTCATGCATTCTCATTTAGATCTAATGAGCTAAGTGAAAACCAAGAATACCTCGTGCAGGTAGAAAATGAGAATATCGATAATGCTTCCGGCCCTACTGGGTTAGTCGTCGGGGGCGATGTCGATGACCACAGTAATATACAAGAAGAATGGCAAAAATATGAACTGGGTAGAATCACTATTGATGAACCGATTGAGACAATTAATGTGGGGAATGAAGAAAATCCTAAGAATTTAAAAATTAGGGCGAGTTTAAAAGAGAAACAAAAAACAGAAATGATTGCGTTATTAACCAAATATCGGATGTGTTTACTTAGTTGTATAAAGACATGCCTGGGTTGGACCGGTCAATTGTAGTCCACCGTTTACCCACACAGGAGGACGTGAAACCAAAAAAGTAAAAATTGAGGAGATTTCGACCGACATCTTCCTGAAAATTAAAGAAGAAGTGAAGAAACTATTGGAAGTTGGATTCATTGAAGTATCGGATTACCCAGAATAGGTAGCCAATATTGTTCCAGTAATGAAGAAGAATAGAAAAGTTAAAGTATGTGTAGACTTTCGAGATCTCAACTAAGCAATGCCTATGGATAATTTTCCATTGCCTCACATTGATGTCTTGGTGGATAACACCGTCAGAAATCATCTATTCTCTTTCATGGATGGTTTTTCGGGATATAATCGGATTCGGATGTTTGAAGAAGATAAGACAAAAACAACTTTTATTACGACATGGGGAACGTTTTGCTATAAGGTGATGCCGTTTGGGTTAAAGAATGCAGGTGCAACATATCAGAAGGCCATGGTTGCAATTTTTCATGATATGATGCATAAAGAAATAGAAGTGTATGTTGATGATATGATTGTGAAATCCAAAGAAGAGGAAGATCACTTAGAAAACCTAAGGAAGTTGTTTGATAGGCTGAGGAAGTACCACTTGAAATTGAATCCAGAGAAGTGTACCTTTGGTGTGACATCAGGAAAATTGTTGGGGTTCATAGTCAGCCAAAGAGGTATTGAAGTTGATCTTGATAAGGCCAAAGCTATAATTGACATGCCTCCTCCACAAACGCTCAAAGAAGTGCGAGGATTGCTGGGCCGTTTTAATTACATAACTCGATTCATTTCACAGTTAACGGACAAATGCCGCCCTCTTTTTAAGCTATTAAAGAAGAACGTAAAGATCAGCTGGAATGAGGAATGCGAAGAGGATTTCACGAAGATCAACGAATATCTCATGAAACCTCCAGTGTTGGTAGCTCCTAAACCTGGAAAGCCGTTGTTCTTGTACCTAACCATAATGCCGGAATCCATGCGTGCTTAGCCAGAAGGATGAAGAAGGGAAAGAGCGAGTCGTTTACTATCTAAGCAAGAAGTTTACCGAAGGGGAGCAAAAATACTCAGAAGCCGAAAGAACCTATTGTACATTGGTCTGGGTTATGCATCGGCTTAGACAATATACATTGTATTATCAGATTGAGTTGATAACACAACATGATCCTTTGAAATACTTAGCTGAAAAACCAGCTCTCATTGGTAGAGTTTCAAAGTGGCAAATGTTGCTAACAGAATTTGACATTAAGTATGTGAGCCAAAGCTCAGTCAAGGGGGCAAGCTTTGGCAGATCAATTAGCTGAGAATCCTTTTGAGGATACCCCTCAAGGAGCACGGGTTGAGTTTCCCGATGAAAACATCCTAGTAGCGGGAAATGATTCTGATGGTGAAATAGTCGAAAAATCTTCAAGGTGGAAAATATTCTTTGACGGAGCAGCTAATGTGTCCGGATGTGGAGTAAAGGCAATTCTGGTATTGCCTGGAGGTACATAATTTCCAATGGCTGTAAGATTGGTTTTCCTATGTACCAATAACATTGCGGAATACGAGGCATATATTTTGGGACTCAAAATCACATCGTTTAAGGAGATATGCGAATTACAGGTATATGGAGTTTCTTCGTTGATTATAGGCCAAGCTCGGGGTGAGTACAAGACGAAAGACCCTAAATTAGTGCCTTATCGCCAACACCTGGCCGAGTTGATAACCAAGTTCGAAAAGATTACCTTCATGTACGTACCAAGGGATCAAAACCAATTTGCCGATGCTCTTGCTACTTTGGCATCAATGATTCAGATATCAAAAGGAGTAGAGATTCAGCCACTTAAAATTAAAATTGAAGAAAAGCTTTGGTATCATGATATCAAAATATTTTTACAACATGGTACGTACCTCGAAGCAGCAGAAAGGAAGGATAAAAAATTAATTAGAAGATTGGCGGCTCAGTACTTGATGAGCAATTCCACGCTGTACCGACAATCATTTAACGATACGCTTTTACGTTCTGTAGATAGGAAAGAGGCAGAGATGCTAATGAAAGAAGTACACAAGGGAGTATGTGGCCCCCACATGAATGGCTACATCCTTACCAAGAAAATCATGAGGACGGGATATTACTAGTCAACTGTAGAAGCAAATTGTATCGCACATGTTAGATGCTACCATTTGTGCCAAATCTATGCGAACAAGATAAATGCTCTACCTCAAGAGTTATATACACTATTAGCACCATGGCCTTTTTCGATGTGGGGAATAGATATCATTGGCCAATCACTCCAAAAGCATCTAACGGGCACCGATTTATATTGGTAGCTATTGATTATTTCACTAAGTGGGTTGAAGCCTCATCCTACTCTAGTGTGACGAAGGGAGTAGTGGTCAAGTTCATCAAGAGAGACATAATGGCTCAGTATGGTACGCCGAAACAATTATTACTGACAACAGTACGAATCTGAATAATAAATTGATGTCCGAGTAATGCTGACGCTTCAGGATCATTCATATAAATTCTACTCCTTATTAGCCCCAAATGAATGGAGCCGTAGAAGCAGCCAATAAGAATATCGAAAGAATTATTGAGAAGATGGCCATTACGTATTGAGATTGGCATGAGATGTTACCATTTTTACTCATGGCCTATCGAACTTCCATTAGAACATCAACAGGGGCAACCCCCTACTCGATGGTATACGGAATGGAGGCTATACTGCCAGTAGAGGTCAAGATCCCGTCTCTTAGAATATTGTCGGAAATTCAGTTAGATGAGGCTGATTGGGTAAAGAAGCGTGTTGAGTAGTTGTACCTAATTGATGAAAAGAGGCTAACAGCTTTATGCCACAACATTTGCTATCAGCAACGAATGGCCAGGGCTTTCAACAAAAAAGTATGACCCCGAAGTTTTGAGCAAGGAGATATGGTGTTGAGAAAGACGTTGCCTAACACAACTAATTCAAGAGGGAAGTTTTCCCCAAACTATAAAGGGCCTTACATTGTAAAGAAATTATTGCCTAGGGGAGCTGTTATCTTGTCTCAAATGGATAGTCCGGATTTAAAGGATCCAATAAATGCTGATGCGTTGAAGATGTACTATCCTTGAACATCAATGAAATTTTTGCAAATAATCTTACTATTACCGTGGTCCCATTTTCATTTTCTACATGCAAAGTTGGTATTCCTAGTAATCGTTAGCATTGGATAATATCCTTAGCCTTTCTTTTTCTCATTCCACTAAAAGACCCCGATTCTTGCTCTATCGTCTACCCAAATAAACCTTACACACAAAGAACCACAAGAAAAATAATCACTTAATTTGAAGCGATGACTATTGATAAAAATTCTTTTAATACTTTATTGTGTTTAACCCCCCAAAAGAAAGGGAGACTTGTTTCTTATTTTTCAAGACAGGGCCATGTTTAAAAAAGAGTAACGTGTAGCATATGAGTAGAAACTCGCTTGAAAACAGATGCTTGCCCGAAAAGCCAATGTTTGGACTGGAAGTTCGATACAGGAAATCTTTGTTCGAGAAGAATATGTTTTACATTCGTTTCAAGCTTAAGTTGCTCAAAAAAAAAAAAGAAAGAGACGAAAGAAGAAAGAACAACAAGAACAACAACAAGAAAAGCAATGGTAAGGGTCAGACTCGTTGGTTCTAATCGAACTGCTCAATAAGACATGGGACTACTTGAGAGCTATCATTGAAACCAAGTAAGTGGTTCTAAACCTGATAAAACATTGCATTGGAAATTGGTTTCCCCTTAAGGATAATAGCTTATTTTCCCAAAAATAATTTCTTAACAAGATAGTTAGCTAGTAAAGCATGGTCTCAGTGTTTCTTCAACTTCTAGTTGCCCAACTCACAGAATGTTACCAACTTATAATCTTTTAGGGATTTAGCAAGCTTAAAAAGCGCTATCCCAATTCAAGTTTTCCTTCATTATTCAGGTCTTAACCAGCTCAAAGGGTGCTTTGACTACCTTGGTTAGTCAGCTTATTAGGGCACAACCAAGTTTTCCTTATTTTTTTGTCTTGACCAGCTCAAAAGGCGCTTTGACCGCCTTGATTAGTTAGCTCATTAGGGCATGACCAAGCTTCCTCATTTCTAGGTCTTAGTCAGCTCAAAGGGTACTTTGACCGCATTGGTTAGTTAGCTTATTAGGACACGACCAAGTTTTCCTTGTTTTTAGGTCTTAGCCAGCTCAAAGGGCACTTTGACCACCTTGGTTAGTCAGCTCATTAAGAGCACGGCCAAGTTTTCCTTCATTTTTTAGGTCTTAGCCAGCTCAAA
This sequence comes from Lumnitzera racemosa, assembly GCA_024138005.1. Taxonomy (NCBI): domain Eukaryota; kingdom Viridiplantae; phylum Streptophyta; class Magnoliopsida; order Myrtales; family Combretaceae; genus Lumnitzera; species Lumnitzera racemosa. The sequence goes on from JAMXBC010000008.1 coordinate 31,436,139, forward strand.
GAGCGCTTTAACCACCTTGGTTAGTCAGCTCATTAGGGCACGACCAAGTTTTCCTTCATTTTTTAGGTCTTAACCAGCTCAAAGAGCGCTTTAACCACCTTGGTTAGTCAGCTCATTAGGGCACGACCAAGTTTTCCTTCATCTTTTAGGTCTTAGCCAGCTTAAAGAGCGCTTTGACCACCTTGGCTAATCAGCTCATTAAGGGCACGACCAAGTTTTCCTCATTTTTAGGTCTTAGCCAGCTCAAAGGGCGCTTTGACCGCCTTGGTTAGTGAGCTCATTAAGGGCACGACCAAGTTTTCCTCATTTTTGGTCTTAGCTAGCTCAAAGGGAACTTTGACTGCCTTGGTTAGTCAGCTCATTAGGGTACGACCAAGTTTTCCTTATTTCTAGGTCTTAGCCAGCTTAAAGGGCACTTTGACCGCCTTGGTTAGTCAGCTCATTAGGGTACGACCAAGTTTTCCTTATTTCCAGGTCTTAGCCAGCTTAAAGGGCACTTTGACCGCCTTGGTTAGTCAGCTCATTAAGGGCACGACCAAGTTTTCCTTCATTTTTTAGATCTTAGCAAGCTTAAAGGGCACTTTGATCGCCTTGGTTAGTCAACTCATTAAGGGCAGACCAAGTTTTCCTTCATTTTTTAGGTCTTAGCCAGCTCAAAGGACGCTTTGACCACCTTGGTTAGTCAGCTCATCAGGGCACTACTAAGTTTTCCTTGTTTTAGGTCTTAGCCAACTCAAAGGACGCTTTGACCGCCTTAATTAGTCAACTCATTAGGGCACAACCAAGTTCCTTCCTATTTTTAGGTCTTAGCCAGCTCAAAGGGCACTTTGACCGCCTTGGTTAGTCAGCTCATTAGGGCACATCCAAGTTTTCCTTCATTTTTTTAAGTCTTAGCCAGCTCAAAGGGTGCTTTGACCACCTTGGTTAGTCAACTCATTAGGGCACGACCAAGTTTTCCTTGTTTTTAGGTCTTAGCCAGCTCAAAGGGCACTTTAACCGCCTTGGTTAGTCAGCTCATTAAGGGCATGGCCAAGTTTTCCTTCATTTTTTAGGTCTTAGCCAACTCAAAGGGCGTTTTAACCGCCTTGGTTAGTCAACTCATTAGGGCATTACCAAGTTTTTCATATTTTTAGGTCTTAGCCAACTCAAAGGGCACTTTGACCACCTTGGTTAGTCAGCTCATCAGGGCACTACGAAGTTTTCTTCATTCTTTAGGTCTTAGCCAGCTTAAAGGGTGCTTTGACCACCTTGGTTAGTTAGCTCATCAGGGCACAACCAAGTTCTCGTTATTCTTCTTAAGGATTTTTGCCAACTCACCAAGATGCTACCCCTCACTATTCTAACCCTCGTCAAATGATTGAACATTCCTTAAGATAGAGTCGTCCTGAGGCAAAAACGGTATCTTTTTTGTCTTTATATCAAAGTTTTACTCAAACATCACCATAAAGAGGGGCAGCTGTAGACAGCTAAATTTTGCCCTACCATAGTCTTAATCTTTATTTTTACAAAAAGGGTCCTAATTCAAAAAGATAAAAAAATATATAAAATAATAAATAATAATAATAAAAGAAAATTTTAAAAAGATTTTTGTAAGATTTTTAGGAAGTAATTTATATTAGAAATAATTAGTTTTAGTTTTAGTTTAGTTAAAAATTTTAGTTTAGGGAATCAGATAGTTTAAATATAATTTAATTGTAATGAATGTCAAGGCATAGGCCAACGGCCTAACAGATAAATAGCGAAGTATTTAGGGTGGATTTAGCTTGAGGTCTGAGGTTCGAGTTTCAACAAGCACCGATATCTTTATTTTTTTATCTTTGCAAAAGCAAGATAAAAACGGGATTCATATCTTATTAAATTAATTTGATCTTGTTAAAATATATTTAGATTAATTTAGATCTGGATTAATTTAGATCTAGTTTAATTGTTAACAAATCAGATACAATAGATATGATAGGATTTGATTTGGACTCTATAAAAAACAACAACGGGAAGGAGGAATCGGCTACTGTAATTTGACCTAACACAAAAACACAGCAACCCCTAACTTTGATTACTACCCAACAATCCACTACTCCGTCAGCAACCCCCAACTTCGATTACTACCCAACAATCCACTACTCCGTCCTTTACTGATCACAGTCCATATTACCAAGGAATAAAACTCCCGATCTACTACTGAACACGAATGAACACAATTACACAGCAACAACACACGTTCAACATCTAACAACTGCTCTCCAATCCTCATGCATACTATCTTGCTACACTTTCACTCACACTCCACGACCGAGTCCCATCTTCTCCAACTGCATAACAGCCCAACCATCAACAGCAGCTGCAACAACCACAGCAACTGAACACGGCCGTTCCCCCACGCTCATTCTCCTCCTTACCTTCGATACGTCACCACTCCATGCGAACACCCTTACCTCAATTCGTCGCTATACCATCTCCGATTGCCATCGTCATAACCCAACATAGCAGCCGCTCCAACCGACTAGCAACCCGATTCGATCACCAATCCACTGCTCCACCACACGTCTATAACTCCAATTTAATGCAATAGTTGCAGCAACCTATTCTCTTCATCAGTACACACCATAACACAGGGATCCCCTCTCCTTCGCCTACGCTGCAGTTCATCAACCACACATCACAGTCTGCATTATGTTACACGTCGTTCTTCAATCATAGCCTTCGCTTTGTCAACAGCCGCAACATTCGACAGTAGCCTACTACAGACCATCTACAAAACTGATCAGCAACACCGGACAAACTACCCTCGACATCCCCTCTCAACCGCGTAGCACCAGCAGTCACACGAATCGAACCCTACAGCAGCACCGACCTAGAATCGCAACAAAGCTCTCCCGAATACTCCCTAGAAAAAGTAGGCAATTCGTTTACCAAACAAACATTAGGTTCGGTTTTCGTCAGATTTTTGTTATTTATTTATTATTATTATGTTATATTATTATTATTTAGATTTTTGGTCATTTAACATAGTATATATGTGAATATTTTAGTGTAGGTCATTCTCTTGGATGATGGTTTTTATAGGTTAAGAATATTATATTTTAATATAGGTAGTTATGTAATAATAATATAGATATACATTTTAACTTAGGTGTCTTTCCTTAGTATTAAGTTTTTTAAGAGTCCCCACTTAGAAAATTCACTTTTTTTAAAATAAAAGTCAATAATTTTTTTTTTAAATTTTAGGGCTTTTAGCGAATTTTTATATAAAACAAAAATACATACGAGTTAGGACCCCTTTAGATTTTTTAATAAACCGAATAAATTAAAAACGTAAACTCAAGCAGTTTTTTTTTAAATTAAAATCAATCAACACATTAAAGATTTTTTGAAAGAACTACGATCGTCTGATCTTAACTGGCGGGTACGTAAGCACCTTCGAGGCAACGATAAAATCTGTAGAAACTTATGTTCTTTTTTTTTTCTTTTGATTTTATTTATTTATTTTTAAATATTTTAATTAGAAAAATAATCCTAATTTCGATAAATAGATAGTGGTACCCGTTAAGGGTTTAATAGGTTAGCCCCCGAACTTAAAACCCTCTAGTTCTTCATTTAAAATTGAAATTAAAGATCGGTAGCCAAATCGTAATCAATCCACCCAATTAGTTACGGTTTCTTTTTCTTTTCCTGACTTCGATTGGGTGGCAACTTCAAAAATTATTTTCAATAAAAAACCGGAATTTCTTAATTTCTTTAGTCAAGGATTAATATTAAATGGATTAGGGTTTAGTATTAATCGGGAAGTGGGGAAATCAATTTCAAATAGAAAACCGAAAAATCAGGCTCGACAACTCACAAGCTAATGTTAAGGTCTACCCATCACTAATCTCAAATTACTTGACAAGATTAGACAGAGTGTAAAGGAAAATGTAATCAAAGAGGATTATTGTCACCCCCCAAACTTAAAGAGTCGTAATAATCCCGCCATGTAAACCAACTTAGGCTAGAAGCTATCCTCATAGCTACTAACATAAGTATAGTCTACACGAGACAAATGATGACCCAACTAGCTTTGAAGCAGTCATATGGGCACTTCTAGTAACTAAGACCTATGGAGTAACACTTTATAAAATACATATTCCCATAATTATAGATCGATAAGTTCTTACATACAATCTTATATACATCAAAAGTTCCATAGTTTTCAAAAGAAACTGCATGTTTCCACAAAAGTACTACATTACATAAATAGATACAATAACGAGCCCGCAAAAACAATAAGGCCTCTTAAGAAAACCTTATAATCCTCCCACAAAAAAAAAAATGACATGAGCTTCAATTCGTTCATTAGACTTCACCACTTCACTCCCCAACCCATCGAAACTAACATGCGAATAATCGTATTAAGGTATCTCCCAATATTACTTTGTACCTGCAAAACAATCTATTGGGATGTGGGCTTAACTAGCTTAATAAGAAGGGATAAAGTCATAAAAGTACATTACAAACATGGTTGTTCAATCATTAAACAAATGCAAATGCAACAAACAAATGATATACCATCTCATAATGTTTAACCAATTTATTGTGAAATCAAAGTAATTCTATCCACTCTAACCTGCATTCTAAAAAGTTTCAACACGACACTATCAAATCAAATTCGGACTTACGCAATGGAAACACTTCTCCTCCTTAGATAACATTAGAACCATGATTCCCAATCTTGCTACGACTCCCTCTCTTGTCACTTAGTTCAACTAAAAGGACCATTTTTGATATCTTTATCGAAGTGTCACTATTTAGTTTAACAACCTAATCGTTACCCCTATTAGGTTATCGTGAATGTCAAATTAGTTCTTTAACTAATATACCATTAAATATACATCCCAACTTACTTACACTTATGGATAGTCTACTTCTGATTGTTATCTCCTTGATTTTAAGCATCCCTAAAAAGACAGAATAAATTAGTTTTCAAGCTTTCTTTCATTAGTCATTAACTTTTTTTATATGTTTTTGGTTGTTTAGTCATAAATTTCATAAGTTAATTTCACTTAAAGATCATGATTTCTTAACCAATTAATGATTTTTACAATTTACCGTAATTGACCAAATCCTCTAAGCTATCATCTGAGTGAATTTATAATGGGTTTTTTTAGTCTAAATAATCTGAGCTATGCTTTGAGTAGATTTATAATACTTTTTATTTAGTTCAAAAATCCTTTGAGTTTGATTCCAAGTGAATTTACAATAATTTCCTTTATTCAAAAATCCTTTGACTCTCCCTATGAGCTATTCTAGGGTTATTCATTATACCGATTTTATCCTCTGAGATATCTTCTGAAGTCTTCCAGGGTAAGTCCTTGTCACAAAATCCTTTAAGCTAGCTTCTAACCCTATTATCTATAGAAGTTTTAATAACATTATTCTCTAACTAATCATCTGCTTTCCTTATTTTTACTTTTACTTATTAATTTTTTCCTCTGACCTACTTTCTGAATATCAATTTAATGCACTATTCATTATCAAAATCCTCTAAATCATCCTCTATCTTTTGTCCATGTCCTATAATTATTTTATTTCCTAACTTGCTTCAAATTTACAATTATGAAATCAGTTTTTAACTGTAAGTAACACTTGAACAAACCCTCCGTAACTTCATTTTTTCCCAATTCTCATCACAATTCATTAATTGTTTTAAATACACTAAATTAGTTAATAACTAACTTCTATATTTAAGGCTAATTTCCAACTTCCCTTAACTCCTCATTGAATCAATAAATCCTAATCACTTCAGAACAATATCCGTACTCTAAATATGATTCAAACTCAGTATCTAAGAAGGATTATTAAAAGAAACACCTTATTTCCATTAAAATACACTATTTTAAGTATCAATTAAAGCTCGAAAATCAAATAAAAATATGAAAATTAGTATCACAAAAAAAAAATTAACATAGCAAATTAGTATTAACTTAGGATAATTTGTAGAAAAGAATTTGAAATAGAAACTACGTCATTTACCCAATTTATTTCATCTTTAAAAATCACCAGATTTCTTCGATTTCTTAAGGATATATATATTAGCTATTAAATTTTTATAAATTGATATTTTTATTAGAATCTCTACACAAAATTGTGAAATAATAATTTTTTTTCAAAATTTTCTAGCCATATTTAGTATTTTTAATAGTTTAAGCAAAATCAGACAAAAATGAACATTCACTGAAAATTGAGGCTCTAGCCACCAGTGGCCACTCCTACCTTATCGGTAGCAATAGAAGATTGTTGTCACTCTTAGTGGTGGTGGTGGCGGTGGTCAAGCTCCAGCAACACCCTAAGCCAACATACCCTTAATTGTTTAGATTGCACCCACTTTGTGTAATTTTCCTAATTTCCTTCTTTTAATCCCCAAATTCCAACACCTAATTTTCCTAAACCTAATTTACATGTACAATATGTTGGAGAGGTTTTTCTTAATTTTCTAGATTGTTTTGATATTCAAATGATTTTCTTTCTCTCTCCTCCAAGAATTTTCTCTTAAATACTTAACATAATTGCATGTAACTTGATCCCTAAACTCCAATAGCTATCCTTGATCCTTCCACACACCTTATAATCCATTTCCCAATTGCCATGAATTTTTGTAATTTTTTAATGATTTTTATTAATTTTCTTATATTATTTTAGCTTAAATCTCATATATTAGGATATTTTAGCTATATACGGGTATACATACATACTTAAAAATTTATACACAACACGTACGTATATATTATATACGCTATTTTATATCCCATATAAATTTTATTAGATAAATAAATTATCTCTAAAAGTTTACAAATTAACAGAACCTATTTTACGTTATTATGGTAAATAATACTTAATAAAGTTAAATTATACTATTTTAGCTATATTATTATTTTATTATATTTTTAATATCCGAGTCCACGAGGTCTCTTCGACTATTGTCTTAAGTCTATACGTAAATTTTAAGGTTAATCGAATTAGTTACACTAATACGATAAATTTACTCGCTCAATCCCTAATTATTAAGTATAAGGCTCACAGATATCTCACAAGAACAAGAATATTCATTAAGTATAAGATAGATGGAGATTTCAACTACAGTAAAAAGACCATTTATAATAAGTCATTTAGGGCAACAATGCTAAAATGGAAAATTACATTAAAAAAATGAAGAAAAAGATTCATAGTACACACAAAAAGGGTAAATAAGACGGATAACGGAAAGGAATAAAGTAATGGACAGGTAGCAGCCTGTCAATAGGTTCATATCAAGGAATCTTGAGGCATAGTGGTTATGCTGTATGGACATTATGGTTGCTACAAACGAATCATACTTAGAGTTGCCGAGACGAATAAAGGCCGCTGTTGTTTGGTAAGTCAAATGAGTAGAGTTCGGCACGTAGGGTATTAGTCCTCATCATTTAACAAGTCAACTTCAACAATTGTCATGTCTACAAGTTAGAAGAGTAGAGCTTGACGCGTAGTCACCTTGGCCTCGACACTCTGCAGGTCAGCTTCATCACTAGGTAAGTCAGTGATTAGGCAAGGGTCTATGCAGAGTAAAGTGTATCCAAGCTAGGACTTCAAACAGTTTGCTCATAGTTCTTCTACATACTAAAGCTCGTCTTTGAGAGGCTGACAAGAGATAATCTTTCTAGTGAGAGACTGTAGGCTTCGAAGACGACATGAGTAAGGATTTCGGAGGTCAGTAAACCATCATTCTTTGACATTTCCTCACTTGATTTCTTTAATACTTTCTTGTTTAAAGGTATATTTTCTCCATCTTCTAGATTTAACTCCTTCATATCACCATCTTCTTCAAGATTTAACTCCTTTGTACCACCATCTTTTTCAATCTCCTTCATAACATTATCTTCTTAGGTTACGAGGTTTTGTATTTCCAAGTTACCTTCGATTTCTTGGTTGTAACGTAAGGAGAGATTTGGATCGTTATGGTATTCATGATTCTAAGTCATAGTTATCTTAAAATTAGTTGATTCATCTACAATTAAAATGGGGGATTTGGAAGTCTTTGACTTAAAATTTTTGTTCCTGGTATTTTGAGATTTTCCTAGAGGTATTTTTGTTAGGGTTTGAAAGGAAAAAAAAATTAAGGTTTTTGAATGGGAAGAGAATAAGAAACAGAAAGTAAGGGTATGAAGTATAGAGGTTATTAGAAAGAATAAAGACTAAAGACTCTTGGAAACTATCATGAATGAAGAGAGGACAACATAACTGATTTAAAATTGGCACATTGTGCACGTACTCAATAAGAAAGGGGAGTACATTATTAAAAGTAACTGGCAACAACATAGGGGTTTAAAAAGTATTGTATATTTTTTAATTTTTATGAAAAGGGATTAAACATACCAATTTCATTCTTAAGAAATTCAAATTTAAGTTTATCTAAAGGTTAATTGAAAATATCAAGCAACTAAGTATGATACCCCATGATTAAGTTAAATATCACATTAATTGTAAGAGGAATTGCTACTATTTTATAAGGTTATGATAATAAATACTTTTTGTAACTTTTGAGCCAAGTAGTTAAAATAGCCCCATTAGTATTTGTTAGCTTGATCATTTATTGCTTGTAGCTTGAGACATTATAAATGATATTAGAGCCAACCTCCTAACTATAGGTGGACAATTTGAGACTGACTCCCATTTAGAGAAGAGGTCTGAAGAGGGCAAAGAATGTCATCAAGGTAGTAACTCTTAGGATACCTCTAGAATGATCTTTAAATAGTGGGTGGCCTAAATTATACATAAAAAACTAAGGAAAACTAGGCTCTATTGTAAAGTTTCATGACAAAAACAGTGAGGGAAGGGGGGAGGGGATTGTGATACCCCATAGTTAAATGGATTGTGGAAATGATTGCTATTAATCTATAAGACCATGTTGGTGAATACCTTATTAACACAAGGTCACAAATTTTGAACTGAGTGGTTGAAATTGATTCATTAGTATTTGTATACTTGGTTATCCGTTACTTTTAGCATAAACATTACATTGAGTTTCAATATAAACAAACTCAATATTAACATCACCATTATTAACATGATATCTAATAAAATGATACCTAACTTTATATGCTTTGATCAAGAATGATGAACTAAATTCTTTACTAAGTTAATGGTAGTGGCATTATCAGAATTAATTAGAATGTTTTTAAAATTAATCACAAAATAAGATAATTGTTGTTTAATCCATAGAATTAGTGCAAAACAATTGCCAATTAAGACATACTTAACTTTAGTTATGGATAGGGAAATAAAGTTTTGTTTCTTAGAAGATCAAGAGATTAACTTATCTCCTAAAAACTAATAAGTACTTGAGGTACTCTTTCTATATATCTTGCAACTAAGCATCAAAATGTCCAATTAAATCAAAATTTTGATTTTTTAGATACCAAATGCCCAACTTAATAGTGTAAGATATATATTTAAAAGTTCTATTCACAGCTACTAAGTTTGTTTCGGTTGGTTTGCTTAGAAACCTAGTGCATGTGCAAACACTAAAGGAGATGTTTGGTCTAGATGCAATCAAATACAATAATGATCTAATTAGAGTTCTATATAGCTTTTCATTTACCTTTTTACTAGTCTCATCAAGATTTAACTTGGTAGATGTAGACAATAGGATAGCAACTCCTTTTACATTTTTAAGCTCGAACTTCTTCAATATTTGCCACATATATTTCCCTTAATGCACAATCAAGACATCTTTTGTTTGTTTAATTTGAAGTTTAAGAGAATTTTCTCCCATTAAGGACATCTCAAACTCAACTTACATTAGCTTTAAAAAACTCTTGCAATAATCCTCATTAATAGAACCAAATATGATATTATCTACATAAATCTGAACCACTAATATGTCATGATCATAATGCTTAACAAATAAAGCGGTATAAATTTTTTCTCTTTAAAATCACTTATAATTAAAAACTCACTCATGCCAAGCACAAGGTGCTTGTTTTAAACCATATAAAGCCTTTTTTAATTTAAATACATGATCTTCTTTAAGAGGATCTTTAAAGCATGATGGTTGTTCAAAACATACCTTTTTTAAGATATAACCATTTAAATAGGCACTTTTTATGTCCATTTGAAACGATTTAAACCCTTTAAACAAGTAAATTTAAGTAGTAAATGAATAACTTCTAACTCAACAACTAGTACATATGTCTCATTAAAATCGATTCCTTCTTCTTAAGAGTATGCTTTGGTAGCCAAGTGTACTTTATCTCTTATTTGTTCATCTAGCTTGCTTTTAAATACCCACTTAGCTACCATCAAATAAAGCTTCATCAACAAAAGAAGGTTTTAATTCTAAAACCATGTAAAGTGATTCTCAATATTTTGAAAACTAGATCTTATTTTAACACCATAATGTGCAATGGATGGTACGATTTAAATCTCAATGATCTAGAAGGCTTAGGTGTAACTTAGGCAGATTTTGAATTATCCTCTACTTAAGCTCTAAGAAACTTTCAACATTAGGTTCTTCATGGATCTTAACCTTATCTTTTATACCTTGTTATGAATTTAAATTCTCATCTTTTAATAGTGATTGTTTTTTAATAATGTCATCACCAACATATTTTCCTTCTTCTACTTTAGCCTCATGAAGTACAACATAAAAAGATGTGATAATCGGCTTTCTTGTTTTCTTTTAAGGAGATGATTGTGCCTTATAGTGAACTGAAGCATCTTATAACATATGGCATAAACAACCATTATCTAGGTACTACGTTCCTTTAAGCTTTACCCTGTGCTCCTTAGAGACAGCTATTAAAAATGGTTTGCCTCTTCTTTAGTCTCTATCATATCCTTTGTATTGCTCTCTACTCATCTGAATCACTCTAAGTGGCCAATAATACCTTTTACTTTTCCCTGTACATCTTAAGCTTCTTTATAATAATTGGGCATTTATACTTGATGTGCTTGGGTTTTTTGTACTTATAGCACACAAACTCCTTTTTATCCCTCTTCTTCTCTTTTTTTTTTTTTTTTTACCTTTTCCTTATAGTTATTTCTTGCATCATATTGACCATAGTTAGACAAAGAGTGCTTGCTACTAGTCTGTTTCTAAACTTATTTTTTAAACATTATTTTGATTCCTCAAGCTTGAGCTACTTAAATGGTAAATCAAATCAAGTCAAGATTTAAAGTACTAAACACGTCAAGCTAGCGAGCCTAACAAAACGAGCATAATTTTTTATTTTTTTAAATATAAATGAATCTGAGGTTGTTTAAGGAAAATTTATAAAAAGTTCAAGTTTAATCAAGCTAATAAATTCGAATTCGAATTCAAATTTACTATATCTTCAATTTGAGCTCAAGCTCACGCTTAGGATTTAAAGCTCGGTTGAACTTAAACCTAATTCGAGCTTTGAGTTTTTGAGTCGAGCTCAAGCTTAATATTTTATTGGTTCGACTCAACTTCATTACACCCTTAATCATCATTGTTGGATTCCAAATCAAGATTGAAGTCCATTTCTTAACTTAAAGCTCGAGTTTAAGCTCAATAATTTTATTGGTTCGACTTGACTCAATTACATCCCTAATAACTAATATCAAATCCAGAATCAAAATTGAAGTCCATTTTTAGGGCTTTAAAAGCTATTGATTTTTTGCTACTTTCCTGATCATTCGAGTGTTTAATGTACGATTCATATGCCATCAACTTCTCCCATAGTTGACTCATTGTGAGCTTTGAAAGATATTATACTTCCTTGATTGCAGTCTTCTTTGCATCTTAAGACTTAGGCAAAACTATAAGAATCTTTCAAACGAGAATAGTGTCATTTACTCTTTTACTAAGCAAAGTTATTTCATTATCAATTGCAGTGAAAGGATTAAAAAATTCATGAATTTTTTCACTAGGTTGAAATATAAAAAACTCTTATGCTTACATTAGGCAAGTGGTGCATATGTTTTTTATAGTTGCAGTTTCTTCATGAGTTTTACACAACATATCCCATATATCCTTTGCAGTCTTGCAAGAAGAAATCAAGTAATATTCAGATGGTGCAATGGTTATAAGGAAAGATTCTTAGCCTAATTATTCTTTTCAACTTTTCTTTTCTCCTCCTCTATGAGTATTACCATTAGCTATAACTTTAACATCTCTAAATTAGATAATTTCCCATGAGCCAAAATCCATTTCTTTGATGTAAATTTCCACCCTGCATTTCCAGCAAGGGAAATTAGATACATCAAAGTAAGGAATGCCATTTGTAAGTAATTGAGATCTTTCTCAACTAAGAAAAGAAGGAGAAAAGAAGTACAAGGAGGCTATACGCTTTTTTTTAGGTTAGTTTTGGGGGGTGGGGGATAGTTGTTATGTGGTTTAAACTTTTTAAAAATTAAAGATAACCATTTGATTACCTAAAACAATTTAGCGTGAAATAGTATTCAATAAATACAAATAAGTATATGGGAATTAAAGCTAGAATTGTCACAAAAATTCAAGGATGAAAGAACAAATTTCTCTCATAAGGAGATAAGGAAAGTTTTATTAAAATCAATAGCATATCCTATACCAACTTATATTATGAGCATGTTCTACTCTCCCATGAGTTGGTGTAAAGAAATTACTAGTTTTATTTCTAGTTTTTCTAGGGTAAAGATAGCTTAACTAGGAAAATCCATTGAAAGACATAAAGTGATTAAACATATCTAAAAAGCATGGATGGTATTAGATATTGGGCAAGTTGGGTTGGAGGATTCTGAATAGACCTAATGATCTTTTCATATAAGTTCCAAAAAGAATTTATTTTCTCTACTCTAATTTTTTTAATTCTAAAATAAGGGGAAAGGCATCTTGGGGTTGGCAGAATATTCAAGTAATCAAAAGAATGTTGACGATTTTTTTGGCAAGTAAGGGTAAGGACTAAGGTGAAAGTGTAGAATGACCATTAGATTGATTCGCTACCTGGTTTCAAATTATAGTTACGTCCCTTAAACGGTAATTTGGAAGATTTGGATAAGAAGGATATTAGAAAAGTAAGCAATGATGATTAAGAATTTGTAAGGTATTATGACCTTCATAACAAATGTAGAAAAATCTGCAATCTTTGAAGTAATTGTAGGGGATGAAAATTTAGAGGATAAGCCAATCTGCCCTTTAACCACTAATTCTACTTGTTTGATTTTGTTGGGGTATCAAGCTTTAAGAAAGCATGTTAATAGATCTTTGAACAATAGGGTATCATCATCTTCACCTATAAAAAATTAAACATTTTTATGGCATTAATGTTCCAATACTATTAGTTGTAATTTAAATTTATATAAATGGAAAATTAAATCTACTCCTACTTATCAACTTTATAACCAAGAGGAATCAACTGAACATCTTGTTTTACTGTATGGCTAAACTAATTGGGTTTGGTCTAGCTTGTTTAGATATTACACAAATGCATATAGCTTTACATCAGTTGAGGATTGGTTACTCTCTGTGGCTAATTTTTGTTTGACTATAAGTAAAGATAGAGAGAAGATTATGTTTATGATTGTAGTAACATTCTAGCATTTATGGAAGAAAAGAAATGAGAAATTATTCGAGCATGATGTGCTTGATCCTAAGAGAGTCATCCATAAAGTATTGGTAGTAGTAGCCAAATTTATGTAGGTCAAGAAGAAGCAACATAACCATTTTGAGGATTCTACAACAAACATTAAGCTATAGAGTTCTGGTCCTAGAAATTTCATCAAAGACAACATTAATGCCTCTATTTGCATTAATAACAAGTTTGTAGGTATGGGTTTTGTAGCAACCAATGGTGATTCACGCTTACTTGCTGCAGTAGCAATTCCTAATCATTTCAAGGTGTTACTACAATAAAAGCACAAGCCATTTCTGAAGGCATTCAATTTGATGATATGAAGGCATGGAAAAACTTGATTGTTGAACTTAATTCAAGCATTATGTATAATAGTATACTAAAGCCATCGTGTTCGATTTGAAAGTTTACTCCTTTAGTAGATAAGATTAAGTTGTTAGCTTCCTCTTTCAATTCTCTTTCTTTTAATCTTATAAAGCATAAAGCTAATGCATGTACCACTGAAATGCATCTCAAGGAAAAAAGGGGATGTGTATCTCTTTTAGAGTCTTACAACCCCCATCTCCTTTAGTTGATCTTCTCTCTGCAGATCTTAGTCCAACACTTTCAAACCAAATATCATTGTTGTTTATCCCTTCAGCTAATGAATTTCTTTGGAGAAAAAAAGTATATGGAAATTAAACAGAGATGAGGAGAGAAAATTGGGCGAGAGAATTATAATGGTATGACCTTATGCCTACGTTCACTCATCTGATTCCATTATTGGGTACCCAGTTTCTTGCATCGATATCTTTCAACTAAATCCAGAAATACAAAGATTATAAGTCTTATCAATAAATAACTCAAGGCAATCTACTCTACCTATTTAGTTAATACCAAAATATTGATTTATATAGAGATTAAAAGGTGTAATCCTCTCTTTAACAATTGTATCTAACTCTTAAAAGAATAATAAAGAGACCAACGAAATAATTTTAATTAATCCTCTATAAGTAAGCTTCAAATAGTAACATAAAGTGTAAAATGTAAGTGTCATAGTATCCCCAAGTTTGCTTTTAAGTGCTTCTAATAGCATGACATAATAGCACATTTTCCAAATTAGTGTATTGTATATCGAATTTTTGAATTGATGAAATATATATTACTTTTAGTTGCAATAGTTACATGTTGATATAAGATAATCTTAGAAGAGTTCTTTGTAATCTTGATTTTATTGGACGTGAGCTTATCCCTTGAATTATGGAAAATATCTTCATAGTTGTTATGTCATGACCCTAACGGGGGTCTAGTAGGAATGTCTAAAATTTTCACATCATATGTGCACCCATGATTTGAAAATCATCTTACAAGTCAGATATTGCAAGATTCTAAATAATTAATCACTAAAGTTTTTATTTATTTAACTTACTTATCTTACGATCACATACATGTGACTATGGATATCCAATAAACCACAGTCCAACAAAACCGCAAAGAATCAGTATCCCCTACCAAATAATAAGATTGGGTAGTAAAGTTCTAAAACTCAAACTTACTAAAGTCACAAACTTTAAATGTAGTATACAATAATTCCAATGAATCATATAGTCTGTCCTCAAAGTCTAACTTCTATGCAACTCGACGTTGGCACTCAACCCTCAGTTCTTAACCCATGCCCGATCGTCTAGCAACCTGCAAGAGAAAACTATTGGGGAGTAAGCTACAAAAGCTTAGTGAGTTAATTTCCCTTAACCACACAGTAATCAAGCCATACAATAGTTAGGTTCAACCAAATGAATGCATGGCAAATAATATACCAAACAAATACATGCAAGTGATCAGGTATTGTATGCAACTCAGATTTAACACCCTTCGAAGTCAGGGTTGGAGATTCATCGGAACAGTCAAATCCGGGTATCATATTATAACTTATTTCATAACGAAACTCCGTGTTTCGTATTTAAAATGTAATGGTACATCCATTATTAGCTTTATTAAAACGAGTTCTACATATGATTGTGAGTAAGTTCATGCAGCCCTCACTCAACCCTAAACAAAGGCCTTTGGACTCGACCCATAGCCAGACGATTGGCGCCTCCAACGCCTAGTTATCTCGTAGGCCAGGGTAAGGTCATATCGCACGTATGCACCGTACAAAATCAATAACAATCAATAATCAACCCATGTATGGCCTCTCGCTACCTCTTTGTAATGTAACTACCCGGAATTAGTTATGCAGTGCATAATTTATGCATGGTCCAAGTTAACTTTTTCTAGTCGAATAAAAAGTTAATTCGTATTTAATCAATTATCATTCCAAGTCACAAACAATCATTCTATTGAATCTACTATGCAACAAACATTATATTATTAAAATTTAAAGTAGATTCACCATTTACAATAATTATCATGCACAAGCATAACTCAACCCTATACACATTCATTTATAAATCATAATTTAGATTCACTAATTACAAGCACAAACAAGTATAGAATCGTAAGGAAAAACTCACTCGGCTATGGCTAGCTCAAGGATCGTAATAGTTGGTGGGTAGCTCAGGGTCGATATCGAGATCACCTAAGAATAAGGAAAATTTGTAAGCTTGGGAATTTAAAGCTAACTAATGTTATAATGTGTAAGGTTTATGTCACTTAGTTACGTGAAATTGTCGATTCAAGTTTTTTATCAAATCGCGTGTAAATTTTTCATTTTAACTCTGATCGTTATGAACTTATAATCCATTTTGATCGTTTTCGAGCGTATTTTTTCGTAACAAGGTCTGTTTTGAACATTGTGACTCGTAACGTAAATTGTGATACAAAAATATCACAAAAATTATTATTTAAATTTAAAAATTATAAATTATTGATTTTCACTTTTTCATAACATATTTATAATTTAATAATTATTTAAATCATATGTTTGTGATTTTTATTATTTTGGGTATATTTTCCTATTTTTCTCATTTTCTTATTTTTTTTCTTATGTGCCTTATGATTATACATATATATATATATATATATATATATTCCTATACTTATAATATATAATTTATCATTTATAATTTATGTTATTGTAAATTCCTAAATTACGGCATCATATATACATATATACACTATACATTACACGTATTATATAGGTATATGTATTTATTTAAAACATACTCTTGTACACATATTCATAAATTTATATATATTTTGTATTTATTTATATGTCTTACATGTATATATACCTAGAAATACATACATATATATACTCGGCATATATATACTTCTATAGTAGTTATTATTTATCATAAAATATATGGTATTTTTCATAAAATATGTATACTATACATTACATACATAATATGCCGTATACTATTATATATATATATATATATATATTCCTATGTCTTATATACATACTTATAAAAATACCCCACTATATAGTATACAACTACACACATATATATATAATTATATATGTATACCCATATATATATAAAGTTACAGTACATACATATACATTTATACTATAATTATGTAAATTACTAATTAAATGTATAGATGTATATAAAAAAAAAAACAAATACATAATACATACCATATACTTATGTACATACATGTATACATAACCTAATCTTATATTTACACACATAATTAAATTTAGGTATTCATATACATAAACATATACTATTAGTATTATATGTAAAAATACCATAAAATACCATACAAAAACTATAATTCTACATGTGTATACTATAATATACTTATATACTTTCCAAAATAATTCACTTACCTTGTAGTTTTTTTTTTTTTCCTTCTTCTTTTTCTTCCTTCTTTCTCTCTTTTCTTTCTTTCTTTTTCTCTCTTTTTCCTCACGGTTTGCAAATTTTGTGTGTGTGTTTGTGCAAGTTATTTTTTTTCTTTTTCCATATTTATATGTTGTTCTTGCTCACGTGATTGTTAGCTTAATTTTTAAGCTAAGTTAGCTTTTCATTAATGTAAATAAGACAAAAATAACATCACGTAGCTACTGATTTTTTGTCTTAACTTTTGTTCTTTCTTTTGCGCAAGAGAAGAATTGATTTGGAAATGAGGAAGGAAAATGAGATAAATTGGAAATAGAAGAGAAGGAAAATGAAAATTATTAACAAATATATGTAATATTTCGAATCATATAAATTATAACGAATCTCCTCTTAGATTAATTTTCAAAATTTTGTGAAATTTTATCAATTTAACTGATACCCGTTATAATTATAATTTTTACAAGTTATTATGGTAATTTCATTACAATTTCGTGCGAATAGGCGATTTAGTTGAAAATTACATTCGACTATAATTTTATCGCTATTGTGTAATATTTAATTATTTTATAGGTTTATATTTATAATTTTAGGGTTTCGAACAAATTCGGGTTCAATTTTGGTTAATAATACTTAAAGCAGTTTTAGGGTTTTAGTATACGATTTAGGATTTTGATCAATTTCTATGGTTTTTTACTAGTTATAATATATTTAAATTTAGATTTATTAAATTTTTCTTTTACTCAGCTCTAATGACTTATTAAGTCATCTATAGTATTAGAGCTCAATCCTACTCTTAAATAGCTAAATTTACGAGGTTTCATGTTATGTTCTAAATTATGAATCTTAAATGTTTAAGATAATTTGATTATTGTATCTTGATAAGCCTTATGTATAGCTTTATCTGAATTTTTTAGGTCTTCAAATCTATAGAAAAATAGTCAAGAATTTTGAAATGTGAATACTTGAAAAGATATATTAATATGTATATGATTTACGCTTATCTAAACTAAGGTCCTTAAAAATCTATAGCAGCTCAGTTATGATTTCCTTAACTTTATCTTTTGTTAATCTTCATAAATATCTTATGATTTATAATAAATGCTCTTATAAATTAACTTGCAAACTAATCTTCAATGATCTTGAAAGTTTCCTTCAAAAAATATGCTTATTAATAATGAAGTAATCCCTCTTGAATCTTGATTTTAGACCCATTTATATTTGCTCTACTTAAGTAGAATGCATTGGACATGTTTCTCAAATGCATTTAATAAGTGGAATTATGTCTTTATTCGTCAAATTATCTAACTTGAATAATATTCTGTAGCCTTCTATTGAAATTTGTTCTTCCCAAGCTTATCCTCTAAAATATTCTTTGAGTTCATTCAAACTTTTAATTCTCAAGTTTATCCTCTAATTTATTCTTAGAGTCTTTATATCTTTCTTAACTTAATACTAGTTAAACACTTAAATTATCTAAAATTATTTATTATTTAACCTGTACACTTAATTAAACTAATTGAAACATTTAGTACATTTTGTTATAGTCAAAATACTCAAAGAGAAAACTTAACATGTGAGTTTAGAATCATAAGAATCTTCACACTTTAGAGTCTATACGTACAAATTTTAATATGTAGTTGACTTTCAGTACTTTATGTTAGGTATGCTGGTGAAAGGAAGGTAGTGGAGTCTGATTTTTTTTTTGTTATTTATTTTATTTTAAAATTTTATTAATGAGTTGACACTATGCACTTTGGTATATTTAGGTTAGTATGTGTGTGTAAGAGAGAGAGAGAAAGGGGTAGGGGGAAGTGGCAGCATTAGATGTGAATATTTTAGTATTTAATTATTCTTATTTTTGTATTTTTCATTTGATAAATAATTAAAAAACACATATGAATTTTTTATATTTTTATTTCAAACATCTCATTATGTACATTTTAAGGATATATTATACTTTTCTCATTACTCATATATGTATTATTATTATTATTTTCAATGGTATCAAAGAAACAAAAATAAAGAGGGCATGCGAAGGCAATAATGATTTGCTAAAGACGATGGTAGTGGTGGTGTGCAAAGGTGATGTTGGTGGAGTAACCACGATTGCTAACCTCTAGCATATAAAGGCAATGGTCATGTGTGACTCTTCTCACGCTCTTTTCATGGCTAAGGCTATGAGTGGAAGCATCCTCTAATGAGAGCATGTTACTTAGTTTTTGAAGCTCAAGCACACGTACCTATAACTTCTCATTCCAGTTCTTAATGTCTTAGTTTTGCATTTTAACTTCTTTATTTTATTTTGTGATGTAATGAATGCAAAGAAAGAAATTGAATTTCTATTTTTCTTGAATAATTGTTCGTAAAAGAAACAAGAAAAGATAGAAAGAAACTATTCATATATAAAAAGAATCCCTAAAAATGCCTAAATCTTACTAAAAAAATGAAACGACTGATTATGAGCCTCAAAGAGCATTTTTCAAGCCAAAAACAGCATCAATCAAGCTTGCTCAAACTACCTTGCTATAGGACCCAAAAATCATTCATAAAAAACATATAATAATAAAAAAAAATTCTTAAATCACCCATTCAAGAGTAACAGGGAAAAATTGCCTATTTTGACATGTCTACATCATGTTGCCAAATTGTAGCATATTACTTCCAATTCCATAAGGTATTATAGGTCGATAATTGGAAGTTTCATTTAGGTTCTTGGTCTTGAAGATTTTCACCATTGTTGATATCGAATTTGTTCCCACTAATGGTGTCAAATGTCGTCTTAAAATTCTTGTTGATAGAGGTTTAGATAAGATGGCCTTTTAGAGTGTAGGATAAGGATTACAAAACAAACAAGCATAAGTGGAACGATTGAGAATTTTCTAGTAGGGCCACTATAATACTTAAGTAAGAAAATGTATCAAGAGAATGTAGCAAAGTAACAACAATACAACAATAATATGAGCATAAATATCCCTTACTAGTGGGGGGTTACCTTGCATTTATAGTAGAAGATTACGAGATATAGATGGGGAGGATACAAGTATGGGGGAAGAATATATCCCAATATTATAGGAAGGTATATCTCTCATTAATGTAGATCTCAAGACCCACGGGTGAGGAAGTTGGTTTTCCATTCTGGGGCCACTCTTTCTACAAGTATGCTTGATCTATGATTATACTCTTTAGATAAGTGATCTTGGCTCTAAATACAAGAGTTAAGACAAGGGCTATTTGGGTATTTGGGAAAAGCTTGATCAAGAATTTTTATGGCTTTAGCTAAGCCTTAAACAAATCGATCATAGCCCCAAATAAATTGGCCCATAACTTAAATAAGTCGATCTAAACCTCGAGGCTCCATATCCAAAATATCCTATCAACAATTACAATTAACTTGTTAATTGTTTGTGAGATAAGAAACATACTCTTAATTTGATTGACAATTAAAAAATATTATTGTAAAAAATTAATTTTGAGAATCATGACATCAAATCCAATCTTTTAGGCTTTAATATTTTTTTATTATAGATGATATTGAATCACTAATTTCCAAGACTCTAATTAATGAATACTTTCATAAAACATTTTTTATTTTAAATTTGTTTTATAATCATTTTGTATAAACTATGTAACAATGCTTATTATCTCTACATGCTTACTAACAATAGTCAATTTGTTTCATTCTTCTTTTTCCCTGTCCTTTTGGTATCTTTTTGGTATTTATTCAATTTGTATTTTTATCAATAATAAGATACTAAAAAGAAATTGTTCAACCCATCATCCAATCTATTTAATCTATTTAAATATTTTGGTGCATGATTTTTTCTTTTCAAATATATGAAGAAGTCTATCGTTGTGAGTTTAGTCAAATTTCTTAGTTAATTTGAAGTTATCAATATAAGCTTAGTCATATTTCGTAGTAAACTTAAAGTTTAAATGTGAATCATTATTTTTACAAAACACTTCTCTTAAAAGTACGTACTATGAAACAAAAATAAGTAAAATGGTTTTCTAAATACTAAAATAAAAAAAAGACATCGAAATAATAGCTTTGTGATGTTATAAACTGGTCAATTATAAACCCATTGAAAGAAAGACATTGTTCTTTCAATTTATTGTTCAATGCTATATAGATAAAATATTGACACCAAAACATATAGAAAGGTTGAGAATCTCATCTTGTTGGCATAATTCCTTTAATCATTTTCATTTGCACTTGGTATATTCTTTACCAACATATATTTATGTATTTGTTTTGTAGATTTCTGTTTTATGTTTTGCAAGATTATCTCTATTGGGATGATTGTAAGATGGACTAGGTAATGTAAAAGACAAGGGTTAAAGAGGTTGATCCAAGAATTCTTAACATATAAGGAAATGAATTTAAATCCCATGTGTAGCAATTTCTCCCTTTCTTTAATAATTGTTTGTATTTGATAGAAATTATAATAATATCTACATATGTATTTGTGACCTATTATTTGCAAATTGTCAATGTAAAATAGGTAAATTACGTGAACACCCTATGAGAACTTTTGAAATTGTATGAACCTTCTAATTCTTTTTAATAGTCAACACCTGCACTCCTAAAACAACTATGAGACCTAGTTTTTTTGTTGTTTATGTGTATTTTCTTGTTAATGTAGACAATTAATTTAATTAACAAATGTTAAATAAGTATTAGAAAATTTAGAAAAGAAAAGAGAAAAAATTTCAAAAAAAAAGAAGAATTGTTCTTCAATTTTCATTTCCTTAGAAAGAAAGCATACCTATTACTAATTTTCAATTTCTCAATTTTATGATCAAAACAAAAAACTTGAGTGTTAAGACTTTTACTTTATACTTATGAGATTTAGAGAGTAAACACAGTTCAAAAAATTACCTAACTTTTTGACCCAATTAATAAAAAAAGATTCAATCTTTGGGCATAATTGGTGATTTAGGGAATTAGGTTTAAGAACAAATACCGGACCCTTGTAATGGGTATGGACGAGATGAGTTGAGAATGCTATAACAATGGTTCAGCTGTTATATGGAAGTTATTGTATAATCATAACTATAACAATGTATTTTTTTAGCATACACATATGATTGTATTTAGAAGTGTCTTTAAAGAGATTTATGGAGTTAAGGAAATTTATGTTGTAAATTTTGAATGATTAATTGCAATGCTTATATGAATCTTTTCAACTTTTTTTAAGAAATATGACTTGCAAATATATAGGATAGACATATATGCATTTATGTCAGGATAGTTATGCAATTTTACTAGTCGAATTAGTTGATCTTGAATTAGTTGTTCTTTCTTTTCTCCTTATCAAGGGTCCAAAAAGTGGATTTGATAATTTAGTTTTTGTTATGTGTGACTACATCTGAAATGCAATTTAACTTAGATTAACTTAACAAGTTTTTATGTTCCTTAAATATGATTACTGCACCATTATTATTGAGTGTTATCTTAAATTTGATTAACTAGCTCCTTTTTTGAGGATGGACAAACTTCTTTGAATAGCTTGATAATTACTATGCCCTGTTTGTGAAAATTATACGTGATTTTCGGTAACTAACTTTGTGCAATTCCTCTAATTTTATCCTTTTTTGCAATTTATTTTTTTTTTATTTTATGAATTTCTTAGTATGTATTTATCATTTGTTGATTAAATATATCAATTTATTTACAAAAATTAAACATATCAATTTAATTATTCATCGCAGTAGGAAAATACACATAAACACTGAAAAAAAAAAAAGAAAGAAAGAAAGAAAGCAACCAATATATAAAAAGTAGGTTATAACATCCCTAAACTCCAAAACACTATAGATTGTTATGTATCTTTAATATCTACTAATATGCTAGGCATAAACAAGATACTATTATCCCAACATTATTAAATAACTCTATTGACACTCAAGAAAGATAATTAATCTCTAGAATATCGGTAGACTTATCTTGTCTCTTCATCTCATAACAATTGCAATATAATAATATTAACTCTGTTAAAGTACTAAGGTAAATAAATAAAAATAAATAACATCAACAAATCTCTATGAATAATAAGTCTTCTCCTTGGAACATAAAGGTCTAAATCTCATCATTATAGTAATAATAAACATAATCTTCTCTATCTTCATCTTTATAATAGTAGTATAAATCCTTATTTTCATCATAATCTACCTCATCTATCTCTCCTACACTTGAAAAAGAAAATAAGTGAGCTAAACCCACAAACATAGGCGCATGATAGGCATAACATACATGCACATGCAATAATGCTACATAATAATTTCAACAATAGATTATTATCTCTTAATTTGTCTACAAACAATGCAGTTATAATTATTTGCGATTAACCCTAATTTGAGGTATCTAATGACTCCTATAGTTCCTACATCGGGATACTAACACTATGGCTATCATTTAAATAAGCATTGGGATACTGGTACAACAACTCCCGACCACCAACTCCATCTACCTCATATTATTTCTAAGGAAAACTTCACTATGGATAACATGTAAGGATCATCAAGGTGCTATCTTAGAGACACTGATTCTCCAGCTCCCTAAACCCAACTAAGCACAATTGACAACCAGTTTTCATGTCATATAAGTATTACTCCAATGAATTATCTTCTACACTACATAAGCAAAAGTAACGGGATGTATCTAAATCCAAAGCAATGAGCATAAATATACTGAAACTCAAAGTACAAACAAAGCGTTATACACTTGAATTAAATAATATAAATCACAACCTATCTCAGAATCCATAAAATTGGTAACCTATGTTATTTCTCTAAGCTTATGGGATAATTCAGTTTCTAAGGTGATTAACTTAACTGTTTACATGTTATACCTAATCTACTAAGCATTATAGATTGTCATATTAAGGGTTTAAGGGTAGATGCAACGACTTTTAGAAGCCAAAAGATCAAGAAAACGAAATACATGGCCTACCAAAGATGAGCACAACTATACACTAACCCATGCTAAGAAGCACGACCTCCATTTTATACTAACACGGTGTACTCTTGGCAGTACTTTTCAACACACCCACCGATACGATCGTGCTCTCTTGTTTTGCAAGCTATCTTCTTCTTTTCGATCTAACCTTTCTCCAATCACTTCCAATTTTCCCCTTAATGCCCTAACCACCTCAAAACACCCTTTTTTCTAAATCTAAGAGTCCTAAAACTACAGAAACCCTCAAGCATGTTTTCCCAAAACATCAAACTCCTACAAAAGATAGAATATATACCCTGGTTATTAGATCCTCAGGACAACTACACTTTACCCTTAATTTTAGATCTAGCTACAAATCATTAATGCAAACAACTCAAAAAATCATTGTCCATTCAATGTTTGCATTCTTTCCATAGGTAGTTACACTTACCAGTTTAAAGTATCCTTGAATCCAACTCTACAACCTTTACCTTTTTCACTTTGTACCTCATCACAAAACTACTTCATAAACTAAGTTCGAACAGAGTTTTTCTTGACTGAATCAAGTCAAAACATCAAAAGATCCTTACCAATGTCACACATATCTTAAGTTTTTAGGAAGAGAAGCTACATACAAAATACCAATGTAAAAAATGATCGCTAGATCAAAAGTAAAGCTTTTATAGCTTGAGAATGAAATTCTCGTTTTGACCTTTTAATTATAATTTTATTATCTCCTTGTTACTCCTATAATTACACTTTTATTATCTTTTTATTTTCCTTTGTTTTATTATGGTTTTTACGTAGGTCCTACAACTATTTCAAGATGTGTTCATATTTAAAAGAATGAAGTTCATATAATTTCAAAAATTTTTAAGGAGTACTCGTGTAATTTACTTATGTAATATTATACAAAGTCTTAACTAGCTTAGAGTAGATAAAAGAGGACAGCAAATATAATACGAGTTCAAATTTATCCCTTTAATCTTCAAGATAATTATCGAAGAAAACTAAGTAATTTTATTAATAAAAAAGATATTTTTATATGTTATTCCTTTGGAGGTAAATTGTACACATATCTTTCGAAAATATTTTTAGAATATGTTTATAAGGGTGTTTAATACAAATTCTCATGCTATGCACCTTATATTCCTTTATATTTGTTAAGCAACTAAAATATTTTCCACATCAAAAGTACTTAGCCAAGTACTGTTACTTAACTCTCTCTCCTAACTTTTTTTTATTTTACTCTCCTAACTTTTCCATTTTGCATTATTATTTTTTAATAAAAATAAATAAAATATTATTAATATAATATATAGTAATAATAAAATGCTATATTATATATATTTGTCTAAAAAAATGATAGTATAAAATCGTAAAAGATTTAAAAAATTAGTAAGTAATTTTAATAGAGTATTACTTTATAAACTAAGAAGTTTTTTTTTCCCAATGAAAATAGAAAGTTATTTAAAATTTTAAATTACTTAAAATATTAATGTGGCATATTTAATAACTCTTAAATATTTGTCTAAAAAGCATGTTTTTTACCTATTTTAAAACATCACTATAAACCAAGAAGTGTTACAATCTTTTGGCTATATTTTTTTATTTCTAACGTATTTATGAATTATTTACATAATTTTTTAAACTTAGCAAGTTGAGGAATTAAAAGAAAAGAAAAATCAATCGTCACATTGTTTCTTTTCCTTTTTGATTCTTTTCTTGCAATTTCTTTGTTTCTTAATGCCATCTCCCTCCTCATAGGCATACGTCAATTACCAAATTCGATCAAACAAACACCCTAAAATTCAAATTTGGGTTCAAAACCAAAAAAAATCTCCTCTCTCTCTCTCCCTCTTCCTCTAACTCTTCCTATTTCTCTTCCATGGAAGTTGCCATTGGCCCTTCGTCCCCAGCAATTCCTGCCCAAGAACCCATCAAGACCCTTCATTCCTTCCCCAACGGCCCCACCGATCCAACGGTCGAAACCTCTTCTTCTTCTTCCTGTACACCCTCCAAACCCTTAAAGAAGACTAGAAACAAGAAAAACCAATTTAACAACTCTAAACACAAAGATGGCACTTTTGATTCTTCTTCCCGGGAAAAAGTAGGAGTAGGAGGAGGTGGTTGTGGTGGCGTGCGCATGTTGTGCAGACGGCGGACTCCCAGGGTTTTATTCGGTACAGTGCGGTCCAGGGAGGCTGAAATGGACGCCATTGCACTTCCTCTTGGAATGTCATTCGCAGCTGTTGTTGCTCAGGTTTGTTTTTTGTGTTTAAAGTTTCAGTCTTTTGTTGGTTTTTGGTTCTGCTGTTGTTAAAGCTTACTCTTTGTTGCCTAATTTTATGCGGCTGGAGGTAAATTCTAGATCATGAATTGATCTTATGGTGTCTTCTGGGGAATGTTACGGTACTAAAATTTTGTGGTTTTTCGTTGAAGTTAGGCTTTTTGTCTAAATGGGCGTATCTGAAGTAAAAGCTTTGTTTTTTTAATTTATCCTCCTTAACATTAGGTATTGAAATTGATTCACGTATGGGATGATCTTTGAATTGTGGTTTTTTAGTTGAAGAATTGGAATTTCAGGATTCTAAAATTTGGAACATTATGTTTGTTGCTTTCGCTTATGCGTCAATTTGGAGAGTGGCGATGCTTGTGAGCCAACAATTCCATTAATTATAGCATTTTGTTTCTTTTAATGCTGTCTGTATTAATGATTTCATATTTGTCAATGTATACATTAGAGACAGTTTATAGAGAAACTGCATGATTCTCAAGAAAGGTTTCTTGATTCAGTTCATACAAGTTTCATATTAGGGTTCTATAATGTAATATTTTGTATCATGGATAGTCATACTTTAGGTAAAGGAGCTTGCTCTGCAAGTGCATTTAAAGTCAAATAGAGAAGTAAAAAGAGTTCTCCCTTAGGTTCTTGCTTCTAATCATTTTCTGATACATTTCATATCGATTAAAGGTTTTGGAGAAAAATGGTGGGGCACAAGGAAAGATGTCCGTGGATCATCTTTCACAGGTAAATTTTTATTTTCATTATTGTGAATTAAGAAAAAATTTATCTTTTTAAAATTGAATTTAAAAGTTTTATGTGGACTGTAGAATGTTCATTCCTATGCACATCTGTGAATTCTAGACCCACTTTTGAACTTTGAGTTCGCCAATTGCCATGTGGTAGTGACAGCTGCTAATGTTTTTGAGGTGGCTACATCAAATATATAATAATTACAAGAGTACTCCTTGCTGCTAGAGTTAGAAGTCCTCTGTACGAACTTCATTCTTAGTGCCTGAAATTAACTATAAGATGATTTTAACATGTTTTAAATTGTTTAAGCATGATGATGAAGAATGATTCTATGGACACAGACTTTCGTTTATTTCATCCACATTAACCAGGACTTGGCTCGTTCACATGTTAAGGCCCAGACAAAGATGCATTTCGTTGCTTTTTCCTTGCCCTTTTTTTTTTATTGGTTTGCTCAAGGGTGTTCTAAGCACTTCCCCATGTTTTTTTCTATTAACAGATTTGTTCCTCAGCTGTCAGAGAATCACTAGCCAATGTAAGCAAGACTTTATGCTGATCTATCATCCATTGGCTCTGGTTTACCAGTTGAGTTTCTTTTATGGTTCAAGGCCTGATCATATTTTTTCTGAAACTAAGTAAAATGTACTCCTCCATGTTTTAAATGCCAATCTGCAACAGGTTTTTGGCAGCAAGTTCTCTCATTTCACAACAAACTTTGAAAAGTCCTTCAGCAGTACATTAAGGACCCTTAGGTTGATTAATGAATCATCGGTGGATGAAGTAGACCATCATCTGGGCAGCCAGAAGGAAGAAGTGTACATTGCTGACCTAACACCGCATGTTCCACTAGAAAGAGGAGATTGTTCAAGCGATATTTGTCTTAAAGAGTGTCATTCAGACGAAACCTTGTCTGGATCTGAAGCTCAAGAACGTGTGAGCACATGTGAAGAGATACAAGAAAATATTCTCAGAGCTTCGGAGAACTACAAGCTTAGTCAATGTCCAGAGACAAGTCAATTAGCTTGCATTTCACGGAGCACGTCTGGGCCTATGATTAGCACATTTGAGAGATCTGTTGTCGAGCAGACTCGTTCCAACAACCTCAAGGCTTTGGAACTTAGTCTTTCTATGAAAAAGTTGAGTTTGAAAGAAACACAGCTAGCTCTCCATTATGATGCCAATCATTTGGAGAGATCAAAGCTGGCAATGGGTGTCTCAAAGGCTTCATTTAAGGCTGAAAAGTTCAAGAATCAATTGGAAGAGACAAGACATGCGGAGCTCCTTAGGACATGCATAGATTGTCTTGTTGCTGGCTTGTTAATCATGTCATTTTCTCTTGCATATGGAGCTTATATCTTCTCATACAAAAGGATCACTGAAGTTACTTCATCTTGTTCCCCCTCCATTCAGGCATGGATCCTCTTCATTCTTCTTTATGCTTTCTCACTCTAATTTTCCTTCAGCATTATATCATCTGGATGTGGACCCAAAGTTTTTTCGCTTCCACTGTAACTTTTACCCTTTTTTTCCTACTAGATGCTAAAAATATGCGGTGAATGTGGTTTGGTTCTCTATGTTGATAGCATATTAATTATTGTGACTTAAGGAAATGATCTTTTTTGGTTGTTGCTGAGACTATGATGTATGGATTGTTAAAGTTAAGCTATGCTGTCACAAGCTGTGCCTAGTGTCCTAGGAAAGTTGAGGCATAGTAATAACACTTAAATTATGAAGAATGAACATTTTCTGCTGTTGGAATGGAGGTGCATTATCAATGAACTTAAAACCAAATAAAAAATATATGTTTTTGAGACCTAATGTTTTGTTCCAATCTTAAGCATAGTCTACCTTATCATGACTCCTATGCTTTCTTATAAATTATTTAGATCTAAATATTCGGTCATTATTCCCATAAAAAAGTATCTTCTCTTGCCACTATTAAAGATTTAGATCTAGATATACGGTTTGTGAACCATCTAGAAACCTGTTCACGTAGGTAGTTATCTGTTAGCTTTCCTTATTTCAATTTGAGTATGGCTTCATTCCGAGGAAGTTACTGCTATTAAAAACAGTTGTTCAGGGTTAAGCCATTTATCGCATGTAAATTATTCTAATGAAAAATATCTAACGACCTCTCTTCTTATATTCCAGGCATCAAAATCTTGGTGGATCCCTGAGCCAGTGGCATCCTTTAATTCCGGATTTCAGATGGTCAAGTGTCATATCCAAGTTCTAAGCAGAATGCTATTTGGTCTCCTGATGATCCTTGCGATTGCATATTTACTCCTCCAACGTTCGACGAGTGCAAACCAACCAGTCACCTTCTTATTATTGCTGCTTGGAGTTGCATGTGGTTTTGCTGGAAAGTTGTGTGTAGACACTTTGGGAGGAAGTGGATATCACTGGCTTCTATTCTGGGAGATTCTATGCATGGTTCACTTTCTGTCAAATGTTTGGCCATCAGCATTATTTGTCATCCTCCACGGGTCAGTTGGTGTATCTGAGGTGACAAAGAGTAAGCCTATACTTATACCATACTGGGTGCGCCGAACATTGTTCTACTCTACTGTGCTAGTGTTTCTGCCTTCGTTTTGTGGTCTTGTACCTTTTGGAAGCCCTTCTGAATGGAAGGGTCACTTCTCACGGCTGGTGGTAGACGGTTTCTCTGGAGATGATGATTTAAACTAGCAGCAGTTGAGTAACTTCTCAGATTCTGCCCCATTAAAAGTCTATCTATGTTGTATTTGTACAATAATTATTGTTTATATTTGCAGCAGAGAGTCTGAGAAGCATGTGTTTTAATTAGTAAGTTTTTTTAAGGACGTTCAAGCTCGAAGGAGTCGAGTGTGTTTTAATAGTTGCATCTGCGTGAAATGTAAATTATCTTCACTGAGTTACTGAACAAATACAAATTTTTCGGTTACCCTTCATTCTTATGCTATATATTCACCATTCTATCATTTGCACCACCATCACCGTAACACTGTCATCACTACCAACACCACTAAAAGAAAAAGATGTGCTGGATAGTAATGTATGAAATGCACGATGGAAATGGTTGGTTTCGAGTGGTTATAATTGGATAGGTTATGTGTTACTTTATCAGTCTGGAGTTATTCTTCGACATGATGATTATTAGATGAAAAAGATTTTGATCAGAGTTGAGTTCCATACTATTTTTCACTGAAACTTGAGTTAGTGGAATTGGATTTTTGCTTAAGTAGATTAGAAGAAACATGTGCTTTATTTGACCAAATTGAAATTCTACCGATGATGGTGGTTCAATCCGTGGGAAAGCAAGCGAAAAATGCGACGGAAGTGAAAAATCTAATTTTTTTTTTTTTTTTTTTGTTAAATCAAAGACATCGGTCATCATATTTTATGAATTTGACAAGATGAAATGTAAACGATTGAGATCGAAGAGGAGAGGAAAAATCCATCAATCTTCTAACCAGCGCAATCATCTAAATAAAACAATACACCAAATAAAAATAGATTTTTTTGAACCTCTGTTCTTTTTTTTTTTTCTCTTTAATATATAGCATTTTTACTCAACCTGGATACATAATCATGCATGCAATACATCTTAACTGTAATACGCCGCTGATTGCATCACATTGTGATATTAGCCCATCATTTATTTGAGCATGAACTTTATTTAGGGTTTGCCTAAAGTGAAGAAATGACTCCATCATGGTTGTATAGCCAATAGGTTCTCTAAAATGACACACCTCATTCAATAACTTCTTATAACATTGATGATGCCGTTTACATTGCTAGCCTTTTCCTTGTAGACGATTGTACGGCTTCATGGAATTACTCATACTAATCGAGATGTCAAGTTCCTTGATTTCTCCTAGAAGATCATTTAGAGAAGACTCCGCTTCAAATAACTTTTCAACACTTGATGCTACCTACATATAGATGGCTAAATTAAGGTAGTAAATTGGATTCTAGGAGCACTTTTGAAGGATATCGTCGAGAAGAATATTAAAATTATGACTCATGTATGTCTATTATTGAGTTTACTTACATTAGCTTTAAGCACGAAGTAACAGGCCAAATTCCTTTAGAAGTGGTCCATGGTTACACGCCACCACCTATTTGGAGTTGTTATATACTAAACCATTAGTTGAGATAACTCGGGTAAAAAACATTAGGTCAATATAAGAACTGTAATTTTATATAGTCATTCCAAGTAGGTAATTTAGGGGTATGCAAAAGTAGATATATTAAAACGATATTTCACGTATGAGTCATAGAAGTTAAACAAGAATATCTCGTGAGTCCGAATTCCACAATATAATAAAATAATAATATTATAACCAATAATAGTTAATTTTACTAATTTATACTATACTGTATTTTACACGTTGTAAACGCATGGTTTAAATAACAAAAATTTACTAAACCTTAAAGATAAAATATTGGGATTATAAAAATTATAGAATGACATAAATTAATATGTAAAAATAGTATATTCATTTTGGATATAAGTATTATATACAAATATATACTCGAAACTATCTGCAAATATATATAATTAGCCAAATATTAATAAGAAAATTAGTAAAAATCAACAAAAAATATTTATTAAGATATGGGAACTTGATGGCAATAGGCGTAGCAAGAAAGAGGACAACTATGGGAATGGAATTTCATCCATTAGGACACTTAACAAGTTAGATGAAGAGGGATATATATATATAAGACAAGGAAAGAGAAAATTAGTCATTTTACACATACAGGCTTAGAAAATTTGTGAGGTACTCTCCGTAAGTTCCATGGAGTATTAGGATTCTAGGAAATTTTTGGGGAAGAAGAAGAAATATAAAGGAAAAATTCTAGAAAAATAAGAAGGAAAAATACACAAAACAAGTGAAAACATAGAGCGATGACTTACAGGAGATCTAGTTGTAAACCACTACCATCGATCAATAATGGAGGCAGTGCTCAACTGGGTTGACATAGTGGTAGTTGAACGGCTAACTTTCGAAGAGCTTTGATTTTCAACTATTTCCCAAAAATATTAAGTTAAGTCTAAAAATTTTGAAAAAGAAATATTTTAGATTATTTTTGCATGTACAATTTGAGAAAAATATTAGTTTGTAAAATTTTTGAGCAAGCATACATTCTCCTTAAGAAATTGCCTAAAATCAAGTTAGTTTTGAAATTATTTTAAATAACCCTATTATTGTAGTTTTGAAATCAAAATTTTTCTAGAACATCCTTATATTGCATGTAAGATTCTACGAAGAGTTTTCAAACAAAATATTTTATATGATTTTTATGAATTTTTGGACCTCTAAATTAGGTGAAAAACGTTATTTTCGAGAGAATTTGTGTAATTAGCTTTGAGAAAACACAATTTATATTAGTTTTAGAATTCATTTGTGTTATATTTTATTGAGGAGAATGATTTGGAGTTGATTGGATTGAGTTGGAGTCAAAATGTACACAAACTACTAGTTATGGGTTTAATGCACTAAAATGAGAATATGAGAATTTAGGGATTTTGGATGATATGATGTTAATGGGTAAGGTGAACCTATTGAATGATCATGTATTAATATGTTTACACCTAGAAATATGATGCTGGAGTGAGTTGCCTAAAGTGAATTTGTAATTCGAATTTTTTAAGAGGCTTGACTTCGTAAAAAGGACTTAATCGTTAGTTTAGAGGCTTGATTAGAAGGCTAGTTGGAAAAAGGAACTTAACTATATGCACATTGTAGATGTGTTTAAGAAGTTATTTGGTGAAAGAAGTGTAGTTGAAATGGTTTCAAAGACTTGACCAAAAGGTTGGTTGGTATAGAAGGTTTAGATGAAATAACTTTAGAGATATGTTTAGAGGGTTGGTCAGAGTAAAAAGTTTAACTAAAACAACATCAAAGGCATGGTCAGAAGGTTATCAATTTAAGGACACTCGTATCAAAGACTTCATCAAAAGGTTGTTAGACCAAAACTTAGTGTTACGTAAGCCTTCAAAATATTGTTCAAAAACTTCAATAACAAGCTAATACTCAATACACAACTTACTCAACATACTTAAGATAAATCATAACCACACCTAAATTGTTAAAATAAACTCATTTACTTTATATTTAGTAAAACTAAAATAATTATATTGAATATTTTGGGGTAAGCCAAAGTAGATGGGACTAACATGCAAAAATCATCGAATAGCATATGTTCAGGTAAGTGAGATCAGTACTTCGCTGCACTTTGAAATGTTATTTTAAAATAGTTGGAGGCCTTAATATGTATTTGTCTGTGATTATAAGTTAGTTGCTTGTGCATATGCCGCATATGTATTTGAATATTGTTTTGATACTATAGATAATGAACTTTATGTATTGTTAGCTTTATGATTATTGCTTAATTGAACTGTCTAAAATTGCCTAATCACCCCAAAAACAAACTAACTCAAACTTGTCCTAACTTTTAACCAGACATACATAACAAATTATCTATAGCTGAAATAGTCATTTTCCCACCTTTAGTCGAACTAAGTGATAGGAGAGGAGGTCGCGGTAAGGTTGGGGACCATGATTCAAAGGTAGTCTCAAGCAAAAGGTGTTCACTATTACACAAGCCCTAATTTGGTTCCGATTTGCTTATGAGACGTCAAACTCCTGAACCTAAATTAGAGCAGATGTAATTCTTCTAATCTTGTAAGGGATTAAATAATGTCATGCAATGGCACTTCCTTATGCATGCATTGTATATAGCAAAACTACTTGAAAACCTTGGTTGCTTTATATCAAATACGTATCATTACCTCCGTCCCACTTACTGAGTACGTTGTTACTCACTCCACTATAATTATTTTGTAGGTTCAAAACAGACTAGTAGCATATCTCCATATCCTAAAAGATTAAAGAATGGGGTCGGCAAGTGAGGATTAAGACAATTGGCTGGGTTTGTATTTTATTCATCAACTTTACTGACTTTTAGGAAAACTAATAGAGTCTCCTTAAGTAGCTCTCTAATTTTCAACTACTAATATATATTCTTCGCTCTTAAAACTTGTTGACTTTATACTAATTGCATTATCATTTCTTATCAATATAATTCTTAAAACTTCTTGTTAGATTCAAGATCTTATACATTATATGATTTATAAAACTTGATTGTTCTTGGAAGATTAAATCACAAAGTTATTTTTAAAAACTATTTTCTATACCTTTATAGTTTAAACCTTCGACTAAAGTTAAAAAAAAAAACTCAGTTTCTTCATTTTAAAAAATATTTTAGAGTCGCCACCCCGTAAAACTAGGAAATGTGATTAAAATAGAATCAATTAGGCGAATTGATTATAATTTAACCACTAGCCTGCGTTTTTGAAATTTTTTTTTAGAAACCAAATTTCATAAGTTCGACGACTACCTTATTAAACCTTGCACAAGTACTACCTTAACTTTTCAAATTTAGTTTTATTTTTCAACAATACCCTTCTAAAAAATAATATCTATTTACATGCAAACAAGTCAATAAAATTCATTCACTTACAAAAAATAAGAAATTGAAACATTATTTACAAAAGGGGGAAAAATATGTTTTTTCATATTTTAAGTTACCCCTTAATTGCATACGAGTACCTACGTACTCACGATTAGTTTGTTCTTTTCCAAAAACTTTAATATATTGGATTTATTTCAGTTTAGAAAAAGGTCTGATTTACATTTTTTAATTTGTTTGTTTAAGAGAAAGAAAATCTAAAGAAAGGGGTCTTACGTAAGAGTTTATTTTAGAAACAAAAAAAAAAAATCTCTAAAAGAAAAGAACCTAAGTTAAATGTATGTATATATATATATATATATATACATATATATTTTCCATTTCATTCATTTTTTTATTTGGCCAACCAAAGGAACTTAAGTTTGAAAAAGATTTTTTTTTAAGTGATAAAGTCTATTACTTTTAAGAGAAAGAAAAAAACAATAAAAGAAAAGAGAGATAATAAATAAATGATTTTTTTTTGTTTCTCTTTATTTTTCCTTTTTTTTTGTTTATTTTATACTAGCAAAAGAAAAATAAAAATGAAATTAAAAAAAAAAAAAAACAAACTGAACTTGAGCTTTATGGAAAATGGGGCACGGGTTAGACATACCATCAGGTTGAGTATAGAATGCAAACAAGTTAGTTTATTGGGTTAGATTTAGACTTGGTTTGGATCTAAATCTGGGTTGCAAGTGGGGGAAGAAGGCAACAACTTAGAGGACTTTGATTAGAGCTTTATGATCAATATTTTAAGTGGGGAATGGAAGATTCGTGAGAATTATATTGGGAAATGGCGGTTTATAATAAACGGTGGTGATTTGCACAGTATTAGAGTTAGGACGCGAATAATGGTGGTGGTAGTCTTCGAAGGTAGCAATTGGAGTTAAGAGAAATGTTGGCTCTTGGTATTTTAGCTACAGTGGAGCTTATAGCACAGTCGATTTTAGTTAGAAAGGGGTAGAGCGTAGTGTTTAGGAGGTGGTTAGGGTTTAGTCTAAAGCTCCAAATGGTAGAGCTCGCGTTTAGGAGCATGGCAATGGACATAAAGGGTTGGGATTGAAAGCTCAGGTTGTGGGAAAGCTATTGGGAGAAGTTTCTTTGCTTGAAAGGCTTCAAGTTCACACAAATTCTAAAGAGAAAAAGGATGGCTACGGGTTTAGAGAGAGAGATAGAGAGAGTGTGGGGATGAGAGCTTGATGGTGGAAGTAGAACTAAGGGTAGACTTTTTACTCAAATAAGCTGGAGTAAACTTGGAATGAGCAATAATGGTCAAATCAGCCATTAATGCTCAATCTCGAAAATCAAGCTCTAAGGTGATTTTATAACCAGTTTTGACTAAGAAGATGAATGAATTTAAATGTGATATCGGTGCCATTCAAAAGTACCATAATTAATTCCCTCATTTTGTTTGGTTAAATTTGGCCAAAAAATTGGTCTAATCAGATAAAAAATAGAAGGGTTGTGCAGGGTCTTAGGTTTTTTTTTTTTTCTTCCTATTGCAGATTCGTGCAAGGGGATGGAGGCCAGCGTACATGACTTAAAAAAAAATAGAAAAAAAGGTGCTTCTCGTGCTTGTACGCTTGGACTATGTCTACATTCAGGGCCTTGTTTGTTACGAATCAGGTCTTGTACCTAATCTAATCCTATTTCTTCTTTTTTTAAATAAATAAATAAAAACACTAAACCTAGTTTTAAGCCAATCCTAATCGACTAAGTTGTGCACATACATGTTTTAAAAAAGAAAAGTAATAAATAAAATAATTTTTAAATGAAACCTAATTTTAGTGGTCGTATACACTTAGACGTTATTTAACCCTAAAATGAATTACCTAACCTATGTCACCCAATAATACTAAAAATAGCCTAAGACTTAAAAAATCTATTTTTCCTTTTTTTGTTCATATTTCAAGCTTTTTTTATTTTTGTTTTTCTGTATTTTCTATTTTTTTATATTTTTTGAATTAGAACTCTTTTCCTTATTCTTGAAAAATACTAAAGCTAAAGGAGGCAAAAATATGGTATTTATAGCTGCCCCTCTTTGTAATGAAGTTTGAGTAAAACTTATCAAAAAAAAAAAAAAAACACCATTGTTGCTTTGGGGATGTGTCTACCCTAAGAAGTGCTACAAATAGCTAATTATTGTAGGCTTGATCCACTGGGGATTTGGGTGAATAGTAAAAGATGTGTTTAAAGAGAAAGAGGGCATTCTAAGAACTAGTTGAGACATAAGAGTGGGTTTTTAAACAATATAGAGCTCTACGAACTGACTATAACCCTAAAGGAGAGGTGAGAAGGGACAATAGTCTATGAGCTGACTAAAACCCTAAAAATACTATCTTGGATGGATAGTAAAACAAGGAAAACAATTTAAATCTTAAATGGCCATTTTGGATCGATAAATGTAACATTAATGTGAGCACCATCTTAGATTGACAGGTTTTAGGTACACCATGTAAGCCCCATAACCAGTCATTCAGGGTTTCGATCGGTTGAAAGATCCGATCGAGTCTAAATTATAAGTAAAGCTAAAAATATTAGTAAAATGATTCCGTAAGTTTGAATTTCAGAAAATAAGCAATAAAATAAAAGAATATAAAAATTTCAAATTTTAAGAATATAACTTGTTATTTATTGAAAATGCGTAAAATGCATTCTGATAATTAACAAATCACTAAAGATAAATTATATGTATACTAAAAATCATAAAATAACCTAAATAATATTTAGGAATATTTATTTATACTATATATGAATTTACATGTATGTAGAAATATACATAATTACTTAAAATATGCGAAATGTGCTAAAATAATAATAAATAATTAAAGAAAATTCATAATTAATTAAGGAAAAATCAATAAAAATGTGGAAAATTCTAGAAGTGGGGCGTGGCAATATGATATTGAAGAAAAAAAATCAACCAATTAAAATGCAACAAATAGAAAGTGGAAAAAGAGAAGAGATAAGGCAATTATCTTGTCTAATTAATACACAATAATTTCCCTAAAGCTCTATAAATAGAAAGAAAATTTCAGAAGCTCATTTGGTTAGTTTGGAGAGTGAAAAAAATAAGGAGAGGTGAAATTGAGAGAAAAATTAGGGTTAAGAAAAAAATAAGAAAAAGCTGTACAATTAGGACTATAAAGGGGAACCCATACTAGAAGAGCAGCTGGGAGTGAACTGCCATCACCACCACATGGTGGTAGTAGCGCCTAAACTGGACGATAAGGCTACGGTAGCCGACGGTGACCGAAGCTACCTAGATCGGTGAGTCCGATTTCCAACCCGATTTTTTGTATATATAATTCCCTTTATCAACTATTCAAATACGAGAGTTAGGGGACAAATGTTGATAGTCAATTTTCACTCATTTAACATACTTGTCCATTTGGCCATCGATATATCGAGTAGTCGAATCTCTCAGCATACCACTGGATAGATAACATAAAACATTTATGCTAAGTCGTATAAATTCGTTCCTGATTCGAATTCAAGTCCATGATGTAAATGGTTATTATAAGCATAGTTATATTACATAAGTGCTTACTCTCGTTACATATTAAGGGTGTCAATTAGAAGTTTCCATGTGTATTAACAGTTATCTTGATAACTGCTTTAGACACTATAACCACTTATAAATACTTAAAGAAACTCTATAAAAACTCTCTGACACTTTTTATTCACATACTTTTTATATAAAGTTATTTTACTAACTCAAGTATTGGAGTAATTACACCAAACTGACTCTGGTATCAAGCATTTCATTCTTTTTTTTACAAAATTTTCCCTTATCCAAAAATTCTTCAACAACAAACATCATGTTGTGTGGAGAGAAAGAGAAGAAAGTCGAGAAAGTGGGTTTTGAGATTAAGAGAGATTAATGGGAAAGGGAATTGACGAATTTATTCATTGTCTATTATTTTAATAAATTATATTAATATTAGTTTTTTTGTTAAATAAAATTAAATAAAAAATAAATAAGTAACTTGAAGTGTAACAGTTATGTAATGATCAATCTATTTTAATAATATAGATATAGATATAAATATAAATAAAAAACATAAGCATACACCAATCCCAACTTTCTAGGCTTATTGGCGTCAAAACTAAACTTAACTTTTCTAATTTAACCTTCACCCTTATTACTTCCCCTCTATTAGAAAATAGTAAAAAAAAAAAAGGAATTTCCTAATATATTAGATTCTGTTACAAAAATTATTAAAAAAAAAAAACCAAACAATTCAAATAAAAACCAGGACGGCCGAGGTTTCAAACCTTAAAAATGAAGCTGCAGCTTCCTCAAACACACCAACATTTGAAATCCAAATCCAAATCTTACACATCGCGCCGAGCTTCCCTGAGCTTCCCTTCCCTTCCCTTCTCTTCTAGACGAGCGTTGTTTTAACGCTGTTTCTCTTACATAACAAGCACCCTTCTCTCTCTCTCTCTCTCTCTCTCTCTCTCCTCTCTCTCTCTAAAATTAAAATCAAATTCCTCGAATTTCAAGTAAAACCTAATTCATAATCATAATGAGGAAAGGTGGGAAGAGAAAGCACAGCCAGAGCCAGGCTGATGAATCTCAATCTCAATCTTCGTCTCAGACAATGCAAAACCACAAGTCCGAACCCACTGCTTCTAGAGCTAAACGGGTCAAAGCCACCAGACCCGAACCCGAATACTTCGAGGAGCAACGCAGCATGGTAAATCTGCTTCTTCGTCTCACTGTGACTGTCTACTTAGCTGCTGGTTTTTAGTGGTGGCTTTTCAGTAGCTTCACTCCGTTGAGTTCCATGTTTAGACTCAAAATATCACGACTTCAATTTAGTTGTTTTCTGTTGTGTATCTGCAATAGGTTTTGTGATTGGGTTTATGTAAGAAGACCTAATGTACCGTTTTATTAGGGTTATGGTTGTTCAAAAATTTGAATTATTTGACTGCGGCTGTTGATAATAGGAGGATTATTTATTTGCCCCTAAGGGATTCTACTTCCTCAGTGAATGTCTTAGTAGAAGATATTATTTCTTTGAACTGGGATTGCTGAATCATAGATGAGATAAATATAGATAAAGCAATGGAGCCGTAAATGGATTATTTGATTGAAAGTTTGAATAATTTGTTGTCGGCAATAGAGAAGTTCTTGGCCTTAATGATTTGTTTGCCCAAAAGTTCGAATATTGGGCTTCCAAGAATAGACAAATAGAGTTTGAATGGGAAAAGGATTTTGCGAGAAACCATGTAAAAGAATGGATTGAAGATAGTCTTGCTTAGTTTGTAATCACATAATTTAATGCTGATTATAGGAAGTTCATGTTTTTCTTTTTTCTTTCTTTCTTTTGGGGGAAATGAGATTTTGAATCTAATTAATTATGAAGAGTCCTGGTGCATCATGAGGAGAAACAAGTTGGTTGGGGAATTAAGAAATTCATGCTGTGGTTGCATCTGTGCGTGCAGCCTTTTTTGGATATAGGGTCATTTATGCGTAAGTATAAGTTTTGAACATTTTTGAGTTGTAAGGGTAACTTGTAGACCATAATATGTGCTTTTGTATTTTACAGCCTTTGTTAATCTCAGAACTGAATTGCATTGTGCAGGAAGATTTATGGAAGGCTGCTTTCCCTGTTGGAACAGAGGTTTGTGCCAAAACATTCAATCAACTAATCTCAATTTATGGGGCGTTTCTTTATTGTCATAATTATCTGATGTGCATATTTTATGGCAGTGGGAGCATCTAGATAAGGTCTACGGAATCAAATGGGACTTCTCTAATCTCGAGGTCAGTCATGGTCTATTGGCCTGAGCACTGATAGACCCACCTTTTGTGCCTCTTCAATGAGAATTGGGATGCTTATTTAACTCTTTTTGCAATTGTCATTAGAATGCATTTGAGGAGGGTGGAGTACTTCACAACAAGCAGGTCTATCTCTTTGGATGCACTGAGCGTAAGTAATTTTTCAAAGTTTAGCCTCATTTTTTTTTAATTGTTTGTTTCCTCTTATATGTCTGATTATCTGTTAAG
Organism: Lumnitzera racemosa; assembly: GCA_024138005.1. Classification (NCBI taxonomy): domain Eukaryota; kingdom Viridiplantae; phylum Streptophyta; class Magnoliopsida; order Myrtales; family Combretaceae; genus Lumnitzera; species Lumnitzera racemosa. The sequence continues at coordinate 31,476,985 of JAMXBC010000008.1, forward strand.
TATTTTCTGCATTTTTTGTATTTCTTTCTATTTTAGTTCTTATTCACATGGTTCTTGTTTGGCTAATGCAGCTCAGTTGGTCTCCTTCAGGGGTGAAATGAAAATTATGTACATACCTGCAATTGTGGCAGTAAGTACGATACTGATAATTGTACATGTTAATATCTGTTAGGGATTCTTTTTCCTAATTCCACCTTTTCAATATGGATTGTTCTCTTCTTTAATACTGCTTTTTACACAAAAAACCTATATGATTGCCTGCCTCCCCCTCCTTATTTACAGTAAACACCCCATCCCCAAAAAGGAAAATGAAGAAAAATTCTTTACTCTAAGAGATGGGATCAGCCATGATAAACTGTCTAGGTTTTGTTGCAATGCTATGTAGGCTTCGAATTAGGACTGGGTTGCGGTTGATACTAAATTACTTAAATGTCTTAAGTTAAGTTGGTGAGATCGTTAATTTTCTGTACATTGATGTTGATGATCGGGGCATCTCCAAATATATGATTAAATCACTCTTTGATTAAATATAAGCTGGTGTAACCTGGTAAACTATGTCAGTAACTCATGCTTCACTGTGTGGTATTACTATGTTTAATTCCTTTCTGTGGATAATTTTCTCAGTAGACATGCTATGGATAGGTTTCATGCTCTTTCAGTTGGTGCTCTTGCATTTCATCAAGTTCACCCATGACTTCTTAGATTTATGTATAAAGGATGGGAGGCAGTAATATATCTGTTGCTTTAGAAGTTAGTCTCTAGGTGTTATTAGAAGTTGGACAGTGGGAGTTTTCCATGTAGACTTTTTAAATGGCTTCTTTCTGTCATTCAACTTTTATTTGTTGTGAACTGAATCAAGTGTCAGATTACTTCATTTCATCCTTAAATTAAGATTCATATACACAAATTTTCATTTGCATGAATAAGAGAAAAAGGAAAAGTTATCCATGAATTTTACTGGGCCAATGATGTGATGCAGAATGAAAGAAGACCTTCCTTGATAGTTGTCTTAGAAAGGGGGTAAAATCAAAAGCTTTTGCTTTTCAATGGTAGATTTTCTTTCAGAATTTCAAATCTTATTAATATTTTAACTTAGAACAAAGGGATGGAAATTTGGGTGGGGTCAGCTGCTGCCTGCCAGGCAGCCTGATGCTTTTGTGATTGCAGATTTTGAAGAGTCCACAAGAATTGGCACCAATCTATATTTTTCATACATCTTGTCTTTGATGTTTATGATTTGGTTTTGCTTGTAACACCCCCATATGTGATAACTACCATCTGCAGGTTGTATCTCCATTCCCACCGTCGGACAGGATTGGGATCAAATCAGTTCAGAGAGAGAATGAAGAGATAGTTCCGATGAAGCATATGAAAATGGACTGGTTCCCGTATTTTCCTTTGGAGAAAAGGTGATATAGACTTGTTTTACAGTGTCTGATATGCGTCAGTAAGACTGCTTTACTGATAGTAAATTATTTTGTTTACAGGGACAATCAAGTGGAAAGAATGAAACCTAAAGTTTTCATTTTGGGATGCAAGCAAAGGAAGTATGTTATTCCGCTAATTATTAATGCTATTTGCTTCTTTGATTTGTTGGTGAATTGCTCATGTCAAACCAGATCTTGACATCCGATGGTTTCAATCCTACACTTTGCAGGTCATCTTTGAAACATTTAAAAATTGAGCGTGTGAAGAAATATGAGTACTGCCTGCCTTGTAAGTTCTTATATATTCTGCAGTTTATTAGTTTTGTTACTTGTGGCTACTGTGGTTCAATTTGTTAGTAATTAAAAAGTTGAAATATTGTTGATAGAACCACAAGTGTGAAGAGACTGTTTACCTCAATTTTCACGGGAAAAGAAAAATTTCACCTCTGTCAAATGTCCTGTGTGTTAGTGGAATGACTTTCTATTTAGTATTTCTGTAAAGCGAGACCTAGTGCTTAATGTGTTGAGTTTTCCGCCTCTGATTATACATCTTTTCATACTGTTTTGAAATTTGCATTTCATTTGTTCTTGTGTGTAGATTTCTACCAGCCATTCGAGGAAGATGAGCTTGAACAGAGCACTGTGGTTCAAATTATGTTCCCAGCAGAACCTCAACCGGTAAGTCATCTATCATTATATGAGGGAAAAGGGAGGTTTTTAGTGTGACACGTGAATTTACTTAGTTAAACCCTTTCCCCTAAATGAGAGGAAGTTATGCAATTACTTTGAAAAAATTAATTAATACTTTGTGATCATATGCATTCTAATAACTCGAAATTTTCTAGAAAATGAGAATAAAAACTTACTTATATATATAAATATTTTTTAATATTTTTAGGCGCCCATGTTATGGGTGCATCATCTCTAGTCCTTTTAAAGGTGAAACTCCTATTATCAAGCGTCTTGCTGCACATGAAATTTGTGGCCTGCACCTTTCTTAGTGGTGATGGTTTTGTCCTACTGTATTGCAGATTTATTTATTTATGATGCTTGTTTTTCTTTGCTGCAGGTCGTTTGTGACTTTGATTGGGAGATGGATGAAGTTGAGGTACATATGAATTTTTCAATTCACTATAAATATATTTTACCTTACCTGGAAAAACATAATGTTCAATTTGTCTGTCAGAAAAGATTGCCATGGAGTAAAAAAAGGGATGGCTCATTTTTTTTTCTTTCATAATGATTTGCTGCCTTTTATTTTTGTGTTGATAAAGTGTGGCTTCAGACTTATGCTTTGGTTGGTTTTCTTTTCTTCTATGCTGAATAGCATTTGATAAGTTCATTAAAGCTGTGCATTTAATAAAGGCATCTCCATTTGACTGTCTTTTGGAAAAATTTCACAAGCAATCGTATTTTCCATGTTCTTGTTATTGGAGAAAGATATTTATGAGGCAGATAAGATTGGGCATTCCTAGAAGGTTCTTCTTAGCGTTGAATCATGTAGTGATATCCAGTTATTCTTTTCTTGCCTCTTTTCTGTTGGAAAGCTAAAAATCGGCTAATTCCTCTATTGACTTAATATCTTCCATGATTAAGACCCTTTCTCTCTCTCTCTCTCTCTCTCTCTCTCTCTTTTTGTAACTACCTCAGAAGCTCTGTTCATGACTGCTTAAGCAATGCAGTTGCAAATTTTCTCTTCTAGGCTAGGCCAAAAAGTGGCTGGCCTGATGATGGAGAAACCATCAAATGATCAGGTCTAATACTGGCTGTCTTAGGCAAACCCTTTCTTTTCTTTGACCTCTCTTGACAGCTTAAATAGCATTTCATTATAGTTTCTTGCTATCTTGATAATTTCTTTCTATGAAAAACTGACTAATGTATTTTTTTATCATATCTTTAAACTATATGTCTCAGTAGACACACATCCAATTGAAAGATGAGGTTTGAAGAAAAATCTTTTAAAATCATTTCATTTCTATTCAGGAGTTCACAGACACCCTGATCAAGGAAGAGGAACTTGCTGAAGATCAGAAGGATGCTTTCCAGGTACCTCTATTGAGTAGTCATTTTAAAAGTGTTTGATACTATAGTTTGCTTGACACTCCTCTTTTGTTCAGGAATTTTTGAAAGAGGAAGTTCGTAAAGGGAAGAAAGCTAACAGAGAGGTATTCTTTTTTCATTAATAAAATTTGGCTTGACTTGAAGAAGCATTAGACTAATTATTTATTGTGCAATTGCATTCCTATGATGCTTTCTTTTAGGCAAGAGAAGCTCGGAAAAAGGCCCTTGAGGAAATGAGCGAGGAGACTAAATTGGCCTTAAAAAATATGAAGTTCATCAAGTTCTATCCCATGCAAAATCCTGATAGTCCAGACATTTCTAATTGTAAGGTGAGATCAATTTTCTCACTTTTGACACTAGAAATTAATGAAATTATAAACCCAAGGGACTAGCTTAATAATTAAGTTTGTGGGACTTTCCATCGCTAATTGTATAGTGTAGTGTGTTGAAAAATGCCTAAGGAAATTTCTTGGGGCTATATATTCAACACCAATTACACTTATCTTGTGCATATGTCTTGTGGGATGGTGGTAGACGATATTATCTACATGCCTTTGGTGATGTTGGTTAACAACTGTGGAAAATACTAATGTAAAAAGAGGAAAATATATTTTTTTGAATTAATAAAAAAAAAGAAATAGTTTTTCCTGCTGCTGAAAGCCAATGTAACCTCACCTATTGAGATTAATGCAGTAACTTGTTGTAATAACAAATATTGGGAAAAGTTCAGAAACAGTTTTTGTGAAACAAACACACTCTGAGGTAAAACTAACCTACTAATTTTGTTGTCATTAACCTTGTTAATATTTGCAACGTATGAGTGGTTTTCATCATCTTTGCTGGTGTCTCTGCTTAGGTGATAAGTTTATAGAACTGATTATTAACTTAATGATATCCATCAAAATGATAACAAGGAGGAATTATTTATATGGTTGGATTTTCCTGCTGATAACTGGTGCCAGAACTTCTTCTGGAGGCTCCTTCATGTTCTGATACTTAAAGATGTTCTTTTTGTTTTGTTACGATACTTTGAATGAGGCAACATGCCAAGAAGAATAGGCAGAAAAATGTGGTACCAGTTTCTAGCAAAACCAGTATGTTTAGCAAGAATCTTTCTTTTTTTGATAAATCAATAGATTTCATTAATATTGAAAGATGTGCAACCGCAAAGCGGTTAAATGGATTTGGCTCGTGGGTTAAATGGATTTGGCTCATTTGATCCGCTTTTAAACGGACAAAAAAACCTTGGTCTTATCCCTTTTAAAAAGCAGATTAAATGGGTCAACTTATGGATCAAAAGTATAAATATATTAAACGGATTAACCCAAATCGGTTCGCTTTGGCTCGTGAGTTAAATGAGCCGGGCTTATTTGACTTGTTTTTAAATAAGTCAAAAAAATTTTGTCCAAACCTATTTAAAAAGTAAGTTAAACGAGCTAGCCCACAAGCCGAAGCTTGTTTGCACACTTCTAATAATTTACATCCAAATAAAATGAAATCTATCTAAAGACAAGGTTTGCATTAGATAAACTTTGTCCTAATTTGACATGGTTATGGGTTCTCTAAATGCAAGAGACTGGTTGCAAGTGTCTAAGCCCATATGGGAGAAGATATAGAATTTGATTGTATGTTGGAAACAATCCCCTGCTATGAGAGTAAAAGGAGGTTGGGCCACCTAAGGTAGAGAGGAAGCTACTCTAGACTTCTTGTGAGAAACCACATTTGAAAAAGAGTCAGGCCACCTAAGGTAGAGAGGAAGCTACTTCAAACTTCTTGTGAGAAACCACATTTGAAAAAGAGGCGATCATGGTCCTTTGGATGAGAATTGCAAAGGAAACAAGTTGATTGAGATGTTATACCCCACATGTGAAGCTTGTCAAGTGTGTAAAGCTTACTATTCCATGTTAGTTGAAGGATAAGAGTGTTTGGGCATAATCTTTTTGGACCAAATGATATTCGCCCATTGAACCTTGTTGGAAACACATTTAAGACAATTAAAAGAGCTTTTAATAGTAAAAGCTTTCGTATATGAAGTGACTCAACATGAGGTATCCATACTAGAAGAATTGAGAATAATAGAACTTTGAATGTTGAAAGAGTCCAAAAAACACCACTTGGCAGAACCGAAGGGCCACCCTCAATGATGGAACACAATTTGGTGTGAGGGGGCAGGCTTGAAGTGCAATCAGGTGGTTTCTGTAAATCTCTTCCAGAGGGCCATAAGGTAATTGAAAATCTGACCAATGAGATATAGAAAGCCCATTACCTACACACCTATGTAACCGTCGCTTAGCTAAGCTGTGAAGTTTTACTAGTTTATTCTAAGTCCAAAAACAAGCAGCAGGACATTTAACATTCCAAAAGCTTTTCCCTTCAAAAAATTTGAATGAATGCAGTTGCAAAGATGTTCCAAATGTGTTTTAATTAAGCAGCTTTATTCCAAATCTCCAAGCTTGGGATGCCAAGACCTCCTTCCTCTTTAGGCCAACACACTATCTCCCACTTCACCTTTGCTCTAGCGAAAATGTTTGGTAAACCACTCCATAAAAAATTCCTTGTTAATTGCTCTGTTCTTTTAATAACCTTAGGGAGAGTGAAGATGGACGCCTAATGAACTTGTATGGAAAAAATAACAAAATATATGAGTTGCAAGCAATCGGAAAAGGAAAGGTATTTGCTAGTCCAAGAGTCAAGGTGTGAGGCTATCTTTGATATCAACACATCACAATCTGCTTTCTTTGATTTTGAGGAGATAAGAGGAACACCAACATATCTAATAGGTATTGACACTTCATGAAAATGAAGGCAACCAAGAATAGTTTCTTTGGAGGTGGATTTCACATTACAAAAGAAGATGGAACTCTTTTAGAATCAGCTGCTAAACCAGAAAGATGTTTGAAAGTTTCAAGCCCTTCTCGGACTTGCTTTATCAAGCTGAAGTTTCCTTTGCAAAAGATCATAAGATCATCCATAAAACTAAGGTGGGTGATTTTGTTCTCTTTGCAATGTTAATGAAAATAAAAATCAGCCAAGTTGGACAATACATCTAAGAAGACCCGATAACACCTCCATGGCAAGGACAGACAAATAAGGGGAAATGGGTCATGTTCTATTCTCTTCCATCCCGTGTAAAATAGTTGATAAAGAAAAAGAAAAAAATAACAAGAAAATTGTCATAGTTAAGGTCAGCAATTGTTCTTAACCTTTCTGCATCTTCATCGGGTTGATATCTTGAACATCCATGGTAACTTGTGAAAATAATCTGTGTGAGGTGTTGTGGGTTTAATGACTAACCTGAAGAGCTCCATGCATATGAGGTGGAGTTAATATTACATGCAGTTGCTTGGTTTTCACCCTTTCCTCTAATCAATGGGAGCTAGAGATGGCCTTTCATTTTTAGAAAGTTTTCTCTTTTTCTTTTTTAAAGTTAAATTGATGCCTCCTTTGGCATGCATTGTTTTTAAGTTAATGGGGGACATAACAGTAACTGAATCTGAATCTCATTAAGTCTGAAAATCGTCCATTTGTGGTTTCTGCAGTTGCATCTGGAAGTAGATTTGTGGTGTGCATGATATGTAGATATCAGTATCCCAAAATCATGGTTATTTCCTTTTCATATCTTTTGCAGGTTCCTTTCATAAATAGGTACTATGGAAAAGCTCATGAAGTTCTATGATTTGCAATGAAAGAACATTAGAAGGGTGCTGCAGTTCTGATTTGCTTCAAAAAAAATTTAGCTGTTCGCTCATTATTTTGTGCATTAGAGAGAAGTGAGGCAAGTGCTTGGTGCCTCTCATTTTAGAAGAATCAAATTTTTTTTTTCCCTTCATAAATATCTTTTAGTGGCTTTTTGCCTTAAATGTAACCTGTATTTTTCCACCGCATCGAGGCCTATTATATTCAAATGATTAGAGAGAGAGCTTCAGGAGAATTCTCCTCGATAACTTTTCGCCGCAATGTTCCCCTAGTTAGAGGAAACTTTTCCCATGTCAAAGCGGCTCTGTATCATATTGAGGTTCACAAGCAAGATTAGCTAGTCATTTTACTATATTAATGAATGTGTTATCACTTTCATTTTAAATAACTTGAGCACCGTGAGATATGCAATTGAGTAAACCAGAGGGTCATTTATTTCTGGAGCCACCATGCAATAGGACTTGCTGTGGATCATGGACCAATTGAAAGACCAGATCAGTTTAAATAGAAGAATGCAACTCGCTTAAAGGTGTCAAGTTTTTGCCTCTTGTTTTTGAGATGTCTAGTTCCCAGACCATATAAGGGTTTTATATTTCAGTCTTTTAATTGTAGCAATCAAACCCTTTTAAACCCACAGAATCAGTTTGTCACATATGGTTTGATGTTAAATTGGTGTAATTTTATTATATTTTTTGCGTTGGGTTTCAACCTGACGTGTGGCTAGTAAGGTTTCAAAAAGAAGAGCCATTTTTTTTTTAAAATTAAGCATTGAATTAATCTGAAAATTGTCTGAGTTTGATTCAATTCCTTTAAGAAAAAAAAAAAAGGGATTAGATTTTAATTTTTTATAATTAAAAGTTTTAATCTTCGATTGCATGAAATAAAAGTTATATAAGACTTCCGTCTAGTTTCTCCTTTAATAGTTTGATAGATAGTAAGTTAACATGGGGTATGATCTCAGAAAAGCTAGCTTGAGCACGTTTTATTTTCGTTTGGTTGTTTAAAATCTTGTCAAATTGTTTCATAGCATATGATTGTAAAGATTGTCATTTCCATCCTTTTGGTAAGTTTAGGGAAGAATCATGAGAAGATATGGCATAAAATTCTCAAATATTTTTTAAATAGGAGTCCTCTCTTCCTCTTGTTATAAAGATTATAAATAATATTAAAAAAATTGGAAACTTAAAGTAAATGTGAGGGAGAATTTTACCCACATTTACTCTGAGGTGCTCATAAGTGGTAGTAGTGGTTGTAGATGAGGTGATTAGGGCAGCATGCTTTGGGATGTTAGGTGCTCTAGGGTATTCATGAGTGGTGGTGGTTATAGATGAGGTGATTATGGTGGCATGTTTTGGGATGCTAGGTGGTGGTTTTTGAATTTTTGCATGGTAATGCCATTCTTTCAATATATATATATATTTTTATTATAACATAATTGTAGAATCAATTTCTTATTTTCAAATGATGAGGGAATTGGTGATGTGACATACCTCTTCTTACTTTTCTCTATGGTCATTAGTGATTCTTACTTAGCATTTGGTTGTTAAGATATAACATGATAGAATAGTATGAGTATAAAAATTATAGAATAATATAGTATTGTTATATCATATTTAATTTGTATAGTACTGAATATAAAATTTATGGTGTTCTTAATTCAGTATATATAAATATTAAACTTTATATTATATTTTGATATTTATACTCTTAATATTATTTAATATTTAATTAATTATATTTTTATATTATTTAAAAATTACAAAATTTTAAAGATTTTCTAATATATATTCTTAATATTTGCTAATATTTTTTTTATTATATTATTATCCTAAATACTTGTGTTTTTGTCCTATGATGTCAACTTTTGTACCATATTTTAGGCTAGATAAATTTTGAACACTATCGAGTTTTTCGAGCTCTTTTTTTTCAATAATTAAGTTCAAATTACATATCGTATATTGGATAAAATATTTTGTCCACTCTATTTCCACAAATATTTTACAAGCTTGGTTCATGAAAATAATAGTCAGTACGGGAAGGTTTGATTCGGTTTTGATATTGAGCGTACAAATGTTAAATATGCTCGTCACCAACCTTTACGCTATCCAACATGTTCTCTGGATTTGTAAAATAAGTAATTTTTTCCTAAAACTCAATATTCTTTTTTAATCTCTAACTCACTAAATTATCATTTGCCTACATAAACTCTCCTAGAAATGATTGGATTTTCCTAAAACCCTCTAAAATAATTGTGATTTTTTTTTTTAGGCAATCATAATTGGTAAAGGGATTTTAATTTATATGCATAAAGAAAGCTGCTTGGGCAATATCGAATTCTATAATATAATAGCAGGACAATTTTAGAAATTTACGAAAAGATTGTTTATATTTCATAATGGGTAAATTGTATATATGTCTTCTTATATTTATTTACTTCATGTGCACCTACTTTCTTATCTTTAAAATTATGCATTTAAACTTTTAAATCTTTTAAAGAAATGACATTCAAATTGTATTTTATTTTATTTTACCTTTTAATAAAATTATAAAACTATAATCAAATAAAAGAATGCATAAATTCAATGATACAATGGCTATGTAAGTGTATGAATACACTTTTCTTTAACTTTTTCTTATTTTTATTTTTTATTTTATAGATTTAGGATGTAACCACATGATTGCAAGGATAAGGAGTTAAAAATGGACAAAGTGACATATTTGCAATTGACACTTTCAAGATAATAGCATAATAGTCAAAGGTTCATGCAATGCATGGTTTTATTTTAAAAAATATTTATTTTAATAATAATAATTCATTTTCGTAAAGAAATATTGCAATTTGCCAATTAATCTAATAGTAGATTCATATTTAAAGGATTGAATAATTGCCATAATTTGATTATATAAATATTTTGTATTCATTGGTAATTTATGTGGCTATTAATGGTTATATAAAATATTATATTATTTATAAAAAAATTATAATATTTTCAGTTATGAGGATACGGCATCTTATGATAAAAGTTATATCATTTTACATCTAGTTATGTGAAAGTTGCAATTTTTTTTTTTTCAAATACTATCTTATATACAAACATCTGTCTTTTGAGAGTTGAAAAGTAATAGGTATTAAAAGGTATCATTATAGATTTAGCGATTATTTCTAACATTTATAGTCAGTTATTTTCATTGTGTCTTTAACGTTTAACTTCTCTTCTATTTCAGTTCTTATCCTTTTTGTTATTTTATTTTAATCCACTACGTAATTTAATTTCTATCATACAAGTCCTTCCGAACTTCTTTTAGTTTTTCAACTAGTGAAGACACATGACGACATATGGTTGGTCAACATCTAATTATTTATATAAAAAATTTAAAAAGTATATACATTGGAAAAAAAAGAAAAAATTTAAAAAATTTCATCCGAACAAAGAAGGGAGAGATCACACAATACCCCATAGGTGGCCATCAATCACTTATGGCCTTAGGCCATGTAAGCCTTGTACTTGTGCGATTGGGTTTTAGGCAAAAAATTTGAGCATTTAGGAAGCTAACTGATCACCTTTAAATGGAGTTTTTGAGTTTTACAAATTAAATTTCTATATTCTATCCTTAATTTGATTCAATAGATAAATATACCTATTGTTTTGTAGTACGGATGAGTAAGATTGTTTCCACTAGAAAAAAGAATTTAAACACTATTGTTTCCATTAGGAAAAAGAATTTAAACACTAGTAATGATTATTTTTCTTATTGTCTAGTAATCCAATTTATCAAGTGATTAATTATTGAAACTTTAAATTGTTAACTAAATTACACTGAGCTACAAACTAATGCCACTAGTACAATGGTTACAAAATAATTACTAACAATACATTTAACATGTAGACTTGTTTCACCACTTAGTATGATAATACTAAATTATTTTTTTTTATCCAAATACTTGTTATCTATGGGAAATTACAATATGTAAGCATTCTTCTTAGAACTATTTACTTTGAATTCTAATTGTATTTATTGAAATCTCTTTCTAATTAACAGCTAAATCGGATTACATTAATGTCATGTTAATATATCGATTTCCTTAAGAATGTAAATTATTCTAATAAACTAAATCTATTCAATAAAGTTGTCTCTCAACATTTTCTATTGAAATTTGACCTAAATCGATGTTGTGCACTATATCATACTTAGATTTATTAAGTGTAAGTCATTGGAATTAACATTTATTAAGTAACTATTATTCTATGTACTTGATCATACTAAGTGATGTAGCAAGTCCTAATATACTACTCATACATGTTGAAATAACAAATTGTAATAATATAATGCAGAGAGAATGATGAAAAGTAAAAAATACAACCCTGTTTGAATTTTACTGTAAACATCTTGACAATGTATGAACAATGAATCTCGTTGTTCCTCTTGGGTCGTTCCAGGAAATGTATATTACAACACTTAAACAAACTCTATTGTAAAATGGGAACACAATAGTATAGATGTGGATGATTAGGTGTTTGTTTGTGAATTTATGTTTTGATCGATTTCTCCCCCTTTTTTTTTCTTCACAAGTTGCGATATATTTATATTCTTTCAGATCAAAAGACTCGAATTTATTTCTCTAAGGCACTACCTAACATTTTCTACTTACTGGTTTGTGTGAAATGGTTGAAAAGAACAGCTGTGCCCCTTCTATTACACCCGTGACTCGGGGTATAATAGTCTCAAAAACATAATTCTCTTCACCAATCACGGTTGTGATGAATGTTGTGAACTCTTCGTCGCTTTATTAAATTACATTACACTCGTGACTTTAGCCGTGATTATCTTCTTGCTATACAATTACGGCCATTACGACTGTGATTGATAGGCAGATATTTAGTACTTCCTTAATCACAACTGTGATCAAGGCTAGATTTTTTATTACTTCATTATCATGCCCGTGATTGACACTTCTTGACACTACTTTACTGATTTCTTCTCCTCACGACCGTGATTGACTAAAAAGTCATTATTCTTGTGTATATTTTATCCACTTGCTCGTGATTTACCTAAAATTAATATTTTATATAATTAAGTATCAAAACTTAAGAATTAAATTATAATTATGATCGATTCTATGCCTAAACATGCATTAAAAGAGTAAAGAATTTACACTTATTAGTAACTCGATTAGGTTAGGAATCTCTAAGGAGTTTAATAATATTAGTTACAGAAACCCAAAAGGCTTGGAATGAAAAAATATTAAGAATATAGCTAAAATAGTGAAAATTTACCATATTAATATATACGTACTGGTATTGTATGACTTAAGCCTTGAACTCTTTGAGATAAATTATATATGTAATAAATTTATTAAATGACATAAAATGATATGTGGAACATTTATATACATAGAATATAATTATTATGTAAATATATGTACTCGTAATTATTTAAAATATTCAAATATATGCAAAAATACATTAAATTAGTAAAAAAAAAATAGAAATTTATAAAAAAAAGTGGCATCATAGGAAAAACCTATGGTAGGTGTGGCATGATCAGTAGATTATGTTGAGAGAATTAGTAGACTCAAAACTTAAGAATATAGCACTTGGTCATACAATTGCAACACGGGTTGTTAAAAGAAAATTCAACAAAACACCTTAAACCTTCCTATAAAAACATAACCTAACCTTCATTCCTAAGTTTGGTTACTTATGATATCAAGAAAAATTGTGAGAGGTAGAGTGGGGGAGAGATGAATTTTAGGAAATTTTTAAGGAAACAATGCAATTTTGGGGGGCATTTTAGAGTTCCAACACTAGGAGAGTTTTTGGAAGCAAATGGGGATTGTGGTCAAAATGGAATCTCATGTCTAGCTTAGTAGACAAATTCTCATGCCTCAATGGCAGCTAGGGTATGGTGTTCTAATGACTAATCACTTTATTTTGTTTTTAACTAAAATTTGGGAAAAATATCAAATGAACTTAAAAAATTTTGAAACTTGGTTTTTCGAAGTATTTTTGCATGAAGAATCAAATCTCAAATTAGATTTTTGAAATTTTGGCTGCTAATATAGGGGTCTTAAGAAAAATGTCCTGTACAATGAATTTCAGTAATTTTCTAAAAAAATTGTATTGGATTTTTATAAAACGATATTTTAATATGTACATGTTAACATGTATCAACTAAAAGTGATTAAATTCAAGTTTTAAATGGAGTATTTCTGAGTTTAGGTTGGAATTCGGTAACATGCAAGCTTAACTTTAAGGGTTTTCTTAAGAAATTATATATATGTGAAGCTTTGATGAAAGTGTATTTGGTAGCTGAAGGAATTGAATTGTTATCATGCTATAATACAGGTTTATTAATGATATGTAACTTAAGGTAAGTTGAATTATGTGTAAAGTAGTAAAATGTAGATGTAATAGTAGGATCAGAAATTCTGTCAAAAACTAGGTAAGATTATAATCTAGTGTTGAACATTTTGAGTACACTAAAAATTGGACCTAGGTTAGAAAGCGTGTTATATTTAGACTTTACACCCTTTCTAAAGTTAGAACATAAATCATAAATTTTCTAAATAAGAACTTAATTTAAGATAGTAGGTCAAAACTTTAGTTAGAATTTGGGTTAGAACCTATCTCACTTGACTAAAAGTTAATGAAAAGTTAAAGAACTTAATTAAGTCAGATTAAAAACATGTCTAGTATTGAAAATAAATTCTTACTTCATTGTGACTAAGAACTAAAGTTGTGTATTAAAATTTTAGGGAATTGTTAATGAGGACGTGCACAACAACTAAGGATAAGGTGACATTACATCAAGGTAAGTGGGATCAATGCTTCATAACATTTTAGAGTATTATTTCTAATACTTGGAGGCATGAGTATGTCTTTAGCTTATGATTTTGCCTTGGTTAGTTGTGCATGTGTAGCACATGTGCTTGCGTCTTACTTTGCTGTTGCTATGGAAGCTAAGCTTCGTACTGTTGTTGTTTTGTTTGGATTTTTTGAATTGGTTGATAGCCCAAAAATGAACTAACTTAAACTTTACCTAACTTTTAACTTGCCATACATTGTAACCCACTAGAGCTAATGGCTAGGATTTTCAAACCAAACATGAACCACTTCGATGAGGATAGTTGAAATGGTCATTTTTTCACCCTTAATCGAAGTAAGTAATGGGTTTGGGGGTTACAACAAAGTTGGAGGCCATGATTCGAAGGTGATTTCGGATGTAAGGTGTTTTCTATTACACAAGTCTTCGTTTGATTCCGATTTGTAAGTGTACGACATCAAATCTCTTAACCTCAATTAAAGTAGATATAATTTCTCTAATCTCATAATAGACCGGATAATGTTGTACTATGACATTTGCTTGTATGTGCATCGCATCTAAATAACTCAGTTGGAAACCCTGCTTGTGAAGTGATAAATACATACATCTACTTCTATCTTACTTACTGAACAAGTTGTTGCTCATTTTTCTATAGTTGTTTTGTAAGTTCTAAGTATATCTACAAGCATATTGCCTAAATTTCAGAAGATTATAAAATAGGGTCGGGAAGCGAGGATCGTGGAGAATCAGCTAAAAATTGTCCTAAGTGTAAATTTTATTAACCTTTAGGAAAACCACCTAGATCTCTTTAAATAGCCTTTTAGTTTTCCAATATTAACATGTATGTTGAGTTTTGTAAACCTGATGTCTTTTATAATTCTCTTATTGGACTTATGATATTTCCCTTGCAAATATAATTTGTAAATACTTATCAAATTTGAACTATTTTGCTGAGTATCACTTACAAAACTCAATTCTCTTGGGAAGATCTATCTATAGATTTACTTTTAACAATCATTTTTAAAAAATTACACCACAGGTTTATACCAAGTAGATAATTAATTGGACGCTTCAAAGTGGTTGAGTTAAGTTTATCTTACGTGAATTAGCTTTATGATAGTAACTGTGAAGTTAGTTTTTATTTTAATACGGTTCACATGGCAGGGTTATTGCGGCTCTATCTTTTCGAGATGTGATATGTCAGATTTTGGCTAAATATGACATTAGGTTGTAACCCATTTTAAAAAGTAGGTTATGTGATCCCATAGGTGATTGTGGGTGATACACCATGTTAAGAATGGACAAGAGTAATGGTATTGAGGTGAGTCTAAGCTTGTAGAAACCTAAAAATGAAGGCTGATGAAATGTGAAAATTGGAACAAATAAATGCGATGAATAAGTAAGCCTATGAACGATTATGAGGATATGATGCACTAAGGAAATCCCATAGACTTACAAAACTAACTCATATGACGTACGAGTAGCTTGGTGAGGTTACTTGCCACTTAAGTTTACTTAAAGGTAAAGATAAGAGTTAAGAAGAGGGAATTAAGCACACTTAGCTCGTGAAAGAGGGGTATATTCAATATTAGATATATGATGATTGTACGATAACCTATTATAAAAGGTATTTATACTTGAAAACTTAGGTATCCTACTTAAAATGGAAAAATAAAAAATAGGTATCATTTGAAAGTAGTAATGTATAAGGAATAATAAAAGGCTACAAATGATAATTTAAAGCAAATTAGTGATTGGTGCAGCATAATTTTTTCACGTTGGACTGGACATGTGACATTGGTCACTAAAGATGCTTTTAGCAATAGCAAACAGATGGTATGGTTTGGATGGATGCTGTCGAGTAGACTTACGGGTCCTTTTGAGACATGTTGGTTCGGATGTTTTCTGAGGTTCTCGGCACCAGTACTACCGAGTTACTGGTCAAAATAGTCATGATCAAGTAGACGCATGAAAAGTACTAAGTTGATAGTGAAGCACATTTTAGGTCGGGACTTGATTAATGACAGATGAGAAGCTATTCGACTTGACATATAGAGTTGGTTGGCAATGGAGATCAACTTAGCTTCAGCAGGAGTTGGTTAGAATAGGTTAGAATAGTAAAATTTGCTTCGTCAATCCCTCTAGACCTCGAGCTCAGGCTTGGGTTAATGTTTTAGTTGCTTGATTCTTATTAGTGGGTTGTTGCCTGCCACTTGAGGGGTTAAAGATTTTTTTTTTTTTTTTTTTGGGGGGGGGGGGGGCGGTGGGTGTGCGCGGTGGGTTGTTGCACAACTGCCTTAGAGGTGGATGGCAACTTATGATTACCAATGTCAATGTGATCATTGATAAATTGAAAAGAAACCAATGTCAAATGAACGGAAGTTGATAAATTGATATTAGAATTGTACGACCCAATGTCAATGCGATCGTGCTCTGATGTTATTTTATTTTATATTTAATTTTGAGTGTTATGGTTTGCACAATCCATTTTTTAAGCTAGTTCGCAACTCATTTTCATATTTTATCGAAATTTAACTATCTTAAGGCTAGAGTGTAGTTAGATTGATTTTTTTTTTCATTTTTTGAATATATATATATATATACTTGATTTATTATATATATTTTTATACATATTATCTTAGTATTTTGCAAATTATTTTCTTTTTTTCCATTTATTTTGGTATTTTTAAATGAATTTTCGTTATTTTTTTATATTTTCTATATATTTTATTTCTTTGTTTATTGTTTACTTAATTAAATGCATGAACTAATAGATATTGACATGTGTTAATGTGTAATTTAAAATCTAACAATTTAATTTAAATGATTTTTTTTTGTAAACTTTTGTAATGTAAAAAGTATATTTATAAAGGAGTGCTTGGTATTAATATCCATCTCAAGCATCTCTTTCCTTTTATAATTTACACTTGTGAATAGATACTTAATTTAAGAGAAGTATTTCATGAAGAATCAGTTCTTCATTTTATTTTTTCATGTTATAATTAATTAGTTACTTTTAATTAGCTTTTTATTGGTTTATTCTATTTGTTTAGTATATTAAATAGTAAGTTACTCAAAATAGTATATTAAATAGGTTTTTAATTAGTTTTTTAGTTTTTTTTAGTTTCATGGGACTCATAAAATAATTAAATAAAGATGAAAATTTTTTGCTTAAAAACATTTCTTTATAAAGTAAAATGATGCTTAGGTGAAAGAATGTTTAGACATTCTAAGTACTATTTTTACGATCCCTTGATAGTTGAATTCTAGTTTTTCCTAATAATAAAAACTTTCAAAATTATATTGGCCGCCAATGCTTCACCGGACTTTCACCGTAGACCAGCACGATATTTCTCTGCAAGCCTTCTTAAACCCTAAACACTGACCCGGTAGCCTATTGGATCTTTCTTCTTCAATGCTGATTTTTGTTTCACTTTCCTCTTTACGATTACGATTGCAATTGAATTCAAAATCCCCAAATCCCTCTCTCT
This sequence comes from Lumnitzera racemosa, assembly GCA_024138005.1. Taxonomy (NCBI): domain Eukaryota; kingdom Viridiplantae; phylum Streptophyta; class Magnoliopsida; order Myrtales; family Combretaceae; genus Lumnitzera; species Lumnitzera racemosa. Next base: position 31,494,485 of record JAMXBC010000008.1, read on the forward strand.
TTCTCACTCTTTCGAATTTATCCACCAAAATCCTAGAAAACCCTAATCAGCAAAGTTTCATCGATTATTTGACCCAAAATCTCAAATTTTCCAAAACCTTAGCTACCTCCATCTACAATCGCTTCTCCTCAAGAGTCTCAATCGAAAAATCAGAGTCCGTCCGTCGTTGTCTCAAAGGATTCGGCTTATCTGATACACAAATCGGATCCGCAGTCCGTGTTTGTCCACAGATTCTGTTTACCAATGTCGGTAAGACCCTGAGACCAAAGCTCGATTATTTCCAAGAATTGGGTTTTGGTGGTTCTGATATGGGTGAGTTCTTGTCGAAAAGTTCTTCGGTTTTAATTAGCAGTTTAACTAAAAGATTGAAACCTAATGTCGAATTACTCAAGAGAGTGTTGCGTAATGATACGGATAATAAAAATTTGATCTTGGTATCGAAAAGATCCAGTTGGTTGTTGTGTATCCCTGAATCGGAGTTATCGCGTAAAATTGCTTTCTTTGAGAATTGTGGCATTACGGGGTCTCAGTTGGCTAAGCTTTTGATACGTCAGCCAAGACTTTTCGTTGCAAAAGAGTCCACACTTAATGATATTCTATCAGATGCGCTCCGTATGGGTTTCTCATTGAACTCAAGGATGTTGGTCTATGGGATTTATTCTATTAGTTCTGTTAGTAAGAAAACTTTGGAGAGGAAGTTGGGTGTGCTTAAAAAATATGGGTTCACTGAGGAGGAATGCATGATGATGTTTAGAACTGCGCCAAGTCTCCTTAGGTGCTCTGAGGAAAAAATGATTTTTGGGATTGAGTTTTTTCTTAATGTTTTGAAGTTCAAGAAGGAGGTGCTAATTGGCAGGCCCATATATCTGCTTTATAGTATGGAAGAGCGCGTGGTCCCTCGCTATCGGGTTCTAGAGATTCTTAAGTCTAATAGGCTTTTGAAGAAGGAGCTAAAGTTTGTAGGTGTATTGTCCATGACCGAGAAGGAGTTCTTGGACAGATACATATCGAAATTTAGAGATATTGCTGAGGAATTGCTTATAGCTTATAAGATGAAAAATTTGGATTCATTGGAAAATTAAGATAGCCCCAAATTTTGTTACAGCATTGCTAAGTACTGGGAGTTTGGGAATTTGCAAATTGCAATAGTGTAGAGTAGCACAAATTTGACATTGAAAAACTTTGTTGATGTGGATTGGAATTGACTGAACCAAACGAATTTAAATGGTGGAAACTTCTTTGGTAGGACATGCTTATTGTTTTAGTGTTTGATGTGCAAGTATTGCAGCTGATTAATCATCTGCATTTCTCTGATAATCTCTTAGCATTTACAGCATCAAATGTTGATACTGAAGGGGTGGTTTTGATTATTCTCTATTTGGTTATATCGATGATTGGGTGAGATCTGATTTGGTATATCACTGGTTTCTTGGGGTTTATTGGTTTTGTGGAGCATTCAGAAGATGATGTTATACTTGCAGTATCAGGCTGGACTGAATTAGCTGGAGAGTGCTTCTGTCCGTGGATGAGCTCATAAAGATTCTTTGGACATGGCGGCATGGTTAATCTTTTGAAACACTACTATAGAGAAAATGCTGCCATCCTTGTTTGCCAATTGAATCTTTTTGTGCCCTTAGAGCAAATCATGATCAGTTCAGCATTCCCTTAGGTGTCAAGTTATTCCCTGTAAATTATCAAATTGACAATCCTGCAATGCATTATGGTTGTTGGCTGTTACTCTCGCTGATGTACAGGTGAGGATGAATAGTAATAGGCATGTATACGCTCCACTTCAACAGAATCAAGGGCAGGGCACGGCTGGGGTATAATTGATTTAAATAACTTGTGAGTTATTCGAGTTGGATTCAAAATTTCGACTTTGATTCTAAAACACTAGAGCTTAAGCTTCATGATTGTTAGCTCGGTTAATTTGTGAGTCTAATTAAACTTAAGTCGAGTATGATTATTACTTAAGTTGGAGTCCAGTTTGAATATAAATATTATTTTAATTAGAATATCTTTTTAGATAAAATCAAATTTAATTGATCTTAATTGAGTAGAATTTGAGCTTGTTGAGTATAATTTCGAATTAAGTTTAAACTTAAAATTCTTAGTATGATTGAGCTCAAGTTGAATTGTATTTTAAAATTTTGATTTAAGCTTAAGCTCAAATTTATTGTAATCTCAATTCAACTGTTCGTTCATATCCTTAGGTACAACGTAGATGCTTATGCAATATTCCACAAATGAACAATTAGGATATAACTTGATCTTGTACGATTAGAGTAAACAGTTGGTTTAAAGCATTTGGGAAAGTAAATCGATTAGGTTAGAAATTTATGAGAAATATGATAGTCCTAATTGATGAATTCATGTATATTTGGAAGTAAAAAATATATTAAGATATCAAAGAGATAATCAAAATAGTGAGGATTTACTTTACATGAGCTCTTAAAATTGCATTTACGGTATTTTGATTTAGGGCTTTTGCGAAAATTTTATCTAATTGAATCCAAACTTTACAATTGGAATAGAAAAATTAGTTGAAGTGATTCAGTAAAGTGATTTAAAAAATAATAACCAAAAATTTTAATTTTAACTTTAAAAGTGCGATTATTTAATATAGTGTAAAAATGGTTAAAACCTCAAAAATCGAGTTTAGAATGGAGTGAGGATTTGAAGATAAGTTAATATAGCATAGTTTACTATATAAGTATACGTGTATTTTTATGAATATATCCAGCATAAATAATAATTATATTAGTGAATTAACTCGAAATTATATAATTATATATAATATGTGCTAAACATACACACAAAAAAAAAAGAAGAAAATATATCTTAAAAATAAATGACATGCTAGGAACATAATTATTTGACTATGTGTATACATTATATGTATCAATTATATAGAATATATACTCGTATATTAATGAAATTACCAAATATTATGCAATATATATAATAACATTAACTAACTTAAAATTATCCATTTGCAGCTAAAAAGGTGGAGAAAAATCTGGAAAACTTTACAAACAGTCGTGGCATTGTCTCAGCAATTAAGCAATATGGCTCAAAACGTAATTTAATATAATTATGACACCTCCTACTTACCCTTTTAAATGGATAATTGAGCAAAAATCAAAGGAAAAATTCCTATTGCTCCAATTCAATATAAATAAACTATGGAATGCTAGATTAGACACTTTAGAATATAGGACATCAAAAGAAAATTCGTGAGAAATAATTTAGAAAATAGAAAAAAATTCAAACAAAAATAGAGTAAAGGATTGTGTAAGAGTAGTTTGTGGACCAAACGTTAATTTGCTATCACACTATGCTACCACCTAGTAGTCGACCTATCGTCTAGCTGCTTTGACAACCCCCTATACACTGCTAGCCATCGGAGCATAGACGAAGAGATCGGTTAAATTTCTATCTTAATTTTATCTAATTTTCTAAAAATATTAAATTAAATAAAAAAATTATGAAAAAAATTTGTATTTAGGTTATTTTAGATATATTTTCATGTTGTAATTTTATTTTTGTAAAATTATGATTATTTTATATACTTGCTTAAGAAAGTCACTAGCTATTTAAATTTTAACTTTTAAAATAAATATACTAAATGATGTAATTTCTAGTTCAAAATTTTTGTGTAGAATGCATATGATATGTATCTAATTGCTATGTAGCCATATTTTTAATTTGGGTACGTTTAATATTTAATGTTTTTTTTTTAATCTTCAAAGTAGTTAAAAGGAGGGATAAATGATGAAATAAATATATTTTGATGAAGTTAATTGATGAAATGGATGTCTATTAACTTCTAGTGATTCATAGTGATGTTAAGATATATTGAAAATAATTTTATATAAAAAAGATAATATTTGGTTAATTAAATGCAATTTATGAGTAAAAATAAAATAACAAGCATATAGGTGATAGACTAGATAGCATTGAACCATGTACTAAGTGAATTCCCCATATTTTTTAAGAGTCTATAGAAATTTTTGGAGAATTATTTAGTGATTCGAACTATTTATTATGAATTTACTTAGTATAACAGTTTAAATTATAAACCGAGGCATGTTTTTAGTAACAATAGGCTAAAATGTGATAAATATCGAAATAAAAACTATATATATACATGTTGGTCATATTTGGTAAAAAAAAAAAGAATTTTTAATATATTTAATGATAGTTTTGAAACCGGGTTATAATATATACATATTAAGGTTGGATAATAATTATATTGTTATATTATATTAGCAAATTATATAAAATATAGTTCAATTACATAAAATGAGTATAATATGATAATACTTATTATAGCTACGTATAGGTATATTAGAAACTTGAAATATCCCTTAGAATTCATCTTTCAAAATAGAACTTGTAATATGTATCATTAAGTGTGTATAAATCCAATGACATTACTTTTATTAAAATTAGATAATTCTAGGTAATATAACTTATATTTTTATAATATTATGAGAATTTACTAACTACGATAACCTTATAATAATTGAAACATAAATTGCTTCATGAAAAGTACGTTTCGATATGATTGAAACGATCTATTATACATAATAGTATAATTATGTATATTATCAATATTTAATAATTTAACTTATATAATAAATCTATATTTCATTATATAAGGAAAATAATAATATACCTTAGATATATATATATATATATTTATATAGAACTTCAAAAGGAAAAAAAGGAGTAGATAGAACTCCAACGTTTTCGTAACTCCTACGAAACTAAATTAGAGTTTTGTATATATTTAAGGTCTCTTAGTGAACAAAACGTCAGTGATATGAGTTTTTCATAAAGAGCATCAAGAAAAGTAAGTGTGATTAATGCTTGATAGTATTTCAGAGTATTATTTGAGAATATTTAGAGACTTTAGTATGTATTTTCTTGTGATTATAGTTAGCTGTTTGTGTGTATGCAGTATTTACATTTCAAATTCAATTTGTTGTGATAGGAGTTGAGCTCCATGTTATGGTTGTAATGTGAATATTATGTTTGAATTATTTAAGCTTGCTTGATCATTTTAAAAATGAACTAACTCAAACTTAGCTTAACATATAATTTGATATGCATTGTAACCCACTAGAGTTAATGATTAGGATTCTCAAGTTAAACACGGATTCCCTTTGATAAGGATAATCGAAATGGTCTTTTCCTCACTCTTAGCTAAATTAAATAAAAGGAGAGAAGGTTGGGGGTCGTGGTTCGAATGTGATTACAAAAGGAAGTTATTTTCCATTGCATAAGCTTCGGTTTTGTTTCGATTCACGAATGTATGACATTAAGCTCCTCAACTCAGATTAGAAGGAATGCAATTTCTCTAATTTTATGACAGATCGAATAACGTTGTGTAATGATATTTACTTATACATGTGTTGCATGTAATCGGCTTGATTGAAAACTTTGCTTGCTTTTTGCTAAATGCATACTTCTGTTTTCGCCCCACAAGTAAGTGGTTACTCATTCTTTTATAGTTTATTTTGCAGATTCCGAATAGATTATAAGTACCTACCCAAAACCAAAGTACTAATAAACTGGGATGGGAGTAACGCGTAACAAGGAATTGCTAATTATGGTCCTCATTATTGATTTTTTTAACTTTTAAGGAAAACTACACAAAACTCCTCAAAGGATTTGGTAGTTTTCAATATTCTAGTTTGTATATAAAATGATAGGTACTTATAGGATTTATTACCTCTTTTTAGCAAAGTTAAATTTCAAGTTTATTTTTAACAAATTATTTCAAATTATTACTTTACGGGTTTATAATACAGTTCTACTTTTTTAGAGCGTGACAACTTATAAATAGATTTGCTATTGATTTTTCTTCTTAACATTCTCAATAAAATTTTTTGTATATCTTGCAGCCTGTATCCCTCATGATTTGTTTGATGAGGTTGGGTTTTAATCGCTATATGAGATTGATATAAAACGAGAAGAAAAGTTATGTAATAGATGTAAAGTCGACAAAAAGAAAATGATAAAAAATGAAAATAAAAAAAATAAAGTGGACTTTTTTTTTTTTCTTTAAAAAATAATAAAACTGAAAGACACCTAAGAGAACTAAACTATTAAGATTACAGTACGACCTCAAAATATTAAAATTACTGTAGTTACCTCTTGAAATGTACACATTGGAAAATTTTCTTCCACTACAGATGCTAGTCAATTGAACATATCAATACATTTCTAATGTGTTAACCCGGTTGACCAGTATCAATTGATGGAATATCGATTAAGTGAAGAAAATCTCGAATTAGATGAAAGCTTGATTTAGTGTTATGTTAAAAGAAAAATTCTTCGGGGTCAATATTTATCTGAGGAGCGCTAGTGCAGGATTTTGGAAATTTAAGGTGCATTGTCCTGGTTCCTAGTTCTTACCTTAGGTGAAGGCCTGTAGTGTAGTGATGTGTGACGACTGTTGCTTGTAATGCTACCTTAGCCAATGGGGAAATACGGGCTTTTGACATAAAAGAAACTGCTGCCCCACAACTTGCCCCTGAGGTGAGTCCCTCTTGCTCATAGCTTCGTACGATAACTTTTGGTAACAAGATCAAACAAAACTTTGTCAATGAGGTCTTTGTTTTCAATTAAAACAAAGGGAGTCTCAGGATCTCATGCTCAGAGTTCTATAATGGAGCTCTCCCTTGTTTGTCATGCTTTGCTTTCTGCTTATTTTGTGTATGAATTTGAAAGCTCACTTCAGCTTGTTCACGGAGAGTTGTGTCTCCATCACCTAGAACAAAGAAAGGAAGATATAAGAACCCAAATACGACTTTTTCTATTAATTTTCTTTTTCTCCCATTTTTTGCGTGCATGCAGAATATGTATGCCGGTAATTTTACCTTAAAAGCCACCGGTGGTCTCTCTGTTGCAGTTGCGGGGCAGCTTCCAGGCCTTCATGGAGCATGGAACCAACATTGAATGGAACTTTATTAAAACCTGGTGATATGTATTACAACAAGAAAAGCTGGTGCAAACTCTCTGAATAATTTCGAAACTTAGCTTGAAACCATTTTATAATGGTTCTATCGAAGCGAATTCGGTTATGGATATTTAGAAGCTTGGTGGAATACTGACAATGAAGGAAAAGCAAGGATATCCAGTTAGCATAACAGGACCTACTTCTGCAAATGTTATGGGGCTTAAAGTACTAAGCATGCTGCCTCCATCTTCTGCTGGTGCATTAATGACACTCGAAAAGCACAGTTAGATTTTCCTAGCTTACACATTCGATCCGTGTTACATGTTAGGGAAAAAGAACCCAACCAGTGTCATGTCGCTAACAATCGGTTTTTGTTTCGTGTGCAGATTTTGAATGTTCTTTCCCATATATGGAATCCCTCGAGGTGTCTCTGAGTCAATTGGGATGCGCCGGTGGATCGAGGCTCTTAGACATGCATATGCTGTGCGGACGAAGCCTGGTGGCCCTGATTTTGTCGATGTTGCGAAGGTTACATTACATCTGACGTGCTGCGAAATAGTTGAAGAAAACCATATATGATAGTACGACTTTTGGCCTTAGCAGCTACGGCTACGGCGGTAGGTGTGCACATAGGAAGCACGATCTTATGGAAAGATGGGCTGAAACTACTTAAAACAACACAATCTAAGTGCATCAAAGTTCTACAGATTGACACTCATAGAGACTGCATCGTGTGATATATCGTAAAAGCTAATAATTTTAGCGACGCGACAACTTGTGCATTCAGATATCTCAAATTAACTTGAGTATTAAGAAATGGACCATGTTGCCTGTTTACTTGGAATGTCTCTGAAAGCTCTATTATTCTAAGCTGCAATCAACTGCAACCTAGAATAAAATTTAAAAAAAAAAAGGAAGTTCTCTCTTTTCTTTTTGGGTCTTATGCACATTTTTTTCTTTAATTTTAGTAAATTTTTGAATTATTTTAATCGAAAGCAAATGTTCAGATTCAAGGATTTAATGTTCTATTTAAAAAATAAGAGAGTTAAACACAAGAAATGCGGTATAAGTAGATAAAATATTTATAGTTTATCGATTTTTCTCTTTCCACAAAAGAGATCAATTTGTCGATTTTTCAAACAATATATAAGTATAATGATTATTTAAGTTTACAGAGTTAACTATGTAAAAGAGCGATCTTATAATTTTTAATTTTTGTTTCTATTAAAATCATTATGGTATAATGGTATGAATGTGGGTTTCTAATAGGATAGCTTGAGTTCAATTTTCTTTTTTTTTTTTTTCAACTATTGTAATATGAATATTAAAAAAAAAACAACAAAACTCTTTGCTCCCTTACAGGCCAAAAAAAGATAATTTAAAAATTATGGAAAAAAAAGAGAAAATATTTAAGGGAAAAGACAAGAAATTGCCTTTAGATGAGTGCTTTGAATCGGAATAAAGGAATTGAATCTTTAATTTTTTTTTTTTTTTTTTGTTGGTAGAGTGCTTTTTAATTTACTCTTTTTTCTTTCTACCTTTTCCAATATCGATTCTCAAAATAAAAAAATAGGCAAATTTTATTGCTCCCTATATATGCTCTATATATACCTTTGCTTTGCTTTCTTAAAAGAATATGTCAATACACAATGCCACTTGACTTTTGAACGCATATGACCATTATAGACGTTACTTTCTTAGTGAAGCACACGTTACATATGGAATAAACATCAAAAGGCACCATTATTAGATGGAATCATAAAGATGGTTATTTACTGGGTTGAGGTGAATTAATGCACTATCACTATCAGTAATCACTGTAATAGCAAAAGCTACTATGATAATTGCACTATGAAGTTGTTAGAGCAATGTAACCTTTTTCTCCCCCTTTAAAATCGAGTCAATTGTTAAAAAAAAAAAATGATTAACTAATCTTTAAAATTACTAATGGCGTTAAGATAAATGTTAAAAAATATGCAATAACATAATGTCTTTTGAAAAAGTTTTATTTTAGACTCTTGCATTATAATTCAAAGTATATAATTTTTTAAGGTAGAATTTGATTGCTAAAATTAGATAGGACAATAAGAAGGGGACAATATGAGTATAAGAAGTATAGAATAGTGTAACATTATTATATCACATTTAGTTTATATAGTATCAGATATAGATTTTTTAATGTCTTTTATTTAGTATATGTAAATATTGGACTTAATATTGTATTTTGATATTTATATTTTTAATATAGTCTAATATTTATTTATTTACATTTTTATATTATTTAAAAGTATAAATTTTAAATATTGTCTAATATTTATATCCTTAATATTGTATAATATTTATCTAATTACATTTATGTTCATGATATTTGTGCTAGCAAAAATAATTTTTATACCATATTTTAGGTAAAACAAATTTTAAGCATTTTATCAAGTTTTACAAACTTTTTTTTTGATAAAAAATTCTATCTAGTTCAATCTTATAAATTTTGCATGACTAGGTGGTACATAAGAGAAAAGCGAATATTATGCACAATAGTGTATATCAAGGCTAGATGATTTTTTTTTTCTATGAGATTTTGCATTTAAATAATTGTTCCAAGGGTATGCATAAGGGTGGGAGTGATTTGTTCAATTAGGTCTTTTCTTAAATAAAAACAAATCATATAGTTTCATCAGTTACAGCTTTGAACCAAAGTGTACAATTTGGATTAATAATGCTGAAACTATAAAAAACTTTGTGGTTGGTTTTACAAATTGAGCCATATTTAATAGTTTAGGAAGATATGTTTGTATAATAAGTAATTTCTTCTAAAAAGTATTAAATTCATTAAATAATAAATATTGATATGAGGTTGATGAAGTCAACATTCATACAACAAAAAAAATTATATTTTTATTACATATCAATGAATGTGAATAAAAATTCTTTTAAGTATTACATTAGAACAAATAAATTTTTTTGTTGTAAATAAAGTATTACTATTTTTCTTTTAAAATGGTTTGATTTGGTTATCTTTCTAAATTGACCATTGAATTTTGATTGGTTAGATTTGGGAATTTTCTAAGCTAAAAAAAAAAAAAAAATTCTTATCTTTTAGTTTGATTTGGTTCGATTTGTGAGTTAACTCGATTTAATTTTTTTTTCCATTTCTAGTGTGGGATACCATGATAATTGAACATTTTTTATCTTAATAAATTACAAGATGTCCCTACATTTTTTTAAGGAAAAAAAAAAAAAACAGAGAACAAAATATCTACATCCAAAGAACTTGTTAACAAAAGATATTTTGTCATCTATCAAAATATAATTATGTAGGAAAATTGGTATTAAAAAAACCAATTAATTAGAAATTTTATTTAAACTATAATATAAAAATGTAGAATTTAATAGCTAGTTCTTGCTTAATATATCTAATTCTATATCATTAAATTATGCGGTAAATTGTAAATATCTTTTTTATCTGTAAAATTATACATGTAAACTCTTGAATTGCTAAGAAAATTGCATATGGAGTCTATGTAATCAATTTGCTCTTGATTTTATGATTTTTTTTTTAAATTTAGTGTCTCTTTATTATTTTCATTAAGTATAAAATAGTGTATTTTTCTTCAAGGTAGACTTTTAAGAATATGTTCTCAAATATTTACAATTTATCCTAACTTATATTAAGCTGATTATGGAATTATTAATTTGCCTTTACCATAATTTCCCGCCAAGGTAATAACGGTTTGCTGCCACAACATTAGAGTCCTTGTTTACGAATGCAGATAACACAGCCCGAATTCCATCAAGATATGATTTTTACATATACTTGAAGATGTTTGTTGTTTGTTTGCATTTCTTCATTCTTTTTAATATGGACAAACAATGTCATAGTATTACATCACCAGCTTCTTATACTGCCATTTGTGATTACTATGCTTATCAGCTTCAAACATGCATCAAAGCCAAACACCCATATGCTGCAAAATCCATCCATGCCCGGATCGTCAAATCCGGCCTTCATCTGGGTATCTTTTTAATCAACAATCTCATCAACTTCTATTCTAAAACAGATCATTTAGCTGATGCTCGTAAGGTGTTCGATGAAATGCCTGTTAAGAATACATCTTCTTGGAACACGCTTCTTTCAATGTACACGAAGTATGGGGATGTAGACGAAGCGTGTCGCATGTTCAGGGAGATACCAGACCGGGATTCTGTCTCGTGGACTGCTTTGATTGTTGGGTATAACAAGATTTGTTGTTATGAGAAGTCGGTTGTTACCTTTGTTGATATGGTTTTGGATAGAGTTGTGCCCACGCAATATACACTTACGAATGTTCTGGCTTCTTGTGCAGCTATGGGAGCTTTGCATGTGGGAAGGAAGGTTCATTCTTTGGTTGTCAAATATGGGCTTGGTAGTTGTGCTTCAGTAGGGAATTCATTGCTCAATATGTACGCAAAGTCAGGCGATACTGTGATGGCAAAGATTGTTTTTGATAGAATGAGGTTGAAGAATATATCAAGCTGGAATGCTATGATTTCATTGCATATGAATTTAGGTGAGGTTGAACTTGCTGTTGACCAGTTTGAAAGAATGACTGAACGTGACATAGTTTCTTGGAATTCTGTGATTGTTGGGTATAGTCAACATGGATATGATCTTCAAGCGCTGGATTTTTTTGCTAAAATGCTTGAGAATACTTCTCTAAAGCCAGATAATTTCACCTTGGCAAGTGTTCTCTCTGCCTGTGCCAATCTTGGAAAGTCAAGACCAGGTAAAGAAATTCATGCTGTCCTTATAAAAAATGAATTTGATACATCTGAGGCGGTTCGAAATGCTTTGATCTCAATGTATGCAAAGTCTGGCAGACTTGAGATTGCTAGAAAAATTACAGAACAATATGGTATGTCCCATCTCAATATTATAGCTTCTACTGCACTATTGGATGGTTACCTCAAACTTGGGGATGTAAATTCTGCTAGACAAATATTTAACTTGTTGGAAGCACGTGATGTTGTTATGTGGACAGCCATGATAGTAGGTTATGTCCAGAATGGCTTAACTAATGATGCTGTTGAACTCTTCAGGTATATGCTTAAGGAAGGTCCCAAACCAAACAGTTTTACATTAGCAGCTATGTTGAGTGTAAGTTCTATCTCGGCTTCTTTAAATCACGGAAAACAAATTCATGCTTCTGCCTTAAGAACTGGAGAAGCATCTTCTCTCTCTGTGAGCAATGCTTTAATTACTATGTACTCAAAATCTGGAAGCATCATTGGTGCTCGGAGAGTATTTGATCTTATACTTGGGAAGATAGACACTGTTTCCTGGACTTCTATGATCATTGCTTTGGCTCAGCATGGTCTTGGAGAAGAGGCCTTACAACTTTTTGAGAAGATGTTGGCAGTTGGAATGAAGCCTGACCACATAACTTATGTTGGTGTTCTCTCTGCCTGTACACACATTGGATTGGTAGAAGAGGGACAGAGCTATTATAGCACGATGATCGATGTACATAAAATCAAACCTATCCCAAGCCATTTTGCTTGCATGATAGACCTATTTGGGCGTGCTGGATTGTTGCAAAAGGCAATGGAATTTATGGAGGATATGCCAGTAGAACCCGATGTCATTGCTTGGGGTTCTCTCCTTGCTTCTTGTAGAGTCCATAGAAACGTTGAGCTTGCAGAAGTAGCTGCAGAAAAGTTGCTTATTATTGATCCAGAAAACAGTGGGGCTTACTCAGCCCTAGCTAATCTATATTCAGCTTGTGGACGATGGGAAGAGGCTGCTAATATTAGGAAATCTATGAAGGATAGAGGAGTTAAAAAGGATCAAGGTTTTAGCTGGCTTCAGATACAGAGCAAAGTTCATGTTTTTGGTGTTGATGATGGACTTCACCCTCAAAGAGATGCAATTTACAAGATGATGGAAAAACTTTGGAAGGAGATAAAGAAAATGGGTTTTATACCTGATACTGATTCAGTACTGCATGACCTTGAACAGGAGGTAAAGGAGCAGATTCTTAGGCATCATAGTGAAAAACTTGCTATTGCATTTGGGCTGTTGAGCACTCCTGAGAACACTACATTGCGGATCATGAAGAATCTGAGAGTATGTAATGATTGCCACTCGGCCATCAAATATATCTCCAAGCTGGTAGGGAGAGAAATTATTGTGAGAGATGCCACCCGTTTCCACCATTTCAAGGATGGTTTTTGTTCTTGCCGGGAATATTGGTAGTCAATATATGGCACTTGGAAGAACAAAAACCTCGTACCTTATTGTTAGCTGAAGAAGAGACTAGGAGAGGGTGGATTTGTGCTTGATGACTCAGAAATTCAGTGTTTGTGCTGTCCAAAATAATAGCTGGCTTAATTTTGTTTTACTGGCCAAAAGAAAGTATCTTTGGATGAGTAATCCATGCTTCATCTAGAAATGACAACGTACACCTAAATATGTTGTCCAGCAGATATTTACCACTTTGTAGAAGCAGAAAGTGACTTTGAATCTTTTGGGGAAGCTGAGATTTCAAAAAAGTTGGTACCGTAGAGATTTGTCAGGAACTCTGGTAGCCAAAAGAACAATATGATAGAAATAAGAAGAGATACGGAAGGGTAGATGCACAAGTTTTCTCTTCACTTCTTATGGCACCAAAATTCATTATGGTGCACGATATGAAAGTGGTCATATTATTTGGAAAGATGTACCTGTAAGTAATTATGGGAACCCTTCTTCTCGCTGTCTTAACACTATCGAATACCTCATTTTTAACTGATGTTTCATTATAAACTTAGTTGTCTCATTCTGATAAGCGTAAAGATTAAAGTAAAATTTTAATTGCTGTTCTTACTTTAGATTTGAGTGGAAGACTTTGCATCTTTTATCATGAAACATTTTCCTGTTCATTTTATACCGACTTTAAGCTTTACATATAGCAAAAATCATTAGGTAAGATATTGCCTATATCAGAGAACCATCTCTTATGGTTTTTAGTGTTGTGTAAAATTTGAACCTTGCAAGCTGTAGCTAACATACCAAATATCAAAATTATATGTAAAGAGGGTAAATTGCACTTTGACCCTTTAGGTTTGTTCACCTACAACCCATAACTCTTAGGAAGTAGTCTGAGATCCAACCACCTCCGTAGCTATATTCTTCGAAGTCTTTCCTGGCAATTTTTTTAGTGATACATTGATACAATCCCACAAAGCAAATTAACAAATGAAGCAGCACACCAGCAAACTAGGTGAAAAGAGAGTCTCAATAGTATTGATATAAGATGATATTGACAATGTATATAGTAGAGCAATGATGAGCATATGGGTATAATGGATGTACATATAACAGGTATGTGTATGGGTATCAATATATGTGTATAAGGGTGGAAATGTGTACGTGTGTGGGGTTTGTGTGTATGACTGTATGGTTCATTATATGGGTCTGGTTATGGACAAGTATAAATGTTAGGGTTTTGGTGGTGGATGGCAGGAAGATGATGTATTGGGATGTGGAGTGTGGTTCACAGTTATGTGGAGGACATGAGCAAGCTGCTCATGACTGTACTCTCTATTTACAACATATTCAGCTAGAGAAATTTTTTTCATAGCTATGCCTACTATTGCTTCTATTATCCCTACTCTAGATGCTTCTTAGGAGCATAACAGACCTAGCCAGCTCAGAATACCCACTAATACAGTAAAAGTAAGTAAGTTATATATATATATATAAGCACTAATAAAGTAAAGCAGGATATAGCCATGCTTCTTCTCAAGGGCCCACTATACCCCCATAGTTCTTACTTGTATCATCGATAATTCTCCTCTCATACACTTGCAGCACTGGAGGCTGGACACGTGGCATGCTCTTGTCATGCATCCTTAAGAAAGTTACGTGGGTTTGTGTACACTTAGAGGTTTATAGCTAAATGCACAAACTAGAAAGTTAACAGGGTGTTTTTGCAATTTACCATGTAAAAAGTTAAATAACCACATTTCACTTGCAACTTTACATCAAACTTCATTAGGTAAGTAATTCCTTATAGCTAAGAACCATTTGGGCCTTATAATATCGATATATTGTTGGCTGTTGCTAGCATAATATTTATGCAAACTATGTTTGTAACATAAAAAGACACATTCAGCGTTATTGGACTTGAATTAAAACATTGTTACTTCTTTTTGCCAATTAAAAATCACCTAATTGAACATGATACTGGGAGACAAAAACTACATACCTGGCGACACTTTCAGAAGCAACTTTTTATACCACTGCTTCCAACAAGATTTAGTACAGGTTCTGGTCTGAAGATTTCTTAAATGAGTCCCTGGCATGGGTTGTTGGTTTTGGCCTTTTACTCTTGCAAAGTAGGAAACAATTCACTCTTAGTCCTAGCCATGAACCAGGAAAAGGATGCCCATTCCTAATTTTGAAGGTTATGCAATATTGCCATTAAGTCTAGAACATATTATAGAATCTTATGTTTTTAGTTATTATTACAAAAATGGTAGGGTTCCCTTCATTATTCCTACAATGTTTGGTAATGATTTTGCATATTCTTGTTTCTAACCACACCTGTTTCCCCTTCAGAATAGGTCTAGCAATTTGTGAAGAAATTTTGTAAATGAGAACTTCCTTGAATTCGACAGGATTTTTTGTTCTGAAGGCTCCCCTTCATTATTCTGGTAATGGTTGGATCATCATACTTGTATTGCATCTGTTTACCCTTCAGAATGGGTTTAGAAATTTGTGAAAAATTTTGACAGGTGTTTTATTCTTAGGGACAAACCATCAAGCTCATTCATTATTGGAATCCAAGGGCACTTATGTCACATGTGAGACCTTTATGCATGAAATGGATGTTTTGGTATTGAGTACTAGTGGTATCATGGAGATAATGGTCATTGAAAGTGATATCTGTTTCTTCTGTCATTTTGAATGTCTTGATAAAGACCATATTCTTATTAAACAGGGAGGGAGGAGGGGGTGTTTTTGTGTGGGTGGGTGAAGTTACATGGTGGATTCCTATATTGTTGTTTGATAGTTAAATGAATAATATAGATGGAAGATACATATATATATTTGTATATATATATATTTTGCATTTTATTATGCATCATTATGGCTACATTCTTATGTCGGTTGCAGAGTTGCATATGTCATTGGATCAAGTGGAGTGCTAAAGCTCCCCTGAGCTCGGGGCTATTGGATCTGCAATACAAGGAGGAAAAGATTTGCTACTGGCATTCATAGGCCCTACCTATTAATCCCAGGAGGTTTTTAGGTTTGTGTTCCTTTTATAACCCATAAAGTTGCTACAAGAAAACAAATATCGAATGAAATTTTCTTTTCATGAGTCACCTTTACCTGAAGAGAAAACTTCAAGTAGAGTGCCAAGAGGGTCTCCACTAATTATCTTTTTTTTCAAATGACCAAAATAGGTTTACAAATTGAAGGATGGTCAAGGATTGGGTGAGTTATCTATCTCAGCTACCAAATAACCAAAGCATGCCATAATGCCTAGGATGTGTGGCCCTATGATCAATTCTCTTTTACCCAAAATGTTTGGTGGAATACTGACAATGAAGCACGTGGAAAGTATTTAGTTAAAATAAGAGAATCTACTTCTACCATGTAATGGGGCCTACTGTACTTAGCATGCCTCCAACATCTTCTGGTGGTGCATCAATGACTAGTAAGTACAGTCAATTGACAAATTTTGTGCTGATACCCACTTACATATTTGATAATATTTTTAAATGTGAGTGAAAAGAGTCCAATCTTGTGTCAGGTTTCTAAAAGTCTGGTTTTATCATGTGTGCAAATTTTGAATATTCTTTCCCAATATGAAATCCTTGAGATCTCTCTGGATCAATTGGGATGCATCAGGCAATGGATGCTATTGAACATGCATATGCTGTGAAAAAGAGTCTTGATGACCTTGATTTTATTAATGTTACTAAGGTTAGACATGCTCTCTCCTAAATTTGGGAAAGAGACGAAGAAAACTGCATATGATAACATGGCTTTTGGTCCTAGCCATTACGGAAGCAGGCATGGAGCTAAGGTGGAGAAGTGTATGATCCATGGAAAGATTAGCTAAAACCATTTTGAGGCAACACAATCCAAATGCATGGGAGCTTTTCTTTCTTTCTTTCTTTTTTTTTTTTGGGATTTTCTATTATATCTTAACAACTTATAACTTCAATGACAACTTTAAGGGATGAAGTAGCTGAATCATGTACGTTTATAAGGGGTTGTGCTGACTTATGATTGTATATATTCTTCATTGTTTTTGCATTTGATGTACCATCTCAATCTTCAATTCTTAATTTACCAATGTTAGCTTCCTTCATGCATAAGATTTTGATACCTGGTTTGCTGATTGAGTTGGGTGGGTAACATTTCCTAGCGATGTCCTGAAGCTGTGATTATGACTATTCCATGCTTCATGCTGTCGAACTTATTATGATTTCTTGCTTATATGGTATGGCTTGCTTGAGCGATAGAAATGTGACATTATACTACTGAATGGAAAGAGCAATTTTTGGTCCCTTGATAATAATTTTCTTGCGGATCTAATTGTTTCCAAGTCTACAAAGACATTTCATGATTTTTAGTTATCAGCACATCATTCTCTCCCTCTTTTCCTCAAGTTAAAAATGAGTTCATAATCATCGTACTTGATAAAAAGTTTATGATCGTGGTACAGGTCATGTATGTTATATCTATGACCAGCTCGAACAAATATTTCAGATCAAGAATTCATTCATCAAACACACGTATTATCCTCAATTATCACATGGATGGTTCTTCCATGCCAAGCGATGCTTCATTGCTCGTGAGTTTCCATAAGGGAGCTAAATATCAATAGAAAAGGGACCCTTTTGATAGACAGAGCTCTATGTTTGGGTTTTATTCCATTCATTCGGCTGGGTGAATATGCCATTTTTCATCATATAAGATATCTTCTATCATCTTGAAGTTATGTTGCTTCTGACTTTTTTCTCCTATTAATCCCTCGCAAATATATGATTTAATGAAATCTGCTATCTAGTATGCTAAAGCCAGGTCTTGATTTGATCCATGATAGAGGACAAAAGTAATCTTATATAAGATTTTACTCGTCTTTCCAATTGCTTCTTCTGTGTGACCAACATGTTCATAACCTAGTTTTTTTTTATAAAGAATCGAAGATATTGGCCAATTCCTTTTTTTTCTTTTAAAAGTTGCTTTTTTTTTTTTCATGTAACTACTAATTTAGATGTCATAAGTTACTTAGAAAGGTTTATAGGTAGTGAATTGATATTTATAAACATTAGGTAATTAACAGTAAACATTGGAGTTCAAGTACTAAATGTAACATTCACCTTTTTTTTTTTTTCAACTATCACGAAAACTATTGAAGAAGAGATATAAAACTTGGTTTATCTCGTTGGAAGATTAGTGTCCATCCTGTTGAGTTCTGAAGGCTTTGGTGGCCAATTTTTTTCAATACTCTTTTATAGTCACTTAGAATGTTTCCTTTTTGGATATACAATTCTTTATTGCATTTTATTGTGATAAAATAAGAGGAAAAAGATAAACATAACTTGCTATTGATAGAGTATTTTGGACATGGGTTCATTAAGCTTACACTAACCTACTTCGACCTTGGGCTAACTTGATTGGGTCTACGGTCAGCCTGATCTACCAACACCCGACTTGATTAGCTCACTAATTGACCTCTCAGAAGGGTCTCTAGACAAGTCAACACCCCTAGATAACCTGCTTAACCAGTCATAACAGTTACTGAACATGCGGATGAGGCTCGAAGACCCAATTGACCATCATGACCTTATGATTTTGGAACAAGTCGGACTTTATGTTCCTACTACTTAGATCAGTGGATGTGCCAACATGACCAACGTGCTCCAAGATTCACGTTGGCCTTATTCTATAAGTATCTCTAGGTGCTCCAATGGTAAACTACCTTGACTCTTTGCACTTTAAGCTCTCATTACATTCCCTTAGTTTACTTATTTATCCTCCTACAACTTAACGTTAACTTAAGTATCGAAATAGTTATATCGAATAAACCCCTAACGTCCTTTACTATGCTTTGTTTTGCAAGCCTATTACCCTTCAAGAAAAGCCCAACTTTGCAATACTTTACCAGCATAATCCTTAGATGACATTTGGCACTATCTATGGGAATCCATACTTACTTAATGCTTTAAACACATCAAACAATTTTTCTTTAACATATTCTTCGCATTTCCTTTACCATGTCACAAATGGTGAACTTGAACAACCACTAACCTCTAATTGAGCTTACTACTGAACAACATCAACTAGAGTAGCTTGAGAAGATGCTTACAGAACTCATTGCAAAGAACACTCAAATGGAAGCCCAAAATAAGGAACTTTAAGCTAAGTTAGATGAGGTGGAAAAGCAATCTAAGGTACCTTCCCTTGTCGATGCCTTAGACGCTCGAGGAAATCAGAATGACTACCCTTAGTAAGAGAACAATAGGGCACCCCAGCCTTAAATCTAGTGCAAGCCTTACCTTACGGTGCAAAATTAGCAAGCACGGTTAGCGGCTAATCATGATTGTGCTCTTGTTGGCAATGAGTAAATGGTTGACTCCTATAGGGCGTCGCCTACTCTGTAACACTCAAAACTCATCTGGCTGATAGTGTTGACTTGAATGAGCTCCATGAAATGGTAAAACAGCTCTTCGAAAAGTGGGAAAGCAAAGCTATTGAAGGTGCTGGCCAGGTCACCAGCAATAAAACCCCTTTTATTAAGGTGTCCAGGATGAGGTTCTTCCTTCCAAGTCCAAACTCTTCACTTTAGACGAGTATGATGGAACATGTGACCCTGATGACCACCTAATTCATTTCTGCACCCTCATAAACCTCCATGGTCATGGGGATGCCGTTATATACAAGGCATTTCCAGGTTCATTGAGGAAGGCAGCTTGGAAATGGTTTAACACTTACCCAAGAGCTCCATCTCTTCATTCGATGAGCTTGCTCGTCACTTTAATCTACACTTTTGGGCTAGCAAGCCTCCATCTAAGGACATGTTATCCTTGTTCTTAATCTACTAGAAGGAAGGGAAAACCCTTTATGAGTTCATTTGCACATTTTAATAATGTTGTAGTAGAGATTCCTTAGTTGGATGAGGGAGTTGTTGTTCATGCCACCTAGCTTAGAAGTAGACTATCTAGAGACTTCTTTGGCTTCATCTATAAGAGCAAACCAAAGATCGTGGCTGAATTTTGGTAGAAGTCCTAAAAATACATGGATCAAGAAGATAACATCCGTATTAGATGTAAAGCCGACCTAAAGCGGTTAGGAGGGAAAAAGGATAAGGGGGTCTATAAAAGACCACCCTGGCAGCAAGATAACTGGTTGCCTTAATGGGGGAAACCTTAAGGATAAGAAGTGCTTACTGCCTGCTGATGTATTCTCAACATACACCTCGCAATTGGCCTCTCCCCAGGTGTATATGGAGGTCCATGGAAGGGGTCAGCTCTAGAAAACCCCTAGGATGAGGGGTAACCCAACCGTAGAAACTTGGACAAATACTGCCAATTTCTTGAGGATTACAGTTACACTATTGACGAGTGCTTCCAATTGAAGAACATCATGGAATATGCCATCTAAAGAGGCTATTTCAAGGAATACGTCACTAATGCCAATGACAATGGCGAAAGGATCCTTAGAGATGACTGATTGAGGATACCTGACAAGAAGACAATGATTGTCGTAACAATCGAGCCCCCAATGGCGTTATCAACATCATAGTTTGGGGACCATACCTAGGGAGTTGACTGAGCTTTAGTAGCTCCATTAATGCCCCATTTGAGGTGATGGCGGTAATGGAGAAAAGGTAAAGGTGAGATACCTTTATCTCCTTTTCCAATGAAGATCTTAAAGGGATTGATACCTCTCATCAGGATGCCCTCATAATAGGGGTGGGGATTTCAAGATTCAAGGTCTTGAAGATCATGGTAGAAACTGGCAGCTTTATCAATATTCTCTTTGAGCACACATATGATAAGATGTGGAAGAAGCCGCTTATGCAGATGAAGCCATACCATTACAATCTGATTAGCTTCAATGGGGGGACCATCTAACCTAAAGGCATCATCACCCTTGTTATGGAGCTCGGCGACAACAATAACGTTGCTAAGTTACCAGTAAAATTTGTGGTGGTGGATTGCCCATCCCCCTATAATGCGATTCTGGGACGATCGAGCCTCACTAGCTTTAAGGTCATCACATCGTCCTTTTACCTGAAAACTAAATTCCTTACTTTAACTAAGGTGGGAATTTGCCAATTGGTTAAAAGCTCTCAAGGGAGTTTTATGTGAAGGCGGCTCGAGGGGATGGCATCTTTGCATTAGAGACTAGACTACAAAAGAAACTGGTTGAAAGAAGTATGCTAGAAGAGAACATAGAGGAGATGCAAATCGATAGTAGTCCTGACTAGACCACCAAGGTCGGCATTGAGACACCCTTTGAGTTAAAAGAAACTATTGTTTAGCTCCTACGGTCTAACGTAGAAAGATTTGCCTAGTTGCCATTAGATACGCCTAGCTTTTTGACCAACGTGGCAATCTATAGCCTCAAGATTGATGACTAGATCTAGCTTGTAAAGCAGAAGAGGAGGGACTTGGCTCCAGAACGATAGGCTATGATTGAGGAGGAAAGATACTTTGTTAGGGAGGATAAATACCCGACATAGCTAACAAATGTCATGTTAGTAAAAAAGAAGAATGGGAAATGGTATATGTGTGTCGATTATATCAACCTAAGTAAAGCCTATCTAAAGGACTGTTTCCCTCTCTCAAGAATAGATCAATTGGTAGACTCTATGTCGGGTTATGTTCTTCTGAGTTTCATAGATGCCTTCTTGGGCTACAACTAAATTAAGATGGACCTAAAAGATGAAGTCCATATCTCCTTCATCACTGGCTTTGGCAGCTACTGCTATATTATGATGCCTTTTAGCCTTAAAAATGTCAGGGCAACGTATTAGCAGATGGTGACTAACCTGTTTAAGCCCCAGCTTGGGCATAATATGGAGGTGTATGAGGATAACATGATCGTTAAAAGTAAGTAGCCTGATTTTTACATCAAGGATTTGTAGGAGGCCTTGGACAGAATGAGAAAATACGATATGAAGTTAAACCCAAAAAAAATGCATTTTTGGGTGGCTTCTGCTAAGTTTTTAAGCTTTATAGTCACTTAGCACAACATTGAAGCTAACTTCAAAAAGATCACCGTTGTAAGAGGCATAAATTCCCCTACCATTGTAAAGGAAGTATAGAAGCTCATCAGAATGGTAGTTGGGTTGAGCATATTTGTCTCTAGGAGTGTAGAGTTCTTTAAGATCCATAAGAACCCTAAAGGCTTTAAATGGGCTCCCTAATGTTAGACCACCTTCATGGAGTTGCATAATTTCTTGGAATACCCATTGATATTGTTGAAGTCTGTCCCAAGGGAAGACTTATACCTTTACTTAACTGTCAGTAACAAGGCGTTGATGTTTGTCTTGGTTTAAGCCAAAGAAAGGGAGTATAGGCTTGTATACTATGTTCCTTACATCCTCTAAGGGCTTGAGGTCAAATCTTTCAAGATTGAGAAATTCCCCTAAGTCGTGGTAATCTTAGCATGATGGCTTTAACCGTACTTCTAAGCGTTCCATATCATCGTGCTAATAGACCAACCCATATGCATGGTACTTTAGAAGCTTAATGCATTTGGAAGGATGGTCAAACATGCACTAGAGTTTAGTTCACATAGGATCTGGTATTAGCCATGAATGGCCTAGAAGGCACAAGTCTTAGTTGACTTTATTGTAAAATATACTAGAGAAGAGCAAAGACCATTAGGGGATGATAAGTTGGTATTGATTGTCCATGTCAACAGTTCATCTACTTTTGGGGGAAGGGTGCAAGATTAGTGCTTATTATACCTCATAAGATGATGGTCTGTTATGCCCTTAAATTCAAAATTGATGTAAGTAACAATGAGTTCGAATATGAGACTTTAATTGCTGGTCTCAAACTAGCTAAAGAGATTGACGTTGAGCACTTGGAAGTTTTCTCTGACTTTATGCCCGTCATCCAACAAGTCTGAGGTGAATATGAAGTTAGGGATGATACTATGGCAAGATATATTAAGAAGGTGAAGGTCCTTTTGATCAAGTTCCTTTCATGGAACATCATGAAAATTCCTTGAACCAAGAACTCAACGGTTGATTGGTTGTCCAAACTTACCTCAGCAGGGATATAAAAACCCCAGGTGAAGGGAAAAAAGATATACATCAAGTACTTTCTAGAAAAAAGCATAAGCTCAGATAGAGCCGAGGTCTTAGAGGTCAATACGGCTTTAGTGGAGTCAAGCTGGATGACCTTATCAGGGATTACTTGGAGCAGGGCACCTTATCGGCTGACAAGAATGAGGCTAAGAAGTTAAGATACTATGCTGCCAACTACACCTTAGTTGATGACATCCTTTATCAAAGAGGGATTAGCTTCCCTCTCCTAAGATGCCTTCATCTTGAAGAAGGACTGTACATTGTGGAAGAGCTGCATGCTGACATTTGTAACTATCATATCCAATCCCAGGCTGTTTACATCCAAGCTCTTCGGCTTATCTATTACTGGTTGACAATGACACAAGACATAAAGGAAGTAGCTTAGAAATTCCTACAATGGAAAAGGCATACTCCCATCACTCATGCCCCTACCTTTAACCTTCAGCCATTGATAAGTCCCTAGCCTTTCATCTATTGGGGCATTGACATTCTAGGTTCCTTCCCAAAAGTATTTAGAGGATGACAGTTCACAATAGTAGTCATCAACTACTGCACTAAGTGGGTTGAGGTTGAAGTCGTTGCCAAGATTACAAAGAGGAGCATAGAATCTTTTGCTCGCAATAGCATTCACTCTATGTTCGAGGTCTCCTATACCCTTATAATGGACAACACGCATTAGTTCAATAACCTTAAGTTCAAGGACTTCTGTGCTAAACATTACATTAACCATTATTTCAACTTAGTCGTGCACTTTTAGTCTAATGGTCAGGTCGAGACAACCAATAGGATCATCCATGGTAGCATCAAAGCGAGGGTAGATTGAGCTTAAGGCAAATGGCAGACGAACTCCCAAATATCTTGTGTGAATATAAGATTACCCATTGCACATCGAGTGGTAAAACCCCATTTCACTTAGCTTTCGGCTCGAAAGCTGCCCTACTTATAGAGTTAGAACTTCCTAACATCAAAACTCAGTCCTTTAATGCCCTTGCAAGTGAGTATATCTTGTAAGCTAAAATCGATACCATAGAAGAGATTTAAGACCTTGTTGTAGTACAAGTGGCTATCGATCAACATAAGGTAGCTAGTATTACGATAATAAGGTCCAGTACAAAGATGTCAAAGTGGGAAACCTAGTTTAAAAGAGGATATATGCTACAAGCTTACGAAAAAGATAGGGGAAGCTAGTCCCAAATTGGGAAGGCCTCATTAGAGTTAGGGAACACTGACAATTTACCATTGTATTTTGATTGATTCTCGTAAATATCATTGATGTACTTGTAAATTATCAATAATAGAATTTCATTCCCCACTCATTTTATGTTTATCTTCATGCCAAATTTTATCCTAGATTGTCCAAGCTCGTGATGAGTGAATGTATGTATCAACATCAAAGTAATTGAAAGGACTCTTGACTAACATATCTCTTCAGGCCAGGGTAGGTCGAAATACCACCTGCTTGACCTCTATCGGGTAACCTTGGCCAATAAGGTACGCCTTTGGTACATCTAAGGAACTCCCTTTGAGCCAGTTAGAACATCACTAGCCTAGCTCTCAAGATGACCCAAGCCATATATGGGCAAATGGTCTTACTGAAGAGTAACACCAACTCTTTAACTAAATACGTTGAGTATTAAGTACTAAAACATAATAACAAAAAGGGACAAGGAAAAGCAAAAAGGAAATTTTCATTACATTTGGAGCAAGTACAAAATAGAAGACCGACATACCGGTTTGAATTAGTCCTTACAAGCTGTTGTCTTATAAGGTAATCATTTACAAGGAACAAAAATAACAAAGAAGAAGAAAATGCCTAGGTCCATTACTTGGGATCAAACGGCTTTGGTAGTTTCGAAAAATCTAGAGCTTCAATTTGCTTGGAGGATTGATTCGCAGTAGTTTGAGTGGAAGGGTCCTGGGCAGAAGAAGGGGGAGGAGGAGTCTCCATGTGTTGGTCCTAGTTAGCATGGGGCTCGACCTGACCCTGATCTTCTACTTGACTGTGCTATGGAATGACCTCTTATGGAGCTTCTTTAGCAAAAGAGGATAGGGAAGTGTCATCTTAGACGGCTTAGAAGGCAGGTGTGGCTGCATTCCTTTTAGCATCCTTGATCTCCCAATGGATCGATTCATCTATGAAGTCTAAGCACTCTAAGTTTAGATGAGGGGACACTTGAAATACGCTTTCCCAGATCGCATGGCTTGATTTGATCATGATATCTTCACACTCATCCTTCTACTGCTCTGACTTAAGGAAGGATGAGAAAACCTTCTCCTTAATAGTAGCGAGGATGACATCCCCCTTCTCGAAATTGGTGATTACCTCCTTCATGTCACTAACCTCCCTTTAGAGCTCCCTTATCTGCCTCTCTAACTCTTCGTTCTAACTTACCATACTCAAGGAGAGATTCCTAATAGAGGAACACTCCTGATCCTTAGGGTTTAGCTTAACTTGCATCTTGGAGATTAATGTACTGAGCTCTTGGTTGCATTCATCGAGCTTGGTCTAAGCCTACTGCTCCTTCTCTAAATGTCTAGTTAGCTTGACCTTAGACTTTCGCTCTTCCTCGAGCTACCTCTGTAGCTTGGTGATCTCCTCAATGACTTCCTTATTCTCTTGTTCGCTCTTCTCCAATTTGGTCTCTAACCTTAATCTTTGTTATGAAACACAAGAAAACACTAGCTAACCTTGTGTAATTTTCCATGATAATGTTGAAAGGAGAAATCTAGTTCAATGCATCTCTTTCTTTCACTCTTTAGCTCATCTTAAAGACACCTTACCTCTTAGTAGGTGTAGTTGAAGTGCTCAAGCCCTAGTAGAGCACCAAGCCATTGTACTACACAAGGTTAAGTAATAAACATGATAGAAGTTTAAGAATACATAGTCTATTACGAGGCAAAACATTTTAAGGGGATTGAAGCTTACCTTATAAGCTATGGCACAAAAATGTCCCTGAAGATTAGGGATGTCAATGTACTTCATCTTTAGGTCCTTTTCCATAATGGACCAATTAACTGGAGTATAGGAACCTAACATCGCTTGATAGCTGAGGTCTTGGTAGGATAACATCAAGTTAGACCATTGTTGGCATAAGATCTTCCCTTAGACCTGTTTGGTGGTGGCCTTATCTGCTTTAAAGAGTTTGCTATTTTGAGATGTATAAATCACATTCTTGAACACCTTAAGAACAACACTTACATTTTGGCACTCATCTAACTTGGTTAGATTTTGCATCCCATCTGTTCAGTAGCACGATAAGGATAGGTTGGAGGAAGGTGGTTGAAGCTGATTTGAGGTACCTTGCTAATGCTCTTCGAGATATGCAAAAAATTAATGATCTCTCGAGTCTTCTTTTAAGGTTGTGTGCTTACCTCAGCTACCTCTTGGGCTTTCCTTTTTTGGCTTGCCAATGCTTCCCTTATGTTGGTGTTGGTCCCCTTCTTGACATCAACAGAAGGAGAGGATAGCACCACTACCTTTGGCTAAGTGGTGATTGGTACCTTCTCCTTTACCATGGTAGGTGCATTAGATGATGGAGCCATAGTTGACGCTATGACAGCCATTACAAGTTCCATGACAGGAGCTGTTAAAGGTATCCATTAAGGTACTAGTTGCTCCCTTCAGCTCATCTCCCTTGCACCTGATTTTGGCTTTGGAGGCTTAGTCTTTAGTGCGGCAACCTTCTTCTTTAGCTTCACCTTGGCTTGTTGCCACCTTAGGAGGTTTAGTCCCTTGAGTCAGGTTAACTCCCTAAAGCTTGCTAACTTCTCACATGTAAAAGAAAACAAGTGGAGTTAATACAAACATAAACTATGATAAGTACTTATAAAATTTGCCGTGTCTAGCATGGGTAAAGAGGAATTCCTATTCCTCGAGCGACGACAGATAGAGAAGTAACTTCTTATAAGCCCACGCTAGCATGATAGAGGAGTCAATTATGTAAGGATTTGGACCCATATCTCCTAACCACTTTTTCATCATGGCCTTCTCCATGGTCTGAAATAGTTAAGAGATCAGCCTGGAGAAGTATCTTTATACTATCTCCTTGGAGTTGATAAGCTCCTTATTCATCAAGGCCATGAAGGCATCGATCTCCATTATGGCCTCGGAGTCACTTGCACCCAGTTTCTTAGTTGCCTAAGTTAGGATTAACGGTGTCTAGCGAGTCTAGAAGTCAGTCTCTTTAGACAACTCTACAACCATGAATGAATCTAATCTGTTGAATAATTTTTTATGTGGATGATTTTGGATAAACATCTACCCTTTCGATCTCTTCGATAAACAGTAAAAGTTAAATAATTACAGGGTAGCTTGCACTACCAAGCATTCATAAAGGGCTTGAAATGTCCTTAGAATCCTCTACTAATTAGGAGGGACCTCAGTAAGGTAGATCGTGTTGTGATCAAAGAACTCCTTTTCAAAGTCTATGAAAGGGAGGTGCATCGTAAACTTGAATAACTTCTCATAAACAGCAAAGCACCTCTTGGAGAGGAGAGTTACCCTCTTGTTATCCCATACCACCTACAGTGCCATACTAGCTAAGCTCCCAACAAAGTAGGTCCTTAAACAACAATTCACATCAAACGGTTTATGGCTATTCAATCGTCTATTTGGCCTAAGACCATTGTTTAGCCTATCGAATAAAGTAATAGCCTCTTTGACTACATTGCAAGGATAAACATCATAGTGGATAACATTAATAAGCTCTACCCTGTTTATCTCCACAACTACGCACTTTGAAGACCTCCCCTCCCTTCATATTGGTGTAAATGAAACCTCTCCAGCTACCGTCAAAGGGGGAAGGGGTTCCCCAACTACCTTAGACTCCAAAAAAGTTAATCACTACTTAGAAGAATTAGACTCATCGGAGTTTGACATGACTTACACTCAAAAGAAGGATGAAGAGAAAAAGAGTGTTGAAGGAATTAAGAGAAACAAAACAATTTTCTAGTGAGAGTAAGATCATAAAGAGTGTAAAGTGTACAAAGTGCTAGTTGTAGGAGTATTCATAGACTCCAAGTATTGGGAAAAGCACCCGACAGTTATCAAGATTCAAAAAAGTGTAGTTATGTAATGCCATTGCGATGCTTACATGTAGCTCTAGTTTGAATTAGATAATTAAGATTAGTGTGATAAATGACTTAAATTGTATGCGTAACTGCATGGACATGACATGACAATTGTCATGTTACATTAATTATACCTTGAAAATGCATGCTAAGTTTATAATTTGAAAGGATTAACTTCACCAATAAGCTTTGCCAATGACTCCTCAGCTCCTCTACTTACCATGGCATCTTACTAACCAAATAGCTCCTCTACCTATCGTGGCATGTCATCAACTACATGACTCAGATAGTTAGTTTTCCCAATATAGGTATATGACCTCCACCTTAGCAGATGTAACTACATGGCATTAATCAAAATTAACTCCTTGGCTCAACATACCCCTTTACTCAAGGAGGTTGGTCTTTTAACTCTTATGTTTAGCACCTAATCCATCGAGTACTTGGGATGGTCATGATATGACCAGTTCAATTGGCTTCATAGGATACTTTACCCAAGACAAAATCTAAGCCTAACATGATAGCCTTGTCCCTAACAAATGTTAGGATAGCTCCCGCCTACATCGGCATCGTTATTTAACATGTCAACTACCTCCAAAGCTAACTCAGTTGAATGCCTAAGGAGCCCATCTAGCTACCCACTCTCTTTGCTACCTCATCAATAATGAGATTACATTGGAGGGAGGGTAGGAGTGTTGATAGGCTGTTACGCTTCGAAGCGGTAGAGTTGTAACAATCTCGCCGTATAAACCATTCTAAGATAGAAGTTGTCCTTACAACTGCTATCTTAGACCTGATTTATACAAGGCGTCCAGACTAACTCGCTTTGAAGTAAATACTTTGTAATTTAAATAAGTCATTTACCTAAGAAAGTGAGAAAAAATATATATACACTATAATTCGATTATTACAATTAATGTTTACGATATTTCATCGTAATCTATTTCCTAGTCATTACATTATTCAGAATTGAAAAATTCTAAAATAAAAGCTTAGATCTTAAAAATATATGTTTGTTCTTCAAATGTTTTTTCTCACTCCCCAAGATCTAGCAGTTGTTAGCTTTAGAATAATTGTACGTCGCTCCTCAGCCAACACTTGTACGACGTCTATAGAGATGTGAGCAACCACAGCTCAGTAAGTTAGGATGTAGGACTTAAAACTATACCATAAACATAATAAGGTTATCAATCAACTTATTAGATGCAATGCATGTTCAAGCAAATGCCATCGTACGATATTGTCCGGCCTGTCGTGAGATTAGAGAAATTGCTCTTGCTCTAATCCGGGTTGAGGAGTTGCTGTTAATGTAACAGCTTACGACCAAACCCAGGCTTGTGTAATGGAGACATCTCTCCTCCCGCGACTACCTTCAAACCACTGACTTCACCCTCATCGCAACCTCCTCTCCTATCACTTAGTTCGAGTAAGGATGAAGAATGGACCATTATGCAATCTTGCATTATCCCTTTTGAAAGGGTCGGTATTTGACCGGAGAATCCTAGGTTCCCTTAATGGGTTGTCATGCAAGTCCAATTATGGTTACGGATCGTATATTTGATTAGATCCAATTTAGGGTAATCAATCATCTCATATAAATCATACAATACAGGCCAGAACAACAAACAGAATCATAACATCACTCATAATCAAGCACATGTACACAACTAACTATCTAACAAGCATAACCAAGCATAATCTCAAGCTTCTAAAATACAGCATCGTATTAATCTCAACTTACTTGGACTTCTCACTCATTCACTCGAGGTCCCATTCACTCGAGGTCCAACTCGCTCAGGCCATCGCCGATAATTTCTATAATACAAATGTGGTTTCAGTTTTTTTTTTTCCATATAACTATTATAAGTTAGTTTTATCTTATAACGCTTATTATTATCTTTCGTTTAGGGTTTAATATGTCTAATTATTTAGGTTCTCAAATCTTTTATGATTATTCTAGGTTTGGGGTTAGGTTCAGGGTTAGGTTCAAGTTCAGTTTTTACATCAATTTCTAAATTAGGTTCTGGTTTGATTTCTAAGTTATAATTTAGCTTTTTTTTTTTTTGCATGTATACCTATTATTTACTAATAATTTATTCTACCCTATTTCGGGGTTCGGTTCCTAAATTAGATTCTAGTTTTGATTCTAGAATCTTACATATGGTCGAATCCTAATGTAAAATTAATCACATTAAGCTCGAGTATTTTAATATCCTATTGTGTCTTAATTTAGTATTCTAAACTGTTCGGTATACACTAATTCTAATTGGGATTCCAGATTTATTCCCGATGTGAGAAAATCTTATATTTTTTATATAATTACCTAAAATTTAATTTTTGTTTCAGATTTATTATATTCTGATTTTTATTATTATATTATTAAATTAAACTTAATTATTCATATTTATTAATTTTCCAATTCTACGTATTCCTAATTTTCTATAATTACCACATGATTCTTTCATTAATTACACTTAACACTTTAAAGGCTAGGATTAAGTTTCCACATTAGAGATTAACATCACTAACCCTCTAATTATTATCTAAATCAGTAATTAATGTCTTAATCACCTAATTAACCCAAATTACCCAATTTTTCTATCATTTTAGGGCTAAAAATTTACCTAAAAATTTCAAAAATTAAATTTAAAAAAATGGCTTCATAGCACTGTTTTATATTACTTAAGTATTCTACAGAAAAAATTTAAGCTTTAAACTACACTCCTAAGCCTATTTATTTCTAATTCTAACCATACTCGGTTTCGTATGATTTCTTAAGGATCATATATCACGGAATATATTTTCATCAAAATAAGATTTTTCCTAAAAACTACATACAAAAATATTCTAGAATAATAAGTTTCATAATTTTATAAGATTACACAAAATCAGGTTGGAAATTGAACTTATCGATTTGGGTGGCTCCGGCCACTGTCGGTAGCCATGGGTATGTCGACCCACCTGGGCACTTCCACTACCGTATGTTGGTGGTGGCCGTCTACTTTCAGCTGCTCGTCGGGTTTAGGATCTCCTTACAAGCCTCAACTGTACAGTTTTCTTATTTTTTTTACCCGAATTTTTTTTTCCAATTTCGATGCTCCTAATTTTTCTCTAATTTCTAACTGTCCAAATGAGCTCTGGGATTTTTTTCCCTATTTATAGAGTTTTGTGGTAATTAATGTGCATTAAATTGGACAAGATATTGCCTAAATCACTTAATTTTTTGCTTTTGTGTTGCTCTAATTTAATTGGCTAATTTTTTTTCTTATTTTTCCCAACTACCACTACCTAATTCTGGATCATTCCTTATTTTTTATGATTTTTCTTTATTTTTTCTTAATTAATTATGAATTTTCTTTAATTATTTAGTATTATTTTAATACATTACGCTTATTTTAAGTAATTACGCGTATTTTTACATACATGTAAATTCATATATAGTACAAATAAATATTTTTAAATATTATTTAGGTTATTTTATGATTTTTAGTATACATATAATTTATTTCTAATGATTCGTTAAATATCGGAATACATTTTACGCATTTTCGATAAATAACGAGTTATATACTTAAAATTTGGAATTTTTATATTCTTTTATTTTATTGCTTATTTTTTTAAATTCAAACTTACAGGATCATTTTACTAATATTTCTAATTTTACTTATAATTTAGGCTTGATCGGATTTTTCAGCCGATCGAAATCCTAAGTGACTGGTTATGGAGCTTACATAGGGTATTTTGGACATGGGTTTCTTAGGCCCATATCAACCTGCTTTGACATTGGGCCAACTTGATTGGGCCCATGGTCAGCTTGATCTACAAGCACTTGCCTGATTAGCTCATTGATCGACCTCTTAGAAAGGTCTCCAAACAAGTTAACACTTGACTATAGGATGGTTATAGCAGTTACTAGACACGTAGATGAAGCATGAAGACTTAATTAACCATCATAACCCTTTAGTTCCAGAACACTTTGGACTTTACCTTCCTACTACTTAGATCATATGGACATACAAATGTTATGGATTGATTTTTCAAAGCCCTAGTTGAATACTTAGTATGGGCCCAATGCTATGCGACAAGATAAATGTGATTCAAGATGAGGTTCGCTTAGACATTTTATGGGTTTGATGATCAAGAGAAGGTTCCAAAACAAGGAACGCACTAGAAGGTTTTAGAAAGTACGGATCCTTATAACATAACAGAACTGGTAGGTAAGGTGGTAGGTAAGAATTGATCTTATCCATTATATTGAATAAACCATGGCCATTTATTCCAAGAGGTCCTTTGTATATACAAGAGTCTCTCCTCATTTGTATTCATCTAGACATCATGTGGAATTCTTTTAGTATTTAGGGTTTCTTTCTCTACTTTCTCTCTCTAAAATCTTATGTATGTGATATTCAAGCTAAACTTAGCCTTCTTTAGTGAGGTTAGAAACGTTAAGTGTTGCATAGGAGCTTCGATTGGGATATACCCGTGACAAGTGGTATCAAAGTAAGACTATAGAAGAGATAATATCATTGTCTGGAGTCAAGAACAACAACTAAATGGTAGACCAAATGGTTAAAGGAGATGATAATTGTGTCACCAAGTAAAGGGTTATATTTGGGGATATGATGAACTCCTTGAATGCCAGGATAGATAAGGTTGAGTTGAGTATAGCCGAGGCGAAGGAATAGCTTGATGAATCCTAAGCCCATATGGAGGAGATTCAGGAAGAACTTCAAAGAGAGTTACAGGGGCCTTTGAACCAAGCCTTAGAGGAATTGCGACAACATGACAAGAATATTGAAGAGAAGGAGGGATCCCTGAAGGGGCGAGTAAATTCCCTCAGTGCTAAGCAAGAAGCCTATGGGGCTAAGACTGTTGCTGTCGTTTTAGCTATGCATAGGGAAATCGAAGAACTTAAGAATCAATTAGCAGCATGTTAGGCTGTTGTTGTTAATGGAGTAACTATCCAACCAATCACAAAGGTGGAGGTGGAGGTGTTAAAGCCATAGTGTTTTAAGGGAATACAATCCATAAGAAAAGTAGACAATTTTCTGTAGGGAGTTGAGCGATACTTTACGGTGATGAGGCTTATTGATGATGGAATTAAAGTAAGGAAGGAAGCCTTATACTTGAGGGATATGGTAATGATTTGGTGGGGAAGAAGGGTGAACGAGATTATTTCATGGCCACATTTTCTAAGGGAGTTTCGAGACTAATTCTCTCTTCAAAACGTAAGGAAGGAAGTTAAGATCAAACTCAAACACCTTAAACAATAAGCTCGTGTAAAGCAATATGTCTAAGAATTCTCTAAACTTATGCTCTAAATACTGGACCTTTACTAAGATGATGTTGTTGTTATTTTCTTGGATGGATTGAAGCTATGGGTTAAGTTAGAGTTGGAACATAGCGGGGTGGAGAATATCTCAAAAGCCATTGCTATAGTAAAATGTCTTGTAGAATGACAGAAGGAGGAAGATTGGATTTCCATGAGTAATAAAATGGAAGAAGAGGAAGATATTGAAGATAAGAGATCTCTAAGTCTCCTAAGAGGAAGAAGGACAGTACGACAACTCAAATGCTATTTTTGTGACGGACTACACTATGTTAGAGATTGCTCTAAAAGAGGACGTTTGGATGCCTTCCTTACAAAAGATTAGAAGGGACAGATTTGTACCATTTGTCTTCTTTACTCCATGAAGTCCAAACATATGAAGAGAAAAAGGGCTTGATGTATGTTGAAACTAGAGTGGCCAGAAAGAAGGCAAATGAGATGGTGGATATGGGAGACTCACATTTATTCATTTAAAGGAATGTCGCCAATAGACTTGGATTAAGGGTCAAGAGGATTAAAGCTTGACTTAAGATGGTTAACTCAAAGGAGCTACCGAGATATGGGGTTGGTAAAAATGTGGAGTTTAGCATTGAGGACTTATGAGGAAGGGTGAATATCAAAATTGTCTCTATGGATGACTTTAAGCTTGTTATCGGTATGAACCTGAGTAGGAATGATGCCATTATTGTCCCTTGTTCCAACTGTATTTATTGGCTTAACCAAGGATCTTAGTATATAGTTTCTGTAAGTAGGAGGATTAGACGAGCAACAAAACATAACACTTTAATGCAAATCACAACAAAGAATGAAACTGATAAGACAATATTGCTAAAAGAATGTAGTTTGACTTTGGTAGGGAGGCAGTGGAAAGAATAGATGGTAAAGGCCCATAAAGTTTAGAATTGGTAGACCTTACATAGCAATACTAAGTCTCAAAAGACAAGTTCGAAAAGGGTGGAGTGCGGCATTGGATTAGAGGAAGAAAGTAGACTATTTGTTGTCCTTAGGATATAGGTTATGTGGAAGACTAAGGCCTAGTTATGGAGCGGATTACAACTCACGAGATTGATTTTTCAAAGCCTTAGTTGGATACCCCGTATGGGCGTAATGCTGTACAACAAGATAGATGTGATCTAAGAATGAGGTCCACTAAGACATTTTATGGGTTTGATGATCAAGAGAATGTTTTAGAATAAGGAACACTCTAAAAGGCTTTAGAAAGTATAGATCCTACTAACATAGTAGGTAGGATTTGATTTTTGCTGTTATATTGAATAAATCTCGACCATCCATTGTAGGGGATCATTTGTATATATAGGGGGTCTCCACTCGTTTGTATTTATCTAAACATTAGGTGGAATTTTTTTAATACTTAGAGTTTCTCCCTCTACTTTTTCTTTATAAAATCTTTTGTGTGTGATACTTAAGTCGAATATAGCCTGCCTTAATGAGGTTAGGAGTACTGTATGCCGCATTGGAGTTTCGATTGGGATATACCCGTAACACCAGCATGACTATCGTGCTTCGAAATTTACGACGGCTTTCCTCTATGAATAGCTTTAGGTGCTTTAACAGTGAACCACCTTAACTCTTTGCACATTAAGCTCTCATTACATTCCCTTAGCTTGCTTATTTATCCTCCTATAACTTGATGCTAAGTTGAGTATTAGAGTCCTCGTCATTGGTCCTTCATTTGCAATTAGGTTGTGTTTATTCCCTTAAAGGCGCCATGTCGAAGAACCCCCTGATGCTCTTCATTGTGCTCTATTTTGCAAGCTTATTGCCCTTCACACAAAGCTTAACTTTGCAATACTGTACTGGCGAAATCATCAGATGACACTTAGTCAAAAGGCTTTAGATAATTGCTTAGCTGTGATAGACTTTTGTGTTTACTCTAATTTGCATTCCAAAGTTTCTTTATTCTCTTAGGAATTATAATCATGATAAGAATTATGCGAAAAAAAAATTAATGCTAATAGTAGGAATGACAACATGATATGAAAGGATTAGGGGGAAAAATTTGAAATCTCTCACAAATAGCAAAATCTAAAATTAGTATGAGTTGATAAAAATTGAAAAATTATTTACTTATGTTGTTTAATCAATCTTATGCTTCTTCTTTTTTTTTTTTTCCCATATAGATATGATATGAAATAAAATCAATCCAAGTTGGACCCATATTTCTTAATTTATTATTGAGACTAATTGATTGATATCTCTTGATTATAATACGGTAGAATTCTAGATTTTATGATGCTTTTTTGGTGTAACGGCTTGAATTTTAGCTAAAAATGCTCAATGGATAGTATCTTTGAGATTGCAACCAATATTTCGGTGCGAAGAATTCCACTTGCTATAATTATGGTGATTATTAATAGTGTAGATAGGAGATTTTGAATATAGATCTTTTAGGCTACACGGGCTTGTTCAGGCCTTGGATCAACTAGACTAAACCTATTACTGACGTAATTCACTAGTCTTTGACTTGGTCCGCTTAGTGATAGACCTACCTGAAGAATTTCTCGATAAAGACTTAATATTCTTTTATGATCAGTTTGATAACAGGACAGTTGTAACGGTTATGAGACAAGTGGATAAGGTTTAGAGACTCAGTTAACAACCACATCTTTATAATTTTGGAACACGTTGACTTGCACAATCCTACTACATAGATATGTGGATGTGCAGACATGTTAAACATGCTCCTAAATCAACTAGTCTTCCTCTATAAATAGACTTGGTGTCTCAACAGTAACTCACCTTGACTTATTTGTGCTTGACTTATTTGTGCAATATGCCTACTCTAATCTCTCTGACTTTCCTCACTATAAGCTCTTACTAATTTAAGCAAACACCCCAGCGCCCCTTTGTATTTTCTTTTGCATGCCTATTGTACACTTTTGTGAAGCTTAAACCCCTCATTCTCTACCAATCGAATCCTCGTGGCGATAAATGGGGTAGCATGACATTTGGTCAATTTGTTTAACCCTGAATGACAGTCCTTATACCGATCCAACTAAAGAAAAATATTAGGGAAAGTGATAGTAAATAATAAAAACTTAAGGTTAGACATTTTGATTTGAGGAAATAAACTAACCGATAATATAACCAGCAACTTTTTTTTTTAATACGTACAATTTTGGCAAGTTAACACTGATTTAAATAACAGTCCACTTTAGGAGTTTTCGAGTATTGGTTGGGAAAAAAAAAAAATTCTTTAGTAATTTTAAGAATCATTGAAGACTATGGAAATGGAAATGTATAAAGATTTTCTTTCTAACTTTTAATAAATATTGGGAGTTAATCACTTTATATTTTTGCTTAAATAATGAATAATGAAAAAGAATCTGGAATTTAAATAATGAAGAAGAATCACAGGATTTGGAGAATCTTTTTTATCTCAGTCAGACGTCTGGCCCGTCTGGTCTCTTTAGAGAAAGGGCGAAGATACTATAGAACGGTGCCAAAATTCCTCACCAGCATGACTGTACCGTTTGTCTTTTATTGCTTTCTTTTATAATTTTCCAAATCAAGCTTTGTCTTTTCTTTTCCCCCCTCTACCCTGGGGAAATTTTGCTGAAGTTATTCAAGCTTATGTTTCGCAACCTTTGATGGGAGGGAAATAGAACCAAATAAGAGGAAGAGAAAAGAAATGAATGGAAATGAAATGAAACTTGTTTTTTAATTTTGTGTTTGATAATAGATAAAAGAAATAAAAGAAAATGAAAAGAAATGTTTATTTGGTTTATTTTCAAAGATGAAACGAATGGAAATAAAGTTAATTCAAGACAAAATTACTCTCATTTTTATTTTTTAATTCTCTTTAATTTCTGTTCATTTCTACCTATTTTTCTTCAAAATTTGAGAAAAAAAAGCGAGCTTTAAAATTGAAATATTTTCACTCGTTTCCTTTCTTTTCTATCCATTTCTATTCTATCGATTTTAAGCTCCTACTTCAATCACTTCCATTGCCAAACATACTGCTTCCTTCCACTTCTTTTCGTTTCTGGCAGTTTCCTCTGATCCAAACATAGTGTGAGATTTATACAATTTCATGCATTTTTTTTGAACAAATAAAAGCAAAAAAAAAAAAAAAACACATTTTATTGTCTTACTAAGCCAGCAACTTCTCTTAAGATACGTCTAGGGTTTAGGGTTCCATATTTTCTTTTCTGTTTATTTGATAAGTGTATCGTATAATTATGATGTTATGAACTTACTTCTTAATAAAAATTTTTCTTTTTTCTTCGCCATATATATGAAATCTCATAAAAAACTACTAATGTGTCCAGTTTAAATGTATTGGAGATGAACTATTTGAGCTACGAGTGTTTAACTATAATAAAATATTATATCTTAAAACATTAAATATTCATTTTTTTATTTTAAATGAAATAACTTTTCACAAAAATTTTGATCATAAAACTATATAGAAACTTTTGAAATTTAAATTGTGATATATGCATAAATATTCTATCATTAGGATTTTTTTTTTTTAATCATGTTAACGTATGCTGTAGGAATTAAATAAGAAGTTTAAATGAAGAACTTTATATTTTCAAGACTAATTGTACTTAAAAAAAAAATATATGAAGGTTAAATGATAATTTCTGATTGAGTCAAAATTTCCCATTTTATCTAGTCGATATAATACTAGTTTCTCAAAGGCATATAATAAAATCAAATTCCCTCTCTTTAAATTATAATGTAATTGAAAAAAAAAAATTTATTTTGACAAATTATTTAATTAGTGTATAAAATTATTCTATATATTACCAGAAAGCATAGGGATATAATCGAATAGGTCATAATAGGATACTCAACATATTAAAAATACTTTAATATTTAGGATTGGGTTATGAAAAGTGATTTAAAATCCGATAGCAATTAAGGTTGGGTTATAGGATTTAAAAAAAATTCAATGAAAAACCCAACTTGGGAAAAAAAAATAAAAATAATAATATGAATATTAATTTGATTATTATTGCTAGAAAAAAAACTTTTGTATTTAGTGTAAGTGCAAAAGACGAGTGTGATATCTTCTTCTTTTTTTTTATTTTCTTTATCATAAAATATTGTTGTGGTAACTTGTTTGGCTGTAGATGACTATTAATATAATATTATGATTTAGTAATGTTTGGAATGGAGTTTTTTAAGTGATGGATTTTGCTTCTTTAAGTGTATTGTTACATATTTTAAAGATAAAACATTAAGTTTTTATTGTTTATTTATAGCATTTGTTTTATGTTATTTTATAGATTAAGGTTTTACGAAAATTTAGAATAAGATAATGACAAGTGCATTGGTTTTTAATTTAAAATTCGATCGGTAGTTATGGCCTTAATTATTATAATTGAAGGGATACTATGATTTGTGAATATTGTATAAATTTTTATAATTATATTTGTCTATTACAATTATATATATTTTTTATATATTTCATTATTCCCATTAACATTTCCTTAATAAAAAAAAATTAAGATCTTTCATGAGTTAGGTTGGATTAGCTTTGGAATTGATTTATTTTTATTTTTTATTTTTTAATAAATTCTTTAAAAATTCTATAGAGTTTTTCATAAGTTTTTGGAGATTATTGCTAATTTTGGACCGCGCTGATTGCATTCCGAAGGCAGCACTAGTCAGTCTCTCATGAGTTGGGTTGGGTTGGCTTTGGAATTGATTTATTTTTATTTTTTATTTTTTAATAAATTCTTTAAAAATTCTATAGAGTTTTTCATAAGTTTTTGGAGATTATTGCTAATTTTGAACCGCGCTGATTGCATTCGAAGACAGCACTAGTCAGTAACTGTCTTGTCTCATTTTACTCGTATTCGCATCATAAAGCAGAATCCTCTCTCTCTCTCTGTCTCTTTCTGTGTGTGTTTGTGTCATCATCCTCATCATCATCAAACGTCTTTCCAATGGGGTTATGGAGGCAAGTTTGCAAGAAAACACTGTTACGTACCAAAGAACATAGACTAATACGAAACGGTTTTGGTCTCTGCATCTCTTCTTATTCAACAGGTCCATCATCAACATCACCGCATGTTGCTGATGCCACTCCATCTCAAATTCCACCGTTTGATTATACCCCAGAACCTTATAACGGTCCTTTGGCTGATGAGATCCTGCAGAAAAGGAAGAAGTTCTTGGGTCCTTCTCTTTTCCATTATTACGAAAAACCCGTAAGCTTCTCTTTGTATGATACGGTGCTTGGTGTTTTGTGGTTTTATTAAGAGTGTTGGTTTGAATTTTCTTCTCTCTTTATTTTCTTTTCTTTGTTTTATGTTTTTTTGCGTCTACTGAGAAGTCACAAAAAAGTTAAGTAGTTGAGTGCAATTGGCCCCAAAAAGGAAAAAGAAAAAAAAGGTTGCGTGTGTAAAACAATGAGGTGTCATTTTCATGAAGGTGACGATCAATTCCAGATAGGGCGTTTTGATTTGGGGTGTAAATAATCTGAACGGAGTTGAATAGTAACGAGTTCGATTAGAAAATTCAAAGGTTTGAGCTAAGATTTGTAGGCTTAGCTCTGCTGGAAGTGTTAAGATCCTCCATTTTTGCAGAAGCTGTGTTCTTTTTAATTTATATTGAGGTTCAAATTAGATTGAGCTTGATGTAGCCTTAAACTTGATTCAAGCTGGATCAGCTTCGTGAACTCTTTGAACTGAATAGTTAGAATATTTGGATGCTTGAGGCTTTATGAGCTTCTCTCTAGTTTGAGTCGAGTTATACATCATGCTGACGTGAGGGGGCAATTTATGTTGGCAGGTTATTGGCAATATTCATTTCCTGTCAAATTAGATTTAAATGCATGCTATAAATATTTCAAGGAACTGGACATTAGAAGTAATTAATTCATTTTATAGTTGTTCTGTTCCATGTCACATCTGGTTTAGGTGGGTTGTTTACTATCATGGTTTATCTCTGTAATACTGTTTTGCTTCTGGGGCTTGTGGTACTTCATGTTTTACCTTTTCTTTCTTTGTTTTAAATTTCTCATAGACCAAAAGCTAGATGAAATACTAAGGTACTGTATATGAATGTTCTGTAGTGGGTCCGGTGTCTTCCATATGTTTTCTAAACGAATTTCAATGGTCAGTTGATGTACCTCTTCAATCTTTTCCTTTATAACAGCATTCTGTTGCATCCGATGATGCAAGATAAGTTCTATGATTATTTTTCTCTGTTCAATCTGTTTTTATACCAGATGATTTTTCTATGTGTAGCTAAATATTGTTGAAGGGAAAATGCAATATTTGTTCGATGAGAATGGGAGACGCTATCTTGATTGCTTTGCTGGGATTGTCACTGTTTCCTGTGGCCATTGTCATCCTGAAGTTCTCAATGCTGTCAATGAGCAAAACAAGCTTCTCCAGCATGCCACGACTATATACTTACACCATGCAATAGCTGACTTTGCTGAGGCATTAGCAGCGAAAATGCCAGGAAACCTGAAGGTTAATTTACTTTTTCCGAAGATGTGATTCTATTATAATAAGCTTGTGTAACTTATTGGTGTTGTTGGTTGTACACTAGTTTGGCTTGACAGCCAATGCCACTTTGCAACATGAAGATTCACGGAGGATTCATTTTGCACACTTTCTATCTTAAATACTAGCCTTTCCTGGATTTTAAGAGCTCCAGTGGAGAATGAGTCTTTAGCAATGATACTTCTAACCCTTTGATGCTTATTCCCTGCATTTTTCCCTTTTCCCTTTTATCCAGGTTGTTTATTTTGTAAATTCTGGGAGTGAAGCCAACGAATTAGCAATGCTTATGGCCAGATTATACAGTGGTAATCTTGATATGATTTCCTTGAGGAATGCGTACCATGGTGGGAGCTCTAGCACAATTGGCCTTACAGCCCTAAATACATGGAAGTATCCAATACCGCAGGTGGCTAGTCAAACTCTCAGTCTTGATGATTGACTATATTCACTTAAAAGGTTTTCTAATGGGCTGTCATGAGGACCATCTTGACATCTAGGAACCAATAGTTTCAAATTCTACACTTTTTGAGAATCTTATTTTTTAGGTTTTTTTTTTTTTTTTTTTTGGGTTTCTTTTTTCTCCTTTCCCCCTTTCCCAATCCATTTTTAATGTTTTTGAGGAGACCTGCACTTTTTCTAGCTTGCGCCAGTTGAGGTGGTAAAATGCTGAGGCTCTTTATAGGTGTCTATCTTGTGCCAAAGCAAGAGAGAGGGAATTTTTGAAGTCATGGCAATATAAGAGGTCCTTTTTATTATCATTTTCTGTTGTTATCATGCTTGGCAAGCATGTTTTCATAGACTAACAATTCAAGTAGTATTGATTTGACACAAGCAAAGGTAAATTTTGCTCATGCCACAGATGCTATAATCATTTCAATTACATATAGTAAAGCAACTATATGTTGAAATTTGAGTCGAGAATATATATCATGCTCTAGAGATATGCTGGAATTAAAATGTGAACCATTACTGATACATAGGATATGAAGCAGGGAGACATAGCATATTGAAGAAAATGTTTATTAATTAGTTAATGCTGCATCAGTTTTCTCCCGTTTGGATCGGTTTCTTTGTTCATGTGTTAGTTGATTAGTTTTTTTTTTGGTTTTATCTTGATATTAGTGTCAGCTTTGGTTGTTAATATTAGGATAATAAGTCTTGATTATTTTTTAGTTATTCTGATATGTATCAAGGGTGTAGAAGGTTGAAAATTTATTCTTATCTAATTTGTTAGTAGAAAATTAGGAAGAATATCTTATCCATCAAGTGTATCTTTTGATAGAGTATATATGTATGCCAGCCAGATTAATAAAGATTAAATGGGTTGTTTTTATCTCAATTTTATTTACCTATGACATTCTAAGAAGTGTTAATTCTCACATTCTCAGGGTGAGATTCACCATGTAATCAACCCTGATCCATACCATGGGGTCTTTGGTTCTGATGCCAGTCGTTATGCTCAAGATGTGCAAGATCACATTGAGTTTGGTACATCTGGAAAAGTTGCTGGGTTTATTGCTGAAACTATTCAGGTCAGCAGTGGGCTTGTTAATTGAGAACCTAGGTTGATGCTTTAAAATTATTAACCTTCTCCCTCCTGTTAATATGTGCTTTTAGGGGGTTGGTGGAGCTGTTGAGTTGGCCCCAGGTTACCTTAAGAAGGTATATGATATTGTCCGCAAGGCTGGTGGTGTCTGTATTGCAGATGAAGTTCAGACTGGATTTGGTCGTACTGGAAGCCATTATTGGGGTTTTGAAACACAGGGTGTGATTCCTGACATAGTTACAATGGCAAAGGTTTGTTGATATGTCACTTTTGTGATATCTTTATCTTTTTTAAGATATGGTACATGTACCATTTCATTAACAAACTTTGATATTTGTGGCTAATAGAAAGGTCTCTCCTTTGATGCAAAGAGAAAACTCTTTTATTTCTTTGCTTTGTCTTTGATTACATACAATATTTTCATTCATATCTGGATGAAGGTTCATGGTGTTGATCTTGTTTAGTCCATAAGTAATTCTTGAAATTTGTTGGATTAAATTTGTAATGATTCTCATCAGGGGATCGGCAATGGGTTACCATTAGGAGCTGTTGTTACAACACCGGAGATAGCAAGTGTCATGGTCCAAAAGATTCAATTTAACACTTTTGGGGGAAATCCTGTCTGTTCTGCTGGTGGACTTGCTGTTCTTAGAGTAATTGACAAAGAAAAGCGTCAGGCACATTGTGCTCATGTAGGTTCCTATTTGATAGAGCGCCTTAGAGATCTTCAAGAGAAACACGAAAGTAAGAACTCTTGTAGTTAAAATATGTGCCTTCTAGGCTTTATTTAATAGCTTATTATGATTTGATTTAATCATCATCGTCATCATCATCACCACCATCTTCTAAATCTGGACTTGGAACTAATGGCTTTCATATCAGCATTGACAAGTTACACCTTGCTTCTGTCGATAGTCAGCCATAAGTGCTTGGTTTTTTAATATTAATATATCGGGACCATTTGAATTTTAAGTACCTATAAATGTTTTTCTCAAATATGGTTGAAAATATTTAACTCTCTCAAATCAAACCCTTCTATTAAAGTAGCAGAGCACCGAAATACCAAAAAGGAGTAGAGCCCTACCTGCATATTTAGCCTAGCTATTTTACTTTTGCAATAGCAGATGGTAGGTCGTTGTTAGTGGTCCTGTAGATCCTTTCTAATAAAACAGGAATGCTTAAGATGGAAAACTTGTAAAGATTGATAATATTAATGATATGTGAGGTCAATTCGAGAGAGGAACTTTTCTTTCTAGTTTTGACAGTATTATTTAGTATTTGGTGAATAACTAGATTAATTGGTTTTCTTATGTGGTAACCATAAAATATGCATATGACCTGAACAAATTTCCGCCTTTCTCTTTGTAGCTATTATGATGCCTCCTGACAATCAGAGAAACTGTTGAAGATCCATATAAAACTAAAAGCTCCGAAATGCTAATGCTTTGTGGCACTATTACCATCTCCTTCTCTCCACATTCTCCTGCATTCTCGACGAACCTTGAGCATGAATAGGCTGTTTCTTATGCATTTTACTATGTATTGTTGTTTGATCCATCAGTTTTGGCCAGGTCATCAAGCATGAAACTATTCTTAATCTTTCATCATACTATCTGTTTTGAAATAA
Organism: Lumnitzera racemosa; assembly: GCA_024138005.1. Classification (NCBI taxonomy): domain Eukaryota; kingdom Viridiplantae; phylum Streptophyta; class Magnoliopsida; order Myrtales; family Combretaceae; genus Lumnitzera; species Lumnitzera racemosa. Next base: position 31,538,818 of record JAMXBC010000008.1, read on the forward strand.
ATCACAAGCTTTCTTTGTATAACTATTGCAGTAATTGGAGATGTAAGAGGCAGGGGCTTGATGTTGGGGGTTGAACTAGTCACAGACAGAAAAGAAAAGACACCTGCTAAGGCAGAAACCGCAATTATATTTGAAAAGCTCAGAGGTATTTTGCTTCATTAGACCAAAGTTAATGATTTCTCTTTCTTTCTTTTGGGTCTTAATACCACACTTCTGTGGTGCCTGGTTGAAGAGCTTGGAATTCTAATTGGAAAGGGAGGCTTGCATGGGACTGTGTTCAGAGTAAAGCCTCCCATGTGCTTCTCAAAAGAAGATGCAGGTATCACCTCCAGTTTTCTGAACTATACCCAATATAACCAATCAGTTTCTGGGATTTGCAGTTAATGAGAACACGTGTATTCTATTTAGTTTCCACTGGATTAGTGACGCCATGTTTTGACTTCTTGTTCATGCAGATTTTCTGGTTGATGCTTTGGACTACTCCATGTCCAGGCTGTGAGGACTCATCCTGCTCAACAGCGACAGAGACTTTGCAGGTTCTTGAGCAATGGAATTGGATTTTGTACAAGTTTTCCATTTTAGACGTTTAAAAGTAGCCCAGCTCAAGTCGATACTATAATAAATTATTAGGCTTTGTTTTTCCTTTATTTCTTTCTTGTTTATGATGGCAAGAAATATTGTGAAATGACTCTGCTATATAATGATGTTAACTTGGCTTATGTTGCAGTTCCGTTGCAAAACTATCCTAGTGTCTGTCATATCATATTTCATATAGGAATCAGCATCATATCGATGCCATTTCCAGATTCGAGCACTGTTGCTGAGAGAGAGCTAATTGTTTATAGCTCAAAAAAATGGTGCGTGTGCTTCTTGAGATGATATCCCCCCGACTGTACGGGATGCGGCAGCTTCCTTCCTTGGATCATTCCCCTTGGAAGTTCTGCCTTTCCTGTGACCATAATTCCACTTTTCTAGTAGTCTCACTTTCAGTCTAAACATCTATTTAAGCGCGGTGTGGAAGATGGAACACAAATTTTAACTTGCATTTACTTTTGACCCACAATGCAGACATAACTCATCTATCTACAGCTAGTTTTTCACCAAAAAACAGATGCATAAATTACAAGGGATTTTATGAACTAAAATTCATACAACTCAATGTCACCGTACAAAAGTAAAATCTACGAAGCCCCAGCAAAAATGATCAAACACCCTCCCTTGAATCGATAGTAATATATACAACTTCTCATTTTTAGGCCGCCTAAAAAATTTGAGCAGCAGAAGATTTTCAAGACTATAAAACCCAGCAATGTTTCCTTTGCTCTGTCATGCGACTGTAGCTCTCTTTAAGCAGGTTCGCGGATCCGAGAAGCCCAAAATGTACTAAAATCGCGTAGCCGCTGAAAATACTCTCCCATAGCAAGAAGGCCAAGAGCTGATTGGTGGACCGTCAAGATGTGCGACATCTGCTGCAATGTTTCTTTCCGTAGATGATCGGCCTACTTGACCAAGATTGTTCTGTTAGATTTTGCTGTCGTGAGAAGCATTTGCTAATGAAAAAACGACGTCAAGCAACCAAGCTTATGAACTATAATTACTCCCAGAAGAAAAGAGAAGGCAGTATAAAAAGAAGCAGAGATCAGCAGACATTTCAAGTAAACAAGCGTTTTTGCACTTATTCTCTCCCATTTAAAAAGTGATTCTCCATAGAATCTAAGTAAAATTCTGATGCAAATACTTACGAAATCAATTTGCTCAGGGATTAGAATCAAACTAAAAAAAAAGAAAAGAAAAGAAAAGAAAAAAACGATCTCCACGTATTCCAGGAACGTGAAAGCCAACTATATATTTCTTCTCATTCTGTCTTAGATGAGATTTTCTCATTGTCAATCATGCAGAACTATAGAATTAATATGAAGGAACATAGTGCTAATATGTAGTTTTAATTCTATTTTACAGCAACGTAAACTCTAGCAGTAAACCGAAATGGCTGGACCGGAGTTGTTGAGGCAAGTTGAATACTTCATAGATGATGCAGAACAAGCTTATGCATTCAAAGTAGAAGAGATGAAACCATTTAAGTGAATACAAAGGTAAGTTAGATCACCTGACTCACAAAGCTGACGAGATCTTCCAATTTCTCGACGGCTTCACCCGGATAACCGGAACTTAGACTCTCAGCTAGATTCTGCTGTAGTTTCTCCATACCTTGTGAAAGTGCATCCTCTGCCTGCTGACATGATTGCTTAAGGTTAAACACATTATAAATCTGACTCTCTGTCAAGGGGTTGAGCTGAGGCACAAGAACCTGCGTTTACGATAAATTTATGTATAAGAACGCAATTCTACAAAGCTTGTAAAAGCAATCAATCCAAGAAATACATAACATGGATACTTCTGCTATTGGCTAATGGAAAGAAATCGCACGATATGACAGCTTAGTGATGCCAACAACTAGTTTTGAACAGGATGTAGATGCTTCTGGTTACTTAAATATTAATATTACTTGGATGGCAACATCCTGCAAGTGCTAATGGTATTATCTTTTTGATTGGTAAATTGCATTTGACCATTCAACTCTTTATCTGATGGCAACATCAAGCCGTCACGTAAAGCTCATAAAACATGTGATCAATTGTCAACCTTCAAAATGCAGCCGATATCAAGAAGTAGAAGGTAAATGTAAAATATCATCTGGAATTGGCTCTGCCAATTCACGAGTTGTTGATTCGATCAGCTCCTCATGCACGTGACTATATCAAGGATGGTAATTTGCACAAATGGTTAGATCTCATTGAAGATGTATATAATCAACAAAGCCTTCAAACCAACAATTCTAATCTTATCCTTGAGCTTCCATTGGAAGCTTTCTGTACAAACCGATCCCCAAGAAATGAACAACATCATACGTACTTGCTTTTTTAAATGGAATCGAACCTTCAGAAGCTCTGATGGACGAAACCCTCCGATCCATAAGAAAAAACGTTCTGATGATGTCTTCCACAAGCCAGACATCACATAAAAGACATCAGTCTTTGCAGCAGCTGCTTTCATTTTGAAAAGCTTGAAATAGTGGCTCATCCCATTATCGACCATTCTGCGGAGCTCCATGTCACTTGCATGAGCATTCAAAGCAGTCCTTAGCTCACATACATGTTTGTTCTGCTCCTCAACCCATTCTCCATACTCCATCTCAAATGCCGTGATACCTGGTGATACATGATAATTGCAGATTACGTGAAAAGAAGAAAAACATATAGTCTAGCTCATATGATATAAGGAGGTTCATAAGAAGGCACCCTTTAGTCTCATGGACTACTGAAGCACAAATTCAAACACACCTAAGTTAATGGATCTGCATAACCCCAACTGACTAGCTTCTAGTCCTGAACCAATGTAAAGACCCTGCAACACAATATCAGTTACTTCTAGTCGAGAAATGACCTAGAAAGAAGTAAAAACCAGTTGATATGATACCTGTTGTCTAGCCCGTTCAAGCTCTTCCTCCATCTGCATAAGCTTCACACGGCTTGCTTCTAGCTGCTGTACATAGGCCTGAAGATCACAAACCAAATCAAAATTTCAGGTCAAAAACTTGGGTAGACATGACTCAGAGATGCCCCACAAGTAATCTACCTTCTTCCTTAAGCGGCTTTTGCGTGCAGCCTCCCGGTTTTGGGCCAGACGTCTTTGAATCTGTGGGTATAAAATGTAAAAATCAATATGTAGTAGATACATATATATAACCTAATAACGTGCCCAGCACCAAAAGAACAAACTCTTGTAATATGCATTAGAAAGAAATGTATCAGATGACATTCCTACAAGTTAAGGACATGAAATGTAAAATGTTTTCTTAGTTTTCCTTACCTTGCAACATCTTTGAAGTATCGTAGTGTACATCTCGCTACTTTATCATGACCACAAACAATCCTAGTATTTTAAATCACGTCAATCTTAAAGCATCATCTTGCTTCATACTTTGTTACAGTAACAAGTATGGTAACCCACACCATATTTACAGGTTACAGCTTTTAGATCATTCGGTTGTGTCGCTAAAATATGTTAGCAAAGCATGCTATAGATTCAATTACAAGGACATTTTTCTCTAACTTGGGTCTAAATGTGGACTAAGGAAAAATTTGTTCTCTTGATGTCATTTGTATTAAAGAAAAAGCGCAGAGATTCTGTTCTAGGATAGTTTCTAGTACTTGGAGATATGTATGATAATCACGATTCAACTAAGAACTTCACATGAGATTTGTGACTCATAAGAGGCTCATCAGATGGTTATACCTTTATGTAAATTGAATTTATGGAATGAGAACTAATCTATCATGAAAGTGAACAGCAGAGCTGCTATTCATGCCTTGACAAAGCATATGTTTATAAGGTGACATGTTAAGACTAGTTGATAAATCAATTTGCAATTGTTCTACACGAGCTATATCACCATCCTTGTGGCACTTCTATACATGGAAATGCGAAAAACTTATATTTGATGAGCATTATGGCTTTTTCTTCACAAACAAGAGCAATATAACAAACTCATCCACTGAATGAAATCAGAGATGTCAACTTAATGATGGTGAAGTAGTAAATCATAAGCACAACAAATCATACTGATTCAAAACATGATGGATTTGGAAAGCAGATGCTAAATAGGACCATCGCTTCAAAACAATCTATGTAGATTGCACTTGATACAGAACCATGTTACCTTGTCGTAAGATTTGCGTGTTTCCTGCTCATAGCTTGGTGTACCAAATGTACCTCGTGAAGTATCCTCTGACTATATAAACCAAATCAAAATTTTGGAGATTTCAGTACATGATTAACGTATCAGCCCAACAGGGAATAGAAAAGGAACAAATGGAAAAAAGTAGTCACCTGATTTTCTAGTTTTGGAATAGGTTCTATCTCCACAATTATGGACGGTGGTGCATTGGGATTTGCATTAGCTTTAAAATTGTCACTCCACATTCCCATTTGGTGAATGGGATCATATATACCCATCCTCCCTGGAGTTATGAATTGTGTGGACGGTGAGTTCATCATCTTCTTCAATCTGCCAAAGATATAATCAACAAATATTACTGAACAAGCATCATCAATCATACAATAAACTCAGATGATCAAATAAGAAGGTATCAGTATTATTAACCCTTCGCTTGATTTAGAAGATAAAGTTCGATTCTAACACAACAAATTTCACAAGAGTTCAGCTCAAAATTGGTTCATGTTTTTGTAGGTAGTCTAATCTCTATTTACTAGTATAACTTGGTACAAAGGTTAAGATACAGCATGAGATGGGAGGAAAAAAAAATTCCATTCACCATTTCTCCATATATAAAAAAAAAAGAAAAAATGATTTCTAAGATAGTAAACCATCACCGTCTTCAAGGTTTTTTTTTTTTTGTATGACGACACTGTCTGCAAAGTTGAGCTTCATCAACTCCCAAAACACATATATTTGCATTACAAGCTAGAAGACAACACAAGTGGATAGACAAAAACATCCTATTAGAAACACAGCCTAACTAAAGATATAGGGATATCAACTATATCAGACAAGTTTCATCTTACATTAGAACAACTTCTTGAGATTCCACCCTGTTGCTTCTATCATATGATCAACTTAGTAAGGTCACCTTAAAAACATAACAAAGAAGTTCTAAATTATTACAACACAAATAAGTCAAACCCAAAAAAGAAAAAAAAAAAAAAACAGAGAGAAAATCCTTAATATCTTCGCATACTAAGGAATCTCAGAACACGAGGAAACCAAAAGAAAAAAAAAAAGAAAAAGGAAAAGCCACACAGCAGAATGATAAAGAGGTGACCCGAGAGCCCTTCGCACTTACTCGATGACAAAACTATATGCAAACACTCAAAAACTTCCAAGATTCTGCTCAAAACCTTCCTAGATATTCCCATGAAAAAACTTTTACCAACTCCTAGAAAAAACCATTACTACTCAACTTATTATGGTTTGTATATGAAGAACAACTTTTCTTGCTCAAATTCTGGGTCCCCAAACACCCGAAAATGATGAAGAGAATTAAGCCAACTTAGAATCTAGTGGAGAAGAATTCGTCCGCTTAAAAGAGACACACTTGAAACTACTCTTTTTAGTTAGTGTGCTATGTAGTGTGTATATATATTTTATTTTCAATGCGTGGACATTATTATAATATCATTACCAGTATTTTGTTCATATCCATTACTTCATGCAAAGTATATAAATATTCTCTCTCTCTCACTCTCTTTTGGTCATATAAATGGTATATTGGAATGTTATTAAATTTGGCGTTTGTCATAAGAGTTGTGCTGAGTTACGTGGTGCCAGTTTGTGTGCAACACAGTCAAAGATACACTCATGTTTCCACTACTGGGCTAATGTGCGCACCAGGTAGACCAAAAGGGTCCTCTATTCTTATCCTGCGCACCTGTTCTTTCTGTCTTCCTTCAAATGCTAATTTAACCGAGAGATCAAGGTCCCTTCTTGGATTAGATTAGATTCATGGTCATATTGTTATTTCTTTTATAACAAGGAGTTTTCATTGTAAGTACGTATTAGGACAAGCATGTATCGGCACTAAACTTTTCTTTTTATTTTATTTATCGCAAGAAATTTCATGATAAACACTTTTCATTACAACTATCTTTCTCATCCATGCTAATATTTATGGAATCACACTTAACTTTTCTTTTTTATTTTTTTTTTAGTTTGTTATTGTAAGGACTTTTAGGATAAGCACTTTCATAACAAATATCTTTCTCATCCATAGCAATATTTATTGAAACTATTTCTTTTTTTTTTTATGTTATTAAACTTTACAAAGGATGTCATTACAATTATAATCTAGTAGTATAAATATAATATTTTAATGAGATAAACTAGGTTTAAATCTCCATTCTTAAATATGTAGATGGAAGAAAAAAAAAATTCTATGAACAACCTTTTTTTTTTTTTCACAATAAAGTCTCACAACTTTTAAAACATACAAACTATCAATTTAATTTAGCGCTTCATAAATTATAAAGTCGAATCCTAAAAATGGCCAGAAATCAACCATGGGACATAGCACACAAGGTTAACCAAGTCTGTTGATGATGTGAAATGTTGCCCCAAATAATGAATTTTCATTAGTCCATTGAAAGAGCTTGAAACCAAATTCATTAAGACCAAATTCTTTAAAACCAAATGTCATCTTTGATATTTGTCGGTAGAGATTTAAGTGAAATTGGGCTTTACGTAATTAGATGAGCCTGCAAGATAAAGAATAATGAGGAGCACTGGGGTACTGTTTGGTTTGGCTACTCTAATGCTTAACTTAGCTTGGTATGTAAAGAGAGTAAGAGTACTTAAATGCAAAGGGTAGTCTGTTGTATGCGAAGTATCAAGTAGTTCGTCATTAGGTGATAGTCTTATATTTATAATGAAGTAGAGTTGGCAGTTAGAGAGGAGTTAGTGGACTGAAGTCACGTTTGTAAGTATTGGATAATGGAACCATGATGTTTGACGTGTTCTACAAATGTAGGAGATAGTTATTAACTTGGTTATTCAGAGGTCTAGGTTCAAAATGCCCTATTAATACTTGCACCCCCACCTCCGATAGTGTCATTGCCATCGTAGAGGCAATGAGAGGGGAAAGATAAGCTCCTTAGGCGTATGGTCTATCTAGTATGAAGGCGTTTATGCTAGTAAGGTGACATGGTGATAGTGTTGATGTGCCAATGTAGGGCTGAAGATGTTCGAGCTAAGCAATGTAGGGGTTGAGTAGATGTAGTCTATTTGAGTAGGTTGTTACTCAGGTTAAGGTAGAATGCAAGAGATTCGACCTCCTTGGTCGCCGAGGGGTATCAAGTAATTGGTCCTTTGCTTGGTCAAGGCAAAGGAGACACCAAGAGGAGATTCAAGGAGACTACATAATCGAGTGAAATGCTTGTGTATTGATTCAGACGGGTGGCTTTAAGTGGGTACTTAATGGGTCAAGTTAAGCACTTTGAGCTAAGGTAAAGGTTCAACAGGTAGGGCGCTTTAGGGGGTGTAGAGCAGAGGTGCTAAGTATAGAGAGGCATTGGATGGTCTAAGCTAGTAGGATCGAGATGAGTTGACCACTGTCTGAGTTGCTCTCATTTATTTGTACTGAGGTGTAGTGTTGTAGAAGTGCCGAACGAGTTCTATCGTAGAAGTCGAAGGGGTCTTAGGAAAACTTCTTGCGAAAGTATCTTTTTGAATTCTTACTTTATCACGTGCTTTCATGGTACAATTAACTTGATGTGACATGTGCCCTATCTTTGTAGACATGTGTGCAGTTGCATGCGTTTTGTCTTTCAAGCGCAATTGCATATGTTTTTTTCTTTTGAATGCAGTCGTTTGATTAAAATTGTCTCTACGTGTTTACATCATAATGTTTTAGAAGATTTGTGCTTATACAAATCCTTACAACCATTGATTCGTTTTCCAAAGTATTCGACCTATAATACTAGAGTTGCTTAAACAAATTACTCTTTCGCAATCTCTCGCTTTCTTACTACAATTTGAGTAACCTTATTCTCTCTTTTCATCAACTTTCTTCAAAGCTTACTTTCTTTTTCACATTTCTTTACTTCTTTATCGTCATGATGTTGACTAATAGTGGAGCAAACAACGATGAGATGCCTTCTAATGTGTCTACATACAACATCACGATGGACTTTGAAGTTACAAGGAGTGACCCTTCTCACAGAGGAGAGGATGAAGCCACGTTGTTAGCACAATTGGATGATGATTCAAGAATGGCGATTAAGGTACTAAATAGGACAAGACTTATCAATGCCATCTTAAGGGATGTTTATATGTATGATCCCTTACCTGAGGCCGCGGATCTATTTATCGTGCCTGAGATAGATAGGGGTTCAAGTGCTCAGATTAGTCATAGTAAGCCTTTCGCAGTTAACTAGGTCTTAGCAAACTTCATGGTTATACCAATACTAAGCTAGGTAGTGCGATTGCTGACAAGGGAGGAGAGGGTGCCCTTATTATTGGGGAGTCACTTTGCAATGTTTAAAAAGTGTTTATAATATGGGCAGTACCTCTCTCGGAGCAAATTCGAGAAAGAGCTCTTTAGCTTCCATCGAGGAGGCTATTTAGAGGCTTGGTAGATTCCATTAAAGGTTGGCAGGATGAGTTCATGGTAGTGGAGTTGTTGGAATAGATAGAATTCTGGACACGATAGACCGCATTGGTCCGAACGGGGGCTCAGAAGTAGCTTGGGCTTCACCGAGGCAGCAGGGAAGATAAGGGCCTTTAGAGCACCTATTACAAATGGCACAAACTAGTATTATAGTTGGGATTATAAAATAGTATAATTCTCTTTTTGTAGTTGAAAAAAAAAAAAACTCTTTGATCATTTCCAATCACTTAAGAAAAATTAATAAAAGTAGTTCAACTGGAAGTGACATAAAAAGGAAATGAAAATGGTGTAACCGATAGAAATAAAATTTATTCGATTATTCTTATTTAAGAATTTTTTTTATTTCATTGAAAGGTTATAATTAAAAAGTTTACTATATTTATAGATATAAAAAAATAGAAAGGCCACAATAGCCATTACTTTTTGACGAAGTGTGAAAAGGTGCATTGTAATGATGCATAAATGATAAAAAGCTCAAGTTTAGAAAAGGGAATTTAAAGCCCATTTAAAAAATGAAAAAAAAGAAAAAGAAAAATCCCTTTTCACATTAAATGTGAAAGGACATATTTTAGTAAGCTTTATCTATTGTTTTTAAGTGAATTGATATTAGTAAAAAGTAATGTATTTTAAATTTCCACATGTTATTAGTAATAACTATATACAAATGGAAAAAGGTTTTCGAATATTTATATAAACGATATCTAAAAAATTTAATATTTAACAATTCTACTCATCTACAACGTAAAAAAGTAGAACTTTAACATGAAGATATGACTAATAAAACATGGATGATGTTACTAGATGAATAGGTTATGATAGACAATGGAATTGAAAACCTTATACAAATAATTACTTGTCATCTCAACTTTTGTATATTATATACTCATAGATTGCATATCTAAATTCATTATATACACAAACAATAAAAAAACTATGGTTTCTATATAATTTTTGTAAATTATACATATGATTTGGACATAACTTAATACAAAAATAAACATATAATGGTAGACAAATATTATTGCATTGGTGATCGTAAATATAATGGCACAAAGGAAGCATATAAGTAAATATAAAGGAGATATAAGAAGACAAACTTTCGTTATTAAGATTGAACATAAAAGACCTACAAAAGCAAATATGCAAAGATAATACAAAAGTATCAAGAAAGAGAATAATGAAAAAGAGACAAATGCTTGTAGGAAGAGGGTAGAAAAATTATTTTTACTAAAAAGAAACAAAAGTACTAAAAAAGAGAATAAAATAAATTGTTTTACAGAAAAGAGTGTGTTGATAGGTATTTTTTGATAATTATTATGTGGGATTATATTAGTCGGCCCAATACTTGAACTTAGTCTAATAATCTAGTCCCGGTATAATTTCCATTAACTTATTATAAATACAAGGCAAGACCCCTAGGTAAGGGATCCTCTTCTCCATTTCTTTCATTCCCATAATCATACAATAATTTGATTCTCATCACAAGAGGGTTGACTTAGACATTGAAGTAACTGTGTTGGAGCACCCTCTGATACCTTTTATAACCATTTTTTCGTATTTTAGGTATTTGTGATCATGGAACAAGAATCACCAGTCAATAATTGGTGCTGTTTATGAGAATTGAGGAAAAAACAAGACATAATCTTAATTACTAACAACTCTTCGCAGGTTGAGGGGATATCTCTTCCATTGATGGATTCCTCTCAATCTGGTTTGCTATACTTGACTCTCTAAATCTCTTTTTGAAATTTATTGAAATCTACCCATAATTGTCATTCGATCTTTCTTTTCTCCTTATTTTAAATTCATGCTACTTCTTCTTTTCCAATATATTCGTGATCCTTGATATTTGGTGCGAACTCTTGGTTCTTGTAAATTTACGACCATTTGCGTTGCAAAAGTTGAAAATTACTATGAGTAACCACTGTGATTTTACATGTTGAAGGAATTATTCACTTGTGATAGTTCGAAGAAATGTTTTGCTTTGGAGAATTTAAGAGATATTGATCATGAATTGTGAACAAATTCTTATATAGATGGAGTTTTACGTTTTTATTATGTTGAATATTATATTTGGTTTTAACTCCTCATTCTAGTATCTAGAAAAGCAAATTGCAAACCTTATGAATAAAAAGGAAAAAGAAAGAGAAGTGATGAAGTGGAGGTGGTTATATGCTTATTTTCCCTTTGCATATCTCCTGGAGTTGCAAACGAACTGACACTTACAAATGTTAATCGCACTTTCAACTTCCCATCAATTTGGCCACATACTTTACTTAGAGGCATGTGATGTTTTAATTGCCATCAAGCCTTACACTTAGAGATAGAGGAGATCCAAGGGATAGTGGAGTTCGTTTATTGGATGATGGAGAATTATTTTCCAAAAGTACGATATAGATGTACCAAATTGCTGAATAAAAAGAGTGGCTATACTAATTCATGACAATTTATCTTGGTCGTTGATCCAAACTACAGTAACTTGAGTGAATCTAAGTGCAAGCGATTGGCACTCGAGACCTTCACAACAACAATTCTTATTGTGTCAAGCTAGTCGCACATGGTAATTCACTGTCAAGAAGTAGTCAGGCCAAATGATATCCAAGCTATAAAACCCAATCGATTTGATCTGCCATGGATCAGTCTTAAGATCTCAAACTATTTAACTAGGTGCTTAACCAACTTCGAATTGTTAGGTAATGAGCAGTAGTCTACAGCTCTAGATTGCTGCAATGGTTGTGTGCTCCCCCCACAAGTTGCAGTGGAAAATCTAAGTTGCTTAACTTTGACCAAGTTCATTCTTTCGTAGTTGAAATCCCGAACTATTGAGCAATAAACTACACTAGCATTGCTGAAGCACTTTTGAATAGTGGAGTTGAAATTTAATGGCTGAGTTGCAAATGACAATTCCAAACTTTATTCTCTTAATTCGAGTTTATCTAAGGTGTGACTAAGCTTTGGTGTGACGTTGATGGAAGTTCAACTCATACTAATGGAGCTTATCTAAAGTGTGCAACTAGATAAAAGGAATGATTAGGCCGACATGAAGACAAAAACCGAGTTCAGTACATGTGGATGAAATCTTAAGAATGTACCATACTATTGTCAGCCCAAAAGTGCTAAGAATGTGTGCTTCCATGGTCGTGTACCGAGTGGCCAATAATTTTTTCCAAGCTTACTTTGGCTAAGCTTGTAGTCGAGAGCCAAGTTCTTGAGTTGAGCTTGCTCTTCATAAACTAAGGCACTATCTAAGCTTTGGGATTGACCACCGAGTCTGTCGCCTGAATTTTACCAACCTAAGCTAAAAGTTACAAGCAACTGGGGAGCATCTTATTTATCTAGTTGACCTAATATTTGATTCCATGTCGAGCTTTGTGGAGCAATGTCGACATAAGCGCTGTGATAGCGAACATCGTCTAAAGCCATTGGCAAAGAATTGACTAAGCTCCAATGCCGACTAATGACAAAAGCCGAGAGGCTAAGTCTGTCTGAGTTAACTAGTAGCTGAGTAATTATCCATTGCCTTGCCAAGCGCAAGGAATGATCGAGGTAACACAACTTTGAGCACATTTGAGCTCCTATCGACTAAGTCAAGCTCCATTAATGATGGACCCAAATGACTGCAATAATTTAATCTAGCCATGAGTTGCATATGTTATAGTTGCAATCGAGCTGCAACTCCACTTGTCGAGTTGCCGAGTAATAACTTACTCGAGATGCCGATTAACTTCCTTACTGAGTATTAGAGAGAATGCCTTCGTAGTTGAGTGCTGAGAACAATCTATCCAATGTCGACCATAGCTGTTGGTTCACAAAAGCTCCAAATAACCAAGCATAAATTATATGTAACCTGAGCTCATCATCAATTTAAGCCAAGCAAAAAGAGGTGGTGTACAACTTTCTAAGCTATTTAGTTAGCTCTTAAATTCCAAACTATCCACCATAGCCGAGTGACATCAACTGAGCACCAAATTGCATCACCCCAGTTTGTGTCAAAAAAGCGTTACCGATCATACCGTGATGCTGAGAAGCCAAGCTTTTCGATTCAAATCAAGTTGCCGAGCTATTGTACCAAAACGCCGAGTATGTCTAAGCTGTCATCTTTAGTGTCGACCAGCAATTAGAGTAGAGTTGACTAAATCAACTTCCTAGCTATGTCATCAAGAAACTCTAATAAAGTAAAAGCCAATTCCCAACTGCAACTAAATCAAGTTGAAAAACTACACTTCAATTTGAACAAGGAAAGAGACTTGATACACTCCCAAGTTTGAAATCCTAACTGTTACACTAACTAGTCAAAGCTATAAATTGTTATACTGGCAGCAAGCCGAACGCTACTCACCGAGCAACGAATGGCCATGAGCTTCGGCCAAAAAGTTTTAGGCCATGAGCTTCGGCCAAAAACTTTTAGGCCAAGCAACTTAATAGTACCTCCTCATGGCATAGCCAAGAGACTTAAAAGGATAGCTGAGTCTTTCCTCAAATGAAGTACAGTTGTCCACAAATGCTCCAGTAAGCTTCGACACGGCAATGTTAAGTTATAGGCATGTAGCTACTTAACAAGAGAGAGACAAATAGAGCTGAACCTAACCTACCATGACCTAAGAGAACAAAGCATCAAATATCTCATATCTCAACTGACGACGACTTGGATGAGCGATTGCTTGCAAAGGGAAATAATAAGACTACTGTAAGCCTTAAAACTAGCTATTCGAGGTTTCGATCGGTTGAAAGACCCGATCGAGCCTACATTATAAAGTAAAGCTAGAAATATTAGTAAAATGATCCCATAAGTTTAAATTTAAGAAAATAAGCAATAAAATAAAAGAATATAAAAATTCTAAATTTTAAGTGTATAACTCGTTATTTATTGAAAATGCGTAAAATGCATTCCGATAATTAACAAATCGCTAGAGATAAATTATATGTAAACTAAAAATCATAAAATAACCTAAATAATATTTAGGAATATTTATTTGTACTATATATGAATTTACATGTATGTAGATATACGCGTAATTACTTAAAATACGCGAAATGTGCTAAAATTATACTAAATAATTAAAGAAAATTCATAATTAATTAAAAAAATAAGAAAAATAAGGAAAAATCATGAATGATCTAGAATTGGGTCATGGCAGTTGGGAAAAATAAGAAAAAATTCGGCCAATTAGAATAAGCCAACATAAAAGCCAAAAATCAAGGGATAAGGCAATTGTTTTGTACCATTTAATGCACAATAAATCCTCTAAAGTCCTATAAATAGCAGGAAAAATCTAGGAACTCATTTGGACAGTTAGAAATCAGAAAAAATTAGAGAGAGGCAAAAATTGAGAGGAAAATTCGGTTTAGAAAAAAATTAGAAAAAACTGTGCAGTTAGGGCCTTTAATGGGAACCCCCACCAGACGAGAAGCTGGGAGTGGACGGCCACCACCACCACACGGTGGTGGTAGCGCCCAGGATGGACGACAAGGCCACGGCGGCCTGCGGTGGCCGGAGCCACCCATATCGGTGAGTCCGATTTCCAGCCCGATTTTGTATAATTTTGTAAAAATAGTAAATATTATTATAAAATTATGAATTTTTTTTATTCTAGGATATTTTTGTATGTAGTTTGTAGGAAAAATATTAGTTTGATGAAAACATGCCCCGTAATATATGGTCCTTAAGAAATCATGCAAAACTGAGCACATTTCGGTTTAGAAATAAATGACCTTAGGAGTATAGTTTGGAGCTCAATTTTTTTCTGTAGAATGCTCATGTGATATAGAATAGTGCTATGAAGCCATTTTTTTAAAATTAATTTTTGAAATTTTTAAGTTAATTTTTAGCCCTAAAATGATGAAAAAATTGGGTAATTTGGAGTTAATTAGGTGATTAGGATATTAATTACTGATTTAGATAGTAATTAGATGTTTAGGGATGTTAATCTCTGATGTGGAAACCTAATCCTAGTCTATGGAGTGTTAAGTGTAAGTAATGAAGATGTTATGTGGTAAATGTGGAAAATTAGGAATATGTAGAATTAAAAATTAATAAATATGGAAAAATTAGGTTTAATTAGATAATAAAATAATGAAAATCAGAACATAACAAATCTGAAAAAAAATTCAATTTTAGGTAATTATATGAAAAATGTAAAAATTTCTCACAACATGAGTAAATTCTGTACACTAATACGGATTTAAGTGTACCGGGTGGAATAAAGTGCCGACTAGGGGTAGTGATAGTACTTAGGGTATCTGGAAATAATGTGGTTAGTTTCACATTATGAGTTGAAACAAATTTCTAGGGTCCGGGTACAAAACGGTACCTAGAAATTGAACTAGAATCTAATTTAGAAATCGATGCGGAACCCAAACCTAAACCCAAACCTAGAATAATTATAAAAGACTTAAGACTTAGATAATTAGGTATATTAAACCCTAAATAACACATAACAATAAGCGTTATAGGATAAAATAAACTTATAATAGTTATATGAAAAACTGAAACCACATTTGTGTTATAGGGATGATCGGCGATGGCCTGAGCAAATCGGACCTCGAATGAGTGAGCGAGGAGTCGAGGTAAGTTGGAATTGATACGATGCTGTATTTTGGAGGCTTAAGATTATGCTTGGTTGTGCTTGTTAGATTGTTGAATGTGTGCATGTGTTTGATTATGGGTGATGCTATGATTCTGTTTGTTGCTCTGGCACATATTGTATGATTTGTATAAAAGGATTGATCACCCTCAACTGGACTTAATTAAATATCCGACTAGTAATCATAATCGGACATGCATGGCAACTCGTTAAGGGAACTTAGGACTCTCCGGCCAAATACTGACCCCTTCGGAAGAGATAGCGCAGGATTGCAAAATGGTCCCTTCTTCATCCTCAGTCGAACTAAGTGACAGGAGAGGAGGTCGCGACGAGGGTGGAGACAGTGGTTCGAAGGTAGTCCCGGGAGGAGCAAGGTCTCCATTACACAAGCCTGGGTTTGGTCGTGAGCTGTTGCATTAACGGTAACTCCTCAACCCGGATTAGAGCGGGCGCAATTTCTCTAATCTCACGACGGGCTGGACAACGTCGTGCGATGACATTTGCTTGCACATGCATTGCATCTAATAAGTGATTGAAAACCTTGTGTTTTTGGTATAGTTTTAAGTCTTCTGTCCCTACTTACTGAGCTGTGGTTGCTCACATCCCTATAGACGTCGTGTAGGTGCTGGCTAAGAAGCGGCAAACAACTATTCTGAAGCTAGCAACTGCTGGATCCTGGGGAGTGAGGAAAAACATTGAAGAATCAACATATATATTATTACTTTTCATTTCTGAATTATATATAACTTTTCTCACTTTTTTAGGTAAATGAATTATTTAAATTATAAACTGTCTACTTCAAAGCGGGTTAGTTGTGGACGCCTTGTGTAGATCAAGTCTAAGATACCGGTTATAAGGCCAACTTCTATCTTAGGATGGTTTACACGGCGGGGCTGTTACGACTCTGCCGCTTCAGGACGTGACAACTACTGCACTTCAAGCCTAATTCATGTGTTGATCCTTATCGAGATGAGTGAAAGTTCTTTTTTTTTTTTTCGCTAGTTTTACTTAATTCAATAATTTATTTTTAAGATACGTGATTGATGATTGTTCCCCATATCAATCAATTATCAATGTCCAAATTTAAACATGGATGATATATTATCTATTTACATCGAGCTCCATAATCTAAGCTTTAACAAGCCTATTTCCACATCTTTATAAGGGTATGAAAACTCAAAAGTATTTTGGGGACTAAACAAATCCCTTTGCTTTAAGCCAATGCAAACGTGATATACTAACGGGCTACTCCTCAATGGCTTAAAGTCTTACACACTACGGACGATGAGCTAGTGTAAACTCAATTACTTTATCTAACAGATAGATAATGAGCTATTTAAAAACCCTAAGCCATCAAGCAGTAAAGGGTAAAATACTCTTTAAGTTTGAGAAATTACATGGATGACGAGTGAAGAAGCCCACAGTCCTATGCATTGACAGACTATAAGCTAATTAGCTTACTTTATAGCTCTACTTAGCACAGGTTATACTAAGCTCGAACGATCTGCATGCTTATCCAGCCTCTTCAGGCACATTGGCTTTTACAAGCCCTTGTCTCTCCAGGAGTTCTGGCCTCTTTAAGCCCTCGCCTTTTCAAGCACATCATCCTCTTTAGACCTCCACCTTTTTAGGTGCTCTAGCCTCTTCAGGTGCTCCAGTCTCTTCAACCGTTTTTGCCTCTTTAGGTGCTCCAATTACTTTCACTCTTTGCCTCTTCAGGCCTTTGCTTCTTCAAGCACTTTAGCTTCCTTGGGCTGGGATTACAAAACTTTTCAAAAATCTCACAAAATCAACCTCCCTGAATACTCTCTTTTCTAACTTTATCACTAAAGAGAGTATGGAGTAAGTGTTGATAGGCATTTTTTGATAATTATTATGTGGGCTTATATTAGTCGGCCTAATACTTGAACCTGGTTCAATAATCCAATCCATGTACAATTTCCATTGACTTATTATAAATACTGGGCAAGATCACAAAGTAAGGGATCCTCTTCTCCATTTCTCTCATTCCCATAATCATTCAATAACTTGACTCTCATCATAAGAGAGCTGACTTAGGTATTTGAGTGGTCGCGTCGGAGCACCCTCCGGTGCTCTCTATAGCCATTTTCTCATATTGCAAGTGTTCATAACTAGGAAGGAAAATCGCTCGTCAATAGAGTGGTTGAGAGAAATATAAGAGAAAAAAATCAATAATAACGAGGTATTATTGAAACAATTTAATATCAAAGAGTATAATTTTAAATAGGTTAAATTGAAAAGATATGATAAATCGAAAGAACGTGAGATTAAATTGAAATGGAAAGATTCTATAGTATTATCCTTTATTTTGAAAGAATCAGTTCTATCCATAATCTCACCATTCATTTTCATGTTTTAAATCTGAATAATTAAATTCATAGATTATTTAATGGTTCAGATTTAAAGGTGATTAAATCAATGGTGAAAATGATAATTATATCGGTCTTGTGAAAAAAAGGATGGGATCATAGAAAAATCCATTGAAATGATATGGCAAATTAAACAGACGTAATTATTAAAAAAGCTTTCGAAATTATATATATAATAGATCGAAAAGAGAAGAGATTCTATAATCCTGTCTTTATTTTTTATAGGTTCGATCCTGTCCCTCATTCCACAACTTATTTACACTATTTTAAATCTGAACTATTGAATTTATAGTCCATTCAATGATTGAGATCTAAATAAATACAAATTAAGCCCAAGATAGAAGATGGTATCAGTTTCCTAAAAAATAAAGACAGAACTGTAGAAAAATCCAAAAAGGAGTAGTTGCGAATAATATAAAACAAAAAAAACAATAATGAAGAGATATTATTGAAAAAATTTAATATTAAAGAGTATCATTTTACATAGGATAAATTGAAAAGTTATGATAAACGGAAAGGACGTAAGGTTAAATTAAAATGATATGGTAAATTTAATGGATATGACTATTAAAAAAGCTTCTGAAATTATATATATATATATATATATAATAGATAAGTATGATGTGAAAGCCATTGTTAGATTATGTAAAAATATAATAACTATTAAAGTTTTAAATGGTAACTAAATAGTTTTCCTTTTTATTTGAAATAATGATGCGTTATTACGGAAGAGATTTTATCTTTTCAAATATAAAAATGTAAAAATTTTTTAATATCAAGAGTTATGTTCTTTTACATTATGCCATATGAAGGTTGCAACTTTTTTACATAAAGGATATGTGTCTCTTTTAGTGTCTTTGGAATAGATAATTCATACGTAAAGCATTTCGAAATTACATACATATGTGCATACATATATATATGTATATATATTTGACAAATATTTTCCTGAAAAGCATCAACTATCGTAAACTAAATTATAGCAGTATGATTTTTCATTCTTACTCTTTTCAATTTTTTTTTTTTTTTTTTTTTTTTACGTTAAGAATTCTATGATGCATGAATGTAGTTTTTACATTACTAACCATACTAAGTAAACTGTTACATTCAAAGTTATAGTAGTGGATTAATTTATTAAAAGAAAAATTAGAAAAGCATGGTTTGTGTTTTAATATTTTTGACAACACATGATTCATGCTTTATTATTATTTGTTCATGTTATTTAGAAGATATGTGCTAGTTTGGTATTAGTTCACAATTATTAGGAATAGAACTTATTCTCTCTCAAGAAGATAAGCTAATAGCTTTTTCATTAAGAAATTGAGTGATACCAAGCAGAAGGAGAGTATTTATGATAAGGAATTTTATTTAGTGGCACTACTCTCAAGATATGAGAATGCTATCTTATATCTAAAGACTTTATGATGTATTATGACCATGAAATTCTAAAGTATTTGAGAGTCAACAGTTACTTAGTAACAATATGCATTTTAAATGGTGTGAGTTTCTATAGAAATTTCCACTCAAGTTGAAGCATAAATCTAGTGTCTAAAGTTGAGTTGTTGATGCTTTAAATAGAAGAGCATTCTTATTACTTACATTAAGCAATGAAATTAGTAGGTTTGAAAAACTTAAGGGAAAGTATGAGTAAGGTAAGGATTATGCTAATATTTGGAGTAGAATTTCTCAGAACCAACCTTCTGATAGATTTTATGTACATGATGGATTCTTATGTATGAGCATCAACTATGCTTACCTAGAACTTCACTTTATAAGCAAGTGATTTAAGAGTTGCATAGTGGAACATTAGCATGTCAATTGGGTAGAGATAAGGTACTTACAGTGAAATAGAGGTTTATTTGCTACATTTACAAAGAGATTTATTGAAAGATGTATTATACATCAGAAGGTTAAGGGAAGTCAAAGAATATTGGGTCACATATGCCTTTGCTAGTATTAGGAAATATTAGGAAGGACTTATCCATAGATTTTATGTTGGGATCACTGAGAACTCAAAGATAATTGATTTTGTTTTTTAGTGGTTGACAAATTCTAAAAAATGACTCATTTTATTCCATCTAAGATGACTTATAATGCGGTAGGTTTGTGAGAATGCTACTAAAATTTAAGAATCAAACATTTTATCTATTACTTTTGATTGTGATAGTAAGTTTATCAACTACTTTTGGAAGACTTTATAGAGAATGTTTGATTCTTAAATTTCAATAGTACTACTCACCCACAAACTAATGGGTAGACTCAAGCTATTCATAGAACTTAGGGTAATTTAACTCGAAGTATTTGTGGACATAAGCCAAGGTAATGAGGCATTGTATTAGATTAAACGGAAATATAATAATGTTGTTCATAATGCTACTAAGAGATCACCATTTTCTATTGTGCATATAAAGGTTCCTTAGCATAACCTTGAGTTGACATAATAGAAAGGTTCCTCATCATAACCTTGAGTTGATTTAGTTACCTTAAGGAGAGGGTATGAACATTCAAGCTAAGAATATGGTTAAGTAGATTATTGAAGTGCATAATGAAGTGAAGCAAGAGCTTAAATCTACAAATCAAAAGCACAGGATAGCTATTGATAAGGATAGAATTAGCGAGATGTTTAATGTGGAAGATTGGGTTATGGTTAATCTTCACAAGGAGAGGTTTCTTGTTGAAACATAAAATAAGTTGCAGTAGAAGAAATATGGACCATATAAAATACTTTAGAAGATGAATGGCAATACTTATATCATTGATCTTCTTGATAATATAGGTATTTCCAAGACCTTCAATGTTGCAAATCCGTCTTTGTATCATGATTCTACAAAACCACTATATCTAAACTTAAGGTCAAGATTTTCCCAAATGGAGGAGACTAACGCAGATGAGTTAAGATGATAAGTCATAGACCATTTATATCATCAATAGTAGGGAAGGAAGAAATCAAAACTTGGTTAGTTTTGTCTAATAGCTAGTACCAAAATTATTGAAAGTATCATTAGTCAGAACTAGTGGGAAGCTAAACACTCACAACTTTTAATTTTCTTTTCAAATTTGAGAATCCATTTTGGGAGGTTATAAGTACAAGACTGATTTGGGTCTATTATGGCTTAAAGCAAATTGCCAATAGTTTTGAAGTCAAATTTGTGTGTTTTGCAAGACATGAAGTTGTGAAAGACAATGTCATTTTAAGGAAGTATATCTATAGTTTATTTCCATTCTTGATTTATCCAAACTTGTATTTTATTCAATTTCCTTATTTATTCAAGGATTATGAGATTATAAATATCTTAAAAATCAGTTGCATTGATAGGCTTTATCATCTATTACATTTGTACAATTTTCTTCCCCATTTATTGTGTACTCATATGTTTATATATATACACACAATACCTTTCAATAATTTATAACGTAAAAATCAAAAGATTTTCGAGTCTTCGTTCTAATAATTTTTGCTTTTAACATATATTATCTTTCGCCTTTTTTTTTTATTTTTTATTTTACACGTATAATCAAATGAACCAAAACTAAACCTATGAATTGTACCGACAACAATTACATAAACACTTACACAAAGGATTCGTGAATGTGCTTGAACCTGACAGCGAGGGTACCTCCAAGTAACCTTTTTCGTTGTGTCCTTTTCATGCAGAATATATATGGAGGTACACTATCTATATATAATATAAATAATAGTATTGCGCCACCAGGCATTGCAATTTGCAAAAGCTGATGAATAGAGGCACACAATATCTGCATGGAGGACCTAACTTTGTCTTCACACGTGTACTTCATTCAAATCACGACATGAAAAACGAAATTACTCTTTTATGTACTACTCTGATCTGCCTGCAATCGCAACGTAAAGGACGCCCAATTCAACTGCGTCATGCATGGGCGACTGAGCCGCTTTTGTTTCTCCGACATATTCGAACTGATACCCAATGTTCAGCTCAATATTTTGAGTCTGTGTGGTCAATAATTGAAGTTCTATCACTAAGTTTTGAAATACTTTTTTCTAATAGATTATAGTTCACATTCTCTTATAGATGTGCTTTAATCCTTTTATATTTTAAATTTAGCATTTAGATCCCACATCTTTAAAAAAAGTGCTTTTAGACTTTAGTTTTTTTTTTTTTTCATTGTTTTGCTATTGAATAAAGTAATAAAATAATTAAAATTGACATATCCATAAATCTAATTAAGAGTAAAATGGTTATTTATGAGTCAAAATGCACTTTTCTAAAGATTTAGGAGTATGGATGCTTAACTTTCTCCAAAAAAAAAAAAAAAGATAAATAGTTTAACACAAATGAAGTGTATTTATAATTTACGCAATATTCTTTGGTAATACGAGATATTGCAATTATAAAATGGGGACAACAAAATTTACATAAAGATGAGATTTGAGTTCAGGGTGTTATATGACGCAGCACAACCACTCTTAATAAAGTTAGTTTTCTCATGTTTTCATTTTTCTTTTCATCTTTCAAATATAACTCCTATAATATTACTTTATTAATTTAGTACCGAAAGAGTTGACTGTAATCATTCGATTAATTAACAGTTTCATTATATCATTTTGAGTTCATGTTTATATTATGCATATTTTAAGATGAGAAAAGTATTTTCGTTAAGAAGGAAACCAAATCCCACAAGGTCCAAGAGAGCTTTTACCTTCTTTTTTTTTTTTTTTTTAATAACATCTGCTTAGATAAATAGTATAGATTTTACTTGGGAATGGCAGTGTAATGGATCGAAAAAAGATTTATACATCTTAACTATTATGCTAGGATAACAAAATTGCTACTATATTGGACACATGAAGTTTTACGATGTCCTATTGGTGCATCCTGGTACAATGTAATGCTTCTGTATTTTTAATTGAAGATTAAGTGGAGTTTACTAAAAAACATTGGAACTGATATAAAAAGGTTTTCAAGACTTACAAAAAGGTACAAGAATAAAATCATAACTATCCTCAATTGGTGTAACTATCTTCAAAAGTATTAATAACGTAAAACTTCGTAAATGCATACAAATTTCATAAATTTATTTAAAAAACTCGTAGAATCACGTAAATCTTCTTTAGTTCATAATTGTATTAAAAAAAATAAAGTGCCTCTAAATTATGGAAATGATCTAAAAGATTCATAATTTAATTTACATTAAGTTATTGATATTGCATAAAATGGCTTAGAAATACGGAAATATCTATAAAAATCCTGAAATTTGTAAGTCTAATCAAAAGTTTGTAATTAGTGAGTTTGGACAACACTATAATCAAGTTTGTATGCTTTCATCAGAATATGGCTGTACAATTCATAGTTTCCAGTTAAATTCCTAATTATTTTGTATTCATAAAAACATTCTATTTTTTCCCCAGATTACTCATGGTGTCGTAATTAAATCTGCATATATTCTAAATGCCTTTGGGTTTGTAATTTGTTTTAAGTAATGTGAAAACCATAAAAATTAATAAAATATTTATAGTTCGTAAAACATGTGTGTAAAAGTTGCATGTCTTAAACATTCATAACAATAATTTTTTTATGGATATTGAAATAAATTTACTTTATAACATCACTTAAACTTTATAAATAAGATTTTCTATGGTTTCGTCCTTTTATTATAGGACTGGTGTCGCCATTTATCTCACGTTTAATTTGATCACCTAAATAATTGAATAAACTTAAAATTCAATGATTCAAATTTAAAAATATAGAAATAAATATGGAGATGATAGTAAGACTGGTCTCATCAAAATAGAAAATAGTATTATAGAATCTCCCAAATAAATATGTTTAAGTTTGCAAATTCTGTCTAATTTTGTCTTACAAAAAAGTGGATAAAATGTCTACGGTGAGTAAATTCTTTTTTTTTTTTTTTTTATAGCCAAAGGTAACTAAATTTGTTTATTACTCACAAATGCCTATGAATCTTCAAAATCCTCTCAATCGCTCGTAATATCAGTTGCAACTGAATCGTCAGTCCATTGGAATATGGAAAACTCCTAAGTTTTAGGGAATTTTTCTACTACAATGTCACGGGGATCGATCTTTTTCACGTATTACCATCCCTAAAATTCATCTTTTTATTCCTAGATCCTGATCTTCAACCAGATGATAGAGGTGTTCTGCCTGTGCTATATTCTCATTATTAATATACCATCCTAGGAGACGAAATTTATTTGTATATCATACGGCTGATAGTTATACGGTTCATTGACACTAATAAATCTTTTGCATCCAATGGGAAAATTCAATTTCAGGATAAGATCTATACTTGACGATTTTCGAGAGAAGAATAGAAGTTATCAGGTTAGAGTTGTACAAAACATATCTTTCATCCACTAGCTAAGGATGATTAAACTATATTGAGAAAGAAAAAAAAAATTGCACTAAGAGACAAAACTATACGATATATATATCCGGATGAAAATAAATAGTGCTTTGGTGGGAGAAGTTTTGATTAGATCGCTATAAGTTTAAATAATAAATCCATGGTAAATTTGAAGAAAACGAAAATATATTTTAATTTAGGGCATCTTATTATTGTCTTTGTTTTTTTTTTTCCTTCTCTCTTTTTGTTTTTTTGGCAACATTTTTACTTTTAAAGATCATTTCCATGTTACTGAAAAAACCTTAGTGCGAGTGGAATAGGTAATGTGGTTGTGGCCTACGTCCAGCTCCAAAGTTGGTGGGCATTTACCCAACAATTCAATTATTTTTGTTTTCGCCATATTCTATTGGAAGTTTGGAGATCCACTTAATCATAACTTTAAAGAACACTGGCCCTTCATATCTCACAAAGACATGGCCTCAATGGCGGATTGCTGCTTCTATTCTGTTTCTATTTCCACTCTACTTTTTTTTTTTTTTTTCCCCACTATAGAAATCGGGATATATAGAATAATATCAACATCTTATTAATAACCTTTCGACAAAGAGAATGGGTGTTTAGGGTTTTGCTTTTGCTCATTCAGGTAAAATTAAATGTTTCTCACGTACACCACTAATCCAAAAAGATGCGGCAACTCGCTGTTAGAAAAGTTTCAAAAAACAAAGGCATTTGAAGGGGTTCCACATGGAACTAATAAAGAAAGGAGTACAAATTTTTATATCAAACTTTTTAGACTTTGTGCCATAAGTCTTGAAAGTGGGGTGGAAAAAAATTATGAAATTAAAATGAATGAAACCTAGAAAGAGAATATATATAGTCAAATTAAACCGAGAATATATTTTCTTTTTTATTAACCAAAATTTATGGTTGATTTGAAGAAAAATTTCACTGATGATTGAAATAATTATTTTGTTGCTGTAAAGCATATACATATTCGATTTTTATGATTAGGTTATTAGAACTTCTGTATAGGTTAACCAATTTTCGTAACATATGTAAGCTTTGTAAATATATTAGTTTTAGAGACATGTGAAATTCTTTAACTGCATACTTATCAACTTTACCAACCTCTTTTAGGCTCCATTTAGTTTCCATCTTTTTGGTATGTACTTGAATCTTACATTTGCTAGTAATAAGATACTAAAAAATGAAAATATAATTTCATATATATCACTTTTCTAAAATTAAATACTTAATAAATTCCTATAAAGCTGAATTCATATGCTAATTACTTTATTTATATTCATAAAAATACTAATTAAAATAATAATCTTCAATGCATAAAATATATATTTTTAAATTTTTTCTTTTAAAAGTATATATATTTTCATTTTACAATTCTGATACTCTAATCATTACTTTCATCATAATTATGAAATAAAAATAGATAAGATATAAACACGACAATTTTTCAAAAACCAGATTTCAAATATATATAGATTAAACATAAAATGGATATAGATAAAAAAAAAAAGACAATCAAACAAGTGCTAATACATGTTAATGTCATTAGAACTTAATAATGTGATTTCGTAGGCTGGTGATATGGCTTAGAGAATTGAGCCTCACTCAAGAATGTTGGAGGAAGATATGAATGACAATCAAATAGTAATGGTCAGGCTGATTTTTCTACTCTTAGCCTCGCTTGATTATCTTGCACATGAAAAACAGTCTCAAAAAAGGTCTTTTAATTAAGTTCATTTGGGTTTCATTTGACCTCAATATGCTTAAATAAGGCTTAAGCTTTTTTATATTGAAGATGGACCCTTTACAAATAAGTTAGGCATCCTTTTTTGTGTTAAGAGCATTTATGCTTCTCTAAGCTACTTCCTAAGCCCATTCCATTACTAAAGCAGAAGAAGGCTTCAATAGTAGTTGATATATCGTTAAGAGCAATCCAGTGGTCACCTTTACTACTTAATTTCAACCATGCCATTTGATGACATAGATCAACCCCTAAAGTCTATAAAGAAGGAGTTGATATTCTCATTTACATGCATTTTGAGCTTAGGTAAGATTGAGAAAAATGCTTAAACTCTACATAATAGCCTATAGAGAATTAAAACAAGCAATTTGCAAAAAAATGGTCTAAGAACAATTAAGAGCATCAAGTGGTCATCTACTATCACATACTTACACCTAACATATTGGGTTTTCCCGCTCCTCTTCCTATGCTTCTTGTTGATATCATCTGTCTACGTGCTACTAACTCACAACTTCTCTAAGATCAATCGATACTTTTACTACCTATGATCAACTAGATATGACATCTCCCTGAACAACATGTAAATTTCCTTATTACAAATTATGATTCAAGACGTGAATCGACTAAATCAAATCAAACCGTTTTAAAAGATAAAGTAATTTTTATTAATGATAGAAATGGTTCTTTTGTTGTAAATATTATTTCAAAGAAATTTAAGTTTAAGCTTATTGAAATGTGTATATATTTAACTTTTATAACCATAGATTATTAATATATATATATATATATATATAACCAACGTTTATGCCATATCCAAGCTTTATAAATATATTAGTTCTAAAGACAACTCAAATGCTCCTCCAATGCATAATATCAACTTCATCAACTTTTTTACAATGATAATGCATGTTAATATCATCAGAATTTAGTACTTCTAATAAGAGATTATAGACGTAAATTTTCTTAGATTATAAATTATGATGCAATCTGTAAATCTTAGCAAATCAAATTAAGTTGTCAAAAAGGATAAAGTAATATTTTATTTATGATTAAAATAATTCTTCTATTCTAACATAATATTTCAAAGAATTTAAGTTTATACTTATTAGAACATGTATGTATTCAACCTTTTGGACCATGGTTTACTAGAACATGTATATATGTTGACCAAAGGTTATACCATGTAAGCTTTGTGTATGTGTGTGTGTGTGTATAGTTATTAAAGCCACGTTTGAAAATTCTCAATCGCGTAAATATTGCTTCATGAACCTATTTTTATGGTTTTAATGCATGTCAATATCCTCAAAATTTAGTATTCGTAACATGAGAGTATAAATTTTTAGACTATAATTCATGATTCAATTTATAAACAAAATCAAACAATATTGCACCATAATTTAATGGTTTGGAAAATCCCTACATTGAGCCATGAAATTTCTTTTAAAATGATACGAAAAGCAAACTATACTTTCTGGTTGGTTTGATTATGCTTTAAGGAAAAAAATTCAAACTAAACAAAATTGTGTCCATTCTTGCGATATTTAATCAATGCTCATAGTACACAAGTTCTATAGAGACAAATAAGGGGAAGTACCCTTTATAGCTAACCATTATCATAATAACCACTACTTGCCTTATCGACCAATATCATAATATACAAGTTCTTAATAATACTTCTGTTGCATTCTTCCCACTCATTCCAACAACATTATTGCCAAGTCTTTAATTGGAATTCATCCCATCCTCTACACCTCTCCAATTCGTTTATGTATTTAAGATACATTTCCTACTTGAAGCTATCTTATGTAGTGCTTTGACTTTGATGACCTAATATAAGCCAATCTCCCTTTCTTCTAATCTAATTTGTACTTCTTTGGTGGGATTTTACCAATTGTATCATAGATCAGCTCCACCAAATAATCTAAGGTAAGATTTGATAGCATCTTGCTAAGGATTTCCTCTATCTACCCCATCAAAAGTAGACGTATCTTTCATTCCTTATCGCCTACCTCTCCCTTTAGGTGAAACCATATAATGTTCCCCATTTTTTCTAGTGATTTGCATTATTGAAAGCAACCTTATAATTTACCCCTCTTCATAGACATTGGTATAATACACTTCTTATTTAGCAAGTAAATATAATTTTAACTAAGCAATGATAACAATGTTGATGCTATTTAAGAAGTCTATATTGATGATAAACTCTAAGTGATCCATAGGAGTTATCTTGGTTATTTCCTTCACTTGCTAATCACTAAAGCTATGATTTACATAGCTAGTATAATAACCCGGTTGAAACTCTTCCCATCAAGGTATTGTCCACTTTGGTATAGAACGCTGTATGGTTTTGTCTTCTAATCTTACAGTTTTCGAAGAGGTTACCCATTTTCAAATTAACCTAACTCAAGCATGTTTAACTTTAGAGTTTTAACGTGCTCCAAGCCACTACACCCAAATGTGTCTTAATGATTAGAGTTTTATCATCTAGTTCTTAAGGGACATTATAATCCACCCCCTTGAAAAACTGATGTCTTCATCAGTTTTGTTACATAAGTCTAAGACCACCACTAGGCAAAGATTGGTGGACTGTTCTAATTCCTATAATGACTTAGCTGGTACTCCTCCCATTAAGGAATTGTCTACTTTAACATGGAATGTCACATGATTTTTATCCTCTAGTATAGCAACTTCCTAGGAGATCACTCATCTTGGGATTAACCTAGTCCGAGTGTACTTAACTTTGGAGTTTCAATGTGCTCTGAGCCACTATACCAAAAGGGGTCTCAATGATAAAAGTTCCATCATTTAGTTCTTAAGGGGTACTATAGCTTGTAACTCCTAATGTTGAAACTTCTTAGGAGTTTATCATGTTAAACCAAGATTTAGTCCTCTTCAGTCTTACCTTAAGTTTGTGTTGTGTTTTTGGAAATACATAAATCCATGCTCTCATACCTACTATCACATTCCACTTTCTTTTAACCACCTTAACTTTGAAAAATCAGACCTTTGCACTTTTTAGTATCTTAGAAATTCATGGCATTAAAGAGATACATTGCATCAAGCTAGGCTTTCTCACCTTGGTATGACTCATCCTTTGCCATTATAGCAGCTAGGTACTTCTTCACTAATCTTAAGGATGGTATAGCTCTTTCATAGAATTAATATCTTACCTCTTAAGTTTCCCTAGTTTCTAAGTCTTTCTTCTTTACCTTACCTTATATTGGAGACATATTGCTTCTAATCTCTTTTTCCTTCTCTTAGCTAGTAAAAAGCGTTGTATTTAACATTTTGATTTTTACTAATTCTTTGGCAATGACTATGGTCGTATAAATGTCTTGCACTACCCATGATTCCAGCTCTAAAACTATGTACCTAGGTTTGTAATCCATTTAAAGCTTGATAAGAGCACCTATGTGGGTTAAGGTGCATAATCTCGAACATAAGCTTAGAAAGATTCTTGTACATGTTGCTTTACATCCCCCTTAAGGGAAGATGTGATGGAGTTTAATCCTAGCCTCCCTCTTAGCATTCAAGGGCTGAATTAGATCTTAAATTCTCATGCAAACTCCTTTAAGTGACAATCTCATTTGACCTCTTTAACTACCATATCATAGATGTAAAGGCTTATCTCATTAGCTGTCAAATTCTTTTAGATAATTTGAGTAGTAGAACACGTGGAGCATTCTGCAATGCTTGCATGGTCTTTGAAATAACTTATTCAATAGAAGCATAATAAAAGCATAGTAATGTTTATTTAATAAAAATCATAGTAGAAAACTTTTGATTAAGGATAAGAAATACCAAATTTATCCAAATATTTTAAGGTAGAGTGGTTTTGAAAATATCAACAAATTGCATTTCGATATTTATGTACTCTAAACACACATAAGTACTATTTATTTGATCATATGTAAAATGATAGTTATACTATGATGTATAAAATGTTTGTACTTATGTTCTCACATTATAAAGGAATCATGTTGAAAGATAAGTCATAATTTTCTAATTGATGTTCCATATACATAATCTAAGTACAGTAATAACTTAAAGCCCTGTACTCAACTTATGTTATAGATAGTCCAAAAAAATTTTACATGTACAAAAACCATAAAACAAGTGCATTTCCTATAAATTGACAAGTTCAAAAGTGTTTTCTCTTGTCAACATTATAGCAAGTATTATCAGAATTTGTGGAATGGCCTAAAATAAATAAAATTATTAGTCCACAGAAATAGAAAATTGAACAAACAAGTAAACTAGTATTTATGAATCACTAGTTGAAAAAAATATAAATTGCTTCAATTTGTTTAATTTTGATGAGATGGGTTTACATTAAAAATAAAATTTGACACATAACAATTAGATGGAGAATATACAATTAAAGAGATATAAGAGAGCAAAAATAGATTAGTAATTCTAATTTATAATGCTATAATTTATAGAAATGGGACCTCATACACTAATCGAATAATAAATGACAAAAGAAAAAAGAGATACAAAACTTAAAAGCGTAACTCAATAGTTAGTATTGAAAACCAAACCACATTTTTATAAAATAAAACATAAGATCACTCTTTAATTTGCCTTAACAAGTTTTTTTATTGCAAAAGGAGGAATTGACAATATTTACTAAGTCAATTCTAATCCTTATATGTATGTTTCATTTGAATTCTAAATTTATGTTTTAGCTTTATTAACAAGAAAATGGTAAATGATTCTGGTAGGAACAATAGAAAATTGATTGGAAGGTTACAACCCTAATCTTTCCAATTTGTTCCTAAATCAACAATTAGCCTTAATCTATTGAATTCTTAAAAACTGAGAACTTATCTTTGTTTATGAAGGTTAAAGGGATCAAAATCCCTAATTTTTTTTTCAATTGGTGGTAATTCCAAAACCTTCATTTGAATTACAAATTATATTTTAGAACTTTTGTAATAGCAAAAACCCTCAATTGGCATAATCCATAAAAAAGTTTATAACCCTCAATTTATTTTCCATTTATAGATTGATGAAGCTTCGATTTAATTTTCCAAAACTATTGAAAAACCAAATTTCCTAAATTCATAAAAAAGAAAACTCTAATCAATGAACTATTTAAAGAAAATACATTTCTAAGTAGCTTGGGAATTAAATGAATGTGTTAGAATTTGACTCGAGTTACATCACAAATGAGAAATGAATGGTCGAAATTTAATGTCATTTGAAGAAGTAGTTATCATTTTTCTTAAGTATCAAGCAACAGTTGACTAAATAGAAAGATTGGCCAACTGTAGGGAGTAGATGGCACAATCAAGTACCACTTATCTCGATCGATTAGCAAGGGTTAAGAGGGGCTATCACTTGAATTTTCAGTAAATTTTATTATTCAATAATTATGTAATTTTATGAATAAACATACAAAACTTGCGTGAAAATTTTTTATAAAGAACTTTAAAACATGAACATAAATACTATAAGGAATAAGAGAAAATGTGACAAAAACATAGGTATGCTTCTAATTTAATTATCTGATCATGTATAGAATGATAAGAAATGGATATAAGGAATGTGGTTTGATATTACTTGATAACTATGCTTATAGACTTAGTAGTCTAAATGGATTTCACTATATCCGACTTTAAATGTTATGTTGTTTGTGGTTGGATAAAGCCAAAAGATTTGGGGCTATGGATGATTAGCTAGCTAAATGCCTAATGACTAGCAACTAAGGTATATCAATGGAGTAATGATCTAAAATGATCGTCTGCTCACATTCCTTGGTTAATAGGCTGTTGATTGGAAATTTGCTTAAGATATGGGTTAGTTTATTAGAAAGAAACTAGAGCTAAGTCTTACTGGCGGTATGGAAGGCCTTTTTGAATGGTTAAAATTGATCAATAGTTCTAGTGGCTAGTCTAATAATGGATGTGGGATGATGTGACTACTTACGATTAGACTCTTGGGGTATTAGGGAGTACCTCCACTAAATTCTATTTGTGTAGGGAGTTAGTAGAATATTAGAATTGTGCTGTATTTTTTTTTTTTTCCTGATTGTTCATTTGCACTATACCTAAGAAAAATGCTTGTGGATTATCATGCAATATGCTATTCAGTAGACATTTACTCAATCCATTCAGAGACCTTTATTTTGCATGCACTAGATAAATGAACTAACAAATTCGAGCGTATAAACACATATCTTCTATATCCTTGTTAAGATAGAAGCATATGGTAGACTGAGATGCCCTTCTAGTTTATGGTATGATAAATTTGAATATTTTTTATTAACTTAAAGTAATGTTTTGGATACACAAACCCCACTCTTGGAGTGTTTAAAATGTTTAACCATGTGTTGTCTTTTTTTTTTTTTTTTATATATGTTGGTTAAACAATTTTGTTGTTCATTCTTATTTGATAACGGGTATCAAATGATAATGAACATATAAGAGGAGTAAAGAAACTGCCTCACTATACAAAAAAATTAGATTTCGGCACAAAATCAAATAATTCCACAATGTGAACCACATAAAATTAAATACTCTTGTGAATATAACATGCGTATATATTAGATAGACTTTCATTTATATGGAATGGATTTTAAAGAGTAGAATAATGGTATAGAAATATTGGAAATTAACTAATGTTTGCAAATAAGTTTGAGTGAATGGGAGAAAGAAAATTGTTTCAATTCATGTTTATTTTATACTGTTAAAGTGTTGTGTGTTTGGTTGAACCAATGTATTATTTCGTTTTTTTTTTTTTTTGTTGTGTCAAATGGATGGTTTAAAAGAGTTGGTAACTGCCCGAACTCAATTCCGTGATCAAAATCAAATCAAAGTGTTTTCAATTGTCACGATCTTCGGAATAGTTATAATTAATGGCATTAATGAAAAATCATGACATATATATATATATACCCAGTGTTACCCATAAAAAGAAATGTCCATCCGTCATAATTTAGAACACAAAAAGAGAGCTTTATAGTTGCGTAGTCTAGGAAAAGAAGATGTTAAATAGAAAAGATAAAATTAAAATTTGAACATTTAATATTTAAAGAACTTAAGGGAAAAAAAAAATGTGATTGTAGCTCCCTTTTTTTCTTTTTCTTTTTTTTTTTTCCCCTTTTTCTTTTCTGGCGGTAAGATTTTGTACCCTTTGGTGTCCACTGTAGTGGCAATAAATTTTTATGCATAAGATCGTAGACCAATGAAACCTT
Source organism: Lumnitzera racemosa (assembly GCA_024138005.1). Taxonomy (NCBI): domain Eukaryota; kingdom Viridiplantae; phylum Streptophyta; class Magnoliopsida; order Myrtales; family Combretaceae; genus Lumnitzera; species Lumnitzera racemosa. Next base: position 31,572,282 of record JAMXBC010000008.1, read on the forward strand.
GTAATTGTCCGAGATGTGTCAGATTTGCAATTTTGAGAAATAATTGGCTGATCGTGGGCCTTCAACGCAATGCGTGCACACATTCGTGATATAATAACACACTAAACGTTTTCGTTGCCAGCGTAATGCTTTAACTCCTTAAAAAATTATAAATATTTGTTATCTTCAAAGTACGTTTTAATGATGTTTTGGTCAATCACAATCAAGTGCATAAACATACAATATAAATTCCAACACTTATTGTTTTTATTACATAAAAAATTATTGCAACAAGATTTTAGAAACCGCAAATCTCCATCTAAAATAAAATACAATAACCTAAATCTACTGCTGGGGATGTCTGGTTATTGCATCATTGATCAGCTTCGAAGTCCACAAAAAGCAGCTTTTTAATTAATACGAAGTATATGGATTATCTACATGAAATAAAATAATATTAATAGAGAAAGCAAAAGTATGTGTATATGGATAAGCTAAGATGGTTTCACATTAATATAAAAATTGTAATAATGTCTAGAGTCATCGAGTTAATAATAAATGTGTAAAGATGCAATAATCAAGGTAGTGCCATGGAATAATTGGCGGAGTGATACCTTAGTGTTTTTACTTTTCATATTCTCTAATACATATTCGTTTTGAAATAAAGAAAAGGAGGCGTCACGCAAACGCTTTACTTCTTTTTTTTTTATTATTATTACTTTTCTTTTAAAAAAAAAAAAAATTGGTGCTATATTCTCGAAGTGCACTCCCTTGGGGGTTTGCCACTAAGAATGATTTTGTGGGGTTCAGAAATCCGAGATTCCATAAAATCACGATAAATAGAGACATAATTTTCTGTTCATATATTTATGTCTATGTATGTAAATTGCCACGTATAATAATTACTCGAAATGGAGTTATTTTTTTTTACTTCTTTTGTACATAATAACATGAAATTGACGAGAAACTTGAGCACAGCAAAAAGAAAATAGGAAAGATTTGGTACGAAAAGAATGTTGAAATTGATGATTTTATATAGTGGGGGAATCTACCTAAGTTGATTTTACTTTTTAATAATTTAATATATATATCTATATTATTAAAGCGTTTGAAATCTTAAATAATTGTTGAAACAATAATTTGATCGTTTTTATTTATTTAACCTTTTAAATAAAATTTTATTATTGATAAATAATTTTTTTAATATATTTAATTATAAATATAAGACAATTTAAAAATTTTAAGAAAACATAACTCTTTTTTATATCTCTCTCTTCCTCCTCCAACATTCCCGTTACTCCTTTTCTTTTTTCTCTTTTCCTCTCTCCTCCAATATTCTCACTACTCCTTATTTTTTTCTCCATGACCTTCATTTCTCTCTCTTCCCCATCTATTATTTTCTTTTATCAATATTATAATATATTTAATTATATTATATAATTTTATTCATTTTTATATACACACAACACAGATATGTTATCCGCTAGTATATATATATATATATATATTATTAAAGCAAATATGGCCTTAAATAACCACTTTTCTTAAAATTATATATTTATTTTCTATTTATTATTGTTTAACAAAAAACCTAACAATAAAATAAACTATTAAAATGATAACTAATAAATAAATATGTCAACTTATTCGTTTTTCTCTCCTTTCATTTCTTTACTTACTTTGTATCTTACTTTTCTATTTTCTCACTTTCCTACATTCCCCTATTAACTACACCTACATATATATATATATATATATCTTTCCTTATTTTGTATTTTTTGTACATACTCCTTATATCATCGCAATGCATGAAATATTCCAAACTCCTTCCTAAAACGATTCATAAAAAATTAAGGACTTTAGAAGCTTTAGTCGTGGTGGGAGAGGTACATATATATTTTTCAAAGTTAAAAAATTAGAAAATCATTTTTCGAAAGTGTATGGAGTATATACATATATATATATATATATATATATAAATCAATAAACTCGAAGGTAAACTTCCAAGTTGTCCTATTATATTTGGTACCACTCTCCATGAAGTATACATGCCAATATCGATCTTGTTCCCTCTAGTCTTTTCAGATGTCTACATATACAATGGAGGACATTATATTCGCAAAAATCCAGAATTGTCTGGTCTTAGGTCTCAATTTGTTGAGAACGACTCAACATCTTATTTCCAAATATAGTGTTAATCTTGCCATCCAGTTTTGTTGTTTTACTATGCTACAACACGACCGAATCCAAGACAAATATTGTCGTCCTGTTCCACTATTGGGAAGAATATGTGGTTTCAAAATTGGCTCAGTGGCTATTTAAGAAATCTGGAATCAAATAGGCGGATGGTCGAGTTCTGAGAAATTTGCAAGGTTTGTGAAATTCTTTAACGGGTATTTTAAGAGTACTTAATGTTTTAAGAGTGCTGAATTTAATATTAATTGGAGAAAATATGATAATAAATTCTAAACCAAGCCGTACTTATTATATCCTAATGATCCTCAAATACAACGGGAAAGGCCTAAAAGTGGGATCATTCTACCGTTCCCATTAAAAATAGTACATGCTGGATCTAAATAACTAATTAACTAGCAAATTACAACTGATTTCTTTATCATTCATGATTATATAATAATTTCTCGCCCAGATGTGGACATATGATCGGTTAAAACATACTTGAGATATATAAAAAATTTGAGACAATAGATATTTGTTCTCATTGAGCATATATGCCTTCGCATGCATATGTTATAGCTTAAGGTATCCCAACAAACGGTCCGTTTGCAAGCATCTCTTCACGGTTGAGTACGGATATATCTCTTGGTGGTAGTAGAACCATGTGCTCCGCCATTACGAAAAAGGCTATGTTGTTGGGAAATTAAGCAACAATTTTGAATTTTAGGTTGGCTGAAAGCTTTTGATTTTATTCTATATCCCAATAACTTTTCAGCAGCATTGTCAGAACCTTGAACGCAGTTTGGGGAGAAGAATCCACATTTTCGAGAGTTTTGAAGGGTAAGAACACGTTTCAGACTTTTAAGGGGGAACTTCCGCGTCTAATCAATACTTTTTGGGGGTGAAATTTGGATTATCTAAAAAGATGACGATATAGTTTGCCATCTTATACGAAGTTTTGTGATGTAAATAATAATGGTGTTATGTCCCGAAACCGAGGGACGTGAATGATCCGCTGCATCTCATACTGTAGCTTGATTAGTTAAGACTTAGATCTATTATAAATTCATAATTTACATATTAATAACATACTTCACGTGTTCACAATTTTAATTCAGTTTACAAAAATTTACAACTCTAAAATTTATAATAATTGAATACATTAATCATCTTATACTACACAACTTATTATTATAATATAGAATAAATCTAGTGCGCTAGTATTGATCTCGATCCGAATTTTGTTGTCAATATCTCGAGCAATTCCTTATTTCTTGTAATTGAGAAAGATATCCTACAAAAGGAAATAAATTGGAACTCAGTATCTTACCACTACAAGCACATATTCATGACAAGCAATACATAATGGCTTCAACAATGTAATAAACAACCAAAAGACAAGCAGCGCACATTCCAAGATATGAAGTAGCTTGTGACTCTCCAATAAACAAAGGTTTGAGTGCAAGTACTTCCTAGCACCTCATGAGTTCAAGCACACTAGCAACATCATCTCAAAACTACTAATGGACCAACCATTAGCACATAAGTCCACTACAACCATATACGAAAGCATCCATACTACTAATATGACTTGACCTTAACCTCATTCTAATACATTGATCTATAATTACGACAATCCCCTTGATCAACAACCTAATGATGTTAGTGCCTAATCAACCATATCACTTTAAATCGTAACTCCATTCAAGACACTATCATATACCTACTGGTAGGTGCATATCTAACTTTTAGTAAACTAGGATCATTCGGCTTCAGCGAAGCAAAAGCACCATACAATTAAGTTTTTATATGCTTAATTTTATTTGAGTTTTTATCCTAAAAAGCACTAACGATAAATTAGCAAGGCAGTCACATACCTAAAACATGCTCTCTTATAGCAACTAAAGATATGTCATTTCTAAATCCCAATACAAATATATATTAATTTCAAACAGTTCTTAACTTTAACCTTAGTTTGAGGTACCCATTTACAACTTTAGATATTTAAGTATGTGTAACCCTTTCTTCTTTAAGTTGTTTCCCGACTAGCTATTAGTAAGTAGAAACCTTACCCTCATTATATTGTTTGCACTTAATGTGATTGTTCTTACTCCTACTCTTACTCATACTATGATTACTACTATTACTGTTATTATTACTATTACTATAACGACCCTAGAGAGGTTCTAGTAGGATAGTTTAAAATTTTCATATCACATGTATACCAATAATACAAAAACCACCTTACAAGTAAAAAATTACAAAACTCTAACTAATTAATCGCTAGGCTTCTAAATTTTAATTCATTAATTTAACATAAAATATAAATAATTATAGATACCTAATATTGTACAATTTATTAGATTCACAGAGAATCGATATCTCTTACCAAATAATAATATTAGGTAGTAAGATTCTAAAATTTTATACAACTTAACAATGTTAGCATAGCTAAATAACATAATGGCCATTACATTTAAGGTTTCAAATCAATTATATAGTCTACCTTCTAATTCTATCTTTTTAATACCTATCACAACACTTACACTTTGTGCTTGACTCTTATTTCAATCCTAACTTAGAGGTCACTTATAAAAAAAGTTATAGAGGAATGAGCAAATACCAATCAAAGTAGGTGGATCCCAACTAGATCATCCACTATCAATATATAAGATCTATGGCCCCACAGACTCAACATTAATAAATTAAGTCTAAGGCCCCATAGGCTAAACTATGTGAGTTCTCTTACTATCAATCAATTGGAGATACTTTATTAGCTCTACCTAAATGATAAAAAATATCATCGATGGTCTCTACGAGCATGCGCCAAAGTTGTAGTAAAATCTTTTTAAGCCCGAAAAAATGTTTTCAAGATTACTTTTCTCAATCTATTTCGAAAATTGGCAAAGCTAGTACTCTGTATAGGTATATCAATTGAGTCATAGACATATGAAAAATATAACTGGTATAGTGCCTAGAAGCTTAGTTATCAATAAGACTTACTGTGGTAAATTTGACTAAAATAGGTCTTCGAAATGTTGAAGAAAATTGAGGGGAATGGTCCATAAACGAACAAGAGTAGCCGACTGAACCTACTCAAAGGATGCGACTTACCAACGAACACAACATAACTTGACACCTTACTTAATATGATGCACAAGTTGATATCAAGGTCCACCTGCCACTAATCCTAAGCTACTTAGTGAGATTAGATAATAGTATATGAAAGATGGACTTGGAGAAGGTTGTCTCATAAGAATAGAATATTCAGTCTTAAATTGTAAGTTATTTGCGGCTTATAAGAGAAAGAGATTATTTATAATAAGTTCCTAAGACAGCATTACAAGTAAAGAAATTACAAGAAAGTATATGCAAAAGGATATTTTTAGTATATACGAAAAGGGTAAAAAGAACAAAAGACAAAAATGAAAAAGTAGCACAATGTCAGGCAAGGTAGATAGGTGGTAGTGCAACATTGATCTTGTACAAAGATTCTCTAAACACAGCAAACGAGAGGGATCGAGATGTTGCAGCAATGAAGGGGCCAAGATAAGAGAAATGGTAGCATGCTGAGAGAGAAAAACTACTCGGCTGATCAGCGAGTCTCTCGTCACTCGGCAAGAACCTCTTAGTAGTAGTTGTTCGAATTACTTGGCATAGGGTCTTGGGTAAGGAAATAGTCGGCATAATTACAACCGAGTTTATAGATCAATGTATGAAAATGCGGGGAGCTTAGGGAGTACATCCACTTTCCTTTGGTGTAAAGTTTCTCGTCATCAGCAGATTGCCGAGAGACGATTCTATGAGAGAGAGATTGGAGGTCTCAGAGTCGTGCACAAGTAATGGGACCATTGGCTAGCAATTCATCAGTTCCTTGGGGTTGTTAAAGATTTGCCCTCAAATCTTGGTATTTATCATCATCGGGTACATATGGAGTTAAATCGAAGACATTGAATGTGGTAGATACATCGAAACCTTCGGGTAACTCAATCTCATAGGCATTATCATTAATGTGCTTTAGGATCCTGTAGGACCCATCCGCTCTGGGAGATAGTTTATTTATCCTTTTGTTAAGGAAACCTTCCTTACTAAGATGGACCCAAACAAGATCCCTAGGGGTATAAACAACTCATTGCCTTCTACGGTTTTCCACTTCCTTCTGTCAAGCTATAGTCTTGGCTAATTACTTAACAATCTTTTGATATAACCTCTGGAATTCCTCAGTAATCTGTAAGTTAGAGTGACTCTCCCCTTACATAGTCGGATTGTTAACTAAGTCTAAGGGTAGGTTCGGGTTAAGTCCATAAACAACCTCAAATGGTGATGTTACAGTGGAGCTATGAGTTGAGCGATTGTAAGCAAATTCAATTATAGGTAAGCATAAATCTTAGTCACAAGAGTTCTTTCCAATGGTGGCACACAGGAGATTATTAACAATTTTGTTAACTACTTCAGTTTGGCCGTCTATCTAGGGGTAGCAAGAAGCATTGAACAGGAGCTTAGTGCCAAGTTTCCTTTATAGGGTCTTCTAAAAGAAGTAAGTTTCCTTTATAGGGTCTTCTAAAAGAAGCTTGTGAATTTTGAACTACGGTCAGACACAATACTCCTTGACACTTCGTGCAGTTGTACAATTTCCTGCAAAAAGAGGTTAGTAATGAATAAAACATTATTAGTTCTGAAGCAAGGAATGAAGTATCCCATCTTGTTGAACTGATTGATCACTACCATGATTAAGTTGTGTCTTCTTGGTGTATGGGGAAAGTCGAGCATGAAATCTATGCTGAGATTGATCTATGACTACTTTGGAATTGGTAGTGGTATATATTCTTTATAGGGCTCTCTCCTTCCCTATGCATATTTACACTCCTCGCATCTCTCAAGTATTCGATGCACATCCTTCATCATCTTAGGCCAGTAAAAGTGCTCCCTGAATATCTCAATTGTCCTCTTTTCTCTAAAATAGTTGACTAAACCCCCGGTATGAACTTCTTGAACCAGTAGTTCCCTTACAGAACCACTTGGCATGTAACTTTGCTTGCCCTTCATTAAGAACCCCTCACTTAAGTGTACTATACCTGGCTACCAAGGGTCTAAAATGTTACTCATACTCATACTAATTAGGTAAAGTGCCGAATCTAAGTACCTTAGCTTACAACGTTGTGATGATGGTATAACGGTGAGAAAGCGCATTAGCCACGGTGTTGGTGCTTCTCTTCTTATATCTGATGACATAACAAAAGGTCTTCAACAACTCAACCTACTTGGTGTGACATCGAGAAAGCTTTGGATGCCTGCAAAGATTCTTTAGAGATCCATGATCTGAATAGATGATGAATTCTCTCAGTAATAGATAATGATGCTAGTTCTGGAGTGTTCGAACAAAGGCATATAACTCCCTATCGTAGGCTAAGTAATTCAAGGCAACACTTCGAAGTTTTTTGCTAAAGTAAGCAATGGGTCAACGATCTTACATAAAGACAGCACAAATGCCGACACCAGACGTATTGCATTCAACCTCAAAAACGTTCTCGAAATATGGCAGGGTGAGTACTAGAGGAGATGTCAACTTAGACTTCACATCTCCAAAACTCCTTCGTACCTTTTCTGTCCATCTAAACTCAAAGTTCTTTTTAGTTAATTTAGTTAACGGTGTAGTTATGGAGTTGAAGTTCTAGATAAATCTCCGATAGAACGAGGCTAGACCATAGAATCTCCTGACTTCGACAGTACTAGTCAGTATAGGCCACTCACTAATAGCTTTGACTTTTTCCTCATCAACTTGAACTCCTTTCCTTGAAACGACATATCCGAGGAATACAACCTCGCTTTGACATAACGCACATTTTTTTAGATTGCTGAATAATTTCTTAGTGCAAAGTATGTTAAACACTAATCTTAAATATTCGACATGAACAAAGAGGTCGGTACTATAGACCAAAATATCGTTAAAATAAACCACAATGCATTTACCGATCAACAACTTAAGTGTATGATTCATCAGTCGCATAAATGTACTTAGCGCATTAGTTAGACCAAATAGCATTACTAACCATTTGAACAGACCATCCCTTATCTTAAAGGCTGTCTTCCATTCATTCTTAGGTCTCATTCATATCCGGTGGTAGCCACTCTTTAAGTCAATCTTAGAAAAGATGTAAGCGTTGTGTAAATCGTCAAGCATATCATCAAGTTGCGGGATCAGGTATCAGTATTTGATAATGATCCTATTGATAGCTTGGCTATCAATGTATATTTACTACGTTCCATCCTTTTTCGGCAAGAATACAGCGAGTACAACACAAGGACTCATGTTCTCACAGACATATCCGTGATCCATTAACTCATCCACCTACTTCTTCATTTCAGCTACCTCCTCAGGATTGAGCCTATAAGTGAGTCGGTTTAGTAAGGCAGCCCTTGGTTGGAGGTTGATGCAATGCTCAATACCACTTGAGGGAGGTAAACCTTTCGGCATCTCGATAGGGAATAGGTCGGCAAAGTCCTGAAGTAGATGTTGCACTTCAGCAGGTAAGTTCTCGGCTTTTTTAACCTTTAAGAATCTCTTAACTAGAAGGAGCACAAAGTCTTTGGCCTTGACTTCTCGTGGAAACTGAGCTTGAGAAATCACCAAGGACTTCCATTGCAAAGATCTGGCAACCTTCTCCTAGGCTTCGTACACTTCGTTAGGATTCATAGGTGTAAATATTATTTTCTTCCCATCCTTTTGGAACATGTAGGTGTTTCTATATCCATTATGTAACACTCCTAAGTCAAATAGCTACGGTCAGTCGAGTAATATGTGAGATATACACATGGGAAGGACATTACACAACGCTTCATCCTTGTACCTATCACCAATGATAATCAACATTCTCACTTGCTTGGAAACATGTAGTCCTTTCTCCTTTAACTAGTGAATCTTGTAGGGCTTAGGGTGTGGAAAGGTTGGCAGTTTCATGGCCTTAACTACCCTTTGTGCGATGACGTTGGTACAGTTTCCTCCGTCAATGATCACAGTACATAGCTTGCATTTACCCGGCAATTCGTATGGAAGAGGTTCTCCTTTTGCTCATTCTTGTTAGCTACAAACGTACTAAGGGATCATCGAATAACAAAGCAATACTAAGCTCCACCCTTAGGAGGTATCTCGGCGTCAGGGTCTTCTTGAAATTCTTCCAGCATATGATCAGTTACCACTTCTTCCTCTCCTTCACTTGTACTTTCTACTTCAAATTGGGGCTTATCTCCCCTTATAGTCATGACTCGGCTGTTCGGACATTGACTAGCTACATGTCTATAGGTAAGACACTTAAAACATTTGATTTCTTGAGTTTTTTGTCTTAAACTTTGACCTAAATCTCTTCAAATCTTAAGCTCCTCAGTCTTGCTCTTACTACAGCATTCTTCTGGTCGATTCAATGTTTCACCTTAGAACTGTTTGATAATCTATCATTCCCTGGTCGGTTGGGCATGCTACTCTTATTCAGCATCAATGTTCAACTACTTGACATCCGACTAAACTAGTTCCATTGTTGCCTTTCAACTCTCTAGGCCGTACGAATGGTTTCATCTAGAGTTATGAGGTTCTGCAGCTTTACGATGTTAGCAATCTCAACCCATAGTCTAGAGATGAACCGTACTATAGTTTGGGTCTCGGGTTCGTTGACATTGCATCGTATCATGAGTAAATGGAACTCTCGGACAGAGTTGTCTACAAATCCGTTACCTTGCCTCAAGTCTTGGAGTTGTTAGAAAGTGTCTTATTCGTAGTGTTCGGGAACAAACCTATTTCTCAAAACTCTTTTCATCTCATTCCATGTTCGGACTTAGCATCGGGCCCTCAAGCGAACATTCTGTAGTTTCTTCTACTACATTGCCGCATATCCAGAAAATTTTAACAAAGCTACTCTAATGTGGACACCATCTTCATAATCGTAGAAGTTGAATATATTTTCGATCTTCTCTTCCTAGTCCATGTAATCATTAGCACTACCAGACTTATTGAAGCTTAGAATCTATACCTTAAGATGCTTGGCCCCTTTTGGCCTTCTAAACTCACGCTCATTAATCCCATCATATTGGTCTTCTCTTTCTTCATACTCTTCTACTTCATCCAACTCCAACTTTCTTCTTACGACTCTATCGGCACATCGTGGTGGTGCTTAGTTCACTGGAAAGGCTTCTAGAGCTCGTTTGCTCATTTACCTCCTCGGCTTATCTCTCGTTTCTCAGCCCTGCTTAGCAACTCTTTTGAGTGGTCTAGTTTTTAAGACCTTATTTACTGAGACTGCTAAGTTGGCCATAATAGCAATAAGATCTTGTATCTGTTCATCAATAGTATGTGGTGTTTATTGGGTAACTCGACCATGATCATGAGCATCACTCTCAACATTATGAATCTCTCCCTATACACTAGGGTTCGACATTCTCAACACAAAGCTTCAATAAAGACACTTCACTTAGATGCTTTTAACATACATATAAATATCTCGAACAACAGACTATCACTATGCAACTCTTGATTTCAACCTAAAGCTCTGATACTAGGAATATATAGTATGCTTAGGAGCTTAGTTATTACTAAGATTTACCGTGGCAAATCTAACAAATGGGTCTTCGAAATATTGAAGAAAATTAAAGGGAAATGGTCTACAGATGAACAAAAGTAGTTGACGTGAAGTTGCTCGGAGAATGCAACTCACTAACGAACACAATATGACTTGACACCTTACTTGATATGATGCACAAGTTAGTGTTAAGGTCCACCCACCACTAATTCTAAGCTACTCGGCAAGATTAGAGAAGAGTGTATGAAAGATGGACTTTAAGAGGGTTGTCTCATAAGAATAGAATATTTAGTCTTAAATTGTAAGTTATTTGTAGCTTACAAGAGAAAGGGTTTATTTATTATAAGTCCTTAGGATAACATAAGAAATTACAAAAAAGTATATATAAAAAAGAGATTCCTTGTACATACGAAAATGGGTAAAAAAGACAAAAGACAAAAATAGAAAAGTAGTATAATGTCAAATGAGGTGGACAGGTGGCAGTACAACATTGGTCTCGTACAAAATTTTTTTAAACATAGCAGACGAAAGGGATCCAGATGTTGCGGTAATGAAGGGGTCGGGATGAGAGAAATTGTAGTATGCTGACAGAAAAACTACTCAACCGATCAGCGAGTCTCTTGTCACTCGACAAGAACCTTTCGGTAGTAATTGGTCAGATTACTCAATATAGCGTCCTAGGTAAGGGAATGGTCGGCATTATCACAAGTAAGTGTATAGATCAACATATAACAATGTAAGGAGCTTAGGGAGTTTAGCTACCTTCCTTCGGTGTAAAGTTTCTTGTCATCAGCAGGTTACCGAAAGATGATTCTTCAGGAGAGAGATTGGAGGCCTCGAAGCCACGCATAAGTAATGGGGACCATTGGTCGACAGTTCATCAACTAGTTATTTTGGTCAAAGGTTTATTTTTATCAATTTAGTGAGGCGGTCATGCCGATGATATTGTACAAAGAAAATAGTCATTTAAAAAACAATCAATGATAACTAACAATCAACAAGAAATTTCAAGTACAAGTAGATTGTAAGTTTGAAATGCTTGCTCGCTTACTAGTCTTGATCCTTGGGCTCTTGAATCGAAGATTAAGTCACCTATAATGATAATAAATTCTATACAAGCAATTGGTAAATTCTTTAAGATCCAAAGATTCTACTTAACTTCCTAGATTCGCTAAAAATCTCCGATTTTGACTAAAACTCTAATTGCATATAAATTTTTATTTTAATTTTGATTTTAATGATTTTATGGTTGTTTTCTATTTATTTCAAAGATACTTTTCAATAGTGGAAATTGATTAAAATTTTCAATGATATTTCATATTGCTTAGCTTTATCCATTATGGTGAATAGGAAATATTATTTTAATATATGGGTAACAATATATAGTTTAGTAAATATTATACGATATTGGATTATCCCCTATTTGTAAATTTTGTATTGATATATTATTATACTATAATTTAATTGTAATACTTGCGAGAAGTGGAGTAAAATAGTAATGTGCAATGAGATATGGTATAAGTTAGGCATAGGAATTTGGAGAATCAAATAGGAAAATTGAAATTATATTGTTAATTTAATAACTTAAAATTCTTGCCCAATAATAGTGTATTTTATTATAAGAGTATATCGTGCCTATATACATACATATACACTTGTTTTAATTCTTGTAGGTGTATAATCCTATATTATTGTTATCATCATCACCATCATTATCATTATTATTATAATTTGATATTATTATATTGTTGCCATTACATTTGTATAAATGAGGGTATACCTTTTTCAAAATACTTGGGCCTTAATTACATATATATGTATGTGTATAAATATGTATATAGAATTATGACTTCCTAAAATTTCATGTTATACAATTTATGCCTTATATGTATTTTACAGTATGTGTTTATCGATTTTCCCTTTATAGGAAATATATTTGTGAACAATTATATCTATGTATATATTCATTTATTTATTTAAGGGGTGATCCTAATTATCTATAGATATGGCCAAATTACTCAAATGACTTGGTCATTTTACTTATATACCCAATATGTATATATGTTAGTAAAATATGATAAATAACTACTAAAAATTGTATTAAATCAATAAAAAATTATAAAAAATATTAAACACAATTTTGAAATTTGGAATCAGGCATGGCATCTCCTTAAAGCAATAATGGAACATTATGTTAAACTAGCACTTAAAAATAAGGTCCAAATACATTGTATTATTAATAAAATAATACTAAGTGATACATGAAAAATACTTTTACCCCTTCTAACTGACCCAATCCGGTATAAAATAGGTAGAGCACTATTCTAAGTTCCTTTTGCAGATTAAACACCCTAAAATCCTCTCTAAGAAATTTAGTACATATGTTAAACAAAAATAGGTAAAAAAAATAGATAAAATAGAGTGTATTATGGTTCTTATAGCAAACAAGGATCTAATAATGTAGGCTATGGACTTAAGCAATAGGTAGTGAGACAAGGTGGGCTGATAACCCTTAGTAGTCAGTAAGGGTTAATTTTTCACCTAATTTTCAATTAATTAATAAAAAATAGTAAATTAGGTAAAAATTATGAAAATTTGTTTTGTCTAGTGATTTTACATGTACTTTTATATAATGATTTTATTTTATTTTAATAATAATGATTTATAGTACTTGTTTAATAAAGTTCTTTATTCTAACGAATTTTGTAGAAATTTTTTAGAATATAAAACTGCATTATTTCGAGCCAAAAAATTTTATAATAACTCACTCATATTATGTATTAAATTGTGGTAACAAGAATTTTTCAAAAATCTCAACATGTACTATTTAGTGTAATTTGATTGGATTTTGCTGGTAGTTTTTCTTTTATTTTAAAGAATAATTGGATTTTTAAGTGATTTGTGAATAAAATCAACATATGATTATCTCTAAGCCCATTAATGTTAATTATATGACATATTCTGATCGTAGTAAAAGGTATAATTATTTACCTATTTTTAGGTAATTATTGATAAAATCAAGCTAAAACAAGTATTTTAGAGTCTATTATATATTATACTATTTTAGTACTTTTAATGAGTATGATGTAACAACTGACTTTCTAAGTAAAAATATATTTTTTGTAAATTTAATGAAGTAGGATACTAATTGTTGAGTATTTTCTTATTACTTATGTATACATTACTAAATAGGAATAATAAAGTAATTTGTACAATTAACACCTTTGCAAGGGGGTCTTAGTTAATATTCTATGTGGTATGCTCATTCTTGGTCTTAATTTGGCTTGATTGAAAAGTGGAAATATTATAAGTAAACATAATGTTTGGGTTGAATTAGAAGCTAATCAGGGAAAGAATCAAAGGCTACACTTAGAGGTTATTGTGTAAGTTAGGCTTAGAGATAGAGTTAGGTAAAATACTTAGGATTCTTAATTGGTAAAGTCGAGGGTATAAGTTAGATAGCATTCATTAAGGAATTTTGAAGTTAACCTGAATTAAAGGGTAATTTAGAGGATAGTTCAAAGATTAGATCAGAAATAGAGTTAGAAGTAATTTGGGACGAATGTTCTCTTAACAAAACAAACTTAAAGAAATTAATATCATACTAGAGTATATGTATGCACGATCTGTAGTTAACTTTAATAGATACGTCTTTATTAAATGAAGTAGTTGAAGAGGAGCATTGAGCTAACGAGTAAATTTGGAAACGATAAGTAGGCTAGATAAGTGGATATGTGTATAGAGAGTTGATTTTCATCTACTCATTAGAGAGTAAGTACTTTTGTATGTGGTTGTGGTGATTGTATGTATATTGATTGAATTTGCTTCGTCAAGTGCACTGTGATGTTTTGTTTTGTGTACCTAATGTTAGCTAACCATGATTTATTGATGTGCCCTGTTGACTTAGGTAAATACTAGGTACTAACCCCACCTTCTAAGGTGTTACTTAAGTGAACCTGACATTAAGGTATTAGAAACAAAAGAAGAAAAAGAAATTAAAATAAAGGCTTGGCTAAAAGGTTGGATAGAAAAGCTTACCTGTTTTGCTTGGTATTCATCTAAGATCTTATTGATGCATTCATGATATAGCATAAAAAGGACCTAATGGTCAAATTTTTAAAACTATGATTTAATTGGGATAAGTTTCTAAAGTGGGGTTTTTATGCTTATAGATTTGCATTGACCAACAATTCCGACCACATTCTGTGGTTATTTTTAGTTTGAATTTTTGCTAAGTTCTTGGATATATTAACTAGATGCCTAAACTGAAGTTGACTAAACATATTGAAACTAAATGAGTTACTGGGTTCGCTAGGATATTGGTATCGATATATGGCCTGTGTATTAGCATGGCATACATTACTTGCATTTCTTATTTACTAATTAGGTGATAAACTTAATGTGATAATTATATGTTTGTATTGAGTGTTATGTTGTACTGCTGGTTGTTTATCCACTTTCACTCAACTTGCAGTTAGCTAAGGGGATAAAGTGCTTTATCCTTATGTTAAAAAGCAAATTTTAAGGCACCATCACTGGCATTGATAGACTTTTGAGAGCACTAGTAAAGTTAGTTGTTTGACAAAGTTGAAGTTTTGTGGATCAAGTATAATAGGAACATGGAAGCTTAGTTTTGATAAATGAAGTTACAACTTTTGGATTTTTTAAAATCTGTAAATATTGTATATGTTTATAATGTGAAAGGCTAAAATTGAACTCTTTATAATCGCTAAATGCATAAAGTATGATCTTTTATCATATTTGTGTTTAGTTATAATAAGTATTTCTTTGTGATGGTACGTATTGTACTATGTTGGGATGTGTTGTTATGAATTATTTACATTTGGGCCCAATTAGCTTATATTTACTTCTTATGTACCTTTCCTAAAGATTCTCAAAATTAAACTTCTTATAAATTGGCTATTGGGCTTTAAAATTATGTAGATCTAACTTTTACATATTTTATTTTTATTAGGCCGAGCTTGTATTTTAGGATTTTCTATTAGGTCCCTTTTTATATCAAATTTGTATCTAACCTACATTAGGTTTGTTTTATCAATTACAAGCTTTCTGAACTTTTATTTTAAGCCTAAACAATTTCTTGTATTTTCTAGTTTCTTCCTATGTGGGCATAAATCTTATTTATTTGTCATAAATGGGCCTTTTATCTATTTTCCCAATTCTACAACATATGGGATAAATTTATTTATACATTCTTATTCTTATTTTAATTTAAAAAAAAAAATTTGTACACATTTTTACCCTTGGTTAGATTTGGACATAGGCCATGGTGGGGGCTTCTAAGTCCACTTTGTTCTATTTTTATAAACCTATGCATTTAAGCCCTAAATTACTAATTATTCCAATTAATCTTGCAGTAATCATCTTGAAATAATTTCTAATTATCAATTTACATAAAAAATTATAAGTCTAGATTTTACAAGCATGCCCTAGGTTATCTTTGAGGAAATTTCTTGTAAATTCTTCGAATTTGTTGGTTTTACATAATTTACTTAATTATAATACAATTTCATTTCATATTATATTAATATACTACAAAAGGCAACTAAATAAAGAAAAATACTTTAAGATTACATTGCCACATGTTTGGGCCCATATACATGCATATATACATATATTGTAAAACCTGAACAAAGGAGAAAAATAAAGAAATATAATAACAAAAAATAGATAACTAAATGTTGATTTTTCATTAAGGATATGAGTTAGCAATATTAAAAAATGACAAGGCATTTTGGGTGTGGAAAAGTCCTATTGAACCTTAGTATAAAAGTCACATGTTGAATGTCAGACACCCTTTTCACAACTTTCTCATATGTTGTATATATTGGCTAGGGTTTTCACAATAACATAAAGGCAAGGAGAGGATTATAACAAGACATAGCGAGATTGGGATTGTGAAGATCAATGTAAGGTTTTGAAGTACCATTTTATTAAAGAAATGTAATAGGATTTCATTACAAATTCGTTTTTCTGACAAGGATGGCGAAAGAAACGAATTTAGGAAGATCCTACAATGAATGAATGGTAGTACAAAAGAGTTTAAGGTGGGAAGAATTAAAGGTAAGATTGTTATATCGTTTTCTTTTGAGTTTTTGGTCAAATTTTGGTTAAAGTTTGTTTTTCCCACTAGGGTAGCATCTAAAATGAATTTTGGGTGTTGTTTTGAGAAGTCTACAGCAGGGTCTAGGTGGTGGAAGCAAGGACTTTAGATCCCAAAGGTAAGAAATCTATGCTTAGACTATGTATAAGGTTGTTCATTGAAGTATTGTTGAATCCTTGAGCTTTAGGTGAGTTTTGGTTGTAGCTTTGATCTTTGAGTTTAATTGATGATTAGAGAGGTGTAGGGTTAGGTTACTCGGTAGAAAACACAAGAGAAGAATGAATTTTGACTTTAGGTAAAAGAAGACTGGAGATGTAGGGATGAAACGTCACTATAGCCTACTTAATTCTGCAGACTACTCGATCATGGCATTTGGATGCCATGTAATGTAGCATTTGAATGCCATGTATTGTTACATCTAGATGCCATGACCCCTATTGCTTGCAATGAAGTTTACTTCGATTTTTAGTTGTATTCCGGGCATGTTTTTTCTATCCATAATCCTTTCTAAAGTTTTTCTAAACATAAATCTTCACCTAAAACATTTTATAAATCAATCTATCATTGTAGTAAACCTAGGTTATTTAAGCGACATAAGTTATAAGTATGTAAGGATTAAGCAATTAAGTTTAAGGGCAATGTTATATAAATCTATAGACTAAGTAAGAGTGTTTTATTTTCATATGAATAGGATATGTACGACCATTTCCAAAGCCAAGCAATCTATTAGGAGTAAGAGATGGTGTTATATTATGTTAGTTTCTAGTGAGTCAACAAAATCAAGTATGGGATATTTGCTTGTTTGTTGTAGTTGCTAGCTAAATGATAAAATTGGATTAAATAATTATTCCACCTTAATTGTGTTATATTGCTTATGCTTAGTTAGGCATAAGGGACTCGGAGGACCAACCTTTAAGGTAGTACCCTAATAATCCTTATGCTTCGTTATTTTGAATGAAGTCTTGCTTAGAAATGATCTGAGTAGATTTTTGGTTGTTCCTTAGTTCCTAGGGTATTGGGCTGGACCCAACACCAATACTATATTGTATAAGTGTATTATGTGTACCAAGATCATGGGTACCATTATTTTACTTGTTAGATTAAATAAAAATAATTAAATGATTGGTTATTGCATGTTATACTCATTACTCATGTGTGATTAAGAATTGTATGTTCACATGCATGTGCTTATTGTATTTTGTACTGGCTTTTAACTCATCTTGTCTTTTATTTCTAGGTGCAAGTACATGTTATGGCTATTATGAGGATTATTACCATAACATTGATCATTATGGTATTGTAGTAGATTCCTACGGATATTTTAATGCTGTAGAGAACAACTTCGTATAGTTTGAGTAGGATTGTGGAATTGGCTGCATTTGTTATCTGACTTACAGTTATTTATTTTTATTTTGTATTTTGGGTCATAAGAAGTCACCTAAAACTTCTCTTGTCAGAGTACGTGGGTCATCAATGCCAGTTGCTTATAGTGAGTAAAAAATTCTAGAACTTTTTTTTTTTTACATTAAATAAGGCTATTCAAAGATTAATCTTTTAGTGAAATTTTTGGTGGATTATAGGTGTTGGGAACATCCATAAAAATTTATTTGAGTTATTATAGGTTATTGATGGTTGATATCTATATGGAGAAGTAAGTGAGTGGTTTTAAGATGCCTGACATGTTAATAGAGGTTAGGGACAAATGGTGAGTGGTATTAGAGCTTAAATTATAGATTATAGAAAAGTTAAAGCTAGTGAACTATAGAATAGCTTAGGCTAATCAAACATAAAATAACATAGGTTATATGAATCTTTAGAAAATAAACTGTTGAATAGCAAGATGGCAAGAGTGGCTAAGATGAGGGGTTCGTTTAGAACCAACTTAAATAATTACTTTAACTATTTTACCTTACATATATAATTTGATTTCTATATCTTCTTTTTTGTATTTGTTTGCTTTATTACTATGATTTGCATATGTATTTATATCTATTTATTTACCTGACTTGATTACACTTTCCTTTTGGGGTTGCTTTTCTTTTGTTTTGTTTGTCTTCCTAGGGTATTAGCTGTTGAATGTACAGAGATCGAGGAGTTTATAAGATGGAAGGCGATGTATTTAAATATCTATTTATTTACGTTAAAGATTGTATTGACTCAAAAATTGAATAAAACATTCATTAGGTCAATCAAGCACTTCCTTAGTTGACCAAAACGTTTATTACGATAATATTAACAAGCATACCAATGTAAAAGACATAAGGATGTTTGCAAATCTAAGATGAATAAGACAAAGCATTGATCTAAGAGGCAAACCTCGTAGGGCATGAATATTTTGCAACTATAAATACCTTATCAAAATAATAATAATAATAAATAGCAAAACTCTTATGGATATATAAAAGTCCCCAAATATTAAACCATTCCACTAGATCATACAAGTGAATGGTCATGCATTGAAATTGATTACAGCATAAAACTACATTATGAAAGCATAGTTAATTACAATTTAATAAAGACAACAAAACTAATAATTTGAATATAAAACATAAAACTAATTTAAAAGGGGTTAAATACAAGACTTATGACAACTTAGCATACGTACAATTGTATTAGACCTGATGAATATTCTTTCCTTCTAATAATACCATGGTGTGTTGTATCAGTTTTGTTGAGTTGGTGCAAGTTTAGTTAATCTGTTAGTTGGTGTGGAGTCAAGGTATTTGTATAGTGTGACGAGTCAATTCAGTATCATGTTGATATTCATTAAGCCTATTAATATGTATACTTATGTTGAGTTGCAAAAGGTAAGAACTTTTGAACAATAAATTAGGACAATGAAAGTAAGAAACTGTTGGTTTCGTATAAGATATCAAGAAGGAGAGTGAATTGATATCTTTAAATTCTTCAAAAACTTTTTCAATATAAGAAATATAAAATTACTCGTCTTAACAACTTATAATGGTAAATAGTGATTTTTTTTTTAATTCAACACACAACAATTAATAAACCAAATTAAAAGAGTAAGGAAGAAGAATATTAGGTTGATGATTTATAGAGCTTCAACCATATGCCCACGACTCTCTTTGAGCTCTACTATTGGAGACTCGGCTTACTTCACCAGTGCTATTCCACTTGATTCACTAAATCAAAATCACAAAGAAATTATAAGCATTCGTTACACATGGACTTTATAGCACTCTGTTCTACCTATCTGGCCTTTCTATAATCTAGGCTAGTACAGATTTACAGAGTACAAATGTACTTTCTTAACACTTAAACAATAAATAAAAATTACAAATTACAAGTGAGAACAAAAATATAAATATCAATTAATTGCGCTTTAAAGAGAAACAACAATTGTTGTATTGTTTCTTCGATGTAACTTTCTGAAGAAATATCTAAAGGACATTTTGTGATTTTTCAAAAGATAAAATCTGATCACGACTTTTTTTGTGTAGCAAAAATTTTTTCCAGAGTTGTTGTTAAAAAATGACGTTTTGAATCATTTCTCTTTTTATATTAAAATCTTCCAAAGACTAATTTGAAGATTATTTTCACTTTTGTATTTATCTAACCTAAGTTGTTACAAATAATTCCTTAGATATTTTGAGAAAATCTTAGTTATTTGAAATTAAAAAACAACTCTTCTTATCTTGTTTAGATCAAATATACTTCAATCCGTAACCACCAAATGAGCTTCTGATTTGAATTTATCAAGGAGATATGCTTTCTCAGCAACTTCTAGATAAGACTCATATTCAAGATTTGAAATTCCATAAAATCCAAGTTAACCTTATCCTTATTCGTATTTGTGCATATCTTGATTTATTAAAAATTAATTTTCTTTAAAAAAATCCTCATGGATCATGATTCAATCTTACGTGAAATAAGATTAAGTGCATTTTCCTAATACACTTAATTTGGTGGAGCTAGGCCTTGTTGAATTCGAATATGATATAAATTAATTTTCCACATTACTTTTCCATACCAACTTTCTGAATAACCTTTTAATCAGTAACAGTTTTCTTTTTTCTAAAGTCTCTAAACAAGTTTCAAAAGTGTTGTACCAATTTTTTTTATAAAAGCTTCTGAAACACTTTTTGAAGATTTTCAGACTAGTCTCTTTTTCAATCAATTCAAACCTTCTGAATAAGTTTTTGAATGCGCCGTAATTTGCAATTTTAAACTTTCTAAAAAAACATTCTGAAACACTTTTTGAAGATTTTCAGACTAGTCTCTTTTTCAATTAATTCAAACCTTCTGAATAAGTTTTTGAATGCGCCGTAATTTGCAATTTTAAACTTTCTAAAAAACATTCTGAATACCTGCACACTTGTTAATTCATTAGTGTTCTTCTCTTTTTGTTATCATCAAAATCAATGAGAGATATCTAACATAGATATTCTTTAATAAACAAAAGGTATAGGTTGAACAAATAAAGAATCCAATTAAGTCATACCTCCTCTAAGAATTAAATATATTAATGACAACAAGAAGGAACGATAAAACTGTTGAAATATAGCAACATAATGTTGAACTTAATAAAATTTATTGAACTTATTTAAATCGTATAAAGAGTACACAAGCTTTTAGTGAATGCTAAACTACACAAATGATAGACTTATAGCAACGACATAACCCCTAAGCCTAATGGACATATTAAAACAATTAATACAACCATGAAAGTATATAAGGATAATGATAAAAACTTGCAAATAATAATAAGCTTAAGACGAATAAAGGAGATATGTATCAGAGTGACCTTTAACAATAGTATGGTTAACGATGATTATTGAGTAAAGAAGAGATAGGATTCCAGGTACTGACTTGACACCATGCTAGGTTTCAAACCACACAAGAGGCTTACTTATGAGCACCACATGAGTGGGTGACCTATTTATGAGCTTTGTCAGCATTAGACAGCCTACCCTGCCCTGTTATGCTGATTATGCCTAGCTCTACCTTGACCGAGCCCTCCTACAAACTTATCTATGAGATATGGCAATATTGAAAGAACCGACGTACTCTACAAGTTCTGTCTTAGCCTACTATTTATGCCCTGCTTTGCCAAGTCTTCCTTACTATACTTAGTTATTGTAGTTAACTTTATTCTATTCTACCAAGTCTACTTTAATTAGCTATACAGGACTACCTTGTCTTGCTCATCCACTCTACTTTATCGAGATTGATTTGCTCGACCAAGTTTGTTCGACCCAGATCTGCTTAGTCATGACGAGGCTACCCAACTATACCATATCATCTCGGTCATACCGGATCATATTAAATAGGTCAGCCACATATACACCAGATCAGCTCAGCCATATAAGGTCAACCCTGTCAAGCCAACTCAACCACTGCCATATCAGGTTGATCATCCATGTGAGGTCGATACTAATCATGTCAAGTCGGCTCTGATCATATCAGATCGACCTCGAACAAAAGCAGATAGTCCAGAAGCTTAAGTTAGGATAGCTTAAAACCTCAGTCTCCTATAGCTCCTTGGAACTAAAACATTAGCCCTTACCTAAAGATCCCACTTAGTTATCTATTTTACTTATGTTATTTAGGTTTCCTAATTCTTGTATTTTCCCTAAGTTGTCTTCATGTATTATTTGTAATTACTGGAATGCTACTAAGGCATCCTTTAGTCATTTTATTTACAACTTCACCATTTTGTATAAATAGAACACTTATATAGGGTTTTAAGCAGATTTATAACATTAATGAAAAACCCTTAAGTCTTTTTTCTTTGAAAGCTCTCTTTTACTTGCTCTTATCAATTCCTTTAGTAAAGATTGTGGCAAGCAACCCTATCACTCGGATCGGTACATCACATCTGGTGAGTCTTAGGTTTATGTTTAGTTCTACGGTGCGTAATATCCATAAAGTTAGTACACAGGATTGCTAAACCATTAACTTTCATTTACTTTTCAGACTATCTCGAGGTTTGGAATCATCCCTTTTGGTTATACGTGATATTGGATTCATGCGTTCATCTACAATTCGTATCATCTTAGTATCAAAGCGCAATTCTGAAAGAGAGCGTATGAAGTTGCTGTAAAGGTTTTTTCGTGTTTGCTGATTAATGGTTATGTTCCTTTCATAGATATTGGAGTTGGTTTGATCAAAGTAAGTTTAGAGATCTTGAGCTACAAAGTGGAGATTTGTAGGTTAATAAGAGTGGTTCCTATTATGCTCTATTGTACTCTATTCTTCATTACGAAAATAGAGGAAACTCATTTCTATGTACGCTTTTGTGTTTGAGTATATTGGTTACTAGAGTTAAGTTAGAAGTGTGCTTGTAAGTTCAAGTCATATTGGTTGTAGGTTGGAGTAACGTTGTACCATTGTGGTGGTGGTGGCTGAAAAAAAAAATAGAGTCATATGAGTTTGTTCCTATATCGGTAAAGAGTGTGACTGGGTTGCATGTTTTAGGATAGAGACTGTATAGGGTTTTGAGTCACGTAACCATAGCTATGGGAATTACAAGGGATTTAAATTGGTTGCTTAAATTGAGAAGTGGGTACTAAATTTTCCTAGCAAACGTGTTTTAATTCTGTAGTTTGGGTCATTAAATTTAGATAGAGGGTCATTCAATAGGATTCTTTCAAGATATCATAACAACAATTAGTGGAATGTATTGTAGCTACTTATGTTAAAATTAGAGTTTTTGACATTAATTTGCAATGTTTGGTGGTTATTAGCTACGGAAGCTTTGTTGTTACCACAATAATAGGTGGTAGATTTTCTTAGGTGTTGCGTTGGACAATTTAGTGCTAGTGGTAATTATGATTGTGCTGCTGTGTTAAGGATTAGCATAGTGCTTGGTGCTTGAAGCTTGAAGTGTAAGCATCTGAACTAAGCTGATGGAGTGAGACCATTAGGTATCGAGTTGTTGCACTTTAGAGAAGCCATCCAAGTTGTTGTGTTGATTGAGAGTTGAACTAAAGAAGTGTTAGTGTGTCATTCTAGTGAAGTGTTGCTTAAATTAAGATCAACAAAAGGTGTACACATCTGAGTTGTTCTTTCCATTAACTTGCCGAGTCGAACTATTACACTCTTAACGTTACCGAGTTGAGTTCTTTGCCTATTCAACTTGTCAAGTTGGTTCGTAGTGTCTAAGCTTAGGCAGTGAGCTGTTTCAACCTAATAGCTAGGCTGATTTTAGTATCCGAGCTAAGTCAAAGTACCGAAGTGAAGTGGAAGATCCGAGCTGTACAAGCCTTCGAGCTGCTGTGTTCTTGAATCACTAAATGTTAGATAGTTTTAGCCATTATCGATGAAACTCCTTGTGAGTTGAGTTAGTGTATTGAATTGATATCTTCGTCTAACATGGCTTATGACAAGTGAGAAAGATATGGTTATGACTATGACTATGAAGATATAAGGTCGAGAATACCCATGTTTGATGGTTATGGACCTCTAAACGAATACTTGGATTAGGAATTCCAAGTCAATAAAGCCTTTGAAAGGTATCTATACCTCAAATGTAACAAGGAATATATCATAGAGGATCAACTTCGAGGCCTTGGTGGAAGAATGAATTAAGGTAAAGGATCCTCAGAGGAGTGAGTTTCGCATGGAACTCAATGAAACCTGCCATGAGAGAAAAATTTGTACCCCTATCATATTAAGACGAGTTGTATGAAGAGATATCTACCTTGACGTAAGGACAAATGAGTGTCTAAGAGTTTACTCAAGAGTATAAGGCACTCCTGTGGTGATGTGAATTGTATGAATCTCTTTTGTATACTATTTCATTATTCATGAGATGGTTGAGGTCGAATATTGCCCAATGTGTGAACCCTTCAAGAGTATGGAGCTTAAATGAAGCTATCTAATTAGCCTTAAGAGAAGAATCTGCCATTAGTACTGACCATTATGATGTGTAGGAAGAACTAAAGGTTATACTTGAGAATCTCAAAGAGGAAATGAGATAGCAAAGGGATACTTATATAGAGACATCTGATGAGAAAGAAGACCAAAGAGAGGAAGTAGGAAAAGGAGAGGTGGAGGTTGTTGGAGAGACAATTAATAGAGGCAAGAAAGATCGAGCTGAATTGTGGTTGAGCCCCTATGTTCCTGAAATGGTTCCATTACCCACTATAAATGCCACAAATGGTAGCTTTAGGAATTACTATGTTTTCCTTCCTCATATCGGAATCTTCCATCCCAATCATCTGACAAGTTTACGTGGAACTGATATAAGCAGTTATAGCATCGCATCTATGAGTTATTATCGACTATCGGTTGGAGTTTAATAGGGTCGAGGTGATGGATACATGTATTAGGGATACAACCTGATGACTCTTGGTACTCTTATGTTAGAAAGATTTGAATTATGTAGATGGAAAGAGGAAGAAAAATTGATTTGCAAGGAAGTAGAAGGAATGCTGATTACAACCAATGAGGAAATCATGAGATCTTAACTAGTTGAGCTTGAAGAGGTGGAGGCACTTCTAAATGATGAGCCATCTTACATCCTTCCGGTACAAAATCTACGAGCCTATAATCTTTCATATGACCCTGAGATCATGTTGCTTCCCGTAATTGATGGTTGCTAGGACTACCAAGGTACAGTTAATCGAATCTATGATGAGTGGAAGGAAAGATCCTAGATAAAAGATTTGGTTGACAGAACCTAAGACGAGTGTAGAGAGCATCGGTCGGTGATGCCCTTACTGCAAGAATTGCATTGTACTCCTATGTTTAAATTTCAACTTTGTTGATTGGTATTTGACCCTGAAGGGATCTGGAGTCGCCAATTGCTAAGTTTTGGGTTGAAACTCTTCCAACAGGGAGGGGATGATAGGATTCCAAGTACCGACCTGATGGTACGCCAGGTTTTAGACTACATAAGAGGCTTGCTCGTGAGCTCCGTGCGAGTGGGTGACCTATTTATGAGATCTATCAATGTTGGATAGCTTGCCCAGCTCTGTTAGGCTTGCCCTGTTATACTAAGTACGCTTCGCTCTACCTTGATCGAGCCCTCTTACAAACTTATCTATGAGCTATGGTAATATTGGAAGACCCGACATGCTCTACAAGTTCTATCTTAGCCTACTATTTATGCCCTGCTTTGTCAGGTCTTCCTTGCTATACTTAGTTCATTCTGCCTTACTGTAGTTGACTCTATTCTATTCTACTAAGTCTAGTCTAATCAGCTATCTGTCTTGTCCTGCCCATCTGCTCTACTTTATTGAGATTGATTTGCTCAACCAAGTCTGTTTGACCTAAATCTGCTTGATCATGATGAGGCTACCCAACTACACCATATTAGTTTGATCGCATCGAGTCATACTAAACAAGTCAGCCACACACATACCAAATCAGCTTGGCCATGCGAGGTTGGCCCTTGTCATGCCTGCTGAGCCACTGGCATATCAAGTTGGTCTAGTCATGGAAGGTCGGCATTGATCATGTCAGGTCGGCCCCAATCATATTAGATTAGCCCTAAATAAAAGCAAATCATTCAAAAGCTCACGTCAGGATATCTCAAAACCCTAGAGTCTCCTATAGCTCCTTAGAACCAAAACATTAGCCCTCACCCGAAGATCCCACTTAGCTATCTATTTTACTTATGTTATCTAGGTTTCCTCGTTCTTGTATTTTCCCTAAGTTGTCTTCTTGTATTATTTGTAATTACCGGAATACTATTAGGGCGTCTTTTAGTAATTTTATTTACAACTTTACCACTTTGTATAAATAGAATACTTGTATAAGGTTTTAAGTAGATTTACAATATTAATGAAAAACCCTTGAGTCTTTTCTCTTGGAAAGCTCTCCTCTACTCACTCTTGTCAATCCCTTTATCAAGGATTGTGGCGAGCAACCCTATCACTCGAATTGATGCGTCACATCCGGTGAGTCTTAAGTCTATGTGTGGTTCTACAGTGTGTAATATCCGTAGAGTTAGTGCATGAGATTGCTAAATCATCAACTTTCATTTACTTTTCAGACCATCTCGCAATCTGGACCCATCCCTTTTGATTACGCATGATATAGGGTTCACGTGTTCATCCACGGATTCGGATCAAGAAGGAAGGAGTGTGCTCTTTACCTTGGAGTCTAAGAGTCATTTACGAACTTAGAAGACTCAATAAATGATTTTCCCTTGACAGAGAAACATGTTAAGGGACAAGATCGATGATGGAACGGAAGCAATCAAAAGGATGTTGTTATCAATTATATTGCCATACTATAGTGACTAGAGATTGAAAACTTGAGGTAATGTATTAAAGGGTATTAACATTAGGATGCTAAATTAGAAGTTAATAGCGTTGTAATTGGTTGCAAGTGGATGAGGAGTAGAATAAATAATAATTTTGCAAAAGGGTATGAGAGTACTTAATGTAGTGAGGAGAAGGGATAAAGTCATATGGATCAGCGGAACTAAAAAGTCACTATAATGGAAGTGTTTGCAAACTAATAAGTGAAGTTGTTGCCTAAGTGTGTATATATAGAAAGAGTTTACCTTTGGGGTGTTTAGTTAGGAGGGAAAATTTTTAGAAGTACTAGGGAGAAAAATTTAAGGAATTGTAATCGGAAAATTTGAAAATTGTATAGTGAAGGAAATTTGGAGAGTCAAACTTCAATTAAAGGATTGCAAAATAAATAAAATGAAATGAGAGAAGGAAAATTTTATAGATGAAGGATGCTTGGAGATAACTTTATTATTTTTAGAGATTTAGTTATAAACCAATGATACTAGGACAATAGTCCTAGCTTAAACACTAAAGTCAAAGTGAACTTAGGAGTGAATGCAGCAGGATTTTTTATATTGGATATTAGTAGAAATTTATTGTTAAACCTGAAAAATATCTAGTTTAAGATACTAATAGAGACTTAAGAATTTGATCTTATAACAAGATAAATACTTCAGTGCACAAAAACAGATTCTAAGGATAAGAATATTCTAGTATGTAAGGATCCAAAGAAGTAAAGTATGGCAAAGGAAAGGTGTATGCAAGTCATAGGCTGGGAAGCTTATGATGAGTTGATAAGACCTAGCTATTAGCAAGATGGAATAATGCTGAAAATCATATGGTGAAAATAAGGACTTTTACTATTTAGATAAATGAGAAGTAGCTATAAAGACGAAAAATCCAAGGATTGTAATTGGAAGTCTAATTTTATATAGAGAAGGACATATGGAGATATAAATTTTAATTGAAGGATTGTAAAATAAGAGAAATGAGGAGAACAAGAAAGTTTTACATATAAAAGTTGTACGAACATGAAATGTACAAATGCTATTGTGGGAGATACTATGCAAATCTTGGTGAAATTAGAAAAATGAACCAAGCTTAAGCTCCTCAAATCAAAGTGGACTAAGCAATAAAAGGGATGGAACTCTTGGTTTTGGAGAATGATAGAGTTTATGATTAAATGGGAGACCTTATGGAGAACCTCAAAATTATTTGATGTAAGAGTCTAATAGGAGATCTAAGGACTTAATCTTGTAATGAGAGAGCTATATGAAAATGAAAGGTAGATTTCAAGAATCACAAGTGACTAACTATATTGAGATATAGTGGAGCAACTAATCGGAATAAGCAGTATATGAGAAGTTGCAAGAAGAATAAGAAGGAAGTTTTCAAAGTATTTCATTTCAATTATTTAGATAAACTTTCAAGGACAAAAGTTTTTGTAGGGGGAAGAATTGTAAAACTCGAACAAAGGAGAAAAATAAAGAAATATGATAAGGGAAAATAAATATATAAATGTTAATTTTTTATTAAGGATATGAGTTCACAATATTAAAAAGTGACAAGGGAATTTTAGGTATGGAAAGGTCCTATCGAACCCTAGTATAAAAGCTATACGTTGAATGTTAGAAACTTGTTTTGCAACTCTTTTACGTGCTGCACATATAGGCTAAGGTTTTCGCAATAACCTAAAGGAAGGAGAAGATTACAATAGGATTTAACGAGATCGAGATTGTGAAAACTAAGGTAAGGTTTGGAAGTTGCCATTTTATTGAAGAATTGTAATGAGATTTCATTAAAAATTCGTCTTTTAATTGGGGTGGCAAAAGAAACGAATTTGGGAAGATCCTACAATAAATGCTTGGTGGTATAAGCGAGTTTAAGTTGAGAAGGATTAAAGTTAAGATTGTTGTATCATTTTCTTTTGAGTTTTTTTGGTCAAATTTCATTAAAAGTTCATTTTTCCCTCTAAGATAGCATCTAAAACAAATTTTGAGCGTTGTTTTGAGAACTTTACAATAGGATCTAGGTGGTAGAAGCAAGGACTTTAGATCCTAAAGGTAAGAAATCTATGCCTAGACTTTATATGGTTGTTCATTGAAGTATTGTTGAATCCTTAAGTTTTAGGTGAGTTTAAGTTGTAGATCTAAGTTTAGTTGATGTTTGGAGAGGTATAGGGTCGAGTTATTGGTTGGAAAACATAAAGGAATGATGAATTTTGAGTTTAGACAAAAGAGGACTATAGATGTGGGGATGAAACATCACTACAACCTGTAGAATTCTGCAAACTGCAACCTAGCGTTCGAATGCTAAGGAGTAGATTGCTCCTGTATCAAGGTGTTTGGACGCCATGTAGTGTAACGTCCTAATGCGTCTTGGGGTTGGACATATGGAGGAGCATTACAACGAAATGAATTGACAGAAAATAAAAGAAGTTTAGCAAAGTCTAGGCAACTATTAATTAGATATGACGTACCAATCAATCCTACTTGACCTATAATCCACCAAATAAGACTCACCGGTACGAACTATAGGGTCACTCGTCATTACTCCTTATTAAAGGGAATAGATAAGAGTTAAAAAGGATAATGAGAACATTAGGGTTGCTTAAACGGGAAACTTGTAGATTCTAATAATGAGAGTTGACTGATTGCTACAAACAAAATGAATAAGATTTATGTACTAGCCCCATTAGGGTTACAAGCACATATGAAAAGAAAAAAAGGGTAATTTTCAATTGGAATACATGAAATATATTAAAAATGGTAAAAGAGATAAATAATACTTGCTACAGAAATGTAAAAAATCTTTCTAGAATATCGTGCTATAAGACATGTATCGTGTGGTGGCTAGTGGCTTAGAGTATGATATAAATTGGGCAATGGTGAAGAAAAGGGGGTCTACAGTTAGAGTTTACCTAATTTGGATTAGTTCGGATCTCAGTCAATCAGTCACTAGCGAATATTCGGCATGGATTGGGATCAAGTGCAGGTGGCTAGCTTGGGAGATTAACTCGAATAGTTATATGAGGCTAGTTTGTTCAAATGTTGTTTATGTCATGGCATAGTTGCTCGACGGATTAGCCCGTATACTTAGCAAATTAGTACATCTGCTCCATAGCTTTAAGAACTATGCTGGTACATATGAGAGCTCAATATTTAAGTCAACAGTAGAGTGATACATAAAGGTTAGGATAGGAATTCTTGTCTTGGATGGAGCTTCGAGCTAATATTTTTCATGTGAGTCCTTAGAGTCTCTTAACTCTGCTGCATGTGATTGATTTGGGAAGTTGATTCCTATCACATCCGAATGCCATGACCCTTATTGCATGTAGTGATGTTTCTTTTAGTTTTTAGTTGTTTTCCAAACATATTTTTTCCATGCTAAGAAATAGCTCCTGTCTACTTAGTATAAAATGGCTTATATATAGGAAAATGAAAATTACATAAGGAAGCAAAAAGAACTTCAAGGAAAGGATATTGGAACAAAGAAAAATATAAGGTTGGTTGAAGCTTCCAAGGGATGCTAACTGAGCTTATTGATCGTGGCTCCTCTTGACTCTTCCAAGTCCAAAAACACTCTTCTTGTTAGACTTGGGAGTGAAATAATGGATTGGAGTGAATTGTAGAATGTGTGGATGAAAGTGCAGAAAAAATGAAAGAAAATGAGGGGAAGAAGGGAAGTGTATTGTTGGCCAAAAAGGGGAAAATAAAGGAGTGTTTTGTGTGTCCAATTTATGAAAAACAGAAAAAAAATGAAGGGAAAGGGACTTGTTGCGTTAGTTGATTTAGGTGGGGGGTGGGGTGGGGGTTGGTGTAGATGGAGTGTTTTTATGTAATAAAATTTGAAAGGAAAAGTGGAAATGTCTTGGTTTGTGTGGGGGAACAAAAATCCTACGTAAAATAAAGCTGGTAAGGTATAAGATTTGACAACTTGTAAGCTTAGTTGGTATTCAAGTATGGGTTGTCATCTCCATATCCTTGGCAAGCGAAATTCAAGGAGAAAAAGGAAAAGTGATGGCTCTTGTCATGCATGTAGGAAATAGGCTTAGGTTTAAGGCATAATTAGGATAGTGACATTTAGTTATAGAAGGGTTTTAACTAAATGGAATCCCAACTAGTTTAGTTTATGTAGTTACCTTTATTTATATTATATGTAGCTACTACATTGAGAAGATACGTACATTTATATATGTATATATATAATATATTATACTATGTATTTAAGAAAATACTCATTTAGCATATACATGCAAGTATGTAGCTTCATAGTATATACATATAGGGTCAATTTTGTAATTTTATTAATTTATTATCTTAATTGGCTTAATTTAATTGTTTATTATTATTTAAATTATCTCTAATAGTTTATTATCGATTTTACGTGATTTTGCATATTTGGTGTTAATTTTAGTGATTTAGGGTTTTATTAACATTAGGGGTAAATCATAAGGTTTAATATTTAGAGTTTCTATTAGGTTTAGGTTCAAAATTTTTCGTAAGTACACTTAAATGGGGTTTAGGGTTCTTCTACGCATTCAAATTATATATCAAGACTTTTCATATTTGTTTTAGGTTTCAAAATAAAATTTAAATCATTTTTAGATTTATGCAATCTTGTTGACTAAAAAAAAACACCTACAATACTCAAGTTCGACTTTATATCTAAAAGACTAAATTTATGAGGTTTACAACCATTACTATTACTCTCTTTCATCACGTCTATTACAAATTCTATTAAAGTTATCAATATTATGTTTTCCTACCATTATTATTTGCTTTTTTATTATTCATTTATTTATTATTTATTATCATTAACAATTTTGCATAATAACACTACCCGAGAGGTGAGTTGATTGATCCATACCCCTGCAAAGGGGGGCAACCAACTAGATACCATGTCCTAAGTGGAATGGTCTACTAGTAGAGCTAGGCGGTTAATTGGCCTAAGGTTACGAGTAACCCCTAAAAAGAAAAAAAAAAAAGCCTTGATTAGCTAAAATTTGTTTTAACTTGTCTTTTATACTAAAAACCCCCTTCAAAAATGTTTCAAACAACTTTCTGTAATTCTTTTCGAGATTAAAAGTTGTAGCAACTATAGTTAATTCTTAATCTTCCATTAACTTTAATAATGATAAAACTTAAAATTACTTTAATAGTACATCAAGTTCCTCAATCAGCAACACTCTACATCATTTATCAAATCTCACATATAATCAAATCTTGCTAACACTTATAGATTTTCCTTGGAGCTCATCGATTGAACTCATTAGAAATTCTTAAAAGAATATAATTCTACATCCATAATCAATAAAGAAATTCTCACTTCGCTTCTTTTTCTTTCAACAATACTAACTCCTTTACAATATACAAAATTTCCAAATCAAAAGAAGTCACGACAATAAGGAAAGCCTAACATACTCTTGATTTGAAGGAAAATTAACAAATCTATACATAATGTGCTTCCATCTCAAACTTTACTACTTAAAACCTATCGAATTTGTAAACTTTTCTTTGGATTTGCGTAAGCAGGATACTTGCAGTTCATAAAGGCTATACTTACCAACATTTAAACATTTCACTTTATTATGAAGAAGAATTTTGCTCAATACTCTTGACACCATTCAATAATATCAATTGTTCTAAAGACGGACAATCTGAAATAAGGTTAGGGCCTACTGAATAATGGTTAGACTAAAACTTGGACTAAGAAGAAAGAAACTACCTTTTAGTACTTCAAGGCAAAAATCTTGACGGATCAAGAAGGGTAGAGGAAAATAGCCTATAGTTAAGGAGAAAAAGGTGTAAGTTTGAAATAAGAGTCAAACAGTTTTTATAGAAGAGAAATGATAAGGCTTTTATCAATTGTTTATAAATAAGAGTCAACAGTTTTTATACTGTCCTTCTATTGACACATCATAGGTACGTAGTTGTGCTTGCCGATAGGAGTGCATAGTTTGCTACTCAACATGAAATTTGCAATAATAAATATTCTTAAGTATGAGCTTTTCGAGAAAGTGGCATGTATAATCATGATGGAACTTATCTAATAGTTTTTCTTTTTCTTTTCACCTTGAATTATCCATGGAGTTTTCTAGTGATTCAAATTCTCTTCATCCTTATCTATACATGTTTGTGCTGTTAGCTTGTCTAATAGTATGGTTATGATGTCTCTTGATGCATTTTGTCTTTTTACTATAGCTTGATTCCTCATGTTGATTCACAAGTCAAACCATGTTTGTTTTCTTTCTTCACTTGACATGCCTTCACTAAGCCCTTAAGCCTGGAATGTGGACCTTGACTTGACTTTTAACGCCGACATGGACTTCATTTATCATATTACACATCTAGGCTTCTTTTTTTTTTTTCTAATTTCACCTTACATTTGCATTGGAGTTCGGTTTACATTGCTTGAAATATTCTTGTGGCAATTTGGCTTTTAATCTCATACCCTTTTTTATATATTTTTCTTTAAATATATATAATTTTTTTTTGCAGGTCAACTCTTAGTGCTTCTCACTTCGAGGCTAAGCTTCATTATCTTGATTGGTTCGTGGTTAAATTTAAGTGTTAGCTCAAAATCCCAAAATCAAATAATTCATTTGGGCCTTTGATTAACCTTGGTGTTATCGCAAATTCCTCATATCAACATTATATAAGCTAACCTTGGCATTATCATGGATTCCTTATGCCAACATTATATAGGCCTTCGATTAACCTTGACATTACTACGGATTCCTTATGTCAACATTATATAGGCCCTTGGTCAACTTTGGCATTACTGTAGATTCCTTACGTCAATATTATACAGGCCCTTAGTTAACCTTGACATTATTACAGATTCCTAACATCAACATTATACAGGCCCTCGATTATCCTTGCCATTACCATAGATTCTTGATGTCACAACCCGAGGGGGCTATTCATAGCAGTCGCCTTATATCGTACAAAGGACTATAAATTGATTTTCCTTACAATCAACAACTCTTTATGCAATATACAAGGATACGGCTACGGCTACAGCTACGGTTACAACTAATAATTAAGAGTTGCACAAGTGTAAGCAATATCATTTCATGATAATAATAACAAGCTAATGAAGTATAAAACACATCTATTTATATGGAAATTTATAGATAAAAAGTTTATAATAGTATTTAATACCAACTAGTATCATCTCATGACATCATAAAATTCAAAATCTAAGTACATTATCATAAGTACACTCCTGTCACATCTTACTTCCACATTAAACCCAGTAATGTACAACTAACCTCAGGCATACGACGACCTGATGACCCGATTCCACTAATAGATGTGCCTGCGAAAGAAGATTACAAAGGTATAAACTAACTTGCTTAGTGAGAAAATCCTCTCAACCATACAACAATCAAGTTATACATTAATTAAATTCAATCAAATGAATGCATGACAATCAAAATGCTAAACAATTATACGTAGGTGACTAAGTACTGCATGCAATTCAGATTTAACATCCTCTGAAATCAAGGTTAGACATACATCGGCATAATTAGATCCAGGTATCATACTAGAACTTATATCATAACGAAACTCTGCATTTCGTATTCAAAGTACAATGGTATATCCATTTTCAATTTTAATCAAAATCGAGTTCTACATATAATTGTAAGTAGGTTCACATAACCCTCATTCACCCCTAAACGGAGGTCTTTGAACTCAACCTTTAGCCAAGCGATTGACGCCTCCAATACCTGACGATCCTACAAGCTAGGATAAGGTCATATCACACATGTGCACTGTACGAAATCTATAACAATCAAATAATCAACCCACATATGGTCTCTCACTACCTCCGTGTGATGTGACGGTCGGAATTAGTTATGCAATGCATGATTATGTGTGATTCAATTTAGTTCTTTCAAGTCGAATAAAATTAGGTCTTATTATTCAATGATCAATAAGGTTACAAACAATCAGTTCCTATCGAATCTATTATGTAACAATCAATACGTTATCATACTTTAAAGTAAATTCACTATCAACAAATAGTATCATACATAAGCATAACCTAGCTTTACACAATATTCAATTATTAATCATAATTTATATTAACTAATTACAAATACAAGTATGGAATCATTAAGAAAAACTCACTCGGCCATGATCGACTCAGGGGTCATAATAGTCCAATGGCAACTCAGGATCAAAGTCAAGATCCCTTGAGAATAAGAAATATAAAAAATAGTAAGTTTAAGAATTTAAAGCTAAACTAGTATCATAATTTATATTATATATTTCACTTAATTATGTGAAATTATCGATTTGAGCTTTTTATCGAATTGCATATGACTTTTTCGATTTAGCTCGAATCTTTATAAACTTATAGTCCGTTTTGATTGTTTTAGAGTTTATTTTCTCATAGCGAGATCCGTTTTGAACGTTATAACTCACAGTTTGAATTTTGATATAAAAATATCACAAAATTTAATATTTTAATTTAAAAAGTTATAAAATATTAATTTAATCTTTTTCTTAGTATATTTATGATTTAATT
The DNA here is from genome assembly GCA_024138005.1 of Lumnitzera racemosa. Lineage (NCBI taxonomy): Eukaryota > Viridiplantae > Streptophyta > Magnoliopsida > Myrtales > Combretaceae > Lumnitzera > Lumnitzera racemosa. The sequence goes on from JAMXBC010000008.1 coordinate 31,607,873, forward strand.
ATATATATATAAATTCTTATGATTATATTTTATTAAATTTTCTAATTTATTTAATTATTAATTTTTCTTCAAATTACGGTATTCTTATATATATATATATTACCTCACTTTATTTATTAAATTATTATTATAGTATATTGTATACACTATTTAAGTATACTCGTATTTTTACTTATACATCACTATTACACATACGTTTATACATATACTATACATTATGTAATAAATTATTTTGACTTTAATTATATACTATATACAATATGTATAAGTATAATATGGATGTATTTGTATTTATACACATATACACTTATACGGTTATATTAAATATATATATGTATAAAATATGGAATATAACTAATACTATAGTACATCTGTACAACATTTAACCCAAATACATGTATAAATATATACAAAAATTCTTGTAAAATGAAAATATTAAGTATAAATATACATACATATACCTACTATTATACATGTACTATAATAAATACTATGTTTATATATACTTGTATAAAATTATGCCACCTTTATATATATATATAATAACTTACATGTGTACTTAAATATAAGAATATGGAATACATATATATCATATACGCATACTTATACTTATATATCATATATTAACATAATTACTATGTACATATATGCTTCTATATATTCACGTGTGCATGCATATATATTAATACCTAAATAGTAAAAATACTAAGTACATACTATATGTATTCTTATTTATACATACATACAAACATACACATAAAGAAATACATAGTATATTTATATTCTACACATATATGTTTATCTACTCATGCATACATTTATGTACATATAAATAAATAAATAAATAAATCCTTAGTATACATGTACGTACTATATAATATACATATGTACAAAGAAATTAAATATATTCTTACCTAACTTTTTAATTAATTAGAACAATATTTTCCTCTTCTTCTTCTTCTTATTCCTCTTCTTCTTCTTGGTCTTTGTTTTGTTTTCCTTTTGCTTGTTTTCAATTTGTGTATGTAAACTTTGTTTTTTTTTTTCTTTCTAACTTTGGTGTTAAACTTCCAAACTCCAGATAAAAATAGTAAAAATCAAGTTAAAAGCAAAGTAAATCTTAATTCTAAATCTAGCATTTATGGAGATGGGACAAAGTAATCATATCTTATTTTTTTCTTCCTTTATGAAATCAACACTTTGAGCTTGTTTTGAAAACGTAGGTTGCTGTTTTAGTGTAATTGGAAATTCACGTGGGAGAAAATAAATTACGAAGGAGGAAAAAGAAAAGAAAAATAAAGAAAAAGGGAAGAAAAAAATTAAATTAAATATGTGTAATTTTTCTAAACATAAAAATAGTAAAAATAAAATTTATAAATTAATTTTGGAATTTTATAAAAATTTATCAATTTAATTGGTACTTGTTATAATTATAATTTTTACGAGTTATTTTAACGTTTTCGTTAAAAAAAAATTGTGATTACACGATTTGGTGGATAATTGTAATTGACTATGATTATATTATTATTAAGTGATATTTAATTATTTTATAAACTTAAAATTATAGTTTTAAAGTTTCGATCAAGTTTAGGTTCGATTTTAAGTATTTACACATACATTAGATTTAAAGTTTTTGTATGCAATTTAGGTTTCGATCAATTTCTAAGATTTTTACGATCAATATTATATTCGGTTTCTAAATTTTATAAAAATTTTATTATTTTTACTCTTATCGATTCATAATATCATCTAAAACATTCAGACTTAATTCAAGGTTCAAACTAGTTACTAGATAGACTTTACACCCGATATCTAGACATTCAACAAACTTGAAATTAATCTTAATATTATCCTAATTCCAAATTCCACTACCTTAAAATCAAGTATTGAATCACGCATCAAAGGAAGTCGCATCCAACTAAGTCAGACATCATTCATCAATGTTAAATGCTAAGCCAGTATTCAATAGCTCGAGAAGTTATTTGTAAGAATTCAACAAAGGTCAAGTACCATGAAGAAATGAAACATTGCTAAGGTGGACTAGTTTCCACGGAGTACAACCAGTAAGGTTGCAAGGATTCCTAAGAAGAGACAACTATCTAGACTTTCCCCATATGTAAGCACTTACTTTGGAGTACTATGCCTCACTTGAATGTACCCATCAATAACAAGCATACGATTATTACTCCAACTTCACTTTAAGTGTCAGGATTTACAACAATAAGTGTTCATTTCAAAAGTCTCTAGCTCTAGTCTACATACCAAGATCATCAATAAGTTAGGTAGGTTGCTAAAAGAGAATCAACTTCACTCAAGTGTCTTATAAGCGTAAGACCAACATTTTAGAATTATGGAGGAAATCAAGTGTTCATAAACAATCAACCCCATTAAGTGTATGAAGCTACTGCTACGGAGTACTAAGATGACATCAAATGAGAGAAACTGAAGAACCAGTGCCATTCAGGAAAGCTTTCAATCATGTTTTTTATGTAGCATGATTAGAACCATGCTTCACATTCAAGAGCCTTATACAAAGTTCCAGTGTTACATGAATTGTCATTATGCTAAGATGTCTATTATTTGAAATTGGCATGACATGTTGAAGTATTATGCTTCTCCCCCAATTGATGGTGCATCATGACGAGGTAGTAACTTGTGATTAAAAGGATACTACTTCATCTCATCATGTCAATCCCTTTCTAATTGCTCATGTACTTCATGGATCACCAAGTAGAGCATGTCACAGAGTTGTTGCTTCAACTCTGTTAATAGCTATGTTAGCTCTAATCAAATGATTGGGCCAAAATTGCTCTGAGGGAAATGGCATTACAGTTGTGAAACCTATTGTGGACTCACTTTTAATCTTTACATCCAAGATTACTTTAATCTCATCATTAGATTAAGTGGTATTATAGTTGTCAAGCCAACTGTAGGATCTCTCCAATCCATCACACTTGAGGTTGCTTTAGCCCTGTGATTTAATAAAGTTGCATAAAGGCATTGTATTCATTGTATACTTAGGAGTAGCGGAATAGAGGCTTTTATAAAGAGAGATAAGCTATAATGAGGAGATCGTTTCGATCATACATGACGAAATCCTTCAACTGCAAGATTTATGAAAAGGCATTACAAGTGCTATAGGATCACTTTGACCCATCTCAATAAAGATTGCTTCAATCTCAATAAAGATTGATAAATAATGTCGCAGAATGGACATTGCACCTACTGTATGCTCAGCAACATATGCTTCTACTAAGTGACTATAGCTACCATGATATTATCGCTTCAATCATTTATAGATGAGGTCACATTAACCTTGAGCTCTAAAGATAGGCATTATAGCTACTAAGCCTACTATGGAGTTGCTTTAACTCATCACTGTTGAGATCGCTTTGATCCCATGAATAATGTCGTAGAATGGGTATTATACCTATTGTGTGCTCAAACGCAAATGCCTCTTTCAAGCGATTATAGCTACCATGATATGACCACTTTAGTCATTCCTAATTGAGATCGCTTCAATCTTAACTCTACGGAAAGGCATTACGGCTGCCAAGCCTATTATGGGATCACTTCTACCCATTATAGTGGAGATCGCTTCAATCTTGTGAGTGGTGTTGTAGAATGGGCATTACGCTTGCTACGTGCTTAAGAGCATATGCTTCTACTAAGTAACGATAGCTACCATGGTATGGCTACTTTAATCATTCATGGATGAGGTCACTTCGACCTTTAATCTATGAAAAGGCGTTACAGCTACCAAGCCTGCTATGTAATTGCTTCAACCCATAATAGTCGAGATCACTTTGATCCATCATAAAGGAACATTGGACAATGATCTCAGATAAATTTGTATGTCTAAGGATTGTATTGGCAATGTTAGCTACAACAGATCAAGCAACAATGTTAGCTACGCCAGTTTTGTTTCATAAAAGATTATTAGTAAGGAATAGCAAGTGACAATGTTAGCTACACCTGATTATAGTTATGAACAAAACATCGTAGTAGCAATGATAATTGTACCATGATGGCTGGAGGTGATTGTCAATAAGAAACTTCAATCACTTGACAACAGAAGGTTGTCAGGTGGTGATGTTAGCTACACCTAATCATCCTTTATAGGCATGGAAGTTTCAAATTTAGAACGTTGGTAAAATGTGCTGCTTGCATTGGCCTCATATACTTCTCCATATCTTCCATCTTTACATAGGACGAAGTAGCAGTTGGAACGTTGGTTACCGCTTGACGTGTTGGTATGAGGTTGTAAGGTGCAATCGTGTTAGTCATTAGCGGCTATAGGTTTCATCTAGAAGAAGAGGACTCTCTAGGATGGCCCCTTACTTTCTCAACCATAGGTATCTAGTAAGCTAAGGTCAAGTGTTGTAGTGGGTGCATAGGATCCTAATGTTGCCTTCCTTTGCCTTCTAAAGGGGTTGGATTGACTTATTCAGGCTGTTGAGCATCCTTTGAGCCAATAGTAAGAGGTGCGAATCTCAAGACATATGTGCTTATTGCAGATACAACCATTTCGAACATTGCACCAGTAGATACGATGATTGTAATAGATGCTTATGGGTTTACTTGAGGCAATATAGTAGCGTTTGTTAAAGCAATTGTTACCATAGTTGGTGTTGGTATAGTCATACTAGGTAATATACTAGTATTCGCGACAATTGTAGCTGCTATGACTGGCAGGAATTGCATAAAAGTAGTAAAAAGCTGGTTCATCATGCAGGTGATTTCCTGTATTATATGTAAGACAGGTAAATCATCAGTAGCGGGTAATTGCATAGTCCTAAGTGCTTACACAGTTGTTAGTGCATTAGTATTTTATGTTACATAGATTTAGTTAACCCTCTTATGTTGGTTCTTGTGTTCCTAAACATGCCAGTCATTTCCATTCTTCTTGTGTGTTGATGCTATTCCGTCAAGTCTCTCCTTCTCTAGTGTGGTTGCCAAATAATATATGGTGAGGTCATTATAACTAATTGGTCACGTATAATGAGTGTGTCGATTGACCTAAGAGACATCTTGAGCTGATGACACGTGGAGGGATGTCGTTAAGAAGAGATGGGAGAGGAAGAATAGGTAAACTCGATATCTCAAATGGGCATAAGTGACAGTGGATCAAACTTGATATTCTTGGATCATTCTTGATTAAATTGCTTGTTTGAACCTCTCTGGAGTGATTTTAACAGAGCTATGGTGTTTGTCTTAAGCTTGTCAATATTCTAAATCAATCTAGATGAGAAGAGAAGCCTCCTATTTATAGAATCTAAAGATTAACCTCATTTGTCAGATGGCTTTAACATGGACGATTGTGATCGAGCTTCATTATTGAAGCTTATCTTCTCTTTTAGCCTTTAAGAGCTCAGATATGGGCTCAAGTATGCTTAAGACTCATGGTAATTAAAAAAAACCCATTATTATTATAATTAAGCTTAAAGATCAATTGAGCCTTCTCAATGCCTAATAAAACCAAATAAAGCCCAAATAGGCCTAGAAGGACCATTTTCAAATCTACTTTTTGCATGAGAGATAATCGAGGAAGGTTAAGAGCAGAAAATCTAATTTGGCAATCTCTGTTTTGAGCCTACTAAACTAGATCTCTTTAAAACATTCTTAAACAGAGTGATTTTTCAATCTCTATTACTAGCTCAAGATATTGATCTATCGTATTAAATTGGGTTAAAAGCCTAATTACTGAAATAACCTTTTACAAGCTTCTAATTAATTCATAATAATTAATTTAATGAAATAATATCATTAAATATCTCATTAAAACTTCAAATATGATGTATTTAGAGAACTCTCTCACCAATCCATTTGTAAAACCGAAAAGAATTTCATGTAAACAAAGAACAAGGGATATAGAAAGCTACACCTTTGAAAGAGTTCAAGTTTAACATGATGAAGTCTAAAGGCCATAAATACATAGAGAATTATTGACATGACTTATCCCATTAGGTGTAAAGTTATGGTACTTTTTAGTCTTAGGCTTCCTTCATTATGTGGATGAACTTTCCGTTTGTCAATAATGGAGTTTGATCTGTTGATATCTCTATTCTAGCTTTCCTTAAATATTCATTGGCATCTACCGAGTAATAATAATCTCTATCAACTTTATTCTTGGGAATTGTTGTTTGCTTGTACGCAAGTATATGCTTTTTAATTCAATGATCAACTTTGGAACCTATCTCCCGACCCGTATATTAAGAATCCCATCAATGCTTCGCAATTGTACCAATTATGTATAGAAATTAAAAGCGATATGCTTAACTCCGTTATTCTAGAATTGAGCATTCGGATCCAAGATCTTGAAAAAATAAAATAAGAAGTTTTTATAAACCTACTAATAATTTTACCCATAATAAGAGTAACCAGATAAAGAGAGAGACAGAGAGAGGTCCTCATTTTAGCTTTTAATTTCCGAATATCTTATATTTAATATTAATTTTTATTTTCCATTGTTTTTCTATTTTATAACTTTTATCGGGGGAAAAGTAGTCATTGAGCATCTGGAAGCACGTTTTTTAACATTTAGAAGTCTAGACATTCATTTTCAATCATCATACATGAAGAAAAGCTTTTGCAATCGATATTTCCAGTATTTTAGAAACCACAGACAATATGATCATCTTTACCGCAATAAATTATCCCATAGTTGAATCACACACATAGGTTTTAAAAGATTAGACGAGAAAAAGGAAAAGATTAGAAAATGCACATTGCAGGTTATGTAGACCCTATATAGAAACTTTATTGAACAAGATGAGCTGACAAGTTAAGCAAGGTAGATTTGCTGGTACCTGACTTGGAATTTGAGACACATACAAAAAAATGTCCGTCCTGACCCGCTCAATTTGGATTACATTTAGACCCACCGTACACTATATTAAACAGATAAAAGTATCTTTTTCAGTGAAAAGGAATGGTTTTGTTTTTAAATAATAATAATAATAATAATATTGCATGGCTTTGCTGCTCGTGACTCGTGAGTCATGATGCACATATTTCTGATGAATTATCTTCAATAGGCATGCCATTATATGCGTATCAAATTTAAATTTGCAAAGTGAAAAGCTCTTCTGATAAAAAAGATGGAAAGGAAAAGAAGCAGCAGCAAAACTTTTCTTCTGTGCTGAAATTTAATACAAACAATAATATTTTTAGTCTTATAGATCTATGACAACTACCAATATGAGAAATCTATCACGACTTGGTTGCATTGATGAGGTCTCACTGTACTTGGCGCATATTATATACAAATGCCCATTTCTTCGTATACACCAATATACTTTGCAACTGATAAAGTTTCAGTTATATTAAAGGCAACGCAATTATAGTATGGGCCCAGGGTGAGCAAGATAATATGCAGGACTTGTACTTACTTCCGGTGAGTTTCGGGTAAATATTATATATTGATCTCACATGGTAGTATTGATATTTGATAATCTACTCTAAAGGTGAGCCTTTGAGCCCAAGCTGATTTCCTTAGAGTGTAGGCCAAGCCCATAAAGCCTAAACTAATCTCAACCAACCTCTTTATGTTCAAGCCAAGCTGCTGGTGTTAAGACAAGTAGAGAGTATAGATTTCAAGATGGTTTCTGCCTATTATAAGATACGTTTTTCGTTTCAAAATTTAGAAATTCATATCCATAGGATAGACTATGGACCTTTTATACTAAACACCCTATATCTACTTGGATGCCTAAATAATATGAAATAATTACATAATAAAAAAAAATTAACTTTCATTCTTATCGGTTATAAAATTGTGAAAAATGGAATTATATAAAATAGAAAATTTCATTATTATTATTATTATTATTATTATTATTATTATTATTATTATTATTTCAAAATCTGATTATGAAGAAGTTATTGTCTAACTACTCTATGCGATAACTACTTCACTTTTAAGGAGTAAATATGTTAAATTCAAAGTACCACACCAAACGCCCGGTTTTCATCTTAAATAATACACATAAATTCAATCGTTCCAAAATCAAATTTTCATATGTATAACCAATATTTAATGCAAGCTCCAATTTCATTTCTTTTTGCCAACACCAATCAGTGATAGGAACATTTTGTTCATTTAGAGAGAAATCGTGCACATTGAGAACCAAAAATAAGGTTAGGAATTTGCACTTAAATAAGTACGAGTAATAATCCATTTGCTTCATTGTAGAAACCCTATACCAAACAAATGCAAATAAGCAATTGTTATTTTGGAGGGAAAAAGAGGAGAACATTTGAACCCAGCAAGAAGGTTTTGAAGGAGGATGTAATAGAAAACTAAGCTGAGCGCAAGAGGTTATTGGAGTGATTAAAGATTAAAAGATAGGAGTGCTCATTCTAAACTGGACCAGGTCCTCGATTCAAATTTTAATTGTAGCTCTAGTAAAAGCCCGAATTATGTGCAATTATTGATTTAAAATATGTTTATGTGTAAAATAATGAATTTTATGTGATTTTCTACAAATGATGCATTCACTTGGAATGAGTTGAATGCTTTGACAATACAAGAATGGAGTGTCGTGAATATGACAAGTTACATGCTTTTGCTTTATATAAGATGGCAACTATTGTAAATATTAAAGAAAACATCTCTTGAACAATTCTTTTTTTTTTTTTTCAAATTTACATATATAATATATAATGTATGTATGTAAAAGTTCTTTAATTGTTGAAGATCCTTCGCTGTGGTTTATAAGCTTCAGACCTAACTCCATTCCAAAACCCGTCCAGGCCCACCTAAAGGACTCGGTCCACTAGAACTACAGTTTTATGATTTTGATTTGCTTAAAATTCAATTTCTGTGAAGCCTGTTGCACCCAATGGGCTTGTGTGAATTGAGCCCAATCGACCAACATTGTTAATGGCCCGCTCTCTCACCTTCCCTTTCCCTTTCCCTTTCAGAGTGAATAGAAACATATACTTGGTGATAAAAATTGTCTTAATGTCTTACATGATATAAAAATAAGTTAGTTAATAAGTTATTTTGAATGTATATATTGGGATGTACATCGCTCTTCCTTAAATTGGATAAAAGAAGATAGCCTATTGCCCATCTAATTTAACAACACCCTCTTAAGCATGACGTATCAGAAGTGCTCTTATATGCATATTACAATTCCAACGTGTCACTGAGATAAGTAGGCTTAGAGTTTATTTACCATTTACTCTCTTAAACATATTATAATATATATAATATACATAATATAATATATATAATATGTATAGATACATATATTATAAAAATAAATAAATCTGGTTCAAGCTCGATGGATTTAAATTGCTTAAACCCATATCAACCGACGGATCTTTAACCAATTTAGGTTCTTGACAAACAAGTCGTTTCTAGTTTACTAAACTGACCCTTCCGAAATCCAATAAGAAATGGCCTTAGATGAATGTACACTTCCAATAAAAGGTGTCATGAAGGAAGATAGGCGTAAAGTTTATTTACCATTTACTCTCTTAAACAACAATAACTACAATATAGAGAAAAGCTCGATTTTATAAGCAATTCCATAAATAATTCATTTACTTTATCATTCGCTATTTTTAAAGCATGTGGGTTTAGCATCTACAAAATTTTTTCCAAAGAAAAATGCAATTCAGGTATCTAATGTAAAAGAGATGAAATCATTTGACCTTAAACATTAAGTTATAATATGATTTGATTACATATAGTATTACTATAATATAAATGTAAACTTGGGAATGAAATATGGAGAAATTGTTACGGTTGTTGTTTCATGAGAAAGCAAAAGGAATTACCTACCAATCCATTATTTTTGTGGCAAAACCCATTTTCGTTGTAAAACCATAAATCAAATAGTGTAAAACTGAATAGATTGTACGGCTGAATAATATCGATCAAATTAAATGAATCATTATAAGCTTTCTTTTTACTGAGGTAACTCTGAAGGTAATTACCGCTAATTCAAAATGAATAATCTTTACAAAATACATCAAACTTGAATATCTTTTTTCTTTGGAAAAATTTGTCATATTTTATTTCATCATTTTAGTGATGAATTAATTGATTAATTTTGAAATTAAAAATGAAAATGCATTTCATATGCAAGTTTCGCTATCTTTCAAGTGTCTTACGGGATCAATTACATTTATATTCTATAGTTTGAGTGATAATGTAACTAACCGTTTATCTTTTCCTTCTTCTTTTTTTTTTTTTTTTTTCTTGGCTCCAACTAGATGTTTAAATATGATACATGCAATGTTGTGCGGTTAGCATTTTCTCATCATCTTAAAATACCTCATATGTTTTATTTGTGAACCAATGAACAAGTCTAAAAGGATAAAGGATTATTGACATATCTAGTCATAAACATTTAAGCTAATATCTAATATTCATAGTCCCTATTCATTATATATATATTTGTAATTTGATTTGTCTTCGCCCCAAGACACCATGTTGAAAAATTAATAGAGGATTAAACTCAATTCGATATCTTAAAAAGTTTGAGACTGAATTAACCATTGTCCACAAGTTCAAAAGTTTTATTTTTACAACAAAATATATATATATATATATATAAATTATGTTCCTTGGAAGACGTCTAATTATTTCTAAATAGGGCAACCCCTTCATATTCAATAAAATTCTTATGGTATTGTAAAGATATAAAAAATAAACGTGCCGTTACTCAACCATAAGAACTTCACCAAAACTCTTCACTATGCTGTTCTTCAGTTTGGATGGATCCCTCTAACCTTGACTTGTTCATCAAAATCCAATGGATCAAGAACTATCCAACTTCTAGCTCTAAAAACCTCATACGCACACTTAAAGGCATTAGAAGGACATTCAGAATTTGTACAGTAATGTAGGACAGTTTTACTAATTTTTAAGTAGATCTTCATATAAATCTTATTCAACGAAGGCATCCAATCAATTTGAAATAAAGCCTGGTGCGCTCGATTAGTTTACTTGCATTCAACAAGCTCTTGAAATATAAGTACATTGAAAAACAATCTATAAGATTTCTTTTCTAAATTTTTTTTTTAGAATATCTCCTCAAGATTGTCCTTTAAATTATCAATATTGAATAAAATTATTTTTTGTTTTTATATCATTTAATGAAATTCAAACCTATTTAGTGATATAAATCTTTCATTTCTCACTAAATTAATTTAAAGTGTATGGCTGCAAATCTAAAATAATTTTCAACCCCAAGCATGGACAAAGGTTGTGGAAGATGTATTAGTACAACTTCCACTATTTATGACTAAAGAACAAAATTTATTCTTCACAAATCATCTAGTGAAGAATAAACCTAGTGAAGAATAGCTTCTCTCTTTGAATCTCATTGGCTATTGGTGTTTACATGACGGACTAGTTAATAGTAATCGATATTGTCTTTCTTTACCACATCTCTTTTTGGATTCTTTATATCTAACATCTTCTAACTTAAAGGTTTGCCATAAATGGTCTATTTCTTTGCATGCATCTTCCTTCTCCTCCTCACTAACCACTTCAAGTTTTGGCAATGGAGTCTAAATAATCATAACCCTTCTATTTCAATACTAAGAAGTTAGGTGTCAAAATCCTTGACACTTGAAACATTTTTTTTTTTCCACTAGATTTCTTCACATAGGTAACTTGTTCATTCTCTTGTATTTTACGTGAAATAAGAGTAGATTTGCTAGTATTGCCCTTCTCATAGCTCCTAAATTACAAATGTTTAAAATCTAGATCCTTTGATTCCAATTCTCTCTTGAGCTTCTCTTTAACTTGGCGATTGTTATAATGTGAAGACTATTACGCCCCAAAGTCGCAGAGTCGCAACAGTCTCGCCGTATAAATCATTCTATGATAGTAACTAGTCTCACAGTACCTACTACAGACATGATCTACACAAGGTGTCAACAACTCCTTACTTTGAAGTAAACAGTCCAATTAAATATTTAACTACAATTATAGTAAATTTCACAAATTTTGAATAAATATATATATAATTATATGTAAAGTCCACAGAACTTCTTAGGAAATTCTACATATACACAACAGTTCACTAATTTATATAATAATTATCAGTCTTTCATCCTCAAACTACAAAGGACATTCTCGCTACACATCACTACTAAATAAATCGATCTTCACACCCCTAGCTTCAGAAGAACTTACCTTTGGATAATTTTAAGACAGCATAATAGTTGAAGTATTCAAAAATCAGGACCTACAAAAGGATCTATAAGGGTATGAGCAACTACAGCTCAGTAAGTTGAATTGGAGACTCATGAGAGTATTCAAACACAAACAAGATTATCAAGCAATTATTTTAATGCAACGTAACAATCATGTGTCATCGCATAACGTAGTCCGGTCCATTGCAAAATCAGAGAAATTTCACCTACTCTAATCCGGGTTAAGGAATTTTCATGTTATGCAGCAGCTCACAACCAAATCCAAGCTTGTGCAATGGAGACCTCGCTCCTCCCGTGACTACCTTCGAATCATTGACTTTACCCCCGCCGCGACCTCCTCTCTGTCACTTAGTTCGACTAAGGATGGAGAAAGGACAATTATGCAATCTTGCACTATCCCTTTCGAATGAGTCAATATTTGGTTGGAGAATCCTATGATCCCCTAACAAGTTGCAATGCATGATATTTTCAAACAATTTCACACCAATTCAATCAATTACATTACAAATTTCAACACGTATTCAGATACATCAAACACATGCATAAATTACTTACAATCACAACCATATACAATTTTAAGTCTCCAAGTACCATAAAATAGTACTCTAATATAATAAGTAATAACTCAACTTATTTATAGTTTCTCAGTCACCCGATCACTCAATTGCAAGCCGATTTGTCTTTAGATATCCTATAATACAAATAGGTCTTTTTAGTTCTTATACTTTAATAATTCACATTCTAAGTTATAATTTAGCTTATTTTTTCCATGTATACCTTTTATTTACTAATAATTCATTCTACATTATTTTGGGGTTTAATTCCTAAATTAGATTCTAGTTTTGATTCTGAAATCTTAAGTATGCTCGAATCCTAATGTGAAATTAATCACATTAAACTCGAGTATTCTAATATCCTATTAGGTCTTAATTTAGTATTCTAAACTATTCGGTACACAGTAATCCTAATTGGGATACCGGATTTATTTCTGATGTGAGAAAATCTTATAATTTTTTATACAATTACCTAAAATTGAATTTTATTTCAGATTTATTATATTCTGATTTCTATTTTATACTATCTAATTAAACCTAATTTTTTATAATATTCTTAATTTTCTATAATTAGCACATAATTCCTTCATTACTTACACTTAACACTCCAAAGGCTAAGATTAGATTTCCACATTAAAGATTAACATCCCTAAATATCTAATTATTATCTAAATTAGTAATTATTGTTTTAATCACCTAATTAACCTAAAATTACCCGATTTTTCTATCATTTTAAGGCTAAAAATTAGCTTAAAAATTTTAAAAATTAATTTTAAGAAAATTGCATCATAGCACTGTTTTATATCACTTACTTATTCTACAGAAAAAAAAAATTGAGCTCCAAACTACACTCCTAAACCTATTTATTTCTAGTTTTAATCATACTCGATTTTGCTTAATTTATTAAAAACCCTATATTTTTAAACGTGATTAAACTAAATCACAATTTTTTCCTAAATCTACATACAATAAAACTTCAAAATAACTAGTTTCATAATTTTTTGGGCAAAATAACTAATTTTAAGAAATTATACAAAATTGGAGCAAATTCGAAACTCACCCGGTCCGACGGCTTTTGGCCTTCCAACACCGATCCAGGTGTGTCGGCCAGTCTAGGTGGTGGGTCTGGAGTGGGGTGATAGTGGTGGCTCAGTCCCAAGTGGTAGTGGTGTGTGGGTTTAGCTTACTAGCCCTATCTATACAATTTTCCTTTTCTTTTTTTTTTCTTTGGTTTTTCTCTTGAATTTTCGAAGCTCTCTATTTTTCTCTGATTCCTAACTGTCCAAAGGAACTCTGTAAATTTTCTCCTTATTTATAGAAGTTTTTGGTAATTAATATGCATTAAATGAGATAAGATATTGTCCAAATCCCTTAATTTTTGGCTTTTGTGTTACTTAGTTCTAATTAGATAATTTTTCTTCTTTAGCTCCTAACTTGCCACGACCAAATATTCATCATTCCCTATCCCTCTGATTTTTTCTCAATTAATTAAAATTTTTCTTTAATTATTTACTAAGTTTTTTGCCAATTTAAGTAATTTCGTGTGTTTTTATCTATACATAAATATATGTGGGGTACATGTGAACATTTGTAATTATTATTTATGTCTTTCTATGATTTTTAGTATACATATAATCTATTTCTAGCAACTTATTAGTTATTATATTATATTTTTCGCCTTTTCGATAATTAATAATTATTATACTTAAAATTTGAAAATTTTATAGTCTCCTATTTTATTACTTATTTTATTAAATTCAAATTTATGGAGTCATTTTTACTAATATTTCTATCCATAATTTGTAATTTAAGTTTGATCGGATCTTTTAACTGATCGTCTCCGATCATCCTAAACCTTATGTTCTAAGTTCAATTCTATGGTCACTTGGCTTAACTTTAGGGCTTACAGAGACCTAAGCCTATGTCTTTGCTTCTGCTTCTCAACTCTTAGTGCTAGTTTCACCTCATCATTTGAGGTAGATTATTATTGCACTTCAACTAAATCAACTATTTCATATCTTAATCCTATGATGAATCTTGAAATGATTCTCTTGATGGGCTCTTTACATCACATCTCATAAATAAAGTCTCAAATTCCTATGCATACTCTTGTATTGACATACTATGTTACTGTAACGTGTGCAAATAAAAAAAAATAGTTTTGTTTGTAGTACGATGACACAAATTTCTTTTCCATTAACCTCTTCATTAAGCTCTATATGGTGATCTTAACTTCCCCATCTTCTCTCCTCTTCTCATGAATCTATTTCCACCATAATGAAGTATAAATAGAAAATTAGAAAGAAGCCTGTTTAGTCTTGGTGCGGTTATCATTACCACCATAGTTGAAAAATTACTTAATTTGACTCTCTTAATCTTAGTAATCACCAATGTTTTTACATTTATCAAATTTCAAAATTGATAATTTAATATTATTTAATCCTTATAGCTGTTGGTTCCTCCCACCTTGATGAGTACCGTCAAATTATCATCCTTACCTGTAATATTCGAGAAAAATTTTAAGGGGAATAAATACATAATAAAAGTCTTAATAAAATCAAAAGGGTAATTAAGTTATATGAAAAAGGGTATTAAGTTCTTAAGCCATAAATTAATGAAGGGTAATATTGGAAATTCAAGAAAAGGGTTAAAATAAAACCCTAGCTTGACTAGTGTAATTGTACTCTTTGCACACTATATGTTTAGACTTCTCTCCTACATTTATCGAAAGCCTTCAAGAGCAAGAGTAGTTCGTATGAGGAACGCAACTTTAAAAGACCTTGGTAAACGAAGTTAGATTTACGATTTGAGTTTTCTTTCTTTTAGAAAATAAGATTTTATTGTAATTGTTTAAGGTTGCGAATAATTGGTTAAGGAAAAACAAGAAACTCTAAAGGATCATCGAGATTAAGGTAACTCTCACATATTCCTTAGAGTCTCCAAATTTCTTAAATTCTTAACAAGTTTTTATTTTGTCTTTTTAATTAAAAACATCATAGAAGTTGATTTTGGAATAGTTATATTGTTTTGAATTAAGGGTTTGAGATAAGGAGTTGTAGAGTGTTATTGTAGGGTTTAGAGAGAAGTTTGGATCAAAGAAAAAAAAAAAAAGGTTGATCAAAAAGTGACATAACTGAAAGATACAATTGTGTCCCTGGTCATCTCATTTGTAGTGGGTATTGTTGGCTAGTAGACCAGAAAGTTACACGATCTTATCCCTTGTTGTGTCCTTTGCAATAGATAATGTGGGTTAATAGATCACAAAGTTACACAACCAAAAAACGCAACCGTATCCCTGGTTGTGTCCCTTACAATAATGAAGTGTAACTAAATAAGTTACATAGTTAAAAGATACGATTATGTCCTTAATTATGTCATAGGCATTACTCCTTTAAGCTAAGGTTTTCCTTTTATTTTTGTTTTAATCCTTTATTACTTCTAAAGTAAATCCCTTTAATGTATTATTAAGTGAATTTAAGGAGATTTAAATGGTCTAAAAGTGAGTCTTAGCTAAAAGAAAGTCTTAGCTAAAATAAAATGTTTATTTATTATTTAAAGGAGTTTAATGAGTATTTGTTGTCTCTAGGGTTTAAAGCTAGCTTTGATTTATTAGTAACGGATTCCAAATATTCAGGTATGAGATATCTACTTGTTGTATGTGAGTGTTGGGATAGCAAAGATTAAAGAAATTAAATGTATATCCGACTTAAATATCTCTATATTTCTTGTATTTGGCTCGTTCTAGGTGCCTGTAGTGGTAGATCCCTAAGGGACAAGCCCGATGATCTATGTAATGCATTGTCCCGTATGGAGTCTCACATGGAAATAATCTGGAGTAGATCTATGTTGTTGTAGAGGGGCCCAAAGAGGCATGCCCAACGTTAAAATGTTGTAGAGGGGCCTTAAGAGGCACGCCTAAACGTTAGGTTATAATACAATTGTGATGTGATTAGATCATGAGAACCATTAGTGTGTGTTTATGTGACTGATTTAAATGCAAAGATCATTAAATGAATTATGTGATTTACTCGTTTTGCATTCTTACACATGTGAATATCTATTGTTCAATCACGCCTATATGATTGTGTGTTACGTACTGGGCTCCGACTCATTATATTATTTCTTTTTCCCAGCTATAAGTCAAAATGATGTTTATGAAAATTATAGTTATGGAAAATATGCTGGTTATGAGAATGCTAGAGTTAAAGATTAGAATGATAACTATTTCTATCCGAATGTTGGCTGTGGAGACTATTATCATGATGATAGCCAACAATATTAAGATTATTAATAAGGATTGAAATGAAATTGTGGATGAGACTTGTTCTATCTTTTAATTTCCATTCATACTAGTTGCTCGATCTTATTTACATTATTTCTACTATGAAGGATAAAAGAGGTTTTTTTTTTTTTTTATCTTGTTAGTACTTATGGAGTATGAATTATGGAGTTTGAATTTTATGAATCGGGAGATTTTTTTTTTTATATACCAATATTGGTGGTTTTAAATGTCAAGTTTAAGATTTTCATTGTGATGATTAGAGTCTAACGTGTCATTAGAAGATTAAGAACACATGGCAGTTTGTAACATTCTAAGTTCTGGAGTGTTACATTACCTTCATTCGATCCATCATCATTCCTTCAGTTGTAACGACCCCTAACTCTTATATCACCACCTTTAATTATATCTCCACCATTCAATGTCTCATTCAACATATTGAATTGGTTATTCATATTTGGCATTATGTTTTACATCAACTCCCTTTACCAATTCAGCATGCCTTGAAATATCTCTATTAAGATGATCATTTGATCATTGTTAAATGGACTCTACACATTTCTTCCTCTATTGTTGTTACTATCATTTTTCTCTCATTTGCATTAACACTACTATCACCACTCATCTTCTTTTTCTTTTTGTCTTCAAATCAATGTAACAACTTACAACACAACACCAACTTTAAACACCTAATCCTACATGCCACTATAAAACAATAACTTGCAACTTTTTTTTATCAACAACAACAATAGACATAAATCGACTTTACAACACAATAATCCCATAAACTCTAATCAACGCAATAACACACTTCACCACAATATACCTTAAATTTCCCAACAACAATAACAAGAATGAAAAATTTAATTTTCCAATCTTACATGTCATACCTGTACTCTGATACCAAATTAAATATGATACACGACTTTTAGAATATAACAGGATTAATGTATTTATCTTGATATGACTCATGAGATAAAAAAAGTTAAGAAATCGTTATAATCAATTAGAAGAGAACTGATTCATAAGATTCAATAAAATCTAGCAGCAATATTAGGTAGGGTTTTGATTCTCTAGAAGAAAGGAAACTTAACATTTAAATAGATAAAATAAATTAGTTTATATTACATTCAAGAATAAGAGATTTAAATCTATCTAAAGCCTTAAGGATAAAAATAAAAAAAGTTCGCAAAATACAAGAAAATAAAATGAATAAAAAACTCATATGTTTAACACAACCTCAATATAGCCGTACTATTTAGTCGTGTGTCTCTTTGCCATCTATTCCATTTAACATGATCATGTTGTGCTTATGTTGCCATTACACCCTCAACATGATCATGTTGAGTGGTTGTATATCTCTTTGACATCTAATTCCAACATCAATACTAAGTATACTCTCAACATGGTTGTATTGCTCGATACGCCTTGAACATAGTTGTGTTGCTTAGTTGTATAACTCTTTACCTTATGTTTTCAGTCAACATGATCATGTCCCTTGGTCATATGTCTCTCCTTATGGTTCTTTTTCTTACCTTTCTACAATTTTTGACACACTGGCTTCCCCATGTACTCGAACCATGATGATGTCACATTTATTTGTGTTTTTATCTTTCTTATGAAAGCCTAAGATTAAAAATAATTGAAAGCTCAGGAAATATTATCCTCTATTCTTCAAAGAAACTGACTAGTTAAATCTATAAAATCTAAACTTGCTTTATTCCTATGAGATTCCTTGCTTAGCAAATAGGTTCGTAAGTCTAAAATTTAGAACATTTGCAAAATTCTACTTGTTATAACTTGAAAAATATGTTAAAGCTACAAAATAATTAAACAACCTAGAGAATTTACGTGTTAGAAATGGAATTATAAATATTGATACAAGTTAAAAATAAAAAAATTCAAATTTATTTGTTATCCATCAAAACAAGAAAATCATAAAAGTTAAGATCCAACTAATGAGATATTGGATATAAAATAGTTAATAATAAAAATTTAACTTCAAATGACATTTACAAATAAATATACAAAAAGAATTAACTAACTACAATCATAAAATCCCAAACTCTCAACTTAAGGTGTTTGCAAAAGTAGTCCATTTAGGCTTGAAATTAATAATAAGGCTCCAAAAGTTAGTTAATCCAAGCCCTTAAATTTAATTTTAGAAATGGAGTACTAAAATGTTAATATACCTAAAACAAATGAGCTAATTAATTCATTTGTTAATTTTTGGAATTTTGAAAACCTAATTTGAGATATAAAAAAATCTTGGAAATAAATTTTTTTTAAAAAATAAGAAAATTAACTAATAATGTGAAAAAATAATTAAAATAATAATACAATGTAATCAATTATTAACTAAGTATAGGTTATAGAAGCTTTAGTAGAAACTTCTACTTTTAGTTAAAACTAACCTAGGAATTAGATGTAATACAATATACTTAGATAAATAATAAACAATAGGGGCTCATGATTTTCTTAAAACCATGGATGAATGCTTATTGGTTTTATTAAGACCATTGGTGAAAGCTATGGATAGGCTATGGTTTATTGAAAACCACTTAACACTTGACTTAAGAAGGAAGAGAAATTTCAACATATGTCCATCATGCAATTTGCTAACCCACTAACCTAGAGCCCATATAAGCCCTTATCTACATTTATTTAAACTCTTTGGACACTTAGGAAACAAGGAAAATTCGTATGAAAGCTTAAAGGTGATTTTTGAGAAAATTAGAAAATTTAGCAACAATTTGCGAAGTATAGAGATCTTTAGTTAAACAAAAACTTAAAAGTAAATAGCTACCACCACATGTTAGGAAAACCACTGCCTTTGACTGCCAATAACCCCTCCTTAGCCTCTAGTGATCGGAGCAATGAGTTAAAATTTCCTTTTGATTTTCTAATATTTGTTAAGAATATCAAATGTTGTCTAAAAAAAATAGAAAAATTTATTTGTAGATTATTTTAAGTATATTTTTATATAAAATTGTTGTTTTTTTTAAATATATAAATATAAATATCACCCTTAAGAAAGGTGAGTTTCGAAACCTAATCTCAATTTAATTTTCAAAAACTCAAATGACATAATTTCCCTTTTAAAGTTTTTTTTTTTTGTAAACACTAAATAATATATAGATATTTGCTACGTAAAGAGTTTTTTATAAACTTTTCGATTGAATGGTGTTAATTTTTAGTTTTTGAAAAACCACTAAGTTGTAATTTTCGAAAAAAAAAATTGTGTTTATTAGAGCATTTTTAAGCTATATATGGTTTTGAGATACATTTTAGAGTATTTAATGACATAAAAAATGTTCTTGTTTAAGTTTAGGAGTGAAGTAATGGATTTCTTAAGAAAATGGGTTCTTTCGAAGCTAAAACAACAATTTTTAATTAAATGTTTATGTTGTTTTTTATTAAGTTGATGAATTGATTATTTTTATAGAAAATCCTTAAAAATCAATAGTAAATGAAGATAATTAGTTGCTATAGGTGATGATTTTTTAGCCAAAAATAGGTATTTAAATGGATTAGTTGATTAGTCATTTTTAACACTCTTTTTGGTTAAATTTCTAGGTGATGCACAATTGGTCTTGAGGGGTTTTGAGCAATGCACATTGATATTAGTGAAGTTTTGAGTAAGATGGATTGAAACGAAGTGAAGAAAAATGTGAAATGTGAACTTTTAGCATAATGGAGTGAATCTAGTATTTATAAAATGGTTTTGTAAAAGTTTTAAAGTGTTTTGGTAACATGTAGAAAACAATGTAGAAGCTTCCCTAATTGAGCCAACTTGAAATATAATAGTAGAAACTTTAGTAGAAGGTTTCTTGATATAAAACAATAACCTAAATCCATGAAGAGAGTTATGTAAAAGGTTTGTTAATAGAAACTAAGAAGTAAGACACTAGAAGAAGGTTATATAAATGGTTTTGTAACAAACAATAAAGGTAAAAGGTTTTATAGGCGACTAAAGGTAAAGACTTTAGTAGATTGAGTAAATGGTATCCTAAGCTTATATACATAAATCCTATACACTTAAAAGCTCGAGTATAAGGTTTTAATATCTAAGGTAAAAGAAATAAAATTTGACTTTCATATCAAAACACTTAACAAATAATTAAAGAATAATGATTAAAACACTATTACTTCAACTAATTATATAAAAACTAAAATATAGTTTATAACATAGGGACCCTTGATGATGGAAAAGAATTAGGCATTTAATGTGCAAGAGTAACTGTAAATCTAGTTAAGTGGAATCGATGCTTAATGGTATTTTGTAGTAATGTATTATGGTATTTGGAGTCTGAGGTGTACACTTGTTTATAGTTATAAAACAATTGATTGTCATGTATGCATACAACATGTGTGCTTGTAAATTGCTATGCTATTGTGGTAGCTTTGCTACATGTGTTATTTGCCTTATGGTGCTTTACCTTCTAATATAATTGTTTGATCACCTAATAACTAAACTAACCTAAACCCTAATTGGACATACATTGCAATACAATATGGGGAAAGCTCGAGACTATTCAACTAAACATTGGGCCTTTGGTTAACTAGATAAAATTAGCCTTTCCCCGCCTTTAAGGCCGAATTAAGTACTAGGAGAGAAGGTTACTATGATGTTGTGGATGTTTGTTTGAAGAGGTCTCGAGAGGAATAAGCTCCATTGTATAAGTTTAGGTTTGGTTGTAAACTGCTTAAAGGCAAGCCTCCATTGTATTATAAATCCTCAACCCAAGTTAAAGTAAGCGCGATTTCTCTAACTTCATGATGGATTGGATAACGTTATGCAGATGGCATATGTTTGATTGCATTACATCTAATTAACTAATTGACAACTATATTTGTTGTTGTGTTATGTATGCTTCCACTTATATCCCCATAATTCTTTTGCAAGTCTTAGAGGATAAACACTAAGATCAAACAAACCTCGAACATATAAAAGATGGGTAGTAAGTTTGGAGTGAAAAGTAAGTGGACTTAGAGCATTTTATTTTTCTTTTGATTTGGAGTCAACTAGGCTCTTTGCATGACCTTGAGTAATTTGTAGTATTTTATTCATTTTAAATAAGAATTTGGAATTTTTTTTATAAGTTTTCTTGTATAAAAATTTTATTTAAACTTTTATTTTTCAAAAGAAATATATGAAGAAAATGTCTCTGTTTTATTTTAAATATTGAACAGAGCATGTTCTAGAGTTATTTAGTAGTACATGTGTTATGTATACCAAGTTTATGATAATAGTTAAGCGGTTAGTTTCTGTCATAAGTTAGTGTATAGATAGGCCTATTATGACTTTACCATTTTTACATCACGTTTGGTAAGAGAGAATGGCAATGTCATTCTTTCACGACCCGAAAGGGCTAGTCATGATAGGTGTCGTATATCGTACAAAGAACTGTAAACTGATTCCCCTTTTCAATTGATAATCCTTCATACGATATATAAGACTACTGCTACAAATAACAACCTAGAGTTAGGCAGATATAAGTAACACCATTGCATATTTATTATAACAAAACTATTGAATTATAAATAACACATATAAAGATATTTACAAATAATAAGTCTATAGTACACTGGATTATAAACTGATAACACATTATACCACGTAATAAGGTTCATGATCTAAATACAACAGTATAAGTTTACGCTTATCACTAATCTTATTCTCACATCAACCCATTGATGGTTTGCTAAACTCGGGAATCTTGTGGCCTGGATTTACGAACAAGTTACCTTACTCAAGCAAACTACAGAGATATAAACTAACTGGTTTAGTGAGATATTCCCTTAACCATACAACAAATAAGCTATACAACAATTAAATTCAATCAAATGAATGCATGAACAATTAGTATACCATACAAATACATGTAGGTGATCAAGTATAGCATGCAATTCGAATTTAACACTCTCCGAAGTCAAGGTTAGAGTATACACGGCACTAACCAAATCCAAGCATCATTTTAGAACTTATATAACAATGAAACTTCATGTTCCGTATTCAAAATACAATGGTATATCCATTTTCAATTTTAGTCAAAACTCAATTCTATGTATATTTAGGAGTAAGTTCTTGTAGCCCTAACTCACCCTTAAACGAAGACCTCTGGACTCGACCTTTAGCTAGACAATTGACACCTCCAACGCCTAGTGTTCCTGCGGGCTAGGGTAAAGTCATATCGCATGTGTACATCGTATGAAAACACTATAATCACAAATAATTCACCCACGTATAACCTCTTGCTATCTTCATGTGATGTAACGGTCGAAATTAGTTACGCAGTATATGATTATACATGTTTTGATTTAGTTAATTTAAGTTTGATAATAATATGTCCTTTATTAAGCGATCAACAAAATCACAAATAGATCAATTCCTATTGAATTTACTATACAACAAACAGTGTACTATAATACTTTAAAGTAAATTCACTATTATCAAGTAATATCATATATAAGCATAACTTAGCCCTACATAATAATCAATTATTAATAACAATAAATATTCACTATCTACATATACAAATATGCACGAAATCATTAGGAATACTTACTCGAACATCCTTTAAGTTAAGGATCGTAATAATCAACTAGTAGGTCAGTATCGATCTCATGATCACCTAATATTAAGGGAATATGAAAAATAGTAACTATTGAAGTTAAATAACTAAACTACTATTATATTTAGTATCATTTACTTAAATTAACTATTTGTTTATAAGGAATTATCGGTTTGACCTTTTTATCTAATCGTGTAAAAATTTCTCAATTTAATTTAGATTTTTATGAACTTATAATCCATTTTGATTATTTTTTTACTTACTTTCTTGTAACGAGATTCGTTTTGAACATTGTAACTTGTTGTTTCAATTATAACATAAAAATATTATAAAATTTATTATTTTGACTTAAATAATATAAAATATTGTTTTAAGCTTTTCTTAGTATAATTACAGTTTAACAATTATTTAAATATTATATTTTGTAATTTTCTAATTTTTTAGGTCTATTTTACTATAATTACCTATTTTTATTAATTTTGAGGTTTAAGAATTGTTAATTCAAATTTTCTACTTTATTAATTTTTTTCTAATTAATTAATTGATTATTTTTAATTACGAAATTTAATTATTTTAACTAAGTGATGATGTGTTAACATAAGTGAATGCCACATGTCACTTTAGTACTTTTTCCATATTTTCTTATTAATTTGTATTTTACGTTATATATATTAATATTTATTACTATATTTTACTAAATTTTTTAAATTAAATATTTATTATAATTTCTCTAAAGTTACGATACATACATATATATATTCATATTTATTAAATTACTTTATTTTTTGAATTAATATAATTGTATATTATGTACTTACTATTCAAATATACTTTTATTTCTACATATACTATATTATCTATATACGTATTTTTACATGTATAATATAATTATGTATTAAAATATCTTAACCTTATGTGTATATATATATATATATATATTATGTATTATATGTATGAGTATAAATATACATATAATTGTACTTTATATACATACGTAGATATATAGTTGTTGAGCCTAAAATTTGGTTTTATTATTTTAATTTGATTCCTCATTTTTTGATTAATAGTAAATCTTAACCTATTTAATATTAATCCATGACTAAAAAATTGGAAATTCCGATTCTTTTATTTAGAAAAAATTTTTAAAGTCGCCAAAAGAAAAGAAATTATAACTAATTAGGTGGATTGACTACAATTAGGCTATTAATCTTTGACTTCAATTTAAATGAAAAATTAGAGGGTTTCGAATTCGTGGGCTAACCTATTAAATCATAATGGGTACCACTATCTATTTACCGAAATTAGGTTTGTTCTTCAAATTATAATATTTTTTAAGAAATAATAAAAACTAAAAGAAAAAAATACCTAAGTTTGGAGGTTAACCTATTAAGACTTGGTCACTATATAAAAACTAAAGAAAAATTGATGGGCTTTTATTTTTATAATTTTCTAAAAATGCTAAAAATATGCTTAAATGAGCAAAAGATAACTAAAGTGATTCTTTTATTATTTTTTATCACGAATTTATAAGAAAAAGGGAAAAAAAATTTATGCGGTTGCCCCAAAAGTGCCTACGTACCTATTAGTCAGGATCAAACTGATCGTAGTTCTCTTTTTATAAAATATTTAGTAAGTGAATTATTTTTATTTTAAAAACCGATCTAGGTTTACGTTTATTTATCAATGTATTATTTTAAAAAAAAACAAAGAAATTTAATTTTCTTAGATTAAAGAAAACCCTAACTAACTTTATCTTTTTGAAAACTCGATTAAGATTTTTATTTTTAAAAATACTATATATCAAAAATATCTTTTCGAAATCTTAACTATAAGATATATTAAAAATACGATTAGATATGTATCTTCATACGTATCTTTTCTAAATCTTAACTGCTGATACGTATTTTGATACGTATTTTGATACGTATCTTTTCTAAATCTTAATCGTAAGATACGTATCTCGATACGGATCTTTTTTAAATCCTAACTACAAGATTTGTACCTTGTATAAAAAAAATGATTTTATTAAAAAAAACACAATTTAACTAAAATTTATGGAAAATTGGCATTATATAGAAAAATATGCAATAAAATAAATAATAAAAAAAACTTGCACTTGAACAAAAAAAAATAGATTAGTAAAACAAAAAATAAAACTAACCAATTAACTAATAAATAATAATAATAATAATTTTTTTTCTTACTTAAATCGTTCGAGTCATATGCGATCGATGTGTTTATGTTCATGTGCATCGTGTTGATGTTGTATATTGATCTCGTCAAGCGATTGGGTTCGGATATCGAAATTGGACATTAGGCTTCAACTTCAGATTTTGGAATTGGAGGACTCGGAATTTGGACGTCAAGGCTTCAAGTTCAAATTTCGGAATTTAGATTAGCAAGCTTCGACTTTGAATTTTGGAATGTGGATCAGCAAGCTTGGACTTTGGATGGATTGAATTAATTTGGCTTTGGGCAGATTGAATTGAGGACCAACTTCAAATTATAGATTGGAAATCAACTTCAGATTTGGTTTTGGCTTTGGACGGATTGAATTGATTTCGGAAATTTGGATTAGCTTTCGAATTTTGGAAAGTAGAAATTTGGAAAGTTGGAATTTATTTGGCTTTGCGGAAATTAATTATGGGAATAAAAAAACCTCTTTAACTCTACCGTTAAATTCTTATTTACAAACCAACAACTGGATCTTTTATATCTTTTAATTATGGATATAATTTTTAACAAACGAAATATACAATGAAGATTCGACTTACCTTTTAGAAACCCTATTTGGTCTTTCTATTTACCGGGTTCGATCCGATTCAATTTGATTTAGTTCTAGAGCTCAGTTAATAAATTATAAATTTAATCTAGCTCAATATAATTTAGATAAAAAATCTATTTTATATCAAACTGAACCAAAATTATTATAATAAAGTCCAATTCCCCAATGACTAAAGAATTTATTAAATTGATCACATATCGTTATCCGATTTGACACTAAATGATTAGATTCGTCTCGATTCGATTCTAATATGATATAACTCAACTCTTTTTTTTTTCATTTTTTTAATTTTCGTTATTTTATTTTATTTTTTATTAGTTTATTGTTTTTTGTTTTGTTGATTTTTAACTTAGCTCAGATAAAATAAAATAAAAAATAGCAAAAATGAGATGTTTACAATTGTCATGAGTAGTTTTGGTGAATTATGGGTTACTTACTGCTGAAAGTGTGAGAGTTGTTTGTGGATAACAGCAGTTGGTTAGAAAGGTGTTGCTCGTGAGGTGGCATATTAGCCATTGGAGTAGGCGTTGCGACTGTGGACAAGGTGTTTGTGAGGTTAGGTCATGAGCGTTAATAGAGAGCTGCTATCGTGCGTTCGTGTCTAACGTGCGTGAACAATCTACTCCTTGTAGTGAGGATGACGGGGCTGTGATGGAGCTTAAGGTCTTCTTGTCCTCATCATGCATGGGAGGAAGTCTTATATAAGTAACTTGGAAACAAATGCATTTTAAATCATATAAAATCCTTATTTAACAAAGATTTAAAATCGATTAATATTTGATTTAAAAAAAAATCAAATGAGAATCTCTTATACAGATTCAAATCTAATTTGATAAAAATCAAATTAAATATAAATCTTTATCGCATTAGATTAAAAAAAAATTGATTAGATTGGAATTTCGTATATCTAACCAATTTTTGTAAAAATAAAAAAAATAGAAAAATAAAAGGCACATAGGTGCCTAACGAGATTTGAACCTATAACTTTAAGTTAACGCAACACAATACTCCAATACTTATCAATTAGGCCGTTGGCCTATGTCTTGATTTTTTATTTTTTAGTACAATTAAATTGTATTTAAATTATATAAATCTCTAAAATAATTATTTGAACCAAACTAAAACAATTTCTAAAAAAAAAAAAATTATAATTTTTTTTTGTTTTTTGTATTTTCATCATTTTTCAATTTTTTATTATTTTTATTTATTTTAGAATTAGGACCCTTTTAAAAAAATTTAGAACTACAGAGGGCAAAAATTGAGTGTCTACAACAGTTATATTACATGTATATATATATATATACTAAAATACTTAATATAAATAATATTATGCATAAATATACATATATGTTCCTAACGTTCATAGATATATTTGTATATATTAAAATACTAAGTATACATAGTATTATACGTATAAATATGTACGCTTAATATACCTCCCTTAAATTAGTATTTTTGTATTTTATACCTACACAAATATATACATATACTTTCGGTTACATAGTATATTATGTATATGTAATAAACTTAAATATACACATAGTATACTATATAATAAAAATACCAAGTATATATATATATATATACATATACTATACACGCATACATACATGAACATATACATAAGTTTTTATACAAACAATTTGAAAAATCTAAATTACATGTATATAGACATATATGAGCATACACACACAAGAAAATACTCTTATTACATATACATATTATAGAATACAAGTATATACAAAATACACAAAATAATTGGTACAAATAAATATATAAAATACATACTATTTTTTTTTCTTAATGCTTGGAGAAATGAATAAAGTGAAGCTTCTTTTCCTTCTTCTTTGTTTGTAATTTCCAAAAATTAAAAGGAAAAAAATAATGGGAAGCTTATGATTTAGAGAAAGAAAATGTTTAGAGATGTGAAAAAAAAATTTTCTTCTCATGTTTTTAGCTTGAAAAGGGAACAAGGAATTGCTTTAGCCTCTAACATCAATAGATGTGAACTAAATAAGTCAATAATTGTAGAAAAAATATATAGTGCAATATATGGCACTAGTAATAATAGGACAAGATCATCATTCTTCTTGTTTTTTCCCTCTTAATTGATCACTTAGAGATTAAATTAACACACATGGACTACTGCATTTAAGATCTAGAGACCAATGTGGAGAGTAGGGAAAAATAGGAGAAAGAAAAATGAAAAGAAAAAAGAAAGAAAGAAAAAAAGAGGAAAAATAAAAAATAAAAAAATTTAATTTTTCTAAATAAAAAATTATATATTTAGTATTTATAAAATAATATTGAAATTTTATGAAAATTTATTAACTTAATTGTTACTCATTATATTTATAATATTTACGAGTTATTTCAACGGGTTCGCTAAAATTCATATGTGATTAAGTGTATTAATTGATAATTATAATTGACTAAGATTTTATTACTATTAAGCTATATTTATTCATTTTATAAGTTTAAAGTTATATTTTTAGAGTTTTCGTCAAATTCAAGTTCAATTCCGAGTATTTACGCATGCATTGGATTTAGGATTTTTATACGCGATTTAAGGTTTAATTGAATTTCTAGAGTTTTTATGATTGATAATATATTTGTGTTTCACAATTTAATAGAATTTTTATTTGATTTAGCTTTATTAACTCATGATATTATCTAGAGTAATCGGATCTAATTTAGGACCTAAATAGCTAACTATGTAGGGTTTACACATTCTCTTTTCATTCCCTAAGTTGCCCATTAATTCCCTATTCAATTCTAAGGAAGCTCTATGGAATTTGAAGTCTTTGGGAATGTAGACTCCTAAGTGGTGCTAAAGAATTTGTATTCCATAATCTCATAATTTACTAATTCCACATCTACCTTCTACTTAAATTAGAAATTACAACCACCTTTAACTATCTAATCATCAAAACAGAAGATTGACTAAGGTTTCTCCAATAAGCCTTACACCTTTTTATTCAATAAGGTTTGTACATTCGATGATCATTCTTGGTGGTTCTTCGCAACCTTCTCCATTTTTCGAGGTTTTGGCTCTCTACATCAGTAGTAATATTCATCGTTGAAGTACTTATATCAATCACCCAAAAGAACGGATGGATTCAAAGTTGCAGGTTGGATTTGAAGCGAATCTTTGGTCGTATTGAAGGATTGAGGAATGAAAAAGTAGGATAGAAGGCATGAAATATGGACAAAGGAATAGGGACAAATTGGTTGGGTGATTTATGCTAAGGCTTTGACATAAAAGTTTTGACGATTAAGGCTCCTTGTAAGTGAAGGGATATGATATCTAGTAGAGGAGCATCTAAGACCTAGGTTAGACGTCGCAGCAATCGGCTTTGGAAGGTGTTGGATTATCTGTAGTAGGGGCTTTAAACAGCAATAGTGTATGAAGAGGTTGAGATGAATTTTTCTTTTTCTTTTTTTTTTTTATTTAGGGTTCTTTTTTTTTTAACTCATGTTTTATGTTTTTTTATTTGCCTAAGGGTATTTTTGGAATTTCACCTTTTATTCAATGCATATTCCTCGTTGAAATCTTGCAAGTAAATGGTGTTTAGTAAACACGATAATTGATTATTCATCTTTTATTACCAATCTATTCCATTCCTCTATAACCATTATTCCATTCTTGCTTTATTTCATTTCGTGGACTAAAGGTGTCATTAGAGCATGACAATTTCTTTATTTAATGGCATATTTATATTAGCCTAGTTTCTATGATTTCCAAAAACAAAATATATATCGAGAATATTTGTAGAAAGTTAAGAAATGATACTGATTCTAGAGATCAGTTACAAAAATTCTATTAGGAATCTCCTCATATGATGTTGCCTTAACAATTAATAATTTGCGATATTAACTTAGCAATTAAGAAAAAAAAAATTACTAATTTTGCAATGAAAAGATTTAGATAGACATAACATCCTAAACCTAATTAAATAATCACATCATCATTTGCAACAATACTAATGATAAAAATGATGTTTATTGGTTAATATCTTTAAGAATTGGGAAAGACATCTATGTTTTATGGTAGGTGGAGGTGATGCCTTCTGAAGTGATCCTTTGGTGAAGTTGTATATGGAGGTTGGGGCATAGATCTTATATCTCTCTTTCATTTTTCTTATAAGCTAGCTTTCATGTAATGCAAGTTGATTTGGTGTTTATGAAAGTTCATGTTACGTTATTGCATGTTAAAGGAAGAAAATATGAGAATGTTGTATTTCTATCCATATTATTGATTATGGATGAGTGTTTGCTTTTAAACACTTCATGTATACATTTGCTACCTATCTATTATTTACAATTTACTACTTGTATAAATAATTGCTAGTGTTTACAATTTACAAACTAAGACATGTGTTATAGGTTGGATGAAAGGAACAAAGAAAGTAAGTTGGGTGCTTTGATTAATCTAACTTTAAACATATCAATAGTTCGTCAAATATGGAAGATAAATACCTAGTTATGGATTCAAGGAATTAAATGTGAATTTTGGAAGACAATAACTAAAAGGAGCAATGTGCTATATTGAATCTTGTCTTTAAATTGCCACAGTACTTCGGTTGGTTCCCAACTAGCCTCACTCTCTGTTCTTCCCTTCTACATTACCATATACTAATGTCTGGGAGTTTGTCTACGTCTCCTCACATGTCTATCAGCTATGATCCCTTCCACTTCCTTATCAAATGAATCCCGTACTCCTATTGGGGCCCTTTGTGATATAGCTCTTATAGGGTCTTCCTTATCTTTGTGGAATGGTTTTAGCATGTTCACGTGGAAAATCGGGTGGAATTTCAGTTTGGATGGAAGTTTCAATTTGTAAGACACTCGTCCCACTCGTTTCACAATTGGGAATGGACCCTGTGGCGCCTCATTAGACCTTTATGTAGTTGTCCCTTCGTACGTTGTATCAAATGTAACTTAACAAGCACTTGGTCATCTACCTGATATTCCATCGACCTACGCTTCTTATCTGCAATCTTCTTCATTCTCTTGATAGCTCGGTCTAAGTATGTCTAAGCTAAGTCGTGATTTTCCTGCCATTCCCTTGCAAATTTATATGCGGGAGGGCTGAACCCCGTATATCCTATTGCCACTGTATGAGGAGTTAAGGGTTGCCTTCCCAGGACGATCTCGAAAGGACTCTGTCCGCTGGACTCATTCTTCTATAGGTTAAACGAGAACTGTGCCACATCTAACAACTTGGTCTAATTGTGTTGGTCAGCTCCTACAAAATGCCTTAAGTATAATTCCACTAAAGCATTCACTCGCTCCGTCTGACCATCCGTCTATGGATGCAAACTAGTTGAAAAGTTCAACTCGAATCCCAGAAGTTTGAATAATTCTGTCCAAAATTTCCCTGTAAATCGCCCATCCCGATCACTCACAATGTTTCTGGCCAAGCCCAATACTTTATTACATGTTTCAAGAACAATCGAGTAACCTCATTTGCTGGGCACTCCTTTGTTGTTGGGACAAAAGTCGTGTATTTTGAGAACCTATCTACCATAACTATGATTGTACCATACCCTTCCGATTGGGGTAAGCTTACAATGAAGTCCATGGAAACACTTTCCCATGGCCGTTCAGGAATAGGAAGAGGCTCTAGTTGTCCCGGAGTTACCTTGTGTTCAACTTTGGCTTGTTAGCACACGAGACAAGTTCGGACATAGCTTTCAATATCTTCCCTCATGTTTGGCCAAAAATACTTTTTTTCCACTAAAGCTTGGGTACGGTGCATTCCTAGATGACTTGCCCATTTAGAATCATAACACTCTCTAAATATCTCCCTTCTTAGATTCAAGGATTGGGGCACATAAATTCGTTGTCCCTTTGTATATATTAGTCCATTCTCTTGTCAAAATCTCCTTATCTTCCCTTCTTGACATTGGATCAATAGAGCTTTAGCTTGTTTATCACTCTCCATCCCCTCTTGAATTATATCATTGAGGTTGCTTTTAGGTTTACTGATGGTTGCCAACTCAACCTTTCGGCTTAAAGCATCCGCCACAACATTAGTCTTACCTAACTTATGTTCAAGGTCGAAATCAAATTCTACCAGGAAATCCTGCCATCGGGCTTGCTTAGGAGAGAGCTTCTTTTCAGTTTGAAAATAGCTAATGGCCATATTGTCAGTCTTGACCATAAACTTCTTCCCTAACAAGTAGTACCTCCATACCCGAAGACAGTGTACTATCGTCATCATCTCCTTTTCATGCAGTGCATATCACTTCTCTGTGTCGTTCAACTTTCGGCTCTTAAATGCCACAAGGTGTCCTTCCTACATTAAAACCCCTCCAATAGCAAAATTACCAGCATCAGTATATACCTCAAAGGGTTTGCTAAAGTTGGGAAGGAGAAGAACCGATTCTTTAGTGATTGCCATTTTCAAGGTCTCGAGTGCCCGTTGTCTATCTGTACTCCAAACCCAAGGGGTATCCTTTTTGAGTAAGTCTGTCAATGGGCTTGCTATCTTCGAATAGCCTTTAATGAATCTTCTATAGTAATTTACTAAGCTAAGGAAGGATCTCAGCTCAGTAGGCTTGGTAGGTTCCTTCCAATCCCAGATGGCCCGTACCTTTCCTTAGTCCATTCTAATCTTTCCTCTCCTCACTGTGTGACTAAGGAACGTCACTTCTTCTTGTGCAAAAGCACATTTCTTTATTTTCACATATAGATCATTTCTCCTCAAAGCTAAGAATACTGAGTGAAGGTGCTCTATATGTTCCTCCAACGTCTTACTATAAATCATAATGTCATCCAAATATACTACTACAAATTGATCAAAAAAGGAGGCCAAAACATGATTCATAAGTGTACAAAAAGTAGCCGGGGTATTGGTAAGGCCGAACGGCATGACTAGGAATTCAAAAACACCATACCTTGTAACATAAGTGGTCTTGGGTTCGTCTCCTTCTGCAATCCTTACTTGGTGATATCCCAACTGTAAATCCAATTTGGAAAAGTATCTAGCTTCTCCTTACCTGTCGAATAGATTCGATACTAGTGGAATGGAACACTTATTCTTTATCGTGACCTTATTTAAGGCTCGATAATCAATATACATTTGGAGTGATCCATCTTGTTTCTTTTGAAAAAGTACGGGAGCTCCAAAGGTGCATTTGAAAGCCTAATGAAACCTACTTTTAGTAATTCCTTCAATTGTTGCCTCAACTCTTCTAATTCTAGAGGTGACATCCTATATGGGATGGCGGTAGGCGGCCTGGCTCTAGGTTCCAATTCTATCACATGGTCTACCTCTCTTTTTGCTGGTAACTTCTTAGGCAACATTAGCGGCATTATATCCTTAAATTCTTCCAATATTTCCCCCACCTAGAGTGGAACCCTTTCTTGACCACTAGTCTTTTCCCCGACTTTTAAGGCAGCCAAGTAAGTGACTTCATTCTTCTTGAGTCCCTTTTCCAATTGCATAGCTGATAGGAATTTGGTAGCTTGCCCTACCTTGCTTATGACAGGTACCACACATTGCGAGTTGTGATCAAGTACACAAATGCAGTTAGCCCACGGTATGATAAGTGCATCAATGCGATCTAAGAAATCCATCCCAATCACAAACTCAAAATCATCCATTGGCACTATTTCAACTGTCTCCTTTCCCTACCAACCCCAAATACAGAGCTCTATCCCCCTGGCTACTCCAATAGTGAGAACTTCTTTTGAGTTAATTGTTTTGAGCCATTTTTTTGTCTCCTCTACTTTTAGCCCTAACTCCTTTGCTGCCATATCAGAAATAAAAAGATGAGATGCTCTTGTGTCTACGAGGGCATTAAGTTTCTTACCTGCTACCGATACTTCAGTATACATCAATCCTTTTCTTTCATTGACTTGAGACTTCATAGCACTGAGTAGACAAACTGACCTTAATCGAGCCTCCTCCCCATCATCTGGGCTTTCACCTGCTACTGGCGCCGCCAATCTCTCTTTCTTCGAACACTCCCTGGCATAATGGGGTCCATTAGAGAAATAACATTTCAATTCATGAGGTTTCCATCTTTTCCCGTCTCTCCCTTCACGAGTTCTTCCTCGATCATTATCTCTTTCTTCTGCTTTGGTTTTCCCTTTGGAAGAACTCTCACTCTTTTCCCTTTCAACTCCCCCTTTCAACTCCCCCTTTCCATCTTCCCCCTGTGATCTTAGGATCAGTCTTCCGAAATTCCATTAGGCCTTCAGTAACTGCTATAGCCTTGAAAATGTCTTCTACTCCCCTTTACTCCAACTCTAATTTAGCCTAGGGCTTTAAGCTATCCGCAAACAGTACCAAAGCATCTTCTTGGTTGAGGTCTGGAATCTCCAACATCAACTCTGAAAATTCCTTTACATATTGCTTTAGGTGACCTAATTTCACCCTTATGGGTTAGGTGACCCAATTTCACCTTTGCTTCCTTAGCAACATTTTGGGGAGAGAATTGACCCTTCAGCTCTTGTATAGAGCTATCCCATGTGTTGATATCAGTCGCCCTCTTGCGTCACCATACCATGGTGGAATCTTTCAGATACATGGCAGCAGTACGTACCTTTCTAGCATCATCTAAGATTCCCACGGCATTAAAGTATTGTTCCACTCCCCATAAAAAGTTGTCTACTTCTCAAGCAGACCACATCCTGTTAAAGTGTTCCGGCTTTAGAATATCAACCCTATGGCTGGTCTGGAGGGTCATTCCATTTGCAATAGCAATTCGGCAAGCCTTTAATTGCGTCTTGAGATCTTCAATCTCTTGACGCATAGCTATTACCACTACATCAATTTTAGCTTCATTAGCTTCATAAGCTTCTTCCTTAGTTTCTAAGGTCGTGACTCGAGCTTGGAGAGCATCACCCTTCTCTTCAATAACATTTCCATGCTGCCTAAGCTCTTCTACAGCTCGATTCAGTGCTCCTTGCAATTCGCTTCAGAGTTTTTCCTCCATTTCCTCAAGACTACCTTGAGACTCATCAAATTATTTCTTGGTCTCAGCAATGCTCAACTCTGCCTTATCCATCCTATTAAGGAGAGAGTTCAGTAAGTCCCAAGACCTAGCCCTTTGCCTAGTAACACGGCAATCGTCATGGTCAGCTAACTCATCGACCATTGAAGTGTTGTTGTCTCCTCCAGATGACATTTTCTCCGTAAGCAATTTCTTTTTCAGGCTTTGATACCACTTGTCATGGGCGGATTTTGTTGCTCGACTCCGTGCGATACTTAGCATTCCCGACCTCACTAAGGAAGGCTAAGTTAGTCTGTAACACACTCACAATGTTTAGAGAGAGAAAGTAGAGAGAGAAACTCTGAAAGTATACTGTATTTATTTAAATAACTTATGTATTGCATTTGAGAGGAATACCCTTATATATACAGAAAGCTTTTACAATTTAATAGTTAAGATCAATTTGATCTAATAGTTATAGTTGACTCCTAACTACTACATTCATCTACCTCACCTACTACTATACAAGATTCTGGACTTATTTGAAACTTTTTAAAGTTTTTCATCTTCTAGAAGTTTTTAGTGGACTTGAGCTTAGGCTTGGGCTTTAGTCTTGGACTTTATAAACATCTTAAGAATGATCCATTTTGAAAAGTTCATAACAATTGTATCCCTAAAAAAGATCAAAAAATTCGTTTATTAGTCTATTTAACCAAACTCCATGTTTAAGTATTTATTTTTTCCCAACGTCAATTAATCAAGTAATTAACCCATACCAAATGCCTTTAATTAATTGATAAACTCAAAACCAAACTCACACTTCTCTCTTAAGGAAGATCTTTTAACACAAGACAAAGCTGCCCGAACTGCCCCAACTCTACTGGGCACAATTACGGGCAGTCAGTGAATCCATTCCTCAGTCACTAGTCACCACTCTCTCTCTCTCTCTCTCTTTCTCTCTCTTCTCTGTCCCTCTCTCTCTCTCTCTCTCTCTGCTTTGATATTTCTTAAGTATATTTCTTCTTTAAGGAGTCTCTCGATCTCTCTCGTCCCTACGATCGGTATCCAACGGTCCAAAATGCACGTGACTGTTGGTTCAGTTTTCTCCATGTTTTAGACCTTCAAACTTCCAGATCTGTTCACTCCTCTTGCAGATCAGATCTTTTTATCTCTCTAAGGTACGTTCATCTTCCTCTTCTCTTTCTCTTCTCTCTCTTATACTATTTAGCTATTTATAGTTTCTTTCCGACATAAGCTTCTTCGTTTTTTAACCCCAAAAAACCGTTCGTTCTTGTTGAATTCTACCTAAAATTACCACTTAAAGAAAAAAGAATCCATCTTTGCTCTAGGTTTTGGTTTCTTACAACGTACTGTTACGTGGGTATTTTCATTTAGGTCAAGCTTAGTTTAATTCATTTTACTTTGCTGAAACCAGAATTTTGTGAGCTTCGTTGTAAAATTCATACGAAAAATTACTAAAAATTTAGACTTTCTTATTTAAGATACTCTCTCTCTCTCTCTCTCTCTCTCTTTACGAAATTTGTCTGGTAATGCCAAATTTGAAAGGCTGACGCTGTTCACTGTTTAGTGACTGTTTGTTTGTTCAGCAACATGTTGGGATGTTATATTTGAGAGAGAAGATCTAACGGTTGTGATTGGATCCTAGGTTTTCGTATTTACCGTGAGCCGTACAACATGGATACCAACACCGGTTCAGTTGGAGGGGTCTTTGACCATGTCGTGCTAACTTGCGCCTATGAAGCGCTGGCTGCTACTCTCGTCGAGGCCCAGCTCTTTGCCCTGGCTCAAGTAAGAAAAGGAAACACCATGACTCTCTCTTTAATTAACTTGTTTTAGTTTTGCTTTCAGTTTTAATTTTTATTCCCTATATTGTTAATAAGTTTTACTTTTTCTTGTTTCTAGTTTTGGTTCTTTCCGAGCTGCTTTTTTCTCGTCAAACTTTCCAAATTGGCCTTAATATTTCCATTTCTATCTGAAATACGCTGAGTGCATCCTGTCCCCATTTTAAGTCTTACTAAAATTTCTCATAAATTTAGGATTTCGCACTTGATTTCATACAGGTATTTTTGCCTTAAATTTTTGTGAGAGTGAAGTAGTAAAATAGAATTTAAATAGTATAGTTGAAGCTCACATGAAACAGAACAACACAACCGTCGCGACGAGAGAGGGGATTCATATCCGTAAAATAATGAATGATGTTTATATGAACTAGGTTACTGCAGGAAAGTTGTAAAACAAACCCAGGGTAAGAATTTGGTTCAATTCATAATTTTAGGGTTATGATATGAGAAAAACTTGATTCTAGGGCATATTTGCAAAGGGTCTTGTACTATCCACCTGTGCTATGCAAAGAAATTTTCTTTTTCTAGAAAAATCAATAAATAGAAAAAGGGATCGTATCAGTTGGGTGTGGTCCGCTAAAATGCGCGGAGAGGTAGGGTAGCGGACCCCGAGGAGAAATATTAAAGAGGATTTTGGGTGAAGTTTGGATTACGCAGTAGTGGGTGCTCGTGGGCCCCAAACCTCGTATGGAAAATCTATCTTGTCTTGTACCGCAAGAAAAGTCAGATCACGTAGCATCTAATAATAATAATCATATTGTTTCTTGGAACAAGAACAAGACCAACGGTATTTTGGAATATTCCTTAGCATATAGATATGCTTCTTAATGTTATTTTAATTTTTCTTGCTTGACATTTGAATATTAAAAAAGAAAAAAAATTCTAGAGTGTCGCACTTGTCTGTTTATGATGACAAAGGATATGCTGTAATTTGAAGAAATATTTGCTGTCTTGAATCCTATGTCGAGAAAGTCCTCAATCTAAAAAAAAAAAAAAAAATTTGTTCGAAAGAAGAAATCTGCATGAAAAATTAATATATAATTATTAGAAGGTTGTTCTACCAAAAGAAATAAATATCCTTATATGATCGATAGTGATATGCTCGAATAAATTTCACATTCATTATTTATATAATTAAGTAACTATATAATATCTACCGGTATTTTATTGTATATTTTTTATGAAAAGCACCAAGTAAACTTTAATATTAAATGAATTTTTCCATGATTAAGAGACAAGCTCATTTAACCACTTCATAATTATACATTAATTTCTTATTAGATGCTTGAATTTAATTAGTAGAAACACATTGAAGACATCAAATATTTATTCATTATTGATGCTCTTCCTTTCTTAGACAAAGCAGGGCCGTCGCAGTAATTTTTCATAATTTCAGGTGGCTTCATTCTAATTTATCTAAATTGTAATGGGAAGTATTACTCCATAGGCCCAGAGCAAAATTAGTTCGTTTGAACGTCATCCTACAGTGAACCCTTGGATATCGTTTGTTCCTTTTTCTGTTAAAGTTTTCACTGTGTCTTTATCCTTCTTTTTTTTTTTTTTTAATTTTCTGATTTAATTTTATAATTACTAACATAATAGTTATTCATATTGTTTTATTTCCATAAAATCGTTCTAGGACATAATTGCTTTGCTACTGACCGCAAAACCTGGAATGAGGGGAGAAAATCAAAACCAAACCCATTCTAACCCTGTAGATGCTGAGGATGACGATGATGATGGTGACAATGATGCTGAGGATGGTGATTTAGGAGAAGGTGAGGATGACTTCTCATCTGAAGGTGGAGAGGACATCCGCAACAATGGTAGCAACAATAATAAGGGCAACTCAAAGAAAGGAGCGGATGGGGGTGCAGGGAACCCTGAGGAGAATGGGGAAGAGGAAGATGAAGATGAGGATGGTGATGAGCCGGATGAAGATGATGATGATGACAACGACGATGATGATGAAGATGAGGATGGTGGAGACGAGGAGGAAGAAGTTGTTGAGGAAGAAGGGAACGAGGACGAAGAGGATGAGGACGAGGATGAGGAGGAGGACGAAGATGAGGAAGCGCTTCAACCACCAAAGAAGAGGAAGAAGTGAAGCTAAACTCGGACCCTTTGTTTTTTTCCCTAGATGACAGCTCCATTTCACACGACCTGGTCACTTACTTCTGGTCTTATTTTAGTAATGTTTTTATTGTTGAGGATCAATTCTCTTTGCATGATTAGAGAACCAAAAACCAACAGTTGAGCTTGAGCAGCGGCATTATTGTTAATCCGGTGAATTTTATGGTGTTATTAGTCAAGCGCTTAAAGCTTGATTGACCGTAGATTTTTAGTATATCTGTAGCTTTTCATCAGTTTCCATCTTCAGTATTTTCTTTCTATATCTTGTTAATGAGCCCTTCGATGTTTACCCGGCAGAATGAGGAGGAAAACTATTCAGATGTTCAGCAATTAGGAATACTTTGGTGTGTCCTTATGGTTTCTAAAGTTAAAATGGAACATGAGATCCACCACTTAATACGTTTAAATCTAGGATTTCTTCTTGTTCCCAAGCGACTCTAAGAAATCCCAACTTCTTCTCCGTGATTAGGTGAGGGTTGAACAGGGAAACGCATTCAGGTGGAACCCAAACGCTCGATTCTTTCCTACAAGGAAATGTCTTTTTCGAGGGGCGCTTATCGATTTCAGATGAGACAAGGCAATAATAAGAAGGGCGATGGACCTATAATACTATCGACTTTGAATAATTTATTTATTTATATTTTTGGTATAGGCATGTAGATGGATGTTTACTGAAGTGTTATAGTGGCAAGCTTGAGCTTGATCTTAATTGGAAAGCAGAATTATAGCTTAATGGGAAAGAGCTCTAAGCACTGACTATATAGATATTTCTCTCTCAACTCTATTAGCTTAGGAAGAGCTAAATGTTTTAGGATCTTCTTTCTTGCCAATTTTAGGCTTGAGTTTACTATCAACCTGACAAGCTTGAGCTTAGGTGCTACTTTGAAAGTATGCTAAACAAGAGCAATTTACAATTCAGTCAATCAAAATGATACTTTGGTAATAAATATTGAGTGATAAAGCATAGGAGTCCTCAACAATCGATTAGGATATGTTTGGGATAAAGGAACGAAAGTGAGAAAAAAGAAATAAGGAGGATAGAAAGTAAGAGGAACATTTTTATTTGGATATGAAGGAGATAGGAAGGATGATTGTGGAAGGAAGATCAAATAATTTTTTTTTCCTAAATTCAGTAAATTGCCAAAATGTCCCCACAATTTAAAAAATATTTTTTGATAAAAGGGTATTTATGTAAAATTATAAAGTTTTCATCTAATTTTCTTTAAATTGGAGAGGATTACTTTTAGTGGTACCCATAAAAAATTTTGTGCAAAAAGTTTCTCCCTTTCGTTTTCTCTTATATTTCCAAACAAGGAGAAGGAATTTGAGAGGATTATTTTCTGCTCAATTCCTTCCTTTCTTTTTCTTTCTTTTAATCCAAACATTCCATTAATAGTAGATTGAGGTTGTCAACACATAGACTAGTCTTTTGTTGAATTTGTCCTACCTATATAGTTAGAAAAGCTTGTTCTGCAAATGTCTACATCTCAAGTTTATTGGATATTACATCTATTATATGTTATGTACATATAGTATGCAAATATTGATAAAATTTTAAATATTTAATATATTTAGTGCAAAAAAAATATTGGTGGTAACTATTTTAGAAACAACTCATTTCATTATCGCGTGTGAAAATTTCATTTACATACCACATATGTTTATACGTAAATGTAATACCTAATAAATTTTTTTTCTAAATGGATGACTAGATCTATTACATTTATACATAATAGACTAATGATTTAAGCAAGATTATTTACTATAAAGGGACTAGAAGTACTACCTGAAGGTGTTAAAAGGAGAGGAAGAAGGGAAGGACGCTATTAATGGATAAAGATTCAACATGATAACATAATACATGGCTAATAAACAAACTGGAATTTAGTATTTAAATAAGTTGTAGCCAAACATAAATAAGAGAAACATTCGAAGACATGGTAAGTTATGAACTTCCCATTAAACATTGATTTGATCCTTAATTATGGAAGGATAGATTGAATTTCAGAAAATAAACCTTGTTTAAAAAAAGTGTAATGGTAGAAAATTGTCAAGTTGTCACCATATTCAATACAAGAGCTATACATTCCCTTCTAACTTGCAAGTAAATCATTTCTCTAAAGAATACAAATGAAAGTGAATGTAGATCCAATAGCTATACCCATTTATAAGATTTTTAATAAAACCGTACAATGATTAAATTAGGATTTGATAGGGAAACCTATTTAAATTGA
Organism: Lumnitzera racemosa; assembly: GCA_024138005.1. Classification (NCBI taxonomy): domain Eukaryota; kingdom Viridiplantae; phylum Streptophyta; class Magnoliopsida; order Myrtales; family Combretaceae; genus Lumnitzera; species Lumnitzera racemosa. The sequence goes on from JAMXBC010000008.1 coordinate 31,649,420, forward strand.
TATTGTTAGTTGTTGTTCTCTGCTCTCTAATTATCGTTCTTTTCTATATTGACTTTAGTTTTAATGAGAGTAATACTCTAAAATTTCATTTCTTTCTACCTTCTAAATTTTAACATTCTAAATAAAAGTATATGTACACATATACACCTATGTATGCACATAACACACACACACACATACACACACACACACACACACATATATATATATATATATATATATGCAATTTAAGTCTTCACTTTTTTATACAATCCCTATTATGAAACATAACTAGACCCCCATTTTATTAGTGAAAGTACTTAGTATTGTTTCGAAAAAATGGATTAGATGTATAATTGAATTTTTGTTTAAATTGATCATGATATGCTACATATTGATTCCATAAACAATTGTTCCTCAAATTTTTATATAGTTAGTTTGATAGTTCTTAAAGTTTCAATTAATAGGTAGATTCTTAAGTTATTACATTTTCCATTCGACTTCTCCATACAATACAATCGATATGTTCTTTTAAATTAACACTTTGATAGTTAATGTCATATATATGTTATAATTTTTTAATTGATAAAAGAATTTAATCCAAATACTAAAGATAATTATTAAATAGCTTGAATTACCGGTTTAAGATTTTAAACATGACTGATAGTAGGTTGTGTTATGAATTAAGACTTGTTTGTGGTCAAACATGAAACATAATCCATCAAAACGAATTGTTAACTCTAAATGTCAATACATGTAATCTAAGTTTTGACATGATGATAAAGTATTTGTGGTCAATCTTATGACAAATGTACATAATATGTATCATATAATATCTAATGAATTCTTTCTCCATGTAACGGCTTCTGTAAACATTAGTCGATTTGTGGATATGTTGCCACAAGATGATCTAAGTAATCTACCTTAATTTAAGTATGTAATTTTGGATTATCATGTACTAATCTTTTCTTATCTAGCTTTTTCGTCATGTTGTAGTAACCGAGGACTACTAGTAAAAGATCTCCATATCAAGAACAGGCCATAAAAAGGGAAAAGAAAAATCTCAACAATCTTTTTTCTAATAATTTTTTTTAATTATTTGGATGAATTATAAACTCACATATATGATAGAAAAAAAAAATATAAATCTAAATCAAATTGAATGTAAATAAATACTTATAGCATGTTAATCATAAAGTAAAAGTAAAATTTGTATACCTAGAATAAAAGAAAGATCCATTTGGAATATTTTGTAAATTGTAAACAGTGTAAGAGAATGTTACTTTCTTCTTAACAAAAAATTAAAGTTAGATTAAAACTATATAATAGAAGAGTAGTTTTTATATCTTTATTAGATGAGAGTAAGAACGTCTTATTAGGTAACAAAGCAAATAGCCTTACCTATTATTGGCTATCCACATTAAAAGCTCAATTAGAATGTTCATATCGGTGAAGTATCATAATTAAACAATAATTCTATGAATGATATGGCGACAATTCAAAAGGAATATATTCTAAAAAATTGATTAATACTAATCCACATAATTAAATAATTGAACATTCTCTTACATGAATAGCATTAGTCAATTATCAGAAGTATATGAATTACTAAGAAGAAAATATCAATTATGGGCAAAGCTTATATCAATTGATAGTTTAAGAAATATAAAACTTTAACATTGCAGAAATAGTATTCAATAGGGATATCTATCATACATGTTAATATACTTATTTTTCATGAAAAAGAATGATAGACAAGAAAAGCACAATTAAATAAGACAAATTTGCCATATGAAAAAATGGTCAAAGTATCTCGATAATGCATGCCATAAGAGATATGATAGCAAAAGTGACATCATCTCATTATTTCTCATAATGTAAGAATTAGCAAACATACAATTTCAAACTCTTACTAACTTAAAACATGAAAAGACTTAACTAAGTACATATGAGTTACATTGTTTTAGATAACCCCAATAGTTAAGCATTTAGTTAGTAGATTTGCTAATATGTTCTTTATAACAAGATGCTCTATTCGAGTATGAAACTCTAGAGTTTTCTTTCTGACAAACAGATATTTTATATCAAAATGCTTTGAGTGAAAAGAACTTTTATTGTTTTGAGAGAAATGCACAGCAGTAGTATTGTCTTAATATATCACAAATGGCTTAAATATGCTTTCAACAATATGGAAGCTAGAAATTTAGTTTTTTAGCTACATGGCTTGACAAGTAGCCTCATAGCAAGCGATATACTTTACTCTCATGCTAAAAGTAGTTGTAGGCGTTTATTTGGCACTCTTTCACGAAATAGCTCCTCTTGCTATAAAAAAAATAAAGCCAAAAGTAGACTTTTGGTTGTTAAGGAAACCTGTAAAATCTAAATTAGAATAGCCAATGACTTGAATTTGATTAGGCTTCTTGTAAGTCAATATGTAATCATATGTCATGACCCTTATATGGATTTCTAATGACCTAAACTTGGGTTGCTCAAGTATCTCTCCAAAGCATTAATAGCAAAAGCAATATTAAGACTAGTATAGACTTGAGCATACATCAAAATGCCAACAATGGAAGCATATGAGACCTTCTCCATTTCAATTTTGTCTTTATCATTTTGAGGACATTGAGATTTAGAGAGCTTGTCACCTTTTTAAATAGGTATAACACATAGAGAGCGAGAATGCATGTTGTAAACCTTATTTTTAGTGGGCCTAAGACTCGATTAAGAGTACTTTCCGAGCGTTCCTAAAAATCAACTAAACTAAAAACTTAAGTTTATATCTAGAAACGAATTAAATTTTTACAATTCAAAAGCCAATTGTCGATAAAACCCGAGCTTGAAGAACTACGAGCTCTAAACCTTAAAACCATTAAGGAATTTTAACCCTAAATAATTAATCGATAATTTAATTTGAATAATTTCATTCAACTTTATAAAATTTCATAATTCTACAAAAATCAAATCATAAATTACAAAACAATGTAAGATAAAAATCCTAAAACAATTTTCTATAAGGCTATGCCCTTATCTTCATGTATAAGCTTTATACATAAATAAGTAGACCAACCAATCACCTTAGATAAATTATCAATTGAGAGTTGGAATCATTTATCAATTGAGAGTTGGAATCATTTATCAATTGATAACTTATCAAAATATAGTAATAAGACAATTTCCTTATCACCTCTTCTCTTATACTACATATGGACAATTTTTCACAAGCATTCATAAGCTTAACTTTAATAAAGGAGACAAAACCACTCCATGGCATAAAAAGACTTCCAATGGCAGATCTAAAAAGGGGAGAAAGGGGGGCCATGCACTTTTCATTCACCCATCAATCACTTCTTCTTACACATCACTATTTACCTCTTAATACTTACATCATCAAGAGTTGTAATTGTTGACTTTGTGTAAGCTATAAGATAACACTTTCAAGACATTTAAACACTCCTTCTCTCTTTATTTCCAACCGGCCACTCTCTCCACCATTTCTCTCCCTTTCAATTTCACTTTCACTTCATCTTTTTCTCCTTTGAAACAAACATAAAAAGGAGAAACAACCTTACCACACAAAATCAATTTTTTTTCCATTTTTGAAGCTTCACTCATGGCATTATTTTCCTTTGTTCTCGTATCATTTTCTTTCACCATCTAAGACCTTTTAAGACCATTAGAATCTTCCATAAACCCCATACCAAAAGAACAAAAGATTCGGGTTTCAAAAGGTAGCAAAAAGGAGGAGGCAAAGTTAAGAGCTAAAGTGGAACCTTAGTGCATAACCACCACACTTTGCGTTAAGGACGAGTAAGTGTTTTTTGTGATGTGTGGATTAGTATTTATGTTAGGAGACTTGGATTTCTTGAAGATATGAGTAAGGTTTAAGTTGTTAGAACACCAAAAATCATTTTAAGAAACAAACCATAAAACCCTTACATGAAGTTGAAATATGAGCATGTAAAGTTGGTATTTTGTGAAGACATTTGTTTAATGCTTTAAATGGAAGATTTTAAGCTAAGAAAATCTTGAAATGAGAACTTTAATGGAGAATAAGCATGATGGACGTGAGGGTTCCATAGTCATTTGGATGTTGATTTTGTTTCTATTAAGTTAAAAATGCTCAAATCTAAACTTAAGTTAAGGAAAAATCCATCACATGAAGTTTTATGAAGAAACCAACTTTGTATGACTTGAGCTATGATATGGGAGTTGTATTAAGTATAAGATCTTTTATTTATTTATATGGAGCATGAGTTAAAGGATCATTGATGGAAGAAAACCTAAGTTAAGATTTGTACACAAGTAGTTAAGTGCATAATCTACTACCTAAACTTGAGGAAATGATGAAACAAGTTGAAAAACCAAGTAAGGACCCCTTAGGACCATCATGAACAGATCTGGAACGTGGGAGAATGAGGCCTAAAAGTGAAAGAACAAAGTGAAAAGATTAACTAAAGTAAGTATAGTAAGCATATAAAACCTAAAACTCAAAACCGAGTTTAAAACTCTCAAAACAAGCCTAGAACTCTAAGATGTGCCTTTAATAAAAATCTGACCAGCACCTTAAAGTACCAAGAGAGGTTGTTTTGAAGCCCATAAAAAATCCACCTAAGGCCCCATAAGCCCACCAAAGTCACTAACTTTAGTTTGAACAAAAAACAAGCCCATTTGACAATTTAAGCCCATTAAAGGGCCCAAGAAATGGTTGTTAGCCTTAGGAATATAAATCAAAGTTGTAAATTTGATCTCAAGAAGTATTTTAAGCTTAGGATAAAATCTAAAGACCAAGCCCAAAGGATTCCTCAAGTTATCAAAAATCCCATTTACCAAACAAGACCAAAAAACACTCCAACATATGAGGAACGCTACTATTCTGAACCATGGACAGAATTGTATACCTCATTTTGAAAATCTAACCTTATCACGTTAAAGTACACTCGAAAAAAATGAAGATTGACTATAAGATCATAAAAATCGGATTTAAAACGAAAAAGTTATACACGATTGAACTTTAAGTAAAAACCGGGAAAAATTACGAAAACTAGTTAGGAATATAACTTAAGGAAAATTTACTTAGTTTCTTAAGTTTGCTTCAATACCTTATAAAAGTTATTTCAATGACCAGGGGACACCGTTTACGGAGACGACTTGACTTCGGATTACTTTGACTGACCCACATGGCAGAGTAAGTAAATTCCCAATGACTCTTTGCTTGATTGTGCTTGTAAAGTAGATGCACCTAATCTTATATTTATAAATTTGGATGCTTATGGGATATAGGAGATGTATGTGTATGAATTTGTGGATGAATGTGATGACTTGTTAATTATATATAATAATGGGAATTGTTTATATGAATATATACATGTGAATTATATGGAATGAAATTGGTTGATTACCCTAAAAATCAAGTTAATCACTTATATGATTAAGAAACCACAATGAATCATGCATCCCCCATATTGCATATGGATAACACCAACTGCCACTTTATGCAGAAGATGGGAAAGGAATCACAGGAATACGAGTTTCCTGTAGGATTGGGTACTAGCTATGCCATCATATATATTGAGTCTCTGTCTTAAGCTAATTGGCTTACTGGGCGCTGGGAGATGCCAATCGCCGGCGAGGGGCCGAGTTTTATAGCTTCTGCTTAGGGCATGTGTTTGTGGACTGCGGGAGCCACTACACCGCTATACTTGGGATTTTAAAAGATATGATTTGATTTTGGTAAAGGAAGTATATATATATGTAGAGTTTTGTTTTGGTATGAGCATGATAGTGCAAATGAAATAAAACCCAAGGTCTAGAACCCGGATTTTGGCTTGGGTCGGTTAATTATCTCCAAACCCCGATTTCAGGGGGCGAAATTCTGAGTCGTATGCAGTTCCTAGGTCACTGCATGCGTTGTTTGGCATACTGTTTGTTCATGTATTTATATGATTGTGCATCTAATAAATTTCTGTCGTGTGGTACTGATGAGGACATTTATCTTACTAAGCGTAAGCTTACATCCCTATAGATTTTTGTTGGTGTAGGAGAACCTCTTCGTCAATCCGGGTCGAGGCATGCCCGTGGTAAGTCTCGTGTAGAGACGGGTTGGAGCGATCAGAGAATGAAGAGGACATTTTGTAATAGATTATAGATATTTAGATACTTTTATGTTTTTGCGCATAACTTAGATTTTATGCAGTTCCGTTATGAATTGCATTTGTTTGTAATATTGTTTTGGTGTGGTTCTCATGAACCTATACAATTAGTTAATTTATAACATAGAAGTAATTTTAGTTAAATTGCTCCATGTTACTTGTCTATGGGCCTAGTGGTAACGTAGAGTAGAAGGAGCCTTGTGTGTTGTATGAAAGGCCTATGATCAGCAAGGGGGTTGATAATAGACCTTTATACGGTACATGATGACCTATCACGATAACTGTACTGTTGGGTCGTTATACATGTTAAATTGCTTGACGACCTTTTAAATATGTCCTTTTTGAGACAATTTAAACATATGTAACTTATCATAATAAATGTAGATGCTTTAAACAATTGAAGCATCTCTAAGGTCCTTCATATCAAAGTAACTGTTCAACATCTGTTATATTTTTGTCAAAGGTTTAACACAACTACGAGCAAGAAGCATGTCATCGATATATAAGATAAGAGATATAAAGTTGGTCCCCCTAGTCTCCAAGTAAACGCATTAATATGAAGCATTTTCCTTATAGTCAAGAAAAGTGATAACCTAATCAAATTTTAAGTATCATCTCCTAGAAGCTTAGTTTAGTGTGTAAATAGATTTCTTGTCTACATACTAAGCGTTTCTTACCTTTTTCAACAAAATCATTCGTTTGAACCATGTAGACATCTTTAGTTGAATCTTCATGCAAAAAGGTTGTTTTAATGTTCATTTGGGGAAGTTCTAAATCAAAGTGAGCTAGTAATGTCATAATAACTCAAAAGGCATCCTTAGTGAAAATTAGTGAGAAAGTCTCCTTATAATCTATGCCTTCTCTTTAACTATAACATTTTGCTATTAGTTTAGCTTTATACCTCTCAACTTTACCATTTGGATTATGCTTATTCTTAAAGACCCATTTGTACCTAACTAGTTTGCAACCATCTAACAATTCCATAAGACCCCAAACACTATTATGAGACATGGAAGCTAACTCATTATGCATTTTATTGAGTTAATCATAAGCATGAGAGTTGGAGATAACATTTCTAAAAGTGATAGAATCACTATCATCATTGAGGTCAAACTCATGTTCTTGGAGATACACCACATAATCATCTAGTATTGAAGACTTGCATCCTCTTTGTGATTGCCTTAATGGAACTTCTTCAATAATGTCATCAAGTTTCAGCTCACCTATTAATTATGCTACTACATCTTCTTTTAAATAGTTTTATTATTATCATGAGTAATCGGAATAACAACATTTGCTGGAAGTGAAATAGTTGGCACAAAAATTATAGTATGATCTTTAAAAGTGACTAGTCGTAGTGCAACGTTCCTATTGTCTAAGTCATCTTCAAAGAATATCACACATTTAAATTTAATAACTTACATGGAGTGTGAAGGACAATAGAATCTACTGCCTTTAGAACCCACGTAATAACCGATAAAGAAGCTACTAACAATGTTAGAATTAGGCTTTTTTAGTTGAGGATTATATGGTCTTACCTCTACTTTACAATCTCATATATGAAAATGTTTCAAACTTGATTTTTGTTTAGTCATAAGATCATGGGGAGTTTTTGGTATAGACTTGCTAGGCACTTGATCAAGAATGTACACTACAATCCTCAAAGAATCCCCTAAAAAAAAAAAAAAAACCTGGCAAGTAGGTTAACTTGTATCTCTTATCATGTTTAGAAGCATGCTGTTTCACCTTTCTACAACTCTATTTTGCTTAGGAGTACTAGGCATTATATATTAAGCTTCAATTCCACATTCTTCAAAAAATCCAACGGAGGGTCTTGGGTTTCTTTTATTCTTATCATATTTGCTATAATATTCATTAGCTCTATTGGATCTTACACATTTGATCTTCTTACCCATCGTTAGTTCAAGAGGAGCCGTAAAAGATTTAAATGCATCTAAGGAGCTAAAATTTTCTTGAAGAAGATCTATCCAACCAAATCTAGAGAAATGATCTATAAAAGTAATAAAATGCATATGTTCACTCATAACAATGGGTATAATGGGTCCATACATATCAATATAAATCAACTTTAACACATCAACACATGGATTTGCTCCAGTGTTTCTAGCTATGGAAGTAAGTTTTCCCTTGATGCAATCAGTGCAAGCATCAAAATTAGAGAAATTAAGGTCATGCAAAACTCCCTATTTAATCAATCTCTTAATTTGGGGTTTAAAAATGTGCCCAAACGTCTATGCCATAACAGAAAAGATTTCTCATCAATCTTACCAAGCTTGTTTCCAACAATAGAATTAACAGACATATCATTTAGATTCGACATATATAACCCATCACATAAGACTCTTGAAGCTAAATTCAAAGGTATAACCACAACTATCTAAGGTTAAAACTAAAATCAAATTTTTTTCTCATGGAAGGTACATAAGAGCATCTTGCAATAACAAAGTATGTCTACAAGGTATATCCAAAGTGACTATTCTTATTTTGTCAACAGATACTCTAGCTTCATCTCCAACAATGACCTTCGATTCAGCATTACTTGGCTTACTCGGGCTTGTGAACTCTTGTAAAAAATTCACAATATGAATAGTTGCACCTAAGTCTAATCACTAAGTGTTGGAAGAAACATCAATCACATTAGATTCAAAATAAGCTAGAGTTAGGAGTATAACTTGCTTCTCATGTTTCTTCTTAAGAAGGTAACAGTCATCTACCTTATGACCATACCTTTTGCAATACTTGTGATTTCCTAAAAAAAAAAAAATATCTTCTTAGGCTCCAAGTATTGTGTTGCTTTCCCTACTCTCTTTTTATTAGAGTTAAATTTACCTTTGTGACCCTTCTCTTTCTCATTCTTAGTACTAGAGGTAGAAGTAACAAATTGAACATCGTGTGATTTTCCTTTCTTCATAGACACCTCATCTTGAGTTACTATAGTAATCATCTCATCAACTATCCACCCATCTTTTTGAGTGCTATAAGAAGTTTTCAAAACATCAAATTGAGAAGGGAGTGAATCCTAGACTTGCCATATTAGATAGCTTTCTCCAAGTTTGTCCTTAAAAGATTTCAATTTGTTATAATAATGCACCACTTTCATCATATGCTCATATATACCACTAATGCCATCATACTTAGTCTTCTCAAGTAAGGAAAGATATTGGCCCTTTTGTGCTTTGTCAAAAGTTTTGAATTCCCATCAATAGACTTCAAAAATTATTGGGCATTTTCACTCTCTAGAATGGTCTATTTAATAGACTTCTCTATAGTGTATTTCATCACCATTAGTCACACCTTATTTGAGTGCTTCCTTTTTTAACAAAAAGTATTTTTAGTCATAGTGGACTTGTTAGTAAGAGTTGCAAGTTGTGAGTTTTTTTTTTCCTCTTAGACTTATGTCCATGTTAGTGATAGCCAAATAGGGATTTAAAGATTCCTTTTAGTCTTAAAAGTTGGCTCTATTTAAGGTTTTTATATAAATCTCTTAATGGTTTGCATATGCGCAATTGAATTGCAGCAAAAGAAAAATATGGGATAATTTCAAATTCACCCTCCAAAACTATTTGTTAATGTGTATGCACCACGTAAACTGCCAAAATGGATTTATTGAAAATATGCATTTAATTCTCAAAATGTTGCTAGAAGGCTTAAATCTTCAATGAAAGACCTCCAAAATCTAAATTTTGACATTTTGAGGAAAAGTTACGTTTAAGACAAAAGCCATTATAGTATTAATAACTTAATAGTTACCATGATCTCATGAAGAAAGAAATAAAATCTTACTTTAATTCAGTTAGTCCAAAATTTGTTTGCGTGAAATGTTTTATGTTAGTGATTGCACTTTGAGGCTACTTTAATTTGCTTCTTATTGTTTTGTTCATTAAGAGAACTAGATAGAAGAGTAAAACTAAAAGTACATATGATTTAGTTACCCAATCAAGAAGTATGGAGCAGTCCATTCTATTTTGGGAGGTAATATTTCCTTTACCACTTATGATTTCTAGAGCAATAATTCCAAAACTATAAACATCAGCTTTATCAGTTAAATAGACCATTCATTGCATATTTGGGTGTGGTAGATCCACTACAAAAGTAAGAATCTAATTAAGCTTGCAAAATCTATGTGACAAAAAATCTCTAGTACGTCTTTCAATCAAAATCAGTCAACTTATTCTGGTTATTCAATGCTAATGAATTCTTTCTTTTGTACATAGTAAATCTTAGATACAAGTGGTTATGATGTGTAAAAAATTGATTGACGTAAGGAACGATGTTATATTTCATTTCTTCTCATTAGACTCCATGTTTGTTTTTCTTATTGGGTTTAATAAAAGGATAAGACATACTCACATTGTTGTAGCAGTCTTTACACTAATATGTGTCTTATTCTCCTCATCTAGTTTTGCCAAATTGAAATATGATATTTAGTATTAAGATTTTTATCAAGTAGTATATTTGTAGATTTAATGTCTCTATATACAATCTTTAGTCTCGATTCTTCGACAAGATGCTATGATACAGGTTACGTACTAAAAGAAAATTTGTCAATCCCATTACAAATGTATACATGTTGATTTTTGCATATAATTATAATTCACATTTATTATTATCATTGTTGTTATCATTGTCATCGTCGTCGTCGTTGTTCGCTAGAGTTTTTATAACGTATGCATTTTTTGAGCTCATTATCCTTGTTTTATTAGTGCCTTGTTTTTTATTATTATGTGATTTGTCAAGAGGGAAATTATGTGATACATATTTCATGTTTTAAACAAATACATGATATGTACATGATTATTACATATATATGAAATGTACTTTCACTTTTGGAATGTACATAGTGTGTACTTGTGCTTTTGAAATGTATAGGACGTGTATTTGTTATTTGGTTCCCCTTTTTCTTTTTTCTTTTTTTTTTTCTAATTATGAATTTTTTTACGTTATCTATTTATATACTAATTTTATCAAATACTCCTTTTTTTTTATCAAACGTGAATTGTTGCATGTTGTTGGTCATATGTAAAGGAAAGCATATATATTATATATATATATATTTCACCTAGTTCTTTTATGTGTAAATTATACTCAATCTTGTATTGATATATGTCTTAATTGATAATGAGTTTACAAAAAGGACAAATTTACTATCTTCCTTCATATTCTCCAATAAAACTTCTCAAGATCGTTTTCCTGGGCTTACTATCGAAGAAGAAAAATGACAAATAGAGGGAGACAGGTAATAGCAATAAAAGAATAAAGATAGAATTTGTAAAGATGAAATAAAAGAAAATAGTAGGAAATGGTAAAATAGTATAATTATATATGGAAAATAAAAAAGAACAATAACAATAGAAACAAGTGGAACTTATTAACAAAAAAAAAAAAGAAAAATCACTCAACTCGAATAGCCCTTACTACTCTCTTGATCTTGAACTTAGCTAATATACTACCTACTCTCTTTACATCTCATCGTTATAGAGCTCAATTATTTAATTTTTCTATTGACTTACAATTTAAGCTTTGATATTGCTTTTATTACAACACTCTACAACTTAGAAGGCTACAATCTGTTACATGTTCTTAACATTTATTGACATGTTAGGCATAAACTTTTACCAAAATCTTGAAAATACTTGTTGTAATCTTCAATTTATTTTAATAAAATTTAATTTTCAAATAATATAAGGTAACCTATAAACAAAAGTTATAAAATTCCTAAAAAAGACTTTATTGATTAAAAAATAGGCTCTATGTCCATACTCAAAATTATTCTTACCATAAAAGTTTTAATTACCACTCCTTATCCTGAAAACTTGATGTTTAAATCTAAAATTATCTAATCTTATAATTTCTATTTAAGTACTTGTACTTAAAAAGTTTGTAAAGAGTAAGCTGAAACCTAATACGGAATATGATATACACATGTACATGAACATACAACCTTCAATCACTCACATAATACAAATGTAATAATGCAACAACCATTATTTAATTATTTTTAAGTTTAATCCAATAAGTAACATAGGGATACTTATGAGCTAGGCACATATAGTATATATTTTTTACCATATAGTATTGGTATTAGGTTCTTTCCAATACTTTAAAAACCAAGAATTACCTTAAATCTATCTTACTTATTTCTAAGCAAAACTTCACTCTAGATACTATAATGCAAGGATTATCAAGGTATCACCCCAAGATCATTGGCCTCTTAGTCTCTTGAGTTGAAGTAAAAGTAGTACGTCTAATTAATGTCTATTAATTAATTAGTTCGGTTAAACAACTAGCTTAACAATACAAATAATTAACAAGTATTTTATACCTGGTTCAACAACATAAACAATTCTTGAATCAACTCTTGCTCTTGAAGTAATCAGACAAAATAATAAGCCTTGGAATCCTATTTTTGAATTTTAATAGCTATACTCAATTCTAAGTGTTTCTATTTTCTTTCTTTCATTCTTTTTTTGTTAATTTTTTACTTTATACTTATAAGCTCACTAGGTCACTAGGTTTAAGGTTGGTAAGTAGGGTCTAACTAAAAAGTTTTTAATTACACACTTTAATTTGCTTGATTATCAAAACAATTTTATATTTGTTTATATATTAGTTTATTAATATTTAAAAAAGGAAAAATAGTAGGAAACTACTTCTAATATATCAAAATATAAGTATAAAATACATACCCAAAACTTAAATACATCGTGTGTACTTTTCATATGTACATGGGCCATTTAACCAAGTATACGACATGTATACATAGTACATGCCATATACTTCCCATCCCTTATACATGACATGTACAGTGTAGAAGTTGTGTGATCCAAGCCATGTACATGACTTATATACATATCGTGTACCTCCTTTCGATATCTTTTTCTTTTTTGTTCGTTCTTTTGATCCATTGAAATCAATCCTAGCTCTTGCTTTGATCTTAGCAAGAATAATTCTAAATCAATCCTAAAATCCAAAATCTTCACATATTCTAAATTCTTTCTTTTGATTTCTACAAACGAAACTCTCAGATGTGTCTTAAATCACAAAATTAGGCAACATGAGTGAAAAACATGCCTTATTCACAACCCTTGCTATAACCTGTAAATTACAAATTCAATTTCACAAACACCTAATTTTCCTATTTATTGAAATCATGAAATCTCCTTACTAAATTAAGGTTATGCTCGTTTTTTCCCACCTATTGATCTCTCCTTACCCAAATCCAATCACTTCTATGGTAATATAACTCCTTCTTCAGTTATTTAGGATCCAACTAGTCATTAAAATGGAGGTACTCACCTTGTGAGGCCTTACTTAGGCCTTGCTCTAGTACATTTTTCATATGATCTACATAAATGATAAAATAAAATGAGGCCTTCAGTTAGAAACAAGCTTTTTATAGCTTTGAGTGAAAATAACCACTTTACCCTCTCGCTTATCAGATAATTACTAATTGACATTCTATCCTTTATTTTCTTATTTTTCTTTTATTCTCCTTTTATTATTTCAATTTTCATGGGCTTTATAGAGACAAACTAATGCATTATATTATCACGTGTTGTCAGGCATTGCCCACTTGGCTGTGGTATTTGGGAGGCAAATCAAAAAGAAAAAAGCTGTACTTATGCAAAAATCAATCTTCAATCATTTATTCAGGAGTTTGTTTGTATAAGTTAATATTTTTTTTTCCTAATACGTCCTTCATTAGGTCTATAATTTTTCTATACAAAAGCCACAATAAATTAAAAAAAAAAACCCTTTAAAATTTGTTTCCTTTTACATTAGATAAGCATTTCCGGGATATCTTTTTTTTTTTTTTAAATCATAGTACCGTTCAAAGAATCTCAATTTTATGCTTTACGCTTTCTTAGCTAAAATTGTTAAATTAATGCTCACCGTAAGTAACAATAACAAATGAAAAAAGTTGGCAAGCCTATCTTTTACTCTTTGATTATTGTTCAAAAAATGAATGGTGGAAAAAATAAAAACCAATCATACAATTTGTATATTTTGTTATTTGCCTACAAATTTTGTTTTGCAAAAAAAAAAGTGGGTTGCTGGTGGCATAAAATTTAACCATTAGATTATACACACGATACTCATGTCAAAAGATTGAGACTAACCATTACCTTCGGAGAAAGTCTTCATTAACGATAATGATATGCCACTGAAATAGCTTAATGATGGGTATGGATAAATAAAATTTTAATAAAATATAAATATTTGTAATCACTGTTTTATTTTATTTTTTTTATTTTTAGCAATTGGTACACGTCAATTATTTATTTGTTTTTATCTATCTTTAAGTTTTACGTAGGATCTTTCCTAATAAATCTTCTTTTCTTTGGATGTTCTTATTTAATAGAATGTTTGATTGGTGGAATGAAATAAGATAGGAATGGAATTGTAATAATTGAATGATAAAATAGAGAAAAGTTTAGCTCTTATTTTGTTTGCTTACATTTAAAATTGTATTGATAATAGATTATAAAAATATTTAAAAATACAAACACATTGTTGTCTTCAATCCTGAGTTGACTGTTAGCTAGGATCGCATGGATAAAATATAAAAATAAGTAAGGGTTAAAAAAAAAACAAAAAGAAAATATAAGGAATATCTAATCTTTTGGTTTTGAGAACAAATTGCGATATTTTATTTGACAGTAATAAGAAATTCATTAAAATAAACAAGTCCACCTACTAAATGCAGTAATCGCTCCATATATAAGTAATGGTTATTTCATTTGATCCATTTATAAAAATGACCTAACTTATTCTTCTGAATATTTCATCCTTATAATCCAATCGTTCTACATTCCCTACCTAGGTGTACGAGCACTTATGTATAGGTATCTATGTACCTATGCAGCAATAGGCAACTCTAGTTTAGTTCACTTAATTTTTTGTTGGGCCGGAATTTTTATAGTCATTGCCAACATGGGGTCGGGTCATATACGGGTCAAATCTGATAGCTGTTGCCGTCGCTGGGAAATCTCACACTAGTTATTATATTATTATTAGTGTAAATGGAAAATATAGTTTTATATTCATTGCCAACTACCTTATGCTTTTGTACTAAACGACCATTTTCTCTATGATTTTATACATTTTCTTTTTTATTTTTTTACAGCTTTAGCAACTTCACTTCTTTTTTTTTTTTTTTTCCCTTCCTTCTAAGGACAAGATAGTTAAATATGGTCTACAAGCTTTATTTATTTATTTTTTAAAATAAAGATTTGAGATTCTAATGCTCAATTTTAAGATGCACATGAAGCAAATAAGGGATACAATTACAATGTACTCTTATTATTTTTATGGAAAATATTGATGGATGCCTAGAAACACTAATTAAAGACAAAGTAAACAAATTTTCATTTCTTCATTCACTTTACATTATGTAAGAAGTGTTGGAAAAAATGAAAATTTTGACTATGTCTAAAAGCATGCGATAATAGGTTTAATTAATTATTCTATAATTCCTATGTTCCACATGTAGCCAATTAGGCACAAAGAAGGAAGTGAATGTCTCATGGGACACAAAGTATCAAATTACAAGTTTATTCACAATTTTAGCATGCACAAGCACGTACGTAGCTTATGACTAACATGACAATGCCAGTCTTCTGTTACTTCACGACACAAACCGCCCAAAGCGGAAACTTCACAAGAGCTAACAAGTCACAAAAATGCACGAAAGAAAGATAACAAAAACAAGAAAAGACACCAAATCCAAACACATTGATTTTCCAAGTTTCCATTTTGTGGAAACAAACTTGTTTCTTGATCAATCTTTTGAATTCTTAGCGGAATTCGAGTCTGAGGATGCGAAATTGCCTGGATGGACCCTTTTGGTAGTCTTTCCCATGCTGAAACTGCCACTACATGGCTTCTGATCTACACCTCTTCCTCCACTTTTGGCTCTCTCTTCTTGCATTTTCTTCATCTTCTCCTCCTGGCGTTTCTTCATCATGTATACATGAGCACAACTTGCACCGATGGAAGACATAGAAGCAGAAGGTTGGTAATCAATTCAAAGGTGGAAAATTGTTGTGTTAGGTGAATCGAAATGAAAAGCCTAGGAAGGTATTTATAGAACTGGTTGGGGTGGGGGGGCTGGAACAATTTGCTATGTTGGGTCATTCAAGATAATGCTTTATGTCGCATGTTGCCAATTCTAATTATCTTATTCCGCCAGAAGGTAGTTTGAACTTTGGACCATCTAGTGGAACACTGGTCTCCACATCGTGTCATTAATTTAGATTAATGGAGCATAATAAAGGCAGGAGGCGCCATTAATGACAGGGAAG
Organism: Lumnitzera racemosa; assembly: GCA_024138005.1. Classification (NCBI taxonomy): domain Eukaryota; kingdom Viridiplantae; phylum Streptophyta; class Magnoliopsida; order Myrtales; family Combretaceae; genus Lumnitzera; species Lumnitzera racemosa. Next base: position 31,665,876 of record JAMXBC010000008.1, read on the forward strand.
GGCATTTCTTGAGGCCACTTGTGCAATGACAGTGAGATGTAATATAGGCTTTGAGGTTAATCTCAATTTTAGTTCAATTTACTCTTTTTTTTTCTTTTTTTTTTTATCATTACAATAAAGAAGAGGGATTGAAACCTCATTCATCATATTAGAAGATCAATATTATGCAAAAGTCCAGGACTATCTCGAAAAATCAATTATCATTAACTATATCTCATGATGCATTTACTATTCAATTGATTTTTGATGGCTAAATTACTATTTATTCAATTGTAGAAATTTTAATTAGACAGTAAATGTGATACCTATAAGTTTGGATAGTTAATTATAAATTGATATAAAGGTGCGTTTGTAATATAATTCCTAAAATTTCAAACTTGAAACATAGAATGGTGAATTAAATTTCATTAACCGAATCAATTACTTTATTTGCTTGGAAACATATAGATAACAATTCAAAAATGATTATTCCTGAGAAATGTTCAAGTTACGAAGAATGATTTGCCTTCAAGAATGGGGACATGATTATGTCTCAACGTGTACCACCTAGATGATAAACACAATTGGTGTTTGGATGGTAGAGAGGTGTCATCCTCTCATGCAATAGGGTTTTAGTATTGCCATTGTCTTACAAGGTGCGATCTTGTCATGAGCAAAATATTCTAGTTGTAATTATGACTAGCTAAATAAGTTACTCTGGTCATGTGCTAAATATTCTTATTGCAATTGTGAATTCATCCACTATTACATGTCGCGAACCACAATCCCCACCGCATTAAGCCAGTTACGTCAAGTATTTTTTGTAAAAAACAAAACCATCGTTACATACAATTTTTTAAACACATTAGTTTCCAAAAAAAAAAATAAAATAAAATAATAATTATACCGGTCTCTCATAAAATAACCTAATTCAATTAAACTAATTGATCATCATGAGAAAATAAGCTTCATGTAAAAACTATGTTAAAACACCACATATTTAATAACCGTATAAAACACCACATATTTAATAACCGTATATGAAGTCTAAACTACTCAAGTAATAAAAGCAATCAATACATCGTAATCCCATATGTGATAGGGTCGATGCAACTGGACAATCATTTGTAAATGAATGTACCAGTCAAACTAAGAGATATATTGAATTGATAACATATAGAAATATGTCATTAAGAAGAGGTATGAGAGTAAGAATAGTCAAACTCGATATATTCGGAGCGTTTGTGTTATGATAGATTAAACTCGGTGTTTTTGATAAATTGCCTTTTGATCTTATGTGAAGCAATTTTGGCAAAACTTTGACATTTCTCTTAAGTTAGCCGATGTTTTAAATGCATCAAATAAGAGGAGGACCCTTCTCTTTATAGAGTTTGGATGTTGTTCATATCCGTTGGATGACTCCAAAATGGATGGTTAAGATTAAGCATCGTCATTGAAGTTTTATCATCTCCCTTAACCTTTACGGGCTTGAATGTATTTTGGGGCTTATAATGATTAAAGAGAACCCATTATTACTATAAACAAGCTTAAACACACTTAAACCTCCTTAAGTCCCACTAGAGCTAAACAAAGCCTAAATGAGCTTAGAAAGGCAATTCTTAAGTCCTCATTTCACATGTGATATAATTAAATAAGCTTTAAAGTAGAAAATCCAATTTGGTGAATCCCGTTTTGAACCTATCAAATTAGATCTTCTTAAGACATTTTTGATTGGGTTTGTTTTCCTAGACTCTTTCATTGTCATTAACCTAAGAATTTTGTTCATGACATTAAACTGGGCTAATAGCCCAATTACAGAAATACCCTTTTACATCCCACTAAAAACTAACTCAACTCATGATTATTGCAAGGTAAACATGCAACAAATGCATAAAAAATTCATATTAAGTTTAGAGTAAATATGGAAAAGTCTACAACAGCTCAATCTTCAAATTTGCCAAATGGTCTATTCTTAGAGTCCCGAGTTTCTAAAGAGCTAAAGATTACTAAAATCTATTAATACTATTTAACACTAACCAAAATCTATTAGTTCATCGATAGAGAACATCTAAAAGAATGAAAATCTTCAGGTTTTATAAAAAGTTTCTGCCGTCCAGATGGTAAACATGGCTGGCGTTTGGATAGCAGATTGGTGTTGTCCTCTCATGCCATAGGGTTTTTGCACCGTCAAGGCCGTAGAGGCTACCGTCCAGATGATTACATGGGCATTGTTCAAATGGTAGCCATGTTTGCTTTTGGTCATTTTTCGACCCCTTGGCATCCCATATGGTAGGGTCATGTGTCCAGATGGTATCTGCATTCCCAGTTACCGTCCGAACAATTGGTCCATGACTTTCTAACCTCTTTTTTTCGTTTATGGGCATCCAAACAATGGTAGGACTACCATCTGGATGCCACCTGATTCCTTATAAAAAATATTGAATAAATAACACTTTTCCAACCAAAAGCTGATTCTTTTTCATAAATTTTGAAAATTTGCATTATTGGTCCATTTTATGTGTAATTAATCTACTTTAGACATTTTAGTTCATTTTGCATCATTTAATTACTCGTGAGTGACTATTCTAAGTGGGAAATATCACATAAATTTACTTGTTATCATACAACAGCAATTGCGGTAGCTTTTCAAGGCCAAATGTTTGAAATACGAAGGATATCTTGGAGAAGCGAGATTCCAGATGTACTTGGAAGGTACACTTCTTTTATCTATAAATAGCAACAAGGTGCTGTAGTAGACATTAAAAGAAGTGTAAACAAATTCAGAATATAAGTTCATATCAATTTTCTATAGGGTTAACTTAGTGATTAGCTTCACTTAATGTCACCTAGTTTTTATACTTGGTGCAAAGTAGTAGAATTGTTGGATTTTCTTCCATCCCAATCACCTGAAAAATTGTAATTTTTGATTGAACACTGGTTCTATGTTTAAAATTTTTCCACAAGAAACACTATAATTTATTTTTTCCCTTATAATAAGTCAACTTAGGCCTAAAAGTAAATGGATTGAAATAGTTTACATAATTATGTCATCAATAATACATTTTAAGCATAATTTAGAAGCTCTTGGGAAAGAAACGATGACACGCCATTAGAATGAATAAATCCTTCTTACCAAATTAATTTAAAGAGTCAAACTGAAGTTGAGAGGAACAACCCTCGTCCAACAAGTAAAATATTTGCATGGCGTATTTGTGTTTCAACGGAACATTATAAAATAAACTACTTGTCACATCACTTCACCACAATTGAGAAACAAATAAATAATACAGAAACGCATAATAGAGATTGAATTACAGACCTTGGTGTTTCAACTTACATTATTCCCCATTATAGTGGCCTCCTCATGGGGTAGCCATAGCCATCAAAAAAGAACATGCACAATTAAGTTTATTGCTGACCGACCAAAAGGGGAAAATGAAAAAAAAAAAAAAATGGTTTGTCTAACTTAACAAATGGAATCTGCACTGTTGGACATTAAGAATGTTCCATGTCATCCTCCAGGATCCATTGAATATATAATTCTCCCATATGGTGTGCTGCCTCAATTTATAGGTTTTTCTATGAGTTCGTCGGTTTATCCCTACGTTCCCAGAGATATATATATATATTGCATGTTACTGGTGGATAAATAGTGACAAGTGCTGTGGGGTTGGGTCACTTTTAATGTATATATTTATGGCTTATGGAACGTCAAGAAAAATCGTAATGGACCCAACTATGGAAAAACTCGTGTCTTTTTAACCGATTAGCAGTACAAGCAAAACATATACAAGCAACGGCGATTTTAAGCATTTTATGTAGACATATTTAATGCCGACGATTTATGCAAAAATTTAAGAGAAATACTATAGTTCGGTTATTATGACATTGTGATATAATTACATTTGATTTTAGTAAATCTTATCATAAATAATATAATAGAAACTGTTGATAGTTTTATTTTTAAGTGAATAAGCATGATCGATTTACCATAAATGAAGATTATTGACTAGTATGATAAAATAACATTACGGTAACATAACGCTACTTAAAAACCCAAGAATTTGATGATTATATGGTACATGTTATTGCTCCAATGACATTTAATATGTCCTAAGTTAACTTAAGTTCTAACACCTTTTTTTGCTGTTTTTTTTTTCTTTTTAATTAAATAATGGTGGTGTGCATGATCTATTAAGGTGGTGGATAGTCACCTACTATCGATATGAATTAACAAACTGCTTTTTAAGTGAGTCATAACCCACTTGAATAAATTATGGCTTATCTCACCACTTGAATTTTGGAGTAATCGAATTTCTACTTCTTCTTTTTTTTTTTTTTTAAACTTTAATGCATGTTCCTTTTATTTTTATTTTTTTTACCACTTTTAATTTTTTAATAATTTTAATAATTTTTATTAATATGTTATTTTTTACGTAATTAAATGGACCAATGAAATGGTGCCATTTGTGCCATTTTGTCATTATTTAATGGCACATTTAACAAAGATAAAAAAGACTTATTTATAAACTTTTGCAAATGTTAAGAATTTGACTACAAAAAAGTAAAAGTGCATGACTCAAATAGAAAACTGGTGAATATTTGACGATTAAAAGTGTATTTTCCTCTATTGATCAATAGGTGAAGGACTTGCTCTAGAAGTAGAATGCAAATGATGCAAAGATAGGATTTAGTATTCCTTGAATAAACTGGCTCAGGTTGCTCCTCTAATAATAGTCTCCTTAGATTCTCTAGATCAATTGGTTCACTTAAAAGAAGAATAAATTAGTTTAGTATGGAACTTCACGTATATTGTAAAGTTCTATATAGATCATGAAAAATATTTAATAGTAGTTTATAAAGTTAAGATTGAAGAATTTTGTAGGTTACAATTAATTAGGATTTTGTTTTTGGCTAAAAACCTTAAAAAGATCCATTAATCAAGTTTTACTAATGACCACTTGTAGACTAGGCAAGTAGGCATTACGCATGCAATATCAGTAATTTCTTTATTTTCTTCAAATCTTTCATTGGCAAAAGAATGGACGGCTTGAATTAGAATTCTTCCTAATTCGTTGTGCTTAAAAGAAGAAGGAAAAGGAAGGAAGGAAAAAAAAAAAAAAGGTCGGCACGAAAAAGAAGAAATGTGTGCTTGTATTCAAGCAATATAAAGGAATAACATCCCAAAACGAAACCATATAGGTGGAGCACTAACTCAGTGGTACTTTAACTTTTTAGCGTTCCAGGTAATGCCCATTTAATAAAATCATGACCTGAATTCCCAATCGATCCATTGGATGGATATTAGGCTTGCAATTTGCGTGAGGTAAGCTTGTTATAAAATGTTTCAGATAAGTTATCTCTTGAAGGAAAAAGTTGTCAACTACAACTAGAGGAGAGGCAACTTGTGGCTTAAAGGTGCTGGTGAGTCGTTCTCTATATGTTAGACAGAGAACTTAAAGAATATACAACTTATAGAAAATACATTATTTCTCCTACTTTTTGCCTCTTATTTCATGCATGCCAGCAAGAAGAATAGTAACCTTTGGTTATTAAAATTGAACGGCAAAAACGAAGACCTCATTCAATAAATCGTATCACGAGCCGATCCAGTAGTTACCGCCAAAAAAGATGGTCACTCTAAGCCAAATTTAGTCTCTACAAAGTCATAATAGGGCATATGGTTGTAAAGATCAAGTGTGCGCAATAATTATCCTGATCGGAAAGTACTAAATCAAATGCTTTTGTTGCTTCAAAAGTTACGATTACATGAAAGATCAAGTGCTATATTATGGCTGTGATGCCCTTGACACTTTAGCCATGAACGAGGGAAATAAGATTAATGATGAAACTACGATGGATCGAGAGGATACTTTGATTAGACTTAGGTAAAGGTCAGTTTCGAACCGTAAATCAGTTATGGTAGGTCGAATTACTAGGCTTTAAGGGTTTAAGCGGTTCGTCTGAGCAAAATTACTCGATTCGATAGTTTAAGGACAATAAAAAATATATGCCCTTGAGCCATGAATGAGGGAAGTAAGGTTAATGATGAAACTACAATGGATCGAGAGGATACTTTGATTAGATCTAGGTAAGAGTCAGTTTCGAATTGTGAATCGGTCTGGACAGGCCGAATCGCCAAGCTTTAAGGGTCTAAGCGATTTGCTTGAGCAAAATCGCCCAACCCGATAGTTCAAGGACTATATATATATATAAATGTATAAATGTAAACCACCCCTACCCCTACCTTACCTACGATCCTCCAAAAATTACCCTTGTAATTTTTACTTTTGGTGCATGTGTCGAAAATTTTGAATTTACAATTCAAAATTTATAGTGCCGAATTATTTAAAATTTGAATTTTTAAAATTCAAACGATGTGTTTATACATTTTTCAGTCCTTATAAATAACAGCTTTCAATATGTAGTAGTTCTTACTTCGCAAACTGATTAAATCTCTCCAACTCCAACTCCAACTTCAATCATTTTTCCTTCAAATTTTTTTAATCGAGAAACGTTATCATAAAAATATTTTCTTCTACTAACCACCAATATTTGTGTATAATTCTCTATTCCACTGTATAGAATAATTTGCATTAGCAAATAATATTGACATACACATACTTGCTCTATAATTTCCACTTTATTTTGTGTTACATATTATTTTTGTCTTTTATTTATAAATCTTTATTATAGTAAATAAAAGAAAAAAAATGTTAGTATTGATGGAAAGATTTTTACGTTGTACCTTCTTTAGTAAAAAACACGATTCATCATTTAATATGAAAAGTAAAGGTAAGGGTACTGGAAGTTTCAATAAATTATCTAAGCCACAATAGTTTGAGGACGTTTAAGCGTACCCGAATAATGAGTACAACTTGAATGAGCAGAAGGTACATGATGTGGTTGAGAATGTGGAAGAAGAAATTATACTACCTCCAAGCTTCGATGTAGAACCTTATCGTATGAGTAATCGTAGCACACCATCTCCTAGCTTTGACGTTAAACATCAACGCATGAGTTATCGAGGCATGCTACCTCTCGGTTTCAAATGTCCATACATGAGTGTCCTTGAACGTCATGTTAGATTTGAACCTCCTTATACGAGTATCCTTGTACGACCCGCAGAATTTGGACCTCAATGGATGAGTTGCCTCACAAGTATGTTTGAGGATAAGGAGAATGACATAGAAATTATTCCTAAAGCAGAAGAGTAACATATGGGATAATATGGGCCTAGCAGTTTGATATCATTCGGCTTAGGTAAGTCTCCTAAACCCGGTAAGTTTAATATTTTTACTACTCATTTTTGTAAAAGTTCAAACGAAAAAGGGGAACTCAAGGGCATGCTGCAACTACTGTAACGCAAGTTACACGTAGAAAACGGAAGAGGGATATGATACCCTTAACAGACACTTGAGGTCGAAGCATACTAGGGATGTAAGAATGATAGAATGTAGCAATAGATTACCAAAAGCGATGGTTCATCCGGTCAACTGTTAATGAGATATGATGAAGAGAGGTACAAGTATAACTTAGTACAATACTTGGCGAACATGCACCTAGCATTTGATGTGGGTGTATCGAAATGGTAGAGTCGATATGAGCAGGAGACGTTCAATCCCAGCTCAATGTTAACTTGAGCTACGTAAGAACTCTACTATAAAGGTAAGAAGGATCTTGTAGGTAGATTTGCTTCTCTCGATTTGCTTGCGTCTATATGTATAGACATATGGACATATCCTTTTTCTAATAATTCTTCTATGGGTGTTACTATCCACTAATAAATGATAATTGGCAACTTAATAAATGACTATTAGCTTTAAGGGTATGTGAAGAGTGATATACAACATAAAACATCTATAGAATTATTAGAGAAATCCTAAGTACAGATTAGTGAGAAAATTTTTTTCTATTGGTTTTGATATTGTAAGTGCTAATACTGTATTAATATCTGATTTACAAAATTACTATCAACCAGCGTTGGGGGGGGGGGGGGGGGGGAGGGTTTCTACATACGTCGTGTATGTCATATTTTTAACTTGTGTGTTAAGAATAGCATTATAGTTTTGCATGACAGTATAGCTTTGATTAAGAACATCATCAAGATAATAACAGAGATGCCGTCCCTTCACAAAAAGCCAAGGAACTTATGTATGGAGCACGGGAAGAGGCTTCGAAAATTTAAGATAGACGTGTAACATCTCTGGAACTCGACTTACTAGTTGTTGCATAGTACAGTTTCTTACAACGAACTGCTATATGACTTAGCAATGTACAACTTATAAGAAGTTGACATTTTCCCAAGTAATTAGGATATATGTATTTAGTTGCTAAAAGTTTTCAAAGTTTTGCATGATGCTATAAAGACTTTCTCACAGGTTTACAGGCTCAGTGTTTACTTGTTTGTTATGTTAGCCGTTAGTGTACTTAGTGTGCTTAGTGTGCTTAGTGTGCTACTTCAGGTCTATAAGGGCTTAAAGCTGTACGCATGTATATGCGATATGACGTTGAAGTGGTTAACTTATTATAAAGAAATTCTTTGTATTTATCTCGTAGTAACTATTCTAAACCTTCATTGTAAAGTGGAATTATTACTAATGTATTTGAAAACTTATTATGGTTATGTTCAAGATTTAATGGATTCCTAGGATATGTACAACTTGAAAGCACAATAGGAAGTGTTAGTAGTGATAACTGACATAGAGAAGATGCTCAACCACTACCCAAGTCAGTACAGTGGCTTGTCATCAGTCTCTCATTCGTCACTCACCAAGGAGTAGCATTACTTATTTATGGGTGAGCAGTTAGTAGTATAAAAATTGAAGAGGCAAAGGTCTGGTGATTCAATTTTTGAGATTTAGCATTACACCAATACAAATTTTGAGTTTTCTAAGAATATCTTCATTAAAAACTTTGATATTTTAGAGTGGTGGCAAAGGCATAGAAGGGACTATCAACTGCTACCTGTGAAGTACTCACTGCTCTGGTTTCAACGTTCGTCATTGAGCAAGCGTTTTATACAGCAAGCCTGATCGCTAATAAATGCTAAGCCTCTCTATCTACTGTTAATGTCGAGACAAATGCTTATATAGAAGATTTGTACAAGACGACGCGTAGACGACAAGAACTATGCAAGACAATAAGCAAGGAGGATGATTACTTTAGTGATTAGAACCGATCTGATGGAAGCCTAACCTCACTCACGGGTTTTACTACGATCATGAATAGCTACTTTAAGAGAAGACATAGTAAGTTTTCTTTTTTTTTTTTTTATCTTTTTCGAAAAAGTTTTATTATGTAAAAAAATCTTTTTTCCTAATTATTCAAAAAAGAATAAATGACGTGATTTTCCTAAAAGTAGTGATCTAGTATTAGGTTTTTTCAAATTATAATTGACTAAAATTATTTTCCTTTAAAAAATTTAAATTGAATAATCACGTATATTTGGATTCTTTTTGCAAAATGTAAAATTGATCAATAAATTAAAGGTTTTCTAATAATTTAAATTGAACTATGGTGGTCTGATTCCAATTAGTAAATATGCAAATACTTTCTTAGTGATCGTAAAATACAGAAAAAAATATTTTCCTTCTGACTATTTCGCTCTACTCTATTAGATTAGGTATTCATATTATAAGAAACTTTTCTATATTTTAATTTTTGTTCATTTTTAACGTATACTTTATGTAATAATAAAAGGAAATAAAAAAAGTGTTGAAGGATTGAGAAGGTTAAAAAGAAAAAAAAATTATATAAAAGAATAGAAAAAAGAAAAGAAAATCAAGAAAAAAAAAAAGTTTAAGAACCGTGAACTGGCTGTTGAACCTTCTGGTCTAACTTCAAGTTATTGTAATCACCTGAAACTTGCTGATGAGCAGAGAATTGATTGCACTAATGTCCTACTTGTGCACTAGTCTTTACCTTGCGGGAGTACATCTCGTTGTCCAAATTCCATATAGATTAAGTTTGATTTAAAAGTAGGCTAAATCCGACAAAAGCCTTCAAAACTTACATTATTTGTCGTTAAAGTACATTGTCAATCATGACATTAACTAAGTATGTCTAAGGTAATCTAAGAGCTAATGAGAGCTTGGCACCTAGTTAAAAGTTGTACTAAAAACTACGTGTTGAATTTGGAGTATTGATCGAATGGGATTTCAAGTTCAAATCTCGTTCCTTCGAAAAAATGAGACTTTATTCAAAGTTTGTATGATTCGGACAAAATCTTGTCAAATGGAAGAGAGAAAATGTTACCATCACTTAGTTTTGAAATCTCTGAGTGAACTCTAGACAAAGTGGCTATTTTATAGAACTCTGCAGCACATCATTTCGTGCGAAAAAATGCATCACTTGCTTAGCCAAGTATGTTGTTTGAAGCATTTAGAATATCTTACTTTATGGTGTATGGCTTAGATAATTTGGTAACTGATTTGATCACAGTTTAATGGCTAAGTCAATTTTTTTTTTTTAAGGATTAATCATACTTGATGTGTAACGTCTTTGTTTTTTATTTATTATTTTTTTTTGGTTCAAATTCTTTGTTTGTTGTATAACGAGTATAAATTATCACTAGCTTCCCTCAGTCTCTCTTTCTCTCAAGACCTCTATAAGAATTATTATCTCCCTCTAAAATCCATAGGGTGGTTTTGAAAGTTAAAAAATTACAATGAAGTTTCTAAGCTTAATTATATCCTGGAAGAGAACTGTCAAGGAAAATTCCATAGCGATTTGAACATGGATGCACAATACTCTTCAAGAAAAGCGATCTTGTCTTGTTTGTAAGCCAATTAAGCGAATCTTCGTGTTCATTTTCTTCTAAATTTCCTAATAATCTTTAAATCGTTTTTGATTCCCTCTTTGTGTCACGAATAAAGTTGAATTCCTAATAGTCATATGGCTTGTCTGCTTTCTAAAATAATATAGATAGAAAATGGAAAAGTTATGCCCAGAAAATGATTGTTATCAAAGAATAAGTTAGAAATTTCTATTCTAGTATTTATTTTATTTAAATTTTTATTATAAAGAATACTCGTTTTAATGTTTACTTAATCTTTTAATTGCAGAATTAAGTTAAAAATATAACTAAAAATATTAGTTTGTGCATATTTGGTCATTTCAAAAAAATAATCAAGAGTTATTTAATGATAGTGTTAATGACGATACAATAGTGACATTATCCGAGTTTTTTGTCGCCAGTAAGAGGGTAAAAAAAGTTTCACCTTTTCTTAAGTAACAACCAATCCTAATGGAGTAGAAAAAAAAAAAAAATCCCTAAGAACTAAAATTCCCTATCCATTCTTTATGTAAACAAGATAATTGAAAGTTAAAGAAGGAATAGTTATTTTATTTCCTCAAAAGCTTGTTTACTTAGTTGTCAGCTATTTGTTCAATACGGTTTACGTGGAATGATGCATATGGGAGAATCATATTTAATATAACTTGAGATGTATTCCTTTAATGATGACTAGTGGCATGGTTTCGTTTTTGAAAAGAAATATATTCCTATTTGCGAAGAGTGAAATAATGAATTTTTTTTTTCTTATACTTATTGGATTGAATATTAAAATCCTACGATGAGAATTGAACTGAGAATGTTGTTGCACCTGCAAACGTCATAATCGCTAAATGCTTGGGAATATCCTAAGCGGTGAAATTCTTTCGGCAAGCAAGTTTTTTTGAGAATGTATAGGTGTCAAACTTCTTATGTGAAGTTTCTATACTAAACGAGATAACTATTAAGCATCTTAGAACATACAACTTAATCAGTTGTTGAATGTTTATTAGAACACTTACAAGATAAAAGACAACTTCATGTGGTATATGTTTCAAGGAAGATTTAAGTATTTCAAGAGGTCTTGAACCGATTATTTGAAATCGATAACGAGCCGAAGACATTTATTTATGGGTTGGCCTTTGTATAAAGTCTCCTATATGTAATCACTACGTCATGGACAAAGTATTAAAAGAAATGATGATAATTCTATATGGTGAAAAGAGAAAGTTATACAACCATGAGATTTGAAGCCCAAAATCTCTGGTATGATATACTCGCGTACATTCTACAATCTTAAGTGAACGTGACTATTGCTGTATTGGTTATGCAACGGAAATGAAAGTAAAATGTTACAATGCTCTTGAATTAGTAACTTGATTTTTTCTTTTTCCTTTTTTTGAGAATTGGAAAAGCTATGATAAGTGTATCCTCTATGTAATCATTAGGCCATAAACAAATTATTGAATTAAAATGACAACATTCTATATTGTAAAATGATAGAGCTATACAACTGTAAGATTTGAAACCCAAAATTTCCAGTACAATGCCCGTCGCGTATATTCTACAATGTATGTGAGTGTAGCTATCGTGTATTGGTAATGGAATGGATCTGAAAGCAAAATATTTACAATATGGTTCAACTAATAACATGACTCTTTGCTATTATTTTATAAAGCTGTGAACTGGAAAGGCTGTGATGCATTGTATAGGGAGTTGCATATCTCAGAAAATCATATCTTGTCAATGGCATCAGATGAGGAAGTATATTCTGACCTTAAGCACCAAATGAGTCACAATCGTGAAACTATTTGAAGCTCTTCTACACGTAACGACCATAGTATGTTCATTTGATAGCATCAGTAAATGCATAAATAATTTATAAACTGGTTGCATCATGTTGATGATAGTGAAATTTATAATGCATGTATTAATGTAATTGTGGTTTGACTGTGTCAAGAAAAGAACTATATAATAAACCGATACTCTAAGGATTCAAAGTGATTGATTCCTTAAAATTTTGCTCCTACTATCAATTTTCAGCCAGTGTAAAAATAAAAGAAATTGAAAAGGTCAAGTGTCTTAGTTCACAAACGTAAGCATATTTTGTTTAAGTAACTGGATTAATATATTTTTCGATGTGTGAATATGTCCTCTATTCTCGTGTTATATTGAGTTTTTTTTTTTTTTTTTGTGACTTGATCAGTTGTTGTGAGAATAAGTTTTTAGGCTTCCTTTATCTAAATTGGTTCAATAAAACATTTGAATGTGTCAATCCTAGAGTATTAGCAGATTATGCATTGTCGATACTTGAAATAAGAAGGCATTTTGAACTTTGTGTTGTCTAGTTATACCGTGTTAAATCCTTGGGGAGAAATGAAATAATGAAAATTATAATGCTTTGGGCTCAAGATATTACAAATCGCCATATGTTTCTAGAATCTACTTGCATGTAAGACCTAAATATTTACTTAAAAACTCCAAAAATAAATAAATTAATCTTTAAACAATCTCATAAATTTTAATTCTCCAATCTAAATCATAATAACAACTAGATGAATTTCTTAAACTCTTGAACAAGAAATACCCATCATGAATTAAAATCCCATTTGTGATAACTCATAAGTCAAACTCACAATTGAATTCCTAATCACCACTCCCCTATATTGCTAGCCTTAGTGAAAGTCTCAAAATTCACTAATTTCTATAATTTCAACTTCAGTACCTACATGTGAATATAGTAACGGATGAGTTGAAGCATAGTATGTGAGACCCGCAAAAACATGTGCATGTCATGCATCACATACATAAATGAAACAAAAATAACAATAAATTTTATTGTCTTTAATTAGCAAACACGCAGTATAGTTTGAGATCATTTACAACTAACTCCAAAGTTTGAGTAATTTATGGCTTCATTCACAATTCTTAAGCCGAGACATTGGCAATGCAGCTTTCAATCTATAGCAGCCTTTGATCTATATTGGCACTATGGCTCCCAAATGCTTCATTACCTAATTGGTATGGGGACTTGGTAATACAACTCTTAGATACCAATTTAATTTGCTTCAAATCATTTTCCAATAGGGGCTTCACTAGGGATGGTATCGCTCAATGATCAACAATGTGCCACCTCGGGAATATTAGTATATTGACCTCTTGAGCCCAACTAAGTATAAGCAACAAGATAAATTATTCTTGATATTTATTAGTTCAGTTTATTTACAACTACACTACATCAGCATAAAAAACAAACAAAAGTAACACTTACCTGGATCCTATGTATCTTGTGAAGTAATTGGATATTTAGTCTCTAGACCTGAAGCACAACACAGAGTATAATTCTTTAGAATATACTTTTATGATTTGCTATTCTAATTCTAATCTTCCCTTAATATCTTGACTCCTTAAATCTTGTTATTGGCCTTACTTAGAGTTTTAAAGATAGTTATGGACTCCTTAAGGTGTTTAGAAAAGGTTTAGATAAGATTTAGAAATGCAAAGTAAGTATAAAATAGATGAAAAAGATGTTGGTCATGGGGAGAATCTCGGCTATGCTTCTAGGCTATGCTTCTCTTAAGAACTCACTCCTTTGGTTTACACCTAAGATCATAACCATACTTCTTAGTTGTGAACCTCTACATGCTTCTTAACTTGCATAAATTGTTCATAGTTAAGATCATGCCCATGCTTCTGGTAGTGATCCTTTAGACCATAATTTTTCATCTCACTTAACACTTTGAATAAACCAACTTCGAGGGGTTCATGGGTAAGATCACGCTTATGATCTTGCCCTTACTCCTCTTGTTTGACAACCTCTTCTCTATTGTTGACCAAAAACTCCATAAACTCATCTCAACACAACCTAATTCTATACCGGTAAACTCCACTCCTTTAGATCTTTTCGACTACTTGTAATAATGGAAACACTTAAGTATGTTTCCCAAAAAATAGAATCATAGATTTAATTATAACCATGATGAAGACTTGAGTTTACCTAATCAAACCCTTTAATCTTGAATGGTTAAGAGCCCTAAAATCAAACATGCACCATGGAGCACCAGTGGAACCTTTAGTTATAATGATAAGAATCAACCCCTTAGACCAATTACCCATAGTTAAGCTAGAGGACTCTAAGGACTTACTTTAAGGATATTATCTCAAAGCCACATCTGAGATGGAGATTCCTATTTTGAACTAATCCTTCATCGACCTAACCATCAGGCCCTTATATGTGCCAGATCTGCTCTTTCTCAATAGCTATGCAATGACAAGACATTTGAGAAGGTAGCTCTAAGACTATTTGAGCTGAGCTCTTGAGCTGATCACAAGTACCCAACCCCAACTCAAGCTGACTATTCTATAAGAGGGCTGATTGGGCTCTGAATTGATCTAGATTAGGTTGGCCCCTGATTACAGCCCCTCTTTTCTCTTTTTTGCCACCTTATACCATATTTTTGACATTCAGCCACCAAGCGACACGTATCTCCTATCACGACTCTCTAAAAAGATTCTTTACTTTTCCGTACTAAATATTCTTTATTTTTTTTAGTATGTATTATATAACCTAATTATAAGAATACTCTTTTGTTTTTTCATACATGTAAAGTAACCTTAATGGTTGGATATATAAACCTCCACTTACTTGTATGCAAACAATGACCAATATCAGATTATCATTAAAGTTTCCTTCGAGTTGCTTTAGTGTTTTCATTATCCTTTAACTCTTATCTATTCTCTTTAGCGAGGAATAGTGGTGAGTGACTCTTTAGTTTGGACCAGTGAGTCATATCCAGTGAATTGTAGACCCAATAGGATCGAGTGGTGCATCATATCCATTTGGTAGTTACCCAAACTTTTCTAGCTTTTTTTCTTTGTTTGCCTTCTGTTTACTTTGTTGCAGTATTTCTTCATGTGTTTTACCTTGGAGATGCATCGACTTTGCTGGTATCAGAGCATGGTTCTGTGGGGGAGTATATGAAGTTGTAGTGAAGTTTTGGTTTGCTTCGCTGTTAGTCGCTGTTGTACTCCTTTCATAACTACTGCAGTGTGTTTGTGTGTAAGTAAGTGTAGTTTCATTATTATTCTATTTTTACTCTGTTTTTCATTATGAAAATAGGGCAAGTTTGCCTCTGTTTTGTTAGAGTGGTTATTGGGTATTAAAGTTGTTAATGAATTGTTAATTTGTTTAATAAGTATTGTATCATATGAGATTTGAGTGTTCAGGGTGTTACTAATGATTAGAGTAGTGGTGTTTAACTTGATTGTGGTTATAATGGTAGTAACACCTTAGGGTCGGTTGATGATAAACTTGACAGACTTATAAACCTTTTTGAGAACTTAGTCATAGCAATGCAAGTTAATAGACAACAAGCCTAAGGTGTACAATACCATAACCTACAAGAAAATACCCTAAGGAGACACCATGGCTAAGGTAACCAAATTAGCTGCCCAGTTTGACTACAACGAGCTGGAAGAGTAGTAGACTAAGTTGTTAGATGAAGATTGGAGTTGGAGGAGATTGAGGAAGATGATGAAGAGTTGGATGTTAAAGAGTTTGGGGAGGAAGAAGAAGAAGTTGACTATTACCAAGCCTAAGGACGAAGATGCCTAGCTCCTTAAGGGCTAGATATTGTGAAGGTTCAAATCTCGCCTTTTAGTAGAAGTGAAGATGCAGATGAATACTTAGAGTAGAAAGAGAAGGTTAACAATGTGTTTGACTATTATGGATATACAAATGCTATTAAAGTTTGACTTATTGCACTAAAGTTTACTGGGTATGCCATAATGTAGCGGAAAAATCTGAATGCAGCTCAAGCAAGGGATGAAATACAAGGTGTAAGAACCTAGGAGGAAATGAAAAGGTTGTTCAGTGATAGATTTGTACCTGAGACTTACTTACAAAATACATTTGCAAAGTTGCAGGAACTCCGCTAAAGAGGCCAATCTATTGATGACTATATAAGAGAATCCTAAATGCTTATGATCCAAGCCAATGTGGAAGAACTAGAGTCTTGTACAATATTGAGGTTCATTTCTGGGCTCAAGTATGAGATTTGTAACATCGTCGAAGTATAGAGGTTATATACCTTGGAAAAGGCGATTAAGATAGTGTAGAAGGTCTAAAAACAAAGGAGAAGCGCTTCGATTTGACTTGGGCTAACATCCTCCTGAGCCACTATACCAAGTTGACTTATTTAAGCCGAGCCATAGAGGTTATGCTAAGCCGAAGAAAGGAATGATCGACCTGACGATAGCCGAACATGCCAATAAAGCCAAATCGGTTAGCTAGGCTAAACTGAAGCTAAGTCGACCCCGAGGACATATGAGAAAGGTCAAACTTTTGGATGAAAAACCAGTGAGGTAAACTGCTTTAAATGCTTAGGCTTTGGACATATGATTACTAAGTGTTTGATAGATGTGTCATGGTACTTTGAGGAGATGTAGTGGATAGCATCGATGAGAGCAAGCTTGAAGAGGAAAAGGATGTTGGAAAACCTAAAGTCAAGGAGGAAGAGGAGACTTGTGTCTATGCTAACATGGGAAAAATAATGACCCAATCTTGAGACGAGTACTGCATTCCCTACTGAACTCTAAGGAGAACTAAAGGGATAATTTATTTCATATTAAGTATATGTTAAGGGCCAACTATATACAATCATTATGGATGGAGAAGGTTGTACCAATGTTGTTGTACAGTCCTTTACGCAGAAGTTAGGTTTGCCAACCTCAAAAAATCTCTAACCTTAAAAGTTACATTGGCTTCATGATAAGGGTGCTTTGTACATGACTAAACAAGTGACCGTACCGTTTAATGTTGGGAGTGTGTATAGGGATGAAGTAGTTTGCGATGTCATCCTTATGGAAGCTCTACACTTGTTATTTGGATGACTTTAGTTGTTTAACCGACGTATTACTCACGATGGATACAAGAACACCTACGCCTTTGTTGAGGATGGAAAGAGGATTGTATTGTAGCCTATGACTTTGTCCCAAGTAAATGAGACCCATCATCAGCTTACCAGAGCTAGTAAGAAGAAGACCTTAGTTATAAGCCGAAGAGAGCCCCGATTTGTTGAGAAGGCTAATGAGCCCATGTTTCTGTCAGTTAGGAGATTGTTAGAGGTGAGAGCTTTAGAGAATGTTTAAGATGAAATCCAAAGATTGCGGAATGAGTTTACTGATCTATTCTCTGAAGAATTGCCTAGGGGACTGCCTTTAGTTTGAGGTATAGAGCACTGTATTGATCTATAGTTAGGCGTTGCCCTGCTGAACCGACTCGCATACAAAATAAACCTTAAACAGGTTGTCAAGCTAAAAAAGTAAGTGGATGAACTCATAAAGTAAGGGTATGTGAGAGAGAGCATAAGCCCTTGCGCGGTACTGGCTTTGCTTGTTCTGAAGAAAGATGGCTCATGGTGTATGTGCATCAATAGCTAAGCAATTAATTGGATTATTGTTAAGTATAGATATCCAATAACGAGGCTCAATGACATGTTGGATAAGCTTCATGGTGCCAAGATGTTCTCGAAGATCGATCTGTGAAGTGACTACCATCAAATTCATATGAGATTGGGTGATGAGTGAAAGACTAACTTCAAGACTAGGTATGGACTCTATGGATGATTAGTTATGCTGTTTGGACTTACTAATGCACTAAGTATGTTCATGAGGTTAATGAACCATGCGATGCGCCTTTTGATTGGAAGATGTGTAGTCGTATACTTTGATGATATATTGGTATATAGTATTGACCTGAACAATCATGTTCAACATGTTCAAGCAGTATTTGACATTTTATGGACTAAGAAGTTATATGGGAATGTGAAGAAGTATCCATTCTACCAGAATGAGGTGATTTTCCTAAGGTTTGTAGTATTAAGGGAAGGAATCTGAATAGATGAGAGAAAATCCACATTGTCTTGAAGTGGATGATGCCGAAGAATGTCATTAAGGTCTAACATTTTCATGGCCTAGCTTTTTTTTTATAGGTGATTTATTAAGGACTTCAGTACAATAGCTGCCTCCTTAACTGAGTTGATAAAGAAGGGTAATGGCTTTCGGTAGAACGATCGAACTGAATAGAGCTTCAAGAAGAAGCTCACTTCGGCGTTTGTCCCAATATTGCCAGAATTTAACAAACCCTTTGAGTTAGAATGTGATGCATCAAGAGTTGGAATTGGTGCCGTCTTGATGCAGAAGCGATGACTCATCTCCTACCATAGTAAGAAGCTTAGTGGCCTTGCCCTAAACTATTTTGTGTACGAGAAGGTGTTATACTCTTTGTACCGAGCTCTTACTATTTGGCAACACTACTTGAGAGTTTGTTATTTGTATAAACCATGAGTTTTTAAAGTATCGTAGGAGTTAGAATAAACTCTCAAAAAGATAAGACAAGTGGTTAAAGTTTATGGAAGGGTTCTTGTACATCATTCTGCACAAGAAGAGAAGCACAAATGTGGTTTCCGATGCTTTGTTATGATGGCAAACTTTGCTTACCACTTTACAAACAAAATTATTAGGACTCTCACTCATTACTGAGTAGTATGCTCATGATCCTCATTTTGACCCTATCATAGAATAGTGTATGGATGGAAATACCGTTATGGGATATTATCTTAAGGAAGGCTATTTGTTCAAAGACTGAAGATTGTGCATATCAAACTGTTCCACTCGTGAGCTATTGATCAGGGAAGCTTATAATGGTGGATTGTTAGGTCACTTTGGGGAGACAAAGATAACTAAACTATTGAAGGAGAACTTTTATTAGCTAGGTTTGGCCAAGGACGTCCATAAGGTAGTTGTAGTTATGAAGTATATAAGTGAGCTGAGAGGAAGAGAGAACCCCATGGAGAATATATATCTCTACCGATGCTAACCTTACCTTGGGCCGACCTTATCATGAACTTTGTCCTAGGGTTGCCTTAAACATCTAAAGGAAAAGATTTTGTATTTGTTGTAGCTGACTGCTTTAGCAAAATGATACACTTCATCTCGTGCCATTAGACTAACAATGTTTTATATGTTGCTGATTTGTTTTTACAAGAAGTTATCCGACTACATGGGGCCTTGAAGACCATTGTCTCAAATAGGGACACAAAATTTTTGAGCCATTGTTGGAGGAGACTTTGAACTAAACTTGTGTTTAGCTTCAGTAACTACCCTTAGATTGATGGACAGATTGTAGTGGTAAATTGAATGCTAAGCAATCTACTTAAGGCTATTATGGGAACGAACTTAAAGGATTAGGATTGGGATCTGTGCCTACTTATTGTGGAGTTTGCATATAATTAGACTATCTACAACATCATTGGGAAGACCCCATTCGGGGTTATTTATGGCCTTAACCATACAATTCCCTTAGATATGATCGGTACCCTAGTAGCTATTGAAGAGAGTCAATCTGGAGTTGACTAAGCCCAAGAATTGCAAATGCTATACCAATCTATTACTAGGAAGATCACCAAGTTTAATTAGAAACAACATGAGATTGGTAGCCGAAGCTGTCGAACTATCACTTTCCAACCAAGAGATTTAGTATGGATCTACCTCAACCGAGAGCGATTCCTACACTTGAGGTAGAACAAATTATCTCCTCAAGCTGATGGTTTGTTTAAGGTCTCGAAGAGAGTCAACCGCAACACCTACCAAATTGACATACTCGATGACTACGGTGTTTCCTCTACCTTCAATGTATTCGATCTAATTCTGCACCAACTAGAAGAAGGCCTTATGAATGGCCACGGAGGATAACTAGAGACCATTTCGAATTTGAGGATAAATCTCATCGACGTCCAGGAAAATGATAGGAATCAACCCTCCAGACCAATTACTTGTAGCCGAGCGAGAGGACTCCTATGACTTACTCGAAGGATATTATCTCAAAGCCACATCCAAGATGGAGATTCCTATTCTAAACCAATTCCCTGCTAACCTGACTATTAGACCCTCATGCGTACCAGACTTGCTCCTTCCCAATAGCTGTGTTATGACAAAACATTCGAGAAGGAAGCTCTAAGACTATCCAGGCTGATCATAAGTACCTAACTTTAACTCAAGTTGACTACTTTATAACAGGATTGATTGGGCTCCAACTAGATCCAGATTAAGTCGGCCCCTGACTACAGCCCGTCTTTTCTCTTTTTTTCCACCTTGTATCATATTTTTAACATCCAGCTATCGAGCGACATATGTCCTTTAGTACGACTCTATAAAATGATTCTTTTCTGTATTGAATATCTTTATCTCTTTTACCTTTTTTAGTATGTATTATGTAACATAATTGTAAGAATACCTATTTGTCTTTTAATATATGTAAAATAACCCTAGTGGTTGGGTATATAAACCTCCACTTACTTGTATGCAAATAATGACCAATAGCATATTATCGTTAAAGTTTCCTTTGAGTAACTCTAGTATTCTTATTATCCTTCAACTATTGTTTATTCACTTTAGTAAGGAGTAGTAACGAGTAATCCTTCAGTTCAAATCGGTGAGTTATATCCAATAAATTATAAGCCGAGTAGGATCGAGTAGTGTGTCATATCCATTTGATAGCTACTCAAACTTTGCTAGCTTTTTTTCTTTGTTTGCCTTTAGTTTGCTTCATTGTGATACTTCTTTGTATGTCCTACCTTGGAGACACATCACATAATCTCTACAATTAGTTTGATTTTCTTAAATATCCCATTTTAAGGAAAATTATTTTAAGGAAAATCGTGACTCACCTTCTTCAACAATGATCCTTCAAACCTTCATAAAAATAAAATCTATAATTAATTCTAGACGTCATTGAATCTCTTGATTTTCAATCTACCAATGTATACTAACAACTCTTACTCTTTAATTTCTCTCACAAAGCTCTTCCTTCACTTGAGATTTCCTTTAAAATTATTAATAAAACCCTAACCCAATTACTTATCACCTACTTATAGACAAGGTTTCCAGTTAACCTTAAACTTTCTAAATTTCCTGTAACTTTTATAAATTATTAATTTTATGCCCTTGACTTCATAATTAATTACTTTTTATTTAATTAAGTGAGGTTTTACAAAAATTCTTAATATCAACACATTTTTTTTATTGCAAATTTTAGATAATTTAAAATGAAGCTTGTCTAACGTGAATTGTATGGTTACTTTTAGCATGCTCCTTGTATAAAATTATATTTTTAAAAATTAATCTATGTGATAATGTGGGGTTATATATTGTGTAAATACCACAATATATGTTAGTTATGAAATTATACATTTTACTAACTTACTTGTATGCTATTGGATAAATTGTATGTCATACATAATTTGGTAAATGATGTAAATTATATGAAATGTATGAATAATATTAAGTTTACCATGTAATACTTTGTTGATGTATTGTGCTGTTTCTATAGTGTCATCCAAAATGTTAATGCTTTTTCTTCGTAAAATTTCGTAAAATTCTAATGAGAAAGAAACTAGTTTTAGGAAATTCAAAATGTTGTGATACACTAAGTTTTATGATATAAGAGTAGTAAAGAGTATTTATGTAGATTTATCACAAATAAAATACCAAAATGAGTAAAGTAGAATATTTAATTTAAAAATGACTTGGTGCTTATATTTAAGTCTAGGTATGATACTAAAGCTCTTACTCATGAAAACATAGTTTGTCTACTATAGGCATTTGTATAAAGTATCTTTGTAATTTTGAAAATGTGGAAAATAGGATGATTTTCGAAAAGTACGAAACATTTTATATTTATTTAGTTGTCATAAGACCAAAATCAAATACTTTAACATCAAAATGAAATTTCGACTTAGGTTGTTAAGTCAAATAGTTTAGTAAGTAATGTTATCAAGAAAAATTAGTCCCAATTTAAGGAGAATATATATTGACTATATGTCAATATGAATAACTTAAGGATTTATGTTATGAACGTAGAATGTGTTCAATAAATTATGGTACTATGACTTAAGAAGTTAAAAATGGATGATTAAGATAAAGTAGATAGTAACAATGTAGAGGCATAGTGGGGTTAAAGTGATTAGTCCTTGAGTTTGATGTATACTACAAAGTACACAAGAATAGATGGCGTATTGGTTACACAAAAATTTATTTATATAAATCGGACTTGATAAGAAACAAACTATGAATTTATCAACTAGCAACATGGGGATGAAATTCAATAAGTTATTTAAATTTGATCAATCTATTATATACAATTAAATTGTAACTTATACAATATAAAGAAAAAGTGGTTTAAAACCCTTTTAACTTATAGTAATGAAAATCTTATTGGATTCTAGCACATAACTAGTTTCAATGTTCAAAGGTAAAATAAACCACTATTAATTGGAAATTCTATAAGTGCTAAATTAGTTAAATGAGGATGAAACAAAGTACATGTTACATTATTGATTGATTTTGTATCAAGTCTACCATGTTTGATTGTTTTCAACATGTCATTATAAGAGTGGTGCCACTCTTAGCAAGTTTGATGGATTTACTTTTGCAATTGTTCATGAAGTCAAGATAAGCACATTACTATAAAGCTATAAAGGAAATCCATCCATAAGGATGTGAATATGGTTATTTGTGTGAGTTAGCTAGTTGTAACACAAAACATGAAGGTTTGAACAATTGATCACCTATCACTCTATTATAACTTTAAGAAATGAGTACCATAAGAGTAATTTAAATCTAAATGATATTATTCCTTAGCAATAATCAAAAGAGATGATATTTTCTAAGTGGATAATCGAAAATCTAGTGAGAAATATTGGATAGATTGCCAATTGTGGCCTTAGATTAAGTATATAAGGTAATCTTGGAACTAAGGAGAGCTTAATACATAGTAAAAAATGCTATTACAACTAAGCGTTAAGTTTGTAACACTAATTGAATGTATTCTCAAGTTTAAATCTTGTGTACTATGAAAAATGGAGTTATTTTATATCTCATTTCTTGAAACCACTCATTGAATAAGAGTGAGAAATTGTTACTATCACTTTGTCTAGGTCCATCTAAGTGAGTTTCGGATGAAACATGTTAAGAACTAAATAGTATCTACTAGAGCAGTTGGTCCAAATAAAGTTACTCGAGGGAACCAGCCAAAGTGGTTGTTATACAATATTCTCTAGAAAATCATTTTGTGTGAAGAATGC
Source organism: Lumnitzera racemosa (assembly GCA_024138005.1). Lineage (NCBI taxonomy): Eukaryota > Viridiplantae > Streptophyta > Magnoliopsida > Myrtales > Combretaceae > Lumnitzera > Lumnitzera racemosa. The sequence goes on from JAMXBC010000008.1 coordinate 31,689,771, forward strand.
AACTACTGTAATAACACTAAAGGGGCATAATAGAATTACTGTAAAGTTGTCATATCATGTCTATACCCCCTATAGAAAAACTACCTTACAAGTATGATTTTCTATGATTTTAACTAAATTATCACTCCTTTTACATAATAATACATATATTGATGGACAAGAGTATTGCTATAGAAACCAATATTCCGTATTGCACTAGAACTATAGATAATCAAAGTCTCCTATCAAATAATAAGATTAGGTAGTTAAATTTTAAGAGTCATAAGTTCAAGAGAAATTTTATGGAAGATAAAGGATTTTGAAAGTAATCTGTAAAAAAAACTTTTGAGGTATAAGTGATGTTAATGAGATTATCTCTCATACCATACAAGAAGCAATAGCAACAAGTTATCAATCATTAATATGTTATGCATGAAATAATCAAATGATTGCAACAATATATATAGTCATTTGGAAACTATATGTGGTACATATTTTTTTCTTTCGATACCCGAAGTGATTAAGTTTCAACTTGTTAGCCTTAGGTGCCATCACTTTGACTACGATTGCCTTTGGCCTAATTGCTTATTAATTAATTATAACATATCAAAATACTGTAAGTCTAGTTCAAGTAGGTCTTAAATTTGAATATTTAAATAAAAATCCGATATTATACATACACTCGAGAATGTAGGTAACTTTAAGTAGTTGCATTAATAGACAAACCCTCAATCAAAGGACAACATTATGTAGTACATAGCAATTTTCAGAGGTTAGGGCAAGATTGTAGACAAAGAATCACCTTCTTTTGACTTTGGAAGAAATACAAAAAAGCTCCTAACGTTTACTTATATATATGAATTAGTTTTTAACCTTTCATTTAATCCATTTTAATCTTCAATATTTTAATAAATTTAGAAAATATCATTTTTTAAGGACTAAAATAATTCATATATATATAGTTAAATGTTAGAGACTTTTTTGTACTAATATAGACCAATTGTATGTTGACACATGTCTATAGTAACGAAAAATTTAACAGAATTATTGGAAAGAATTATTCGATACGACTTGAAGTGGTTGAGCAATAAAATAGATTGAATAAAATGTGAAATATTAGAGATTTTTTTGTACTTTTCCCTTTGACTTTTTCATGCCACCACGTAATGTTGATGGCCTTTCACATATAGTCGTATAATGCATATACGATTTGAATTTTAAGCCAAATAGTCATTATATTCTTTACTATATAACTAAATAAATAAAGTAGACTTAGCAATAATAATACAGCTAATGAGCATCATACCTTATTTATTGTTTCATATGATTTATAGTATTTTTGTACAACATATCAAATAATGTCAAGCACATACATTGCCTACATCTAGAGGTGTGCAAGTGAGCTTTGGCTCACGGGTTAACTCGTTTAACTTACTTTTAAATGGGTTTAGGTTGAGGTTTTTTAGCTCATTTAAAAGCGAGTCAAATTAGCTTGGCTCATTTAACTTGTGAGCTAAAGTGGGTTGGTTTAGGTCAATCTATTTAATATATTTATACTTTTGGCCTGTGGGTTGACCTGTTTAACTCATTTAAATGAGTTAGAATCAATGTTTTTTTGTTTGTTTAAACATGACTTAATAGAGTTAGTTTACTTACTCTTTTTTTTTTTTACTTTGTATCCTATTTTGGCTCTTTATGAAGTAGTTAGTTAATAAATTTGACTATAAGTTAACCACACTATGTTAAATTAAGGGTTATATTACTTAACCTAATTTAGGCATGAATGTTTGATTTTGTATCCACGAATATGATTTTATGGTTTAAACTCGTTAATTTTATCTCAAACTGTTATTTATATAAATTGACCTGCCAAAGGTGCCCCAAGCCCAACTCTTATTTGCAGGATTTAACCTTAGCTTTTGAGACTTCACCTAAATTACTTAGTGACTTTACCTACAACAATTCGAGTAAACCAAAGTTTGCACTTTTATTCCTACTTTCTATTTTTTGGCATGTTCACATGAGTATATACATCGCAAATCTCTCACACTCGTCTTATTTAATTCAATGATTATTCATGTTGCGATAATACGAATCAAAATGGTATACATTACGCATACCTTGGGACATTAATGTGTTATTGTAAAATCTTCTTTTATCCCATTTAATTCTGTAACATCCATTTACTGTACTAAAATCATTTTCTCTATTCTGTAAAGGCTGTGAATTAATATGTCTTAGTAATATTCTCTGCAACAAGGAAAATACTGGTCCTCTAAAAAAAAATTAATACCAACGTTTTTGAAAATGAGGATTTCTTAGGTAGTTATAACATAAACATTGAGGATTATAATTGGAGCACATTAGCTGTTGGCTCTTAAGTCAAATAAGGGTTGGAGAAGTGCTATAATTCATTTTTAAAACTAGCATCCTTGTCCATAGTCAATTTCTATCACTTTGTTTATCAAAATAGGTATTAAGTACTACTAGATAAAAATTACCACCTACACCCTTTCAAACGGCTTACCACATATAAAAGTACCCATATATGCTCCTTTTTTTTTCTTTTTTTTTTTTTAATTCTTCTCATTTGTTTATTTACTTTATTTATATATGTGTGTGTATACATTCCAATTGTTAACTACAGGTGTACTAATAACTGTTTTATACCTATGAAACTAAAATTTACTCTACGTGGGCCTTAAAATGCAATTTAATATACGTGTAACGTATGTGTGTATAAACTCTTACAATTCGGATTATCAATAGCCTGCGGATAATCTTTAAGTAAACCACAACTCATTCAGATTATAACTTGAAATTATGTGTCTAGATTTATTGATACCTTTGTCTGATCACAAACTCTCCTAAGCCATCATTTAATCAAAATGGGTGGAATATATATATATATATATATATATATTTTTTTCTGAATGAACTAGGCCTTCAATGTGAGTAATAGGGTGTTCGTGTTTAATGGTCTACACGTTTTTACAAACATATAACGTTCCAGAATCTATATGTTTGTACCATATTTATTGCGACTTCATATGCAGTGGCTTTCCTCCATAATTTTTCCATATTTCTATTTTATTAATTACAGCAGACATGATTTTGGGTTTCTACACTAATCATGATACAACTTCTGTAGGTCCTTATTAACTACATTTTAAATTTAAATTAGTGGAGGCAATACCAAGGCAATTGCCCCTTTAACTCTACTTTTCGTACAATCCATTAGCTGTGACTTCAACTCCCTATCATTCAATCTTTAAGCTCAATAATTACAATGATTGAATAATGCTCTCCATGGGCACTAGTCAGGCAAGAAAATCCCATGCTGTTGAACTTCTTAATTTCTTTTATTTATTTTTGTTCTTACTGTTTTTTCGATCCATATATTCTTGATCATTTTTGTTGATGGTTCCAAGTTCTCATTGGTTAATTCACGGTATGGCTCTAAAGGGGATTTTTAGTTTACGTAAAATTCAAAACAACTCCACCTTCGGTCTGCCTCTAGTTTCACTCGTAGACTTAGGAATTTACACATTTCCTAATTCTTCAACGTTTTTCCTTTACGTTCCTTTCCATGCGACAACAATGTGATCTCCATGTTAATTTAAGATCGGAACGGTTCAAAACTACTTTTTAAGATACATGAACTTAGTCAGGCAAGCTTGGAGTGCCACGGGATTGCTGGCTCACTTTCGACGGGCGACAGGATGTTTGTCAATCGAGGTTGTGATTTGAAAAATGGAAACTGCATTAGAATCCATGTTTGTACATATTCTGGTAACAGAAACATGTGCCGGTATTTGTATATTGTACTAAAATATATATGTATCACAATTTCGCACCATGACTTCATATAAAATCGCTTATATGCGACTTAACAATCGAGAGGAGAAAATTAGGTATAAGTGGATTAATATTTCAAGTTAAGTTTAAACAAAAAATTTGACTTTTAAGTAATTTAAATAGAGGATTGATGTTAAATTAAGTAATCCAAATGGATGATCAAATTTTTAGTTAGTTAAAATAGAGAATTAATATTATAATTAGTGGTTAAAAAAAAAAGATTAAAATTAAAACTCAACTAGGGTTTTTATACTATAGTTGAACCACTTATCATAACATTTATCTTTATATCAATTATTTAAAAGTTCAATTCTCTATTTTAATTACTTAACATATATTGATTCTTTATTTGAATTACTTCAAAGTTCATTCCTTCAAATAAATTTAACTGCAAACATCGATTCTCTTGTGTCTACTTCCTATTATAGAGTCATTGGGTTAAATTGTTCTCAATGATTTAACAAATTTCCCCAAGGTTTTATAAATCCCTCTAGGCATTCCATAGACCTAGTGTTTAAGACATATCTTATTTTTCTTGTTTTGAGCGGTTTGATTCATCCTCGAAATTTGTTTATTTGATTATTTCATGTAATCTATAAATTTCATCATTCTTCCTTGTCGCTCACATCAAAAACAGGTTATCCTTGTTTCGAGAAATCGTTGCAAATATACGCAATGCAAAACTTGAGTTCTAATTATTCTTTTAAGTTACATCATGCTTTAATATAGAAACACAAAAGTTGTTAACGTAATAGAGATGATAAATTTACAGATTTTTATAAGATGTTACATCGTATGTGAAAGTAATAAAATGACTTTTGGGAGAGAAAACCAAAAAAAAAAAGAAAAAAAAAAAAGAACAAAATGAAAGTTGTGAAGGTGACATATTTGTTTGGTGCGTCGTATTGTGATGGCATGAAGGAGCGAAAAGAATTGAACCAAGAAAATAAATACAACATAATTTGATTGAGGTATTTCCCTTGCCGCGAACAACACGGTACTTTATTTTTATTCATTACCTTTCGGGAAGCTTTTCTCTCACCAAAATCACCTCTTCTTGATGGTGTATTTGCCTTCTATTGCCCCGGCTACTTTCCCGAACCACAACATACTAGAATTGCCAGGTACGTGCACGTGGCAAAAGCTGATCTAAAGAACCTTCAGAAATGGAAAGTTTTATACTGTTTATCTATTTAAGATGTTATATAACACTTTCGATATATTAAATGCTATGAGATTTACAATTAAAAGGAGATTGGTAAAACATGTATAATTCGTTTGTTAAGCACCTAAGTACAATTACGAATACGCTGATGAAGACTACAGAGGAGTTAAAAGACGCAACCAGCATTGATATAGTGTTAAAAACAATTCATTGAATTGAAGTGTAATTAATCAAGTCAAACCAAAGTTGATATTGTACTTGGGATCGTACAATATGCGCAAAAACCAACATTAATACTCTTAGAGGCTTCTAATCAATGAATAAAAAAAGAGGGGATAAGGACCAACTTGTATTGGATGTTACGCATCAATTCTAGCATTATATTGTAGTTTATAAATGAGAAGGGAAATTTTTACAACTTATACAACATACAAATATCTTGAAAAACTTTAAAACCACAAAATTAAGTTCTTAAAAGTAACGAAACATAGGATATAATTAAAATATTAAAATAAATGTTGACTAGCGGATTCCTAGCGGTCAACTTCAGTTTAGTGGAACTCATTAAAACCTCGATGTCACGGATTCTTACCAACCTTTGCCAATAAGTCATTGCTTTGCTCAACCAAAATTATGCTTTCCGCTATTTTCTTAAATAAATAGCCCAACTCGCATTTGATTTCTGGTTGAATGAAGATTTGACCCCGCATCTAAGCTATCAGCTGTACAAAAACAACCATATAAGGTGGTAAATAGGCTTGGCAAGCGAGTGTGAGCACAAGCATACGTGGGCTTTTCCTTGGCCATCCAAGCATGGACACAAGAGATACACCGCCTATTCTTTGATGAATTTTCACATGTCGGGCGAGGTCACAAGTACCTGACTTAGACTTGCTAGATAATGACTTCTAGTAAGTGATAGGTGCTAAATTATTTTTTAGTGTTTTGGGATGCTTTTAGTGATTTTGGCACTTAATTGGTTTATATTTTGATTTTAAGCTTTGTTTGATGAATTTGATCAAGTTTTAGACAATTTGAAGATAATTTCTAAAGCCTAGAAAGAATCACACTCAAGAGTGTTAACCATGAACTCAAATTGTGCCCAAAAGTGTAAGAAAATAAAGAAGGATTGATAATCATAGTGGATTACGGTCAGGGTTACGACCATGAACCTTACTCGTAAACTTTCTATTTTACTTATTTAGATTTTTGGAGTAGAGAAAATTACGCTCAAGAATCACAACCGTGATCTTAAAGTGTAAACATGCTATTCTTTGTGAATTCTATTATTTTGAAGAGATTTGAAGTCTTGAAATATGCCATGCTCTCATATATCTTTTATTTGAGAGCACAATTTGGAAATTAAGAGATATGTAGAAGATATTTTAAGATGTGTTGAAGATATACTAGTGATATATTTTGAAGATTTCTTTGTACTATAAATAGCCTTTGTAACTAAAAGATTAGTTCTTAGATTAGGTTAGGGTTCATGACATAAGGGGTTGTCTCTTAATCCTCTCTCAAGTTTATTTTCACTTTTCCTTTTAATTTCCTTTTCTTGTTCTAATTTATTTCTTTTTAGTATATAAATACATTTTTATATAAAATATATTTCTTGTTAATTCAATTTATGATTTTTTACTATTGAGATCTAATTGCATTATGCTTTGTTATCTTTGAATTAATATTGTTAGTTATTAATTCAATGTTAAATTTTGTCATAGATATTGTGAGATTGTATAGTGAATAGAGTAGTGACATTAGAAAGAATTGAAATAGACTAAATGATTTGCTATTTGATTTTTCTAAATTATGGTAACCTAATAATGAAATTCAATGACTCAATGCAATCTTGATATATACTATAGCAAAAGCAATTTTCGGGAAGAGTATAATTTAAGTTAAGAGTTAATTTAAAAAGCAATTATGGTTAACTTATATTAGGAATTCTTATTGTCCAATAATAAGGAGGACATTGAATGCGGCATAGATTTTAAGGGGAAATTTAATATTGGAATACTAAAGTTTGTGGGTTCTTTATAATCTTTATTATCTCTTTTGCTTTCTTATTTTATAATTTCTTTTATTTTATTGTTCTTTTAGGTAAGTTAATTAGATTTAATAATCCATGCTTAATTGTTAGGTTAGATAATAGGAAAATAAAGGGAAGTACTAGTATGTTAATAGTTAGTCCCTTAAGGCTCAACTTGGAATTAAAATTGTTTTACTATGCTATAATGTAGTAGGTTCGCTTGCCTCCCATCAAGTTTATGGCGATATTGCTAGGACTAAGTATTTTGAATATTAGAAAAACTCTGACTTATTATTCCAATAATTATTCTTTACTTGTTTATTTATCTCTTATCTTTTATTATTTGAATCATTTTCACTATTGTTGTTTTCTTTTGAAGGATATGTCTAAAAGTAGCATATGGCTTTTTGGAATGTTTCAAAAGATAGGTAGACAAAATCAATAATTAAATTTGATAATTGGCCAAGTCAATGTGAAAAGATTTCGGAAGTGTCGAGTAGCACATAAACGAATCCTAGACCTATAGGATGAGGATAGAATTAAGAGTAAGGGAAGTTTATACATTTTGGTTGTCTTTTCTTTTCATTGAATTAGAAAAAAAAAATTATATGTATATATATATTTTTACTCCACCTACATTGTTACATTTTAATTTAGCAACTTGAATTTAATTCCTCTATACATTGATTAAAAGTTTGAACAAGTTTTGTAAGAAGAAAAGGAGAATTTGTGAGTGATCAACATAGAAGCCTAGAGAAGTACAGTTAAGATTTACCTATGAATTAGGGTATGATCCTTTTTGGGTACTAGGTGAATTTGGTCGAGCAAATTTTGTCCATAATTTCCTAATTGAGCTTGATTTCTTTCTTGCAATAAGGGTTTTGTTGCATCTACATTGCACACCAGGTATGTATTTACCGCTCTTCCTTTTTGCTTCTTCTAAGTTGATTAGGAACTTAAATCTTTTTGTAAATTGTCCTCAATTGACGATGGTAAGGGATGTCATACTAATGTAAAATGAAACTTTTTTTGTCAAATGGGTATTCTACCTAAAAATGTTGAAGAGAAGATGCTTAAGGGGAAAGAACAAGTCGAGTCTTTCACAAAAGACGACTTAGACACATCATATTCAAGAGTTTAGGAAAGATATCAAAGAATTTATTACATTTTAGCGTATTTATAACCAAGTCTTAAAAAGAGTGTTTAGGTACTGATCTCAAATTGTGACATTCTATAAAAATATGGCTAACAAATTTGCAATTGAATTTCCACTTGCAAGGGAAGATGACATCACCGATGATGATGATAATAGGGATGAAGACATGAAGGTCGATGAAAAGGAGAGTGAAGATGAGAAAGAACAACTTGATGAGAAGGATGATATAGTCAATATAAATGTAGACATGAGAGATGTAGAAGATAAGCAGATAGAGAAGGATTAGTAAGATGTGCTTTTAGGGGATTTTAAATTTGCTAACTTTTGCACTTTTCTTTGTCTCTTACAGTTAGCAAAGAATTATTCTTGCCACTTTTATGTTGCTTTTAATGAACTTCTCTTAATTGTAAGTGTAGTGGTTTTAGTTTAGGTTTTAGTTTTATTGCTTTTATTTTTCTTTGTTTTATATTTTTCTTTTGTTATTAGAGCTTTTACGAACTTAATTCAGGAGATGGAATCTAGCATGGCAATTTCAAATTTAATATCAAAGCTTAAATTAGAGAATTTTCGATTTACTTTATCTTTTTCTCTTTCCTTTTCCCAATTGATTTTTGTGCTTTTATTAATTATTTGTATAGTGAGAATGGGTATAGGGGAGGAATAGAGTGATATGACACTAGTATAATTTATAGCATTTGAGCTAAATTGATTTAATCTCACACTTAAGTTCTTGTAAAAAATAAAAAAATTGAGATATAAAATCAATTTATTTGATATTGAACATCTATTCACCATTAATTTCTCATTTAAAGAAACAACTTTCTAAGATATTTTTTTTTAATTTTTGGATGAATTTATTGAATCATTATAACCTTTTTATACAATGCTAGAATTAAATAATAAAACCTGTGCAAAGTATAGAGTTTCCTATTATTTAAGTTTTAGATTTAGATTTAGAATTAGGAGGAACATTGCTAATTAAGAATTAGATGTTTCTGTTTCAATTTGGGAGCTCTCGAGGGCTCTCTAATTTCTAACAAATGAACAAATTATTCCTATCTCTGTTTGAGAAAAATTAATAAAATAATTAGAATTAGTTGAACAATAGTTTTGTTGTGGGCCTCATTGACTCGAGTAGTTAAGCTTACAGGATGCTTCTTTAGTATGGAATAGTAGCCACTAACTTAGATAACAAGCTCGAGATTAGTGGTTGGAATCTTACCCATAGGTTAAGAGAAATGTTTGCGTGAAGGCTAAACTAATAATAATAATATTTGAATAAAAGGAGTGGCGGATGGTACGAAGGAGGGTCTTAATGCCTAGTAGGCTAAGGTCGTCTAACCTCAAACTTATTGATTAATGAAATTGCTTTCTAAATTAAATGAGAAAAAAAAAAGAAAAAAAAAAGTTCCTCTAATGAAAATAAATAAAAAGGAAGCAATAAGAGGAGTGGTTGATGTAACATGTATTTGTTTTAAATTATTGTGCTTAGAGAGAGAGAGAGAGGGGGGGGGAGGGGGGGGAGATGGGCAGGGTGGGTTATATCATTTAGTCAATTTTATAAAATGTAGATAACTCTTTCTTGATTTTGTTTATGTTAATTATGATTTTTTAGACCAGTATATGTATTTCCTAACTATTTCTTAAAGGTATGTAAATATGATTAAGTATAATTCTTTAGAATAAAAGCTATTGAAATTACTGTTATAATGTTGAGTAGTCATTGATATTTTTGTTCTTAAGAGTTTCTTATGATTTTTATTTATTTTGCTTGAAGATAAACAAAAGTTTATGGTTGGGGAATTTGACAAGTGCTAAATTATAAATACTTTTTTATGTGTTTTTTTTTTATATTTTTAGTGATTTTGGTGCTCAATTGGTTTATATTTTGATTTCAAGCTTTGTTTGATGAATTTGAAGACTTTAATCAAGTTTCCAATGATTTGAAGATGATTTATGGAGCCTACCTAAAAATCATATTGATTTGTGGCATACTACAGTGAGGAGTTAAGTGGTGCCTCCTTGAACTACTCTAACTCTATTCCTTATTCAAAGCTCTAACTATATGGAAACACTACTTATTGTAAAGGAAGTTTATCATTTACATGGACCACGAGTCTTTGGAACTTCTAGGATGCTAGAAAAAACTTTTAAGGAGGTAAGAAAAATGGCTCAAGTTTATGGAAAGGTTCTCTTACATAATCAAACATAAGAAAGGAATTACTAACGTAGTTGCCATTGCTCTTTCCCGACTTTGAGCTTTGCTCACTACTCTCATAATGCAATTGCTTGGTTTTTCCCTCATTGTTGAGCAATACACTTGAGACCTTCAGTTTGGCTTGATTGTCAAGAAGTGTAAGGATAGACTTATTGTAGGAGGGTACTATCTAATGGATGGATATTTGTATAAAAGGTAGCAACTTTATATATTAAGTTGTTCCATTGGAGAGCTGTTAGTTCAAGAGGCTTACTATAGAGGCTTGTCTCAATACTTCAAAGAAACAAAGACTATCGAGCTTCTTAAGAAAAACTTCTATTGGTTTAGGATATCATGGGATGTCCATAAGGTGTTAGTAGTTGTGAAACTTGCAAGAAGGCTAAGAAGAGAGCCTTATGGAGAGTATATGTCCCTACCCAATCTGACCTTACCTTAGGCTAACTTGGACTTTATCTTAAGGATGCCTAAGACACCCCTAGGGTGGATTTAATCCTTAAGTCATGGACTACTTTAGTCAAACAACACACTTCATACTTTACCATTGAACTAATGATACTTTATATATTGGTGATATATTTTTGTAGGAAGTAGTTCAATTGCATGGAATCCTGAGGTCTATTGTTTCAAACTGGGACATAAAGTTCCTGAGTTACTTTTACAAGACACTATAGCAGAAACTTAGCGTAAAACTCATGTTAAGCTCTAGTAGCTATCCTTGGAACATTGCTTTAGGTGATTATCTAAAAGAACTTAGGGGATTGGGATTTGTGTTTGCTAACAATTGAGTTTACATACAACTGAACTATCTACAACACCATAAGAAGACCCCCCTTCGAAGTCGTTTATAGCTTTTACCGAACCATTCCTTTGGACTTAGTTAGGGCCCTAACAATACCCAAAGAGAGCGTATCTAAAGTCGCTTGAGATTAAGAGATACATAAGTCACATTAGTAGGTGACCGAGTAGATTGCTAAGTACAATAAGTAGCAATTACAAATTGGTAGTTGAGGCCGTTAAGCTATAAACTTTAGTCCAGGCAACCTAATTTAGATCCATCTCAATAGGGTGAGATTTACACATGTCAAAATGAACAAGCTATCACCCTAAGCTGATGGATCCTTCATGGTGCTAAAAAAGGTTAATTGCAATGCCTACTAGATTGAATTACCAAATGATTATAGTGTCTCCTCAACATTTAATGTGTTCGAGGATAGTTGCACTTCAACTAACCTGAATATAAAGCATTAGTTACGGCCAGGTAAGATTCAAACCTGGCCTTTGGAAGGTAAGAAGAACTGGGTAGGTCAACAGAACCAACCTTACTATAGTCCGCCCAATTGCCCACGTATTGCTCATCCCATATCCAAGTCAATTGCCTTGGCCACCAAGCTAGCTAACAACCTAAGCTTCTACTTCTACCAGAGATCAGTTGAATATGCTTATCCATACTTTTTGTTAGAGCCTCCAACTAATGTACAACAAGTTTCCATACTGCACGATTCTATGATGATTCTTTGACACGTTCCCTATACTATTTGTCTATTTTACCCCTTTAGTATGTATCATAAGATTCCTATTCGTATTTATCCTTTTGTCTTTTCCATTTTTGTTATAACCCTACTTGGCTCGGTATATAAGGCCTTAATTTGCAATATTTAGACAATCATCTTGAATGTAGGAAAAACACTACCACTTTAGGCACATTTCTCTTTAACGTTTCTTAACTCTTAACTACTTCATTAGCAAGAGTAATGGTGAGTGACCATCATATCCATTTGTCCATAAAATCAAATAAGTTTTAGGTTAAGTGGGTTGTTGATGCATCATATTTAGTAGCTACCTTTAGATTTTGCTAACTATTTTCTTCTTTATTTGATCTGCTTCTTGGTGTGCCCCGTGTGTTCTAACCCTAAAATGTATCAAGGCATGTATTAATTTCCTCTACCAATTATTGCTACAATTGATTATAGGATATAAAATGATGCGAAATAACATTATTACTCAATGGGTGCTAAGCGCCAAATTTATTGCTCAATGTTTATATCTTTTAATTGTTTGGTGCAATTGTTCACTTTGTTGTCTAATGGTGAAAAGAATTTTAACATTGGATAATAACATGATCACATTGGATATTAACATACGCATGTTAATGATCAACATTCAAATAAAAAATAATAATAAAAAGGATAGTAGGTACCATATGCTCATGTTGCAGCTAACAATTACTCACCTCTTATACAAAAGGTAGTCTTCTACAACCTACCCCGAAATGGACACTTTGAAATCCTCTCCAGCAATTACATTCTATTATATTACCCTTCATCTAATCACCAAGAAAAAGTCAAATCTACATCATTTTTGTAGTGGAAAGCACTTCTCACCATTGTTCTAAGAAATGCTAGGTTACTTGAAAATAAAAATGCTACTAATGGGATCATACCCCTTCTTCTCAACCACCATCACATAGTCCCTTACACCAACTATATGAAGAACACCTTCTAAGATACCTAATGCCCCAATGCATTAATATACAATGCACTACTTGAGATGTGCTCGTTGGGTAAACATATGATTTTGATGGTTTAAGATTGATATATAATTTTTTAGAAGCTTTTGAAGCAACACCATCTATGATTGGTGAAGTTGGAGGATGCCACTTACTTTTCCTTGTTTCCATTTTTTACTTAAATGTAACCATCAAAGATGTGTTGGATGAGGATAAAGTAATCTTATAGAAAAAGAAAAATAGTAACTCAAGCTATTTTACTACCATACATGTTTGACTAGATTTCCATATCATGTTGGTGCATATCAATGACTTATTTGAATGTCAGGTGGCCACTCATATATATATATATATATATTATTTACCAAAGAGAAAAAAACTTTATTGCTTCAAGAAGAAAAGCAATTACCTTGAATAACCTCAAGTGGCCGCTCATATTTGATGGAGTAAAATATGCCTACTGCCTCTTAGTTTGTCTTTGTACTGCAATAGATTTGATATTTAGCTACTATCATATTTGATAGTTAAAAGATAAAAATTGGTATGCAAAAGCAATAGCTACTATTTTTCAACTAGCGGTAGCTTAGAAGTTACTAAAGGATATAGGCTATTAATTATAATTTGGTAGCAAAAAGTTATGGCTTTTGCTATCAAATTTGGTAGCTAAAAACATTGCAAAATGGCAGCCAATTGGGTAGCGAATCCATGAGGGTGAGACACAGGCTCGCATTTGAGACACTTGCATTTAGATGTCCTACCCATATATACCGTGATATTTTGTTACATCATTACACATGCTAATCTAACCTGTATGTTTTTTTTTTTTTTACTTAAAAAAAAGAAAACTAATTTCTCAACAACTTAATGTTGATGGGTACACTGTTAATATTGGTCAAAGTATTGTCAACTGCTTGCTACATCTACTAATGTAGAAGGACTCATATCTTAGCTATGATCAATTTATCACTTTCATCCTTACTTCCTATGGTTTGAATTTGTATGCCAATGAGATGTATGCATCAAGAAGATACTTTTATGTTGAATAGTTAATAAGAAGCTACACTTCGTATATGATGAGAATACCCTTACATGTTATAAGGATGGAGCCCAACTACAACCAATGCAACAGTAGCAACCTCGTCAAAAGTGAAGGATTATGATTTTCCATAGAACCAAGAGGAAGGGGTAACAAAATGCAAAAATAAGAGGTTACTAGTACCTAGCCTAATTCTAGCCCTTATCAAATGTAAGCATTATTTGAGCATCTAAATTGAATAGGATAAAAAGCAATATCAAATAAAAGGACTTATGAAAGTTAAGTATGGATAAGCTTGACAACATTTAAGGCTCAATACTCTTGGCCCTGTAATTGAATAAGTAACGAGAGAAATTCAAGAGTTTTGGAGATATTTACCGCTACCGCCATAGCTATTGCCTTCACCTCCTCATGCTTAAAGTCAAACATTTAATGCACAGCTCAAACTTCGGTCTCTACCTCCATCATTTCATCTTATTTAAGCTTATTTATTTTCTTTATTTCTTTTTATAAACTTATAGTGTAAATGTCTAAGTATAGAATAAAGTTTAAATATTTTTTACTTGTTCTTTGCTATTTTTAATCTTCATTTTTTTACTTGTCGATTGTAAGTTGAATTTGAACTACTCATTCTTTATATAACACTACATTTACGCATGCTATGTCATCCATATGAACGAATCGAGTATATTTTTAATCATATGTAAATAATTTTATATTAAATAGAAGCAAACTATTTTGATAATTGCAACAAATTCTTAACCATTAAATATTATAGAAATTACTAAATTTTGAATTTTTCATATTTTTAACTATACTTAATTGTAATTTAATTTCTCATTAAGATAATTGCGAAATTCAAATATAGTAGTTTCTTCATTTTCTTATTTATATTTTTAAAATTTATTTATGAACTCCAAATAAAATTAAGATAAAATTTCCGAGTATTATATTTTTGCATTTTTTTACGAATAACGACATGCAATACGCATGAAAAATGCGGGAAACTTCAATGGCGTTGGCGGAACGCTGGGAGGAAAAAGGATACAGGGGGGCAGACTAAGCTTCGAAGTGCGAAAGTATTAGCACCTAGCACGTAAGCAGCAATTTGCAGTGTGATTATCAGGTCTAGACTGGGACCAACCGCATCAAGTTGTGAAGAAAAGATAAATGAAATAAAGCCTAATATTAGTGATCCATAGTTGACGTAAAGATAAAAGTGGGCTCATCATTTTTGGCAAATGTAGTGGTCAAGTGAATCATGAGGCTTGAAGCCCAATCTTTATCATCAACTCATTAAAGCTCTATATCGTAGGCTTGGGTCAACATTTGGGCCGAAAGTATTGTAAAAACTAAGTGAACTATCTTGATCGGATTGTTTTAATAATTGATAGTAAATCCTTATACATGTTATTAATTAAAAATGACAAGTTAAAAGCAAACCCATCATCACACTAGCAGTGATTCTCAGTGAAGCCAAACAAAGTTGTCTCTGAAGTTATCAAATACATGAACCAATGAAGAGAACACACACCTAAAAATCAATCAAGAAGAATATCAAAACCAGATATAAATCGGGCTTATTTGTCATCTCGGTTTGATCGTTAGATGCACATATTTTGATTTTTTTTCATCTTCACTTTGTGGTTGAAAGACATTTGGAAGAGAGCTTAGGCGAAATTTCTCATTTTACCGAATGAAGAATTCAAAGTTCCGTCTACAACACCAGCGAATTATTTGAAACGGATTAATCTATGATTCTGTTAATATTTTTTACGGGATAAGTTTTATTATCTATCTTATTATTGAGTTGCATAATTATAAATTATTAAATAAATTATAAATTTAACAGCTCAAATTTTAAAAAATAGAAATGAATAGTGAGATAGAAGATAAATTAATCCTGTTAAAATAAAAGACGCATCATATCTTCTTTATATTTTTTTTCTTTTATAGTTTTTTAGTTTTAGAGTGGTGTTGTGAATCCAGTCTATTTTTTACTAAAAATGTATCATATACATTAACATTTTATTTATTTATTGCTTAATAATGATATTTTGATTATAATAATTGACCATGTTCAAAGAAACATGTTGAATTTAGAAAAAAAGAAAGCCTAAAGGAGCATTGCTAGGAGAAGGAACGCAACACGCATTCCTCATCCGTTGGAAAATGGGCTCGGACATGACGGGAGGAATATCCTGGTAAGGTTCCCATAATGAGCTTGGCAAACCAACGGACAACAGGGGGGGTTCTTATACTATATTTCATTATTAATTAGATATTTTAACGTAAGATTGAAGATATTATTCTCCAAGAGGAAAATGTCATATAAATCATTGAAAATGGGTTTAAATTTAATTAGTCAGGTGAGCCAAGACGTATATCTATAAAATGGGAATTGGGTAATGAATGAGATGGGTATCATTATTCTTGTATCTAACTTGGTACAAAATATTTCCAAATTAGTAGTTTGGCTAAGATGTCAGGTCAAGCTGAGTGGCTCCCAAGGCTTCTTAGGATAGTTCTAAGACTATATATAATATAAATGTATAGATCTTCGCCATTGATGCTATCTTGTCGTTGGTCAATACATCGGTTTATGGGAATTGATTTAAGTTGGTTTATTTCGTGGTGGATAGCTAACTTTCGATTGGCTAGCCATGAGATGTTAGTGAAATTGTAAGATATTAGACATATATTAAAAAGTGCAAAGGCAGTTAATTAGAAAATTAGTAATTTAGTTAGTTAGAGGAATGCTTTATGATAGGATTGCATATATAAATTATTTTACAAGCCATTCAAGCATGTACTTTATAATTAAGAAATCAAATGTCTTGAAGAAAACTTACATATCCCTTTTCCTCTCTATTTTCCAACACCCACCTATTGAAGAATTATGATAGGAATCCAATAGGGTGGTGAATTGGATTTTGTTGCAATTTATTATAATTACTAGTTTCAATCAAATTTATTCACTAAATGAATGAATTAATGAATGATAAATGTAATAATAAATAAAATAACTTGTTGAAACATAAAAGGATAGGGTTAGAAGAATTAATCCCATATTTGAGTAAAGGAATTCAAATCGCCTTTTACTTGCATGATTACATAATATTTTCCAATTGAGTATTTGCATAAATTTTAATAATCACAATTGTCTCTTGTTGATAGGTATTTTTACCTCAAGGTGCTCGAGCCCTAAAACCAACCTTATGAGACTAATGTTGGACATGCTACCTAGGTTTGAATATCCTAAATCATACGTCTGACATCTCTTGATCGTCCCGTAGTCTTTAAATGCTAAAGAGCTCAAGAAGACAAAGTGTGAAATGCATCTAAACACCAAGAGGGAGCGCAGGCTAGACTCAATTAGCTCGGATAAGTGATGTAGAGCTTAGCAAGACTTAGTCAGACCCACAAGTAATTTAAATTCAAATAAGGGCCCAAGCAATTAGGCAACCTTATAGGGATAACTCTCCACTAGCCCTCAAAATACAACCCATGTTCTAGAATCTCGAGGCCTGGTCCTTAATTCAAACTCCTACATTTGTAAATTCTAGAGACAATAATTATGAAGCAATTGGCAAATATGAGCTATAAATATAGCTTAACACACCACTATAGGGTCTCTTCTAACCACCTATACTCTGCTCTCTATTATTATCTCTATTCTTCCACCTATAGAACTTGACTTAAGTATTAGAGTGATCACATTAGAGTGATCACATTAGAGTTGTCCCAATACCCTCCATAGCCTAATCTCTTTTGTTTTGTAGAGTGTACAACCAATAAGGGTTTAGGATTCCTACTATCCAATTTTCATCATCAATAATTTGGCATTATCTATTTTCTAAAACCTAATATGGTGATTAAGACTAGAACAAAGGATGATAATACTCTAAGGGGGAGTAAAGCCCCTTATATGGCTCAGGAAGAAAGATCTCCACAATATTACACTTTAGAAGTACGTCCTGTAAAGGTTAATAATGCAATTAGACAAGTTCAAGTATAGATTGATGATATGTCGTGTATTTGGTAAGTAGAAGCTTTTTGTACCAAAATTGGTAAGGTGCTTGAAGAGGTTATGTCTTACAACCAAGAACCGAGGAAGAAGCTCTAAAGGTGCAACATCGTGTCTTCCTAGACTCCTTCCTTGGAAACAATTGAAGAAAAAGTTAATTTGACTATACAAGATAATGATCAACGCTTAGTGCACAAAAAAGCCCCTATGGAAAATACTTAGCAACCACGATGAGACTTCTATGTGAAGAAGGATTTCCAACCAACACTATCATAAGCCCAAGTTTGTAGATGTACTCAAGCACATACAGAGGGTAAGATTGAGCATTTGACTACTTGCTTTCCCCAAAAAGCAATTGCAAACATGAATTTGCAAGATTTAGAGGAGTACATAAAAAAACTTGTAGTATAAGGAACCTCTAAGAAGGAAGCTTACTCAAAGGGTAGGAAGTCAAGCCCATTTGCCTAGGACATTATTGAAGAAGTTCTCCCTCTTAGTGTTTGATTGTCTCGATTCAACACTTATGATGGAAAGAAGGACCAAGGTGACCATTTGAATACTTTCCATACTTTACAAGAGTTATACGGACTCTCTGATGCCATTGCATGCAAAGTGTTCCCCTCTACTTTGAGGAAGTCAACGAGCATCTATCTTGTCATTCGATCAATTGGCTAATGGTTCAGGCTGTACTTTCTTGCTAGTAAACCTCCTATAAGGGATTCTTTGCTTTTGAGCTCAATTTGAAAGAAGCTTAGAGAGAGCATTAGAGATTATGTTCATAGATTCAATTAACTAATGATTGAAATTACCAACTATGACAAGAGTGTTGCATTGCATGTGATTTGCTAAGGTGTTAGAGAGGACTTATACTTCTTTAAATTTCTTGCCAAACATCTTCTAACCTTACTTGATGTGTTCACTATAAGGTTAGAAAAGTTTAAATGCTAGGAGGACTAAATGAAAGCTCACAGGGAGCTTAAGAAAGAAAAGTTTGAATGAAGACTAGAGAAGGAAAGAGGAACAGTAAAAGATCACCTAGGCTAGAAATTTAACATATGTGATAGATTAAGCCAACCTTCGGGAGATTAAAAAAGACCAATTCCAACTTGCCCTACACATATACCCTTAAATTGACATATGTTGGACATTTTAATAGAGGTATGGAATAAAGGGTTTAGGCTTGGAAAAAAAAAATGAGGAATAATCCTATAAGGAAAAATTTGAATAAATATTGTGACTTTCATGAAGACTGTGGTCATAATACAGATGAGTGCATTCATTTGAAAAATGTATTGAAAGATGCTGTCCAAAGAAGATAACTTAAGAGGTTTATGACAGACATTGAAGAAAGGATTGAATGCCCTTCTCAAAGGAGAAAGATTGATCAGTAACCTCATAATAATAATGTTCAACCTAATGATCGAGAACTAGTAGCTTGGGATAATGTTAGAGGAGCTCATCGAGTGGAAGATCTTAAAATTGCATTTATGGTAATCATACATTGATTAGGGCATTTGAGAAAACTTATCCAATTGAACCCTAAACTTTACAACTAGATTAGAAAAATTAATTAAGGTAACTTAGTGAAGTTAGATTGTAAAAATAATGACAAAAAAAATCCCAATCTTAATCCTAAAAGTGTGATTACTTAATATAGCGTAAAACTGATTGAGACATTCAAAATTGAGCTCTAAATGTGATAAAGACTTAGAGATAAGTTAAATAGGCTATAAAAATAAATAATATAGTATAATATATTATATGAGTATATGCGTATTTTTATAAGTATACTTAGTATATATAATAATTATATCTATAAATTAACCCGAAATTATAAAATTATATTAAATAAGTGATAAATTGGTAAAATTTAATAAGAAATATGTCATAAAAATAAAAAGACATAATAGAAACATGGTTATATGTACATAATTACTCATTACGTGTAATATATATATATATATATATGATATATACATGTA
This sequence comes from Lumnitzera racemosa, assembly GCA_024138005.1. NCBI lineage: Eukaryota > Viridiplantae > Streptophyta > Magnoliopsida > Myrtales > Combretaceae > Lumnitzera > Lumnitzera racemosa. The sequence goes on from JAMXBC010000008.1 coordinate 31,709,730, forward strand.
TATTAATAAAATAACTAAATATAAACATAATAAACATAAATTTCTTAAATTATACCAAAATAATAGTAAAACTTATCCAAAACTCAAGAAAATCAAATGGGCTTCTATGGAATACACCATAATAGACTCTAAAGCTTCGGAATTGCTGAATCAAAAGAGAATTAGAGAGAATAGGGCACCACATGCTTAGGAATTAAGGAGAAAAAGTGAAGAAAAAATAAAAAAAAAAACAAAGAAGGAAAATTCGAACTAGCTTAGTTCTCTGTAAATAGGACTCTCAAAACACAAATTTACACTTTAGGTACCTAGGATACATAAGAAAAATTTGTAGGAAAAAGATAATAAAATAGAAAAAAAGAAAGGAAAATAGACCAATCCCTTATCTTAGTCTGATTCCCTAACACCTTGGTATTCTGTTATCAAGACCTACTGTCCCCTAGCAGAACCATCGATGCCAAGGCCTTCTAACAATCCCTATCCATAACTTACTACTGAAGCTCTGATGAACAAGTGCTCCAATTTTTTACCTTATTTTTGCTTTATTTTCTAAAAATACTAAATTTATCTAGAAATTTTGAAAAAATTTATTCTTAGGTTATTTTAAATGTACTTATGTGTGGTATTGTTATTTTTGTAAAATTTATAATACTTTATGTACTTGCTTTATTAAGTTACTATTTATCTGAAATTTAAAATTCAAAATAAATGCATTACATGATGTAGTTTCTAGCTCAAAATTTTTATATAATATTACATATAGTTGATTACTATATAGCCTAATTTTCAGTTCATGTATTTTAATAATTATTGTATTTTTTTATCCTAAAGTGGATAAAAATAGGGTTAAATGATGAAATAAATAGATTGTTATTAAATTAATCAATGAAATTGGTAATTACTGACCTATGGACACTTATAGTGATATTGGGGATTGTTGGAAATTATTTCGTATAAAAATAATATTATTTATGTAATTAATCATAATTTAAGGGTAAAAATGTAAATAAATGTATATAGATGATAAACCCGATAGTATGAAACCATGTATTGACTGAATTCCTCATATTTTTAGGAGTCTAAAAATTTTCAAGGAATTAATTGGTGACCTGAGTTATTTATCATGAATTTTAGTGGTAAAATAGCCTAATTTATTAATTAGGATACGTTTTTAATATTAATAGGCTAAAATGTAATAAATATCGAAATAAAACCTATACATATACATGTTGGTTAGATTTGGTGAAAATGAATTTTTAACTTATTTAATGATAATTATATGATAGGGTTATGATATATATATATATATATATTAGGGTTAGATGTTACATATATTATTAAACTATATTAGTAAATTATACAAAATATAGCTCATTTACATTAAATGAATATAATATGATAATACTTATTATAGGAGCATATAGATATATTAGAAACTAGAAATACTCTTTAGAAATTATCTTTCAAAATAGAACTTGTAATACGTATTGTTCGATTCGCGTAAACCAAATGATATTACTTTTATTAAAATCGAATAATCTTAGATAATATAACCTATATCTTTATAAGAATTTACGTACGATGATAACTTGATTGTAATTCAGACATAAGTTGATTGATTAAGAGTACATTTCTATACAATTGAAACGACATATTATAACTATTAGTATAACTACGTATATTATCAATATTTAATAACTTAACATAACTTATATAATAAAATTATATTTCATTATATAAGGAAAATAATAATAAACCTTAGATATATGTATATTTATATATATAACTTCCGAAGGAAGTAAAAGTAAATAGAATCCTAACGTTTTCGTAACTCTTATGAAAACCAAATTTAGGTTTTGTATATAGAGGATATCCTAATGAACGGGGTGTTAAAGGTATCAATATTCCATAGTGAGCATTAGGACATGTAATTTAAAATCATAACTTTACCACTTATTGAGATACTATATCAAAGTATATAGAGGCTTATGAGTACTTCTATTTATGGTTGTAAATTAGCTATCTGTATGTATGCCATATGTATGGTTGGTATTCTGATTGTAACAGAAGTTAGGCTTCTTAGCATATTGTTTTGCATGATTTCATAGTACTATATTGTGAGAACTTGTTTGGCCACCTCTAAATGGAACTAATAGTGATGTGATCGCAAACATAACTGGACATGCATAGCAACTATTATGGAAACAGTTAAGTTGTCAAATTAAATACCGACTCTCTTTGATGATGATAGCTAAAACGGTCATTTTCCTCTCCTTGGTTAAACTAAGTGACATGTGAGGAGGTTACAATAAGGATGGGGGTCGTAGTTCGAAGGTGGTCACAGGAGGAGGATGTTCTCCATTGCATAAGCTCAGGTTTGGTCTGATTTTGAGTTACAATAAACTTTTCAATCTGAGTTGGAACGGATGTAATTTATCTAACCTCACAATTGATCAAATAACATTATGCGATATTTCAAGTGATTGATTACATTGCATTTTATTATAATTAGCAACTTTGTTTGTGATTATTTGGTACTCATCTGACTTCTCCCCGCTTATTGAGCTCATATCCCTATAGACTCTTTTGTAGGTGACGAATGAAAGATTAGGACATATAGATATTACTACCCCAAGTTAGTGTATAGTTAGCTGAGAAAGTAAGAAAAGGAGAATCCACTTAATCTAGGTATTTAATCTTTTATGTTTAGTTCGAGGAAACTAACTAGGAATTCCCTAAGATACCCACTGGTTTCCTATCTTATTGTAAATAGACTTTAAGACCTATAGTTTTTGAAAACTTTGAATGTAAATTATAACTCTATATGTGGAGACACTTATATAAGTACAGTTGTATTATTGAACAATAAGTTGTTGTGAATAGGTATTTTCAAAAGTTATACATCAGGTTTGATTATAAATAGGTATCGAAATGGATGCTTCAAACTGGTTAAATTATGTACACTTTGTATAGACTATATCTACAATAGTAGCTACGGGGTCAACTTCTATCTTAGGTTAATTTATATGACTAGATTGTTACGACTTTTCCTGTTTGGAGAGTAACACTAAGCTCTAAGAGGAGTGATCAACATAACATTTGGAGGACTAAGAGGAGGGAATACCTTGGTTACCTCGAGTTTGATTGACTCTCAAGGAGATCAAGTGTTAAATGTTTAAGGTAAGAGGCATAAGGCAGATGATAAGGTTACTTTTTCTTATAATGATATGTGGGGGAATCTAATTTCCCCATGATGATACCTTAGTCATTACGACCAAAGTCATTGGGTTTGAATTTAGAAAGGTTATGGTTGATAATGGAAGCTTAACTAATATTATTTTTAAATAGGTGTTCAATCAGATGCAACTAAAGTTGGAGAATTACAAGTTGCAAACTTACATGTTTAACTTTAATGGACTTAACAACCAATTAGTAAAGAATTAAGGAGTGGTTACCTTGACTCTCCAAACTTAGGATGATGAAATGTTGTGGAGAAGGAGGTAGATTTTGTTATAGTCAATTGTACTTCTCCCTGTAATGGGATCATAGGCTAATCATCCATCAATATCTTCAAGATGGTAGTGTAGACAACTCATCAAAAGGTGGAATTCCTAACCCTAACAAGAATAGGGACATGTAATGGAGACCAACAACTAGCTAGAGCTTTGTATTTGAAAGCTCTAAAAAGTGATAAGTATATCACATTGAATAAGGTACAAACAATTGTTGTAGGTAAGAGAAGAGTCAACGGAGGAAACTTTTAACTAAACCACTAAGTGACAATCCTAAGCATACTACTAAGGTCTAGGCTAGCATGCCACTCGACCTTTAAGAATGCATGGTACATTTCATTTAAGCTAATAGGGATGTTTTTGCATAGTTTTTGCCTGATAAGCTTTGCATTCCGAAGGAGGTAATCATTCATAAGCTTAATATTGATCTAAGTACTCAAGTATTGTAACAAAAGAAAAGATACTTTGCCTTGGAAAGGTACGCAAATGTTGAAGAATAGGTCTAGAAGTTGTTGAAAGCGAATTTCATTAGATAAGAGCCATGTCTAACTTAGTTGGCCAACTATATGTTAGTCAAAAAGGCAAAATGGGAAGTGAAACATGTACATTGATTTCATCGACCTTAATGAGGTATACCCAAAGGATTGCTTTCCTTTACCTTGAATTGATTAGATAGTTGACTCGACCTCAAGATGTTTTACCGAGCTTTATGGATGCTCATTTTGGATATAACTGGATTAAGATGCACCCTTATAATTAGATGCACACATCTTTCATTATTAATTTTGAAACATATTGTTACAAGGTTATGCCATTTAGTTTGAAAAATATAGGAGCCATATATCAAAGGTTGGTCACAAAAATGTTCAAGCCTTAGAAATATAAGAACATTAAGGTATCTACAGATGATATGATTGTAAAGAGAAAGACTAATGTTGAGTACCTTTTTAACCTGCAAGAGACCTTTGATACACTTAGATGACATAACATGAAATTAAACCCTTAGAAATGTGTGTACAAGGCATCATCAAGAAAGTTTTCAGGCCTTATAGTGATACAATAGCGAATGGATGCTAACCTTAAGAAGATTTAACCTATATTAGATATGGCGTCACCAAAGTCTATTAAAGAGTTCCAAAGGCTAATAGGAAGGGTGGCAGCACTAAATTGTTTTATGTCAAAGAGTCTTGAGAGGTGTGTTGAATTTTTCCATGTTTTGAGAAACTCATTTGAATTTAGATAGATTACAAAGTGTGAGTGAATATTTAAGCTCTAAAGTAATTTCTAATGAATCCCCTAATTTTATCCAAATTTGTTGAAGGGGAAGTTTAATACTTTATTTATCTATGGATGATCAAGCTCTCTCATTCATACTTGTACAAGTAGAAGGAAGGATACATTAACCTATTTACAATGTTAACATGTCATAAAAGGACCTGAGTTACAATATACAAGGCTGGAGAAGTTTGTAATGGCTATAGTTGTAGTAGCCAGAAAACTCCGACCTTATTTTGTGGCTCATCAAGTTGCAGTCCTCACTGACTAACCTCTGAATTATGCTTTGCAAAAGTCTAATGCTTCTGGGTAGATTGTTAAGTATGCCCTAGAGCTTAGTACAATGGGTATCCAATACTAACCTAGGGAAGCTTACAAAGCTAAGATTTTAGCTAACTTTATATTCGAATTTACTAAGAGTGAAGGATCTACTACCTAGAGTGAAGAGATCAGCTAAATTTTATATGTTGATGTTTCATCAATTGTTATGGCAGTAATGCTAACCAAATCTTGAAAGGTCTAATGGGAGCATGGATTTCCTATGCTTTAAAGTTTGGATTCTCAGTTAGCAACAATGAGTTTAAATATGAGGTACTCTTGGTAGGAATGGAGTTGGCTAAGGAGGTCGGAGCAAAACATTTGGATGTTTATTTAGATTCCCAATTAATTGTTAACTAGGTTAAAGGTGACAACATCGTAAAGGACAAGAACATAGCTAAGTATTTGCAATTGGTCAAAGAACTTAGAACAAATTTTTATTCCTCACAATTAGTGAAGATCCTAATAATGCAAAATTATGTTGCGGAATAGTCATTAAAGCTAGCTTCTAATGGTTTGTTGAACTAGGAAGAGAGAGTTTTAATTGAGTACCTACTATAGAAGAGTATAGACAAGTGACTTGTGGAATGGTTAGGACTATAGGAGATGGAAGTGGAACCTTGCTTCATAGATCCCATTATTAACTATTTAGAGAATGGAGTCTTGCCATAAGACAACAAAGAGGCTCGAAGGCTCATCTATAAGGATGCTAATTTCATTGTAATTGAAGGAAACTTTACAAAAGAGGGTTGAGTATGTCCTATCTAAGTTGTTTGCGACATATAGAGGCAAAACAGGTGTTTTCCAATCTACATACCAAGGCTTGCAACAATCATGTTAAAGTTGGAGCTTTGTATGTGAGAGCTTTAAGGCCTGGATATTGGTGACCTATGATGAAAAAGGACTCCTTTTGCTTGGTTTGAACATGTGATTATTGTCAAAAGAATGCTCCAATTGAGAGAGCACCAAGCACATATCCAATTCCACTTACTAGCCCCTAGCCTTTTGCCTAATTGGGGTTAGTTATCTTAGGCTCATTCTTAAAGACCACCAAATATACAGAGTAAATTATTGTTGTGGTGGATTACTTTACAAAATGGGTTAAAGCAAAAGCAATGGCAAGTATTATAGAATAAAGTGTAGAGGCTTTTGTAGTTAGTAATATCTTAACTAGATTCGATATACCTTATGCCATCATTACAGTTAACGGGTCACAATTTGATGACCATAAGTTGAGGGAATTTTGTCAAGCTTGGTAAATCAGATTATGCTATACATTAGTTATATGCCTTTAAAGCAACGAATAAGTAGAAGCCGTAAACAAAGTTATTCTTCATGGTTTAAGGAAGAGGGTAAATTGAGTTGGTAGCAAGTGGGTAGATGAGCTATTTAATGTTTTGTAGGGTTACAAGACTACATAGAGAACTTCAATTGGCTATACTCCTTACCAGTTGGCCTTTGGGTTTGAAGTAGTTTTCTTGGTTAAGCTCCAAGTAGAAAGTATGAGGGTTTAAGCTTATAACCCCAAATACAATGATATTGGCTTAAGAGCAAACCTTAACACCATTTATGGGAATCGAGCATTGGCCAAAGCTCATCTACCCACCTACCAACAATGTATAGCTCGATTTTATGACAAGCATGTTAGATATAAATGCTTCCAACCTGATGATCTGGTTTGTAAAAAAATAGAGGCCAAGGAAAACTAACTCCTTCTTAGGAAGACCTTATAAGGCTGATAGAGGTGACTAGAGAAGCTTGATGGGCAACTCATTCCTTAAGCGTGGAATGTAGACAATTTAAGGCCTTATTTTGAGTATTCAAACCTCTTGAAAGAGGTAGGTTGTTAGAATTTGTGATTTGAAATTTGTTGTTTGTATGTATGATGAATATAGTTTATTTTATGTTTGTATTATGGATTGTTGTACTAGTATGCCAACTTATATGCTTATATTTTATGGTGTACGTTTGTTTCACTTGAATCCCTCTAATGGAGTACTTAGTTGCAGAACATCTTATGGTTTCATTTGTTGCTTTACCTTTATTCTGGCATTTCTTTTAACATTTTACACGTAATTTGAAACATTGCCAACTTAAGATCCTTGAGTAGCCCATACCAATGCATATGGTTAACGGGCTCTTTTCTAACCTCTCTTGTAATATAAAGGTGAAAATATCTCTAGCCCCATATATAATGGGGAATAAGAAAATCATATAATGAGATTTTCCTAAATCTTATATTTAAAGGATGATGGGAAATGGATAAAGAAGAGCTTAAACAATGAAAGATAAATTCTTAACTCTTTTAAGAGGGATAAGCATAATTACTCTAAGTCTTATGCCAAGACAATGAGCCATATAATAACCTTAAGCCATTAAATGCTGACAGGTAAAATACACTAAATCCTAAAGTAATTATGGACAACGAGTTATAGTGAACCTAATTGCTCTAATGCATAAATGATGAGCTACCTCAAAGCCCTAAACCATCAATTAGTGATGGGCTCAATACTCTAAGTCCTATGATAAATAAGGATGATAAGTTACATAAAAGCCTTAAAAGTTCTTGAAGTTAATACGGATAACGTATCAACAAGTGCCCTAAGTTAACAGATAACAACAGGCTAACACAAAAGTATAAAGGTTGGCATTTTGACTTGAAAATGAAGGATATTTGGAAGAAAGACAATAAACAAAACACAAAAGAACAAAAAAATAAATAAATAAAAGGAAAGCACATCAATTCTTGACATTGGAGTTATCAAGAGCTGGGAGTTGGTTAGTTGGGGAGTTGTTGAGAGCAACAGGGGAATTGGATGGAGGATATGAAACTGCAACCTTAAGAATCTTAAGAGCATTAGAAACATTTAAGACATCTTAGGAAGCAATAGTAGGGGTGTTGGCACCTTCAGTAGGTCAGTCCTTTACTTTAGATTCAACGACATTCCCTTCATTTGTAGGGGTCTCCTTCTTTCGACCTCGTTTAACAAAATCCAAATAGCTCAAGTCATAATCTAGTTGGTGGATAAGGATCTCATCTTAATCCAGATTTACCTCATCAAGTATTTTGTTTGCTAGAAGGTTTATATACTCCTCGCTTTCCTTGAAGTCTTTGAAAACCTTTCTTAATTTGCACTTTGGCTTAACTCCTTCTCATGATTCATGACTATTTCCTTTAGCTTGTCACATGAGCTCCACAGTTGGGTAATCTCCTTAGTATGTTTACTATTGAGGTTATCTACCTCATTTTGTGCCCTTTATAAGTTGGAGATAAGCTAGCAGTTCTTTCTTTGCTCCTCAGTAGAGTACTCTCTTTCTCTTCCCTAAGTTTTTCCTCCTTATGTGCTTTTTCTCTGAAATTATTCATTTTCTCCCCTATTTTTGCCTTCTCTTCTCCCCACTTTTCTTAAAGCTTCAAACGTTCAGCTTTAGCACTAGCCACTTGATTTTTGGCTTCTTCAATAATCTGAAAAGGGTAGATAAAATATACTAAACAAAAACAAGTTAACGAGATATATGAGTCGATAAGCTAGGTATCTTACAGCCTTCTTTTCATCAATTATGGATTCAATAATCATTATCAAGTGTTGGGAACTGTACAAGAACGGAAGTAGGGTCATAGGAAGAAGCTAAAATAATATTTCATGTGATCACTAAACCTAATACTTACATCATAGATCTTTGAAGTAGTTAGTGATAATAAGCTATTAAAGCCTCAATTTTGATAGAATTTAAAGGTGTTATTAAGAGGACCAACATCCTATAAAAGATGAATTCCTTGCACTAGTTGTAGAGCTATTATGTCATTTTTGAGGGCGTAATTAGCTATGTTGATATTCCAAAAAGGGAAAAGCTAGAAGACCTCTTTGCTTTCCTTCATTAAAGGAGTCAGGGGTCCCAGATATATTACAGGAGCTTCTCTAGGTTTAAGGTTAGAGGTTGTCCATCCTTCTTCCAACTTTTATCAAGGATTTTTCCTTTGATAGGGTCATGAACTAACAATGGGTCAATAGATTTGGCATTAGGCTACTTCCCCAGCTAATTAGCCTCTAGAATGCCCTTAAGAGCTTGTGTCTCCTGAGGCTTTTTAGTGGTGATGGTAGTAGTCTTCATTAGGGATTTCTTAGTGTCTTCATCCTTCTTTCCTACACTGCTAGCCTTTTGTAAGCAAAGAAATCCTTTGAATCACGGCCCTTCAAGGGTATATTAGTAGAAGTGAAATTGCTTAGTTAAGTTAGGAAAGTATCAAAATAGAAATAAGAAACTTATAAACGTCATGCTAAGTACGGGTAAGAAAAACCACTTAACTTCTAAAGTAGATATGAAGATCCCTCCTCTTTCAAGCCTACTCAACACGATGAAACTTGAAGCAACTTATACGTTGTTCAACAAAAATATCTTCATTGTTGCCCTTGTTATCCTCACCTTAGATGACATCAACATCCTTGGGGGGCTTTGTTTCATCCTTAGGGAAGATTGGAGCACCATAAGAGTATTTGTCTATGATGTATTAGCATTTAGAGGAAACAATTACTGTTATAGGCCTTTATGATGGTATCATAGGCCTTCTAGTTGTTAGGAAGTAGTTTTTTTATATTTGATTTTCTAATGGGATGACTTTAGGTCATGGGAAATTCCAAGTTGGTTTTTCATCCAACTACAACCTTTTTTTTTTTTTCCTGTTGTAGATGGGAGGCTCTTATCTTATAAAAAATTTTCTCTACGGTAAGGTACAGATGTAAAACCACCCATCACATCTTTTGATATTGAAAAAGTAATAGAACAAGATTTCAATAGTTCTAACTTATCGATATTCACAGATACACTCAAAAGAAACCATTAATCTATACATATTAGGGGTTAACATGGATGGATATATAATATATAAAAAAATGATCTCTCAAAAAGGGAAAAAGGAAACCTCAAATTGACCTCAAAATATTTCCCAAGAGAGTGAATTCATGCTTAACTAATGAAGTCATACGTTCATGTGATTAAGGCCTCTCAATCCTCTAACTTTAGGAAGGTAGATTGAAAGTTAAGTTTCAACACATTAAACTCTTTCTCAATCATCATACTAGTGATACCACTAGGGCTCATATCATATTCTATGCTTGATTATAGTGGAATAATAGAAAAATTAACCTTATTGTCAAATGGGTATTCATCAAAAGGAAGTTTCTTAATCCTCCATGCTCTAAGAGTGTAAGTCTCGACTAAGATAGTAACTCTCGATAAATCCCAAGGATAGTCACCATCTAAGTTCACCATATTAGTGGATTCTTTCTGAGGAGGTAAACCACCTACTCCATGTGCGGTATCCAATTTCTGGCTCTGTAGCTGGGTGTTGGTTAAGTTGTCTGATTGTGGTCATGACATGATTATCTTGGCAAAATATTTGAGAGAAGAAGGGAAAATTAAGAACATGGATGAAGAAGAAGAAGGAAACTATTAAAGTGAAGGAGTAAGAAGAAGTTCTTAATTAGGAGCAAAGAAGATGTAACTAATCAAAGATGGAAATTGTAAAAGAGAAGAGAGGAAAAAAGAATAAGGCTAAGGGAATAAAAAGGATAGGAAGTGGAGTTCAAATGTTGGGATCCATATCAAATACAGATACAAACAATTCTTGACCATTTGATAATATTGGCCTGATAAAGATTAAATGGCTATGGTTAAATTATGTTACTGAAGATGCGCATGGAATTTGACACAATCGCACGATTTCCCAAAACTCAAGATATGAAGCATAATTGGTTAGACGCAAAACTTCTCTAGCAAGCCAAGCAAAAAAAAATAAAAAATAAAAAATAAATAAAAATAAAAGGATCGACTTCGAGGGAAAATAATGTGACCTAAGAGATGAGATCGAAATAATTAACTCAGATTTAAAGGAGATTAGATATCTCAAACTCTGTTTGTATTGAATTAAGGATTCACATTAGATGATCACCTTGATGCATTATTTTTTCTCTCCTTAATGTCTCTACTAAGAAAAGTTAAGGGGTAAATGTTGATAGGAATTTTTACCTTAAGGCACTCAAGCCCTCCCTTGCTTTAAATATCTTAAATCACACATTTGACCTCCCTTAATAGTCTTGCAATCTTTAAAGGTTGAAGAGCTTGAGAATACACAGTTTGGAATACATCTAAATGCTAAGAGGTAACTCAAGTTAGCTTTAATTAGCTTGGATAAGTGATGTAGAGCTCTAGGAGACTTAGTCAAATATATGAGTGATTTAAATTCAATCAAGGATGTGAGTAGTAAGGGATCCTTATAAGGATAACTATCTACTAGCCGCTAAAATACCACCTACATTTTAGAATCTTGGAACCTAATCTTTAATTCAAATTTCCATACATGTAGATTCTAGAGGCAACAATTATGAAGCAGTTGGCAAATCTCAACTACAAATATAGCTCGGCACACCACTATAAGCTCTCTTCAAGCTACGTATACTTTACTTTCTATTATTCTCTCTACTCTTCCACCTATAGAACTTAACTTAGGCATTGGGATAGCTATGTTAGAGTTGCCTTGGTACCCCCTGTTACGCCCCAAAAATATAAAGTCGTAACAGTTCCACTGTATGAGCCATTCGAAGATAGAAACTATCCTTATAGTTCCTTATAGTTGCTATCATAGACCTAGTTCACACTAAGCGTACTCAACTCTATCCTTTTGAAGCGTTTAATTTGATACCTATTTGATATAAACTATCGGAGTAATCCTTTGAAATAATTTGTTAAAAATAAACTTATAATTTAACCTCATAAAAGAGTGGCAATAAATTCCACATGTACTTGTCATTTCACATACAGACTAAAATATTGAAAAATACCAAACCTTCTGAGGAGGTTTGTATAGTTTTCCTTAAAAGATAAAAAGTGAATATTAAGGACAATAACTAGCCATTTCTTATTGCATCTCACTCCCCGTTCAGTTTACTGGTGTTCTGGTGTTAGGTAGGCACCTATAATCCATTTGAGACCTGTAAACCAAACTATAGGGAAATGAGCAATAACTTACTTAGTTAGTGGGTGGAGATAGAAGTATGCACTCAACACATTACAAGTAGGGTTTTCAACCAAGTTAATCAGATGCAATGCGTGTATAAGTAAATGCCATTACATGACGTTATCTGATTCGTCGTGAGATAAAAAAAAATTGCATTCGCTTTAATCTAGGATGAAGAGATTAACGTCACACATTCAGGAATCAAAACCAAATTGGGCCTTGTGCAATAGAGAATACTCTTTTCCTGTGACTACCTTTGAACCACAACCCCCAACCTTGCCGCGACTTCCTCTCCTTTCACTTAGTTTGGCTAAGGGTGGGGAAATGACCATTTTAGCTATTTTTATCAAGGGAGTCTATGTTTGACCTGAGAATCCTAATCGTTACCCCTAGTGGGTTACAATGCAGATTAAGTCAGATGTTAAGCCCAGTTTGAGTTAGTTTATTGCTAGGGTTATCAACCAAGCTTAAACAATTCAAACATAATATTCATGAAACAACCATAACATGAAGTTTAGCTCCCATTACAACAAATCTAAACTCAACCACAAACTTTGTATACATACAAACAGCTAACTACTATCACAAGCCAATACATACCAAAGTCCCCAGATATTTTGAAATAATATCCCAAAATGGTGTAAAGCATTGATCATACTTATTTGTTTAAATACTCACTATGGAAGACTCGGGTTGTCGACGATCTGATCACCCTATATACATAAAATCTAAATTTAGTTTTCGTAATAGTTTCAAAAACATTAGGGTTTGATCTAAAACAGTTATATATATATATATATTTATAACGAGTTAAGTTATTAATTATTGATAATATACGTAATTTATACTATTACGTATTATTTATCATTTCAATTGCATCGAAACATACTTTTAATTTAATTAGCTTACATTTCAATTATATTAGAGTTATAGTAGTACGTAAACTAGTATATTGTAGAGATATAGGTTATATTACCTAGGTTTATCCCATTTTTATAAAAATAATGTTGTTAGGCTCGTACAGACCTTGCAACAAGTGCTACGAGTCCTATTTCTAAAATGACTTTTAACGGGTAGTTTAAGTTTTTAATACAATTAGACGTATCTACATAAATATTATTGTATTATACGTATTTTATGTTATTAAATTGTATTTTACCTAATTTGTCAATATAACCCATAATATAGATATTATCTAACCTTAGTACCCTTATAACGAATCTCGGTTAGTAAAATATCATAATTAAATTAAAAATTCACTTTTTTATCTAATCTAATTAGTATACCTGTACATAGTTTTTATTCAACTATTTATTACATTTTAACCTATTATTATTAAAAATACATCTTGATTTGAAATTTAAGTCATTTTACTATGTAAATTCGTAATAAATAGTTCAGCTCACCAAATATTCCCCCTATAATTTTGATAGACTCCTAAAAATATGGGAAACTCAGCTAGTACTTAGTTTCAAGTTTTCAATCTATTGCCTATATATTCGTATTTATGATTTTACCCTTGAATTATCCTAAATTACCCCATTATAGTCCTTTTTGCACCAAATTAATTCCAACCTATCCTAACATTATTTTTATTCACTAGAAATCAGTACATGTCCATTTCATCATTTAATTTCATAATTTCCTATTTATTTTACAATTTTACCCTATTTTTAAGCTATTTTTAGGCCAAAAAATACAATAATATTAAAAATACTCAAATAAAATATCTGGCTACATAGCAATTAAATATATATTATAAAAATCCTACACAAAAATTTTGAACTAGAAACTACATCATTTTTTATATTTATTTTGAATTTCAAATTTTGAGTGAACTATACATTTGTTAAGTACATATATTAAATATTCCTAATTTTTTTAAAAATAAATTTACGAAATAAAAGTAAATCTAAAATAACCTAGAAATTAATTTTTCCATGTTTTTCCTAATTAATTTAATAATTTTTCAAAAATAGAGAAAAACAGGGCAACAACTCGAAACATAAGTTCATTAGAGCTCCGATCACCGTTGGCTGGAGAAGGGTTGTCGACTGGCCTGGGCGGTGGTTGGTTTGCTAAGTGGTGGAGGGGCTTTATGTCAAGTCATCGAATGGTCCAGGAATCGTCCTAGCTTGGTTCAGGAACCGTCCTAGCTTGGTTCAGGAACCGTCCTAGCTTGGTTCAGGAACCGTCCTAGCTCGATCTAGGAACCATCCTAGCTCGGTCTTTACTCTGTTTTTGTTTTAATTTTTTCTATTTTCCTTTGATTTTTTTCTTATTTTTCCTTTCTATAATTTGGGTTCCTAAACTTGTATAGTATATTATGTTATATTATTTTCTTTTGTTGCCGAATTAACTTATCTCTAAATCCCCATCGTATTCCGAGCTCAGTTTTAGGGGTTTTGATCATTTTTACACTATATTAAGTAATCATACTTTTAGGGGCTAAATCGAGAATTTGGGTAATTATTTTCCAAATCTAATTCCACCACATCACTTCAACTAACTTTTCTATTTTAGTCGTAAAGTTTGGATTCAATAGTATAACTTTTCCCAAGAACCCTGAATTTAGGTACAATCACCCTAAACTCAACTTTAGAGTCTCATGGAGAGCAAATTCTCATTACCTTGATTACATTCTTGATATTTTATTATATTTTTTACTTCCAAGCATATGGGGATCCCTCAATTAGAGTTATCATGTTTTTCATAAATTTCTAGCCCACCCGATCTACTTTCCTAAATGGCATAGATTAGTTATTGATCCTAATCATATAAGGACAAGACTTTCTCCTAATACTCAAATGTTCATGTCTTGATTGCTGATTTTTGGGATATCATACCCCCTATATCTTAAATCTCTTTTATATTGACCTTAGTCATGTATTTAAAACAGAACATTACAGTACTTAGGTAAAATTCCAAAAACCATTTAATAAGTAAAATGAAGATTTGCTAATCGTAAGTCCTTTGTAAAAATTATTCGTTCAAACTTCAATAATTAGTTTTGTCTCATTAATATTAATTAAGAATCTTACAACTCAATACTACTATGACCCAAGCACTTTTTGAAGGCATGATCAATATCTTAATTGGGATCCCCATGACAAGAAGGATTAGATACAATATTCCTCTTCCTTAAACATTTTATAGTTAAATACCATTCAAATAGACTTGCCATAAAATAGGGTTGTTTATCAAATTTAACTAAATCAAATAAGATTGAAACGTAAAATATGGTTCATTTATATTTCAATTTCATTCATAGTTCAATTTAGGGAAATGATTCACATTTTGGTTTATGGGTTTAAGTTGAGTAGAAACACTTGAACCAAAACCAAAACCAAAACCGAACTACTTTAGTTTTCAACATTTCATTGATTTTTTTATGTGAATCCTAAAACCGTTTTTTTCTTTTCTATTTCAACTCTTTATGTTTGCAAACACTTGTAAATAATGGCATTTTTGTGTGTGTTAAGATTTCCATAAAGAAATGACATATGGCACCAATTCATTGATCTATGTGATTATATGACATAAATAATATGATAAAATATAAGATAAATAAATAAACTTTTAAACATAAAAAACATAGGAAAATATATTTTTTTTAATTTACAATTAACCACATTTTGAGAGGCGGGTCATGACTCATAATCTAAAGTGGGTCATTAGACCCTCCACCTCAAAATTATAAAGGAAAAAAGAAAGAATATCAATAAGGCATCTTGCTTTATATATATATATATATATATATATATTTCAACTATAATTAATCTTTAGATAGCTATTCACCACTAGTGAAGGGTGGAATGACATACTTACACTTAACATAGTCATTCTATTCACCAATGATTAAGGGATAGCAGGAACATTTTTCCATTTTCATCTTTTTTATTTTTTAGATTTTCATTTTTTATTGATTTGCTTAATTTAAATGATTATATTATTTAATTAAATTAATTGTGTAGACCAATTAGAGGTCACCTCCTATAATTTCTTATTGGAAAAGTTACTGTTGTATGCAAATGTTTGCAATCATTGAGGATTTAGATAAAACATAAAGTTTAAGACTGAAATAGAAAACTTATGAAATGTTGAACATTAAAATGCACTTTTCCAAAAAATAAAATATAACAACATTTATTAGTTTTAAGACCTATTGACATTTCATTCTAACCTCATTTATCTTTCTTTTTTTTTCCTTTCATTTCTAATCTCACTCTCAACATCTATAGTGCAATCCTTTTTTCTTTTCTCTCTTATCTCTCAAGTAGATTTACATACCTTTATCACTTAAAATGCAATATCACCATAATATAATATTATATAACTTAAATTTTTGCATAATATTCTTTTGGTATCTTATGTTGTGTAAAATTTACGGGACTTGAGTAGATAAAATGTTTTGTTCAATATTTGGTTTGTAGTTTGAGCTTAGTTACTGAATAAAAAAAAGGTCTTAAGAACTAGACAAAATACTCAAAATTTGTTTTATTTGGAATATGGTACAAAAGTTAACTTCATTGGACAAAAACACAAGTATTGATGATTAAATGTAATTATATAAATATTAGATGTTATTGAGAGTATAAATATTAGATAATTTTTAAAATTTATACTTTTTAAATAATATAAAAATATTAATAAATAAATATTAGATAATATCGAGGGTATGAATATTAAAAAATAATATTAAGTTCAATACTCGTATATACCAAATAAGAGACATCATAAAAATTTTTATCTAATACTATACAAACCAAATATAATATAATAATATTGTACTATCTTCTATTCTTTATACTTGTACTATTTAATTCTCCTTATTCTATCTAGTTTTATCAACTAAACGCGACCTTAATTTGAACATTAATATGTATTTGGGAAACTCTAATATCTATTTATATTATCGGATAAAATGAAGTGTTTTAAAAGCGGCTCAAATCAAATCACATTTGGAGTAGTTTGATTGAGAACCCTAGACCGTTAAAAGTGCTTGGTCCATTAGAGATTCGAGATGAATTGTTTAAACATGGTATAACTTGATTTGGCCTGACCGAATTGAACGGTAAACATCCTTACCATATGAAGATTGACTTTCAGAAGCCATTCAAGTAGGTCACGACATGATTGCTTTTGAATCTGGTGATGGATAACACCTAAAAGCTGGTTTCATTCTACAAGTTTTTCATGCGACCATCGTGACATTGAATGCTTATCTAAGAAGTTAACTTAAAACGTACCACTTAGATGAGAGTTTTAAATTTTTGGAACGCAAGAACCACCTATCACATTAAGGATTTGTTTGGAGCCAAAAGATAATAATAATAAAGCTGATAGGATACAGGATGTGCATGATAGTGGACTTTACCCTCCACATTTCCTTCGTAGTGTCGATCACCAAAGTTACTGGAGCATAGTATAACCTCTTAAAATTATCTTATAAAACTATCATCGTTTTGAAATTACTAGCTATAATTCCACTGTATCAACTTGCCGTTAAATCCTTTATATGAACTCTCCACACAAAATATTGTGTTCTCAGGATGATGTAATTTTCTTCCGCGCCTGAAAAGATGTCGATTTTCGTGTGTACAATATTAGAAGTGATGCAGGAAATATAATACATTCATAGAAAAAGCATATATTTAGCTCTTAAAGTTTACCAACATATTCTATTTGTGCTCCCAATGTCTTTAACTTTTTAAAAAAAGTGGGGTTTTCATCAACTTCATTAAATTTTTCTATTCACTTAACACATGTTAAATTATGATTGATCCACAAGAATTGATTTACTATAATGAATATATCAAATATATTCAATTAGATAATATAATAACGAAATAATATTAGATATACTTATTTACCTAATATAATAACAAACAATATTTAGTATATTTAATTAATGAATAGTATTACATATGTTTTACTACAAAATATAATAAAAATTGTAGAATATTAGAAAAATAAAAAGAAAAAGGGCTGTGAAAAATTATACAGACACCAATCACATTGATTGGACACTCTAAAGACAATTAGAAGTTAACATATGTCTAAGACCCATTGAAAATTTAATAAAGTTGATGAAAATCGTATACTTGTAAAAGATAGTGAACATCAAGGAATAGGACTCTAAAGACAGGGGGAAAAAAATGATTACTTAAATAGAAAAGTAAGCAAATTGTTAGAGATTGAATATGTTATTTTATATAGTCATAAGATAATAGGTTAAAAATTGCTTGTCAATATTTTTAAAAAAAAAAAAAAACAAGAAGCATTTTTTTTAGGAAATTTAGGAAAATTATAAAAAATCCTTCTAAACTTTGACTTATATATGAATTGATCTCCTATCAAAATGTGATTTAAAATCCCTTAAATTTTAATCAATTGATGACATAAATGATATTTCATTTTTTAGTTAGAAAAAATCATACTATCATCATAGTTTAAGATATCTTAAAGCATCTTTTGATAAGTTTAAAGGGTATGTATACTAACATATAAGTTTAAGAGGGTTATTTTTAATTTACGAGGGTTGTTTGTTAATTTATCAAAATTTAGAAAGTCGATGATACTTAAGTCAAAGTTTCGGGAGTTTATTCACATTCTTTTTCTTTTTTTTCCCCTTGATTCAAATTATTAAATTGCAAAAGAAATTTTAAAATAACTCAAACGATGCCTTATATGTTACCATATCATTGACGTAGTTTGTTATAAGGGGAAAATCGTTCATAACCGTTTAGTATAAAAGTAATGACACAAAACTAATCATCTGAAGGAGCAAGAATCATTTGTCAATAGTAATCATATAAAACATGAAGAATCGGAGAATCTAGTTATGCGCACATATAAATTCCAAGTGCATCCACTCCCGTCTAACGATGCGCAACGTATATGCATTCTCCACAATCATGGGCAAAACACGAGGGGTTACACTAAAATCCCTAGATACACAAGATGACAACACCGACCAGACTTCACTTTGCATTTTCCAACGGTTGGTACTTGTAGTGTTGGTTGGAAATTTATAAGAGCTAAACCTATGGTCTCCCATTTCTTTTACAGGAAATTCCAAGAGCGCAACAAAACTTGAAAACAACGAAGGACCACAAAGACAATGTTTTGGAGATAATAATAGTAATTGATCATAGGGAGGTAAGCTTAGTGCATGCCCATGCATCAACATCCACTTTCGCAGTCAAGGAGATACTCACTCCAAGCTTACCAATTAATTAAATTTACCAACGCTTAACTCTAATTGAGAAGGAGAGTATGTTTAGTGGAATCCCAACCTATCCAACTCCGATAAAATGGGGACACTGATCACCTACGTATTCCAAAGTATGCTTGAAAGAACCCAGCGAAAAAGAGTTGATGTAAGAGTGAGGTTCGTGTAAGTAGCAGGGTCATATGGTCATATGTATTACGGTCCAAGACTTTCTTTAGTACAAAACAAACCGTGCGACGCTTACTATCCTGTTTCTACAATAATAAGCAAGCCTAACTTGCACGCAATGTTAACCAATAAGGCTTAAATCTGTAAGCAACACAACTAAGGAAGAAAGCCAACAGATTATAACAGACACAATCACGAATGGAAAAATGAATAGTATACTTTTATTAATTCTGACAGTAATACAAGGCTGCAATATATATGCACGGAGGTACAGTATATGTAACAGGTGCCATTGGTCGTGATCAACCAATATGGTGAGTAAAAGCTTCAATCCAAAAAAATACTCATACCCCCGTAAAGAGTTTTACGAACATTATATGCACGAAGGTACAGTATATGTAACAAGTACCGTTGATCGTGATCAACCAATGTGGTGAATAAAAACTTCAATTTAGAAAAGTACTCACACCACCGTAAAAAGTTTTATGAATATTATTGGATCTGGTAAAAGAAGACATTAAAACTGGTGAAATTGTACCACTTTTTAAAAGTGGAAATTTTTAATAATAGTAAAGTCCTAACTACACAAAAATAAAGTCCTCCATTATATTACAATATATATATATAAAAGAATTCTCTCTTGTTAGTATAAATAACTTACAAAAAGGAACCTTACAATATGCAAGGTCGACTATTTTTGGCAGCAATGGTGAAAAAAAAATCATGGAAACTATGGCAACTGGACCGATCCATTTCCTTCGAAGTCCCCCATGTGCGCGTAAAACATCTTTTTGACATTTCTTGCTTAATTATTCGTCATAATCAAAATCTTATAATAGAACATAATGAGATTAAAATTAAAGATTTCCTAATGATATTCAGTTGCTAGTGACTATCAAAGGTTGGGGTCACAATCGATAATCATACACGAGTTTGCTGTCACGCAATTGGGAATTCTATCTTAATGAAACTTGATCGCACTTAGGACACCTAATTTCTCCGTGCATTTGTTAGGTGGGGTTCAACTGCAACGCTAAAAGTATTCAAATTCAAGTTTTAGACACGCATACTTCAGTTTTACTCGTTAGGTGGGGTCTATAGACGACATATCTTCAAGACCAAAAAAATTATTTACCATTATTTTACATATCGTGCCGTACATTTTGTCACACTTGCATGAAAATGACATAGAACTTTCTACGGCAGTTGAACTATAAAATATATATATATATATAAATTTGCCATCATGCAAAAGTTTGAATTTGCTTCTCATTTAAACGCACTTTCATTTTCTTGTAATTGCCTTTACCCACCAAAAACTTTAAATCTCCACCCATCTTCTTCTTTAAATTTTCATCATAACGTCAATGCTAGTCTACATCGACTACCGGGGGTAAGTTTTCAAATATAAGATAGGAATTTTAAATAATATTAATATAATCATGTTTTAGTTAGCGAATTTAGTTACATGCATGTATGAGATTATACGAATTTAATGTAATTTTGGTAAAGATAAGCTCCATCCTACCGGGATATCATGGAGCTACTTACTTATATGTTATATTGAAATTTAAGCTTCAGTTGGCCTAAATAAATCTAGAAGATAATGCATGAAAGTATGATTAGTGTCTTAATTATAGGAAAGTTGTGGATTTATAAAAGGGTTAAACCAAGCGGCGACAGAGAAATAAATTCATTGTGAATTAAATTTTGATTATTCCACATGGCATTACTCGAGCTAAAATGATTTCATAGCAGAATTGTTATTCCAATGCAAACAACAACTTTGTTTAGGTTTACGGAGACTTAAAGATCGAGCTTATTTCTAAAAGGTTGTTAGTAGTTTTCTTATGCCTTATCTAAATTATTAAACTAGTATTATCCTTGTAGAGGGTCATAATGAATTTAGGATTTCATTTAGTAACTACATGAATTTGACTTTTTAGGCTAAGTGATAAAATACAAAGATTTCAATTTATAAATTTAGAATGATTTAGAAAAATTTGATATAATAAATATGGAATAGTATCATTTAACCAATCCATTTACTCTCAATTTTTCTTAAGGAAACTTAAGCACCTAGAAAAGCTGTCTATAGGTTTAGATATGATAGGAGCTAATAAAGGAATCCATTAATAAGATGGCTCGTTTCGATCATCAATAATCAATGTTATTCAACAAACACCATTATTGGCCTAACTTTATAAATACTTCGACGCTCATACTCATTTAGGATAAGGTAAAACTTGTGAGAAATACTGACGTATTGTCATATTGCAATCAATCATAAACTCACCACCTCTTATTCAAAATAGTTGAATTGATGTTTTATAACTTTTTTATCTATCACACATGTATTTGAAACTTTATGAAATTGTTTACTTCTCCTCCCTACCTTACCTCTTTTCATTCAAGTTATCTCTTACTTATCATTCCAAATCACTCCTCTAAAGTCAAATGTAGTATGAAAGTACACAAAATCACTACAACCAAATATCCTCATTTACTATCCTCACCCTTTTTGCCTTTTTAATCTGACTCTCCACTCACAATTTTGTGTTTTGATATGGTGTAATTCCAGTTTCAGAGAAAAGGATAATTTATATCGTTTTGTATCATTCGTGGGTTTAAGGAAACATGATATGAGATGCGACGTATCCATGATTTGTCTGAAACAACTACATAGCAAAAAGTAAAACGATATAATTTCTGAAACATAGTGGTTACACACGTATATGAAGCCACAAGAATATGACTTTCATCCATCGGATCACGTTGTATATATGAACATACTCCCCGATCAAGGGCAAGGCACGACGGGTTACATAACAATCGTAAATACACAAGATAACAACACCGACTTCACTTTGCATCTTCCAAATGGTTGGTGCTTGCAGAGATGTTGGTTGCGGATCAACAAGCTCAACTGAACTAGAAGACACAAAAGGACCACAAAGACTAAGTTTAGGACATAGTAATAAGAATAATATTCCTTCATACGGAGATAAGCTTAGTGCACGCCCATGCATCCACTGCTTCTTTCACAGTTAGGTAGATTCCTCCTCCAAGTTTGTCAATAAAATTAGCAACCCTTAACTTGTGAACAACTTGCCACTTTGGATCGGCAACAGCTAGCTGTGACAGAGAGTATTAGTTGCAACTTGCCAACATTAACCGGAAGTTACATGTTGCCGTTTAGAGATAGAGAGATTTATTATTATTATTTTCCAACAACTACATGATACAACTTGTTGGGCTCGACACGCTCGAAAACCACCAAATTAATTCAGCGTGGCACTCCTCGTGTCATGCGATGCAACGATTTTGGTTAATTGTCTTACCTCTACACCGTGTGTCAGCAGACACTTCTGGAGTTCTTCAAGGGAAGCGATTCCGGATGTGTCGATGCTATGCAAATCTGATTAATTTGTAAGAAGAACCAATTACTCATTTGCAATGTTCAATATTACAATTTAACTTTATTACCTTAAACTGGAGGACAATTTTCACTTCACGATCCTAGGGAATCTTAAGTTGTTACCCTTGCTTCTTACCTGACATATCGAGAATGACAAGACGAATGGCCTGGTAACTGCTAATTGAAGAGCCCTCCACTTCTTTTCGAGTAACACACTGAACAATCCTAAATAAAGCACCAAGAAATTATATAATCGCATGCATTGTTCATGGAAAATGTTGTTCAAAAACTGAAAAAAGGTGCCTCACAATGTTTACCGAATGATGTGTTTCAATATATTTTTCTCCAAGTGCTAGTAGTTTTATAGGTTGTTAAAATTTCATGGGGATAATTGGTTTAGATTTGGTTTTCCATGTGCATTTCTTAACAAACATTCCTTTTTTGCATAGAATGTTATTGTGCTATAAAAGATTATTTGTGTAGCTAATTATTCTACCTTTCCCTGACCAAACTGGCATTAGCAAAGCAAAGCAAAGAAGATTTGATCCCGATAATCAATACTCCTGGATTCCTGACAGCCATCGGGTACTGATCAACACTGCAGAATGCATCAGTCCCGGGTACCCTACCCATTTTTTCGATTCCTGGGCGAATGGAGATTAGTATGATCTTTGCAAATGACACCATCACCTGGAAATTTGGAACAGAAAGTAGCAAATATTTAAGGAAAACTTTGTATTATAGGTCAAATCGTATCCTGACAGGGTTTGTTATTCTTAGTAAAAGGTAACCTTTTCTATGTTAGTTCCCGGAAGGAACGGTTAGAAAGGTAACCAATGCAAACCAGGGACAGAACAAGTTCAAGGTATATACAAATCCTATATGTTGGTCATATTACCGCAACCAGCAGACCGATTTCCACAGAAGTAAACAGAACACCAAAAAACGCTCCAATGCAAGCCAGGAAATCTAATTTGTCAACCCTCCAGATGTTGTAAGCTTCTCGATAGTCGACGAGTCCTGGAAGTGCTGCGAGGATGATGGATGCAAGGATTGTAGTTGGAGTATAGTACAGAAGCTTTGTGAAAAACTGTAATGCCACTAGAACCGTTATGGCCATTACTACATTTGACACTGGAGTCTTACAACCAGCACTGAAGTTAACCGCAGTGCGTGAAAATGAACCTGCAAATATCATCACTTTCTGATGTTAGTTGCCGTCGATGTTAAAAGACGGTACCAAAGTGTCGATCTTTTGTCCATCTTTAGTCCAAGGAAGACAGGCTTACCAGTTGCAACATAACATGAGGTTAAAGATCCTAGAATGTTCATGAAGCCCATGGCCACCATTTCCTTATTGCCATCTAAATGGTAACCCCTTAAGGATGCAAATGAACGACCAACTGCAATGGCTTCCTGTAATTGGCTAAATTAAAAATTTTCACAAGGTCACAAGATGGTCTAGTTGGGGAAAATGCATTAATAGATGCTCACGGTGAGCGCAACTGCTCCAACAATAAGGCCAATTTTAGCAACTTGACCAAGGTGTGGGCTGTCAAGCTGCAGCAGATGTGCTGAACTTGGATTTAGGCCTCCTTTGATATGCTTAATGATCTGAACTCCATGCTTATCCACCCTTGTGAAGTACACTAGGAGTGTTGCTAAAATAGCAGATAGTAATGGTGCAATAGCTGGCAACCAGAAGAATTTCTTGTTCCTTCTGCCCTGAAAAGAGCCAAAAGCTCAAAGTGAGAATTGAAACATTTCTAGTAACCACAAGTTGCACAAAGAAGAAATCAAGTAAGAGTAGTTCAGTTTCTTTGCTTACTATAATCCTCGCTATAAGCATGAAACATAGGAATGAACCTCCTACAGCAGCATTATAAGGACTCCACTGCAATCATCAAGAAGACAAATGAATGAACAGCCAGAGAAAAATTACCGAGGTGTTACAAAACGAGTGTTTTCATGGATGCAAGAATTATCTTATATATTTAGTAGATGATATGCAAATGGGAGATGGGGTTATACAGGATCATGAAGTGCTTTCCATACAGCTTCACCAACAGAAATAACATCGGTGTTGTTCGTGAAATGAGTAAGCCCAAGAAGCCCTTTAAGTTGCTGAAAGCTGATAACGATGGCCGCACCGGCCATGAAACCAACTATAGCTGCATGTGATAAGAAATCCACCAGGAATCCCAGCCTGCGCAACTCCATTGAAATGGGGATAGCAAAATGATGAGTTTTATCCTACTAGTTGGCCATGTAAATAGATTGTAACAAAAATATGTGTCATGAAGAACAAGGACAGTCACCTAAATATTCCAAAAGTTGCTTGAAATAACCCGGCCAAAAGAGTTGCAGTAAGAATAAGGCTTGTGTAAGTAGCAGGATCAGCCGCTGGGTCAACTATGTTCGGCATCATCGACGAAAAAATCATGGAAGGCACAGCAACGGGACCAATTCCCAGTTCTTTCGAAGTCCCCATGACCGCGTAGACGAGTGGTGGAACAACGCTTGTGTCTAACCAAAAGTAAACGTATCCAGTTATTTAACTTTTGAGGATTCTTCTGAAAAAATATATTTTTTTTAAATATATGTTATAATCAATGATACCATAATAATAGGTAATGCATGTAACTGATAGTGGATGGCAGTGTTTGACAGAATAGAAAATGGAAAAAAATTAATTTTCCATTTTATAAGAAGAAATTGTTTTCCTCATTTTCTAGTATTACATTTCATGATTGTTAATCACCATTACTAATATCCACTATCATCATTGCCTTCATCGCTGCTTTCTTACAACTCGTAGGGTTATATCTAATAAATATCAAAGTTTTGGTTATAAAAAATGTCAAAAGTGCCAAAGAGATATTTTAGCAGAACAAGAACATCCTTAGTTTTAATTGCTGAGTAAGTATGGCCAACTCACATAGACCATACTGAGGATCGAGCTTGGCTAGGGTAGCATATCCGATGCCCTGCATAACAAAACGGCATGATTAAACAACAAAACGAAATTGAGAAAGCAAAATTGGAAATGGTTGATGTCCATCCAGTCAAGCGCCATTACCTGTGGAATGCAAAGACTTGCAAGAGTAAGACCACCCATCAAGTCATTCTTGAAGAAAGCTAAACTGTAACTTTGGCACCATTGAAGTGCAGGAAACAGTGCCTTCAAAGCGGAAATCACCCGTCCCCGTGCCGGTTGATTCCTGAATGATGACAAGCTGTTTCCACCAAGCATGGCAATCTCCTTCACAAAATCTAGGACTTCACTCCAGATTCCTGGTGGATTTGGAGCGTTCACCACCCATTTAGTCCTTTCGGCACGGTTCTTCCTCTCGAGTTCGAGCATTTCATCATCTACTCTCGTCCCCTCTGCAAATGGATAAGCCATGTTGGATTGAAGTGTTTGGGAGAACATGGTGGAGACCTCAGTCTCCCTATCTCTGGATGTATTATTGTCGATAACCATTTGTGCTACGGATTTTGTAGCACGCACGTTTCAGTGGTTGAAGCTTAGAGAGGTCTAAGCATGCGAGAATTTAGATAGATCTTTCGGAATTCTCAGAATGATTCAGATGATCAGTTGTCAAGTGGTACGCACTTTATTAGCTTTTAGTCATGTCTCCCATGGGTGTGGGTGGCGTTGCTATATGTACTGCACTGACATGTTGGAGTGGGTAGTACTAGCAGTAGTGCTTCAACCTCTCCGACTTGCCAATCATAGGCCGAGTGGACAAATCAAACTAAAATTCTCTTCCCAACAGGAAAACCTTTTAAAAATATTGAACTCTACGCCAAGAATTGAATTAGTAGTAGTGTATAAATATTAATGAATTTTTAATAAATTATGAAAAAAAAATATTTTTTTATAATATTATCCTCTAAATACTTTAAACACAGATTCCCATTTGATGCCTCAATAGTATCTCAATTAATAATATTTAAACATGAGATCAATGGAGATAATAATTATTTGTTATATCTATCTAATAAATATTGGATTATAATTGGTTGAAAACATATTGATCTGGATAAGCACCACTCTACCTAATAAGTCCAACTAGGGTTGAAGAAAGATTTATTGGTGCTAAGATCTCCTGTGCTTTCATACTTGTTGGGTAAACATCAGTAATACTTTGACAAATATTAATGATAGCCAATTGATATTTTTGTATGTTTAAATTTCATTAATATTTGCCTAATATTCATCAAAATACCTGTTTGGTGAGGCTTTTTTTCGGTTAGGTTACATGTCATTCTATATACACGTATAAGCCACGTAGTGGGACAGAATAAGTCCATATAAATGATTTCTAATTCAAAACAATTTGACGGTTAATTCACTAAAAGGAAATAAAGCAATTAAGTTGCTTAGCGAAATATGGTTTGGTTAACAGAAAGTAAATGCAACTTTTGGTTTTTTCGGTCATGATGAACTAAACATCGATCTTTTAGTAAAATTTTTTAATAGTTTTGTCATGGCATAGAAATTCCACATTTAATTTTAGAAAGCAATCGAAGAAATTAAATTTAAAAAAGAAATGGCCAATTTTCTAATCACAAGTGGCAAACGGAGCAAAATAAGGTCCTGAATTATAGAAGAAAGAAGAATGTGGTTCTAGTAGTTCATGAGATGTTTAGAGGTGTTTTGAGATATTACTTTGGTAGAGTTCCATATTTTGGAAGGCAGTTTAGCCTATGACTAAGTTTCTAATTTCAAGATTTACTTTCCAGTTCATAGAATTTTTTTTTCCTATTTTGATTAGGTATTTTCTTACCTTATTAAATTTAGTATATCTTCTCTTTAGAGTCATAGAAATGATTATAGATTATATTGAATCTTTAGAATTAAGGTAATTAGACATTTCCTTTCTAAAATTATTTCCTTCTATTTTAAGTATTCTAGATAGTTTGCAGGTTATAAATAGACAATCTTGAATATAATTCATAATAATATGAAAATTTGATCAGTTTAATGAATGTTGTCTTGTTCGTTTTTAGAGAAGTTCTTTTCTTCTATATTGAATAATAACTATTGAGCTTATCAATCGAGATGTTCTTTGATTGTTGCGATCTTTTGATTAGATTATATGTAAGTAATACTATGTAATCTAATTGCAACCTTTGATTCTTACAAATCGCAAGTCATACCAATAGGATTTTAAAAACCCCAGTTCAATTATTAAACTAATTTCTTTAATTTGTTAATTGTCCATGTCCATTCTATTTCTTGTTCCATAAATATAAAAACCCACAAAATATTCCTTTTCTATATATAGTCTTATAAACATACTAAAATGATGATATTTTTATCATATGTTGTGCATAGACATTATGTTTGTATTATATTAAGAGATTCTAGGTACATGCTTTTTAGTATTACATATTGTTGTTTGCATACTTCATTGAGGAGTTGTTAATATGTCGGAGGAGAGTGTTAATAATATTGGAATGGAAGGCAAATAATTCCAAGAGAAGATTCATGACTTTAGAGCAGTAGATGAATGGGGTGTAAGAGTCATTAAGAATTATTATGGAGAGGATGGATATATAGATAAGGAAGCTAGCGCTAATGGCAAAAAGAGTCATAGTAAGGCTGGTTGAAGTAGGGCTAACTCGAGAGAGGGATCTAGCCAGTTGGTCACTAACATAGGTATAGCTTACACAAGGTATTTACCACTTCCCCGCTTTGAGCTATCTAATTATAAGTCTAATAAATATCAACCTATGATGAAATTTTCCAAAATAGCTTTGACAAAATAAACTTATAGCTCAAATAATTAAGAAAATTATGTTTTATAATCATTTGTAGTATAAAATCTCAATTTAAACAAAGAATTCTAAAAGTAAATTGATTTAAGAGAAAATAGAGTTATTACTAAAAGATTTATAAAAGATCATAGGTTATTAGAGCATAATATCAGTATCTATTATTGAAAACTAAAAGGACACTATTAGATATCTTATTTGTTTCCATACAAACAAGTGACTCCAACAAATAATTAAGAACACAATCTATTAGTCTTGAATCCCACTCCTTGACCTCATTCTCTAGTCTTCTTAAGATTTAGTGTAATATTGGTGACTTTATGAGAAACCCAAAAAACAATTATATAGGGATAAGCAATAACTTGCTTAGTAAGTTATGTGAGACAATAGCACATATCAAAAATAGAATAAACAACGTTTTAAGCAAGATTAATTAGATGTGATGTATGTTTAAGTAAATGTCATCAGACAACATTGACTGATCATTGTAAGATTAGAGGAATTATACTCACTCTAATTCAGGTTTTAAGGAGTTTCATTCTACGCATTTTGCAAATCAGAACCAAACTGAGGCTTATGCAATGAAGAAACACAGTCCACCCTATATTGTACTCTGAACCATAGTCCATAACCTTATTGCGACCTCTTTTCTTATCACCTGATTCGATTAAGGGTGGGGAAATGACCATTTTTGTTATCCTCATCAAAAGGTTTATATTTGGCTCGAGAATCCCAATCATTTACCCTAATAGGTTGTGATGCAATTCGGATTAGAAGTTAGGTTAAGTTTAAATTAGTTTGCCTCTTAAGGTGATTAAGTAATTTTCACACAATTCAATCAATGCAATACCATAAAGTAACCGATATTTAAAATCTAGCACTCCATAATAGCAATGCAATATCTAAGCATGTACGCTATACATATACAGGCTAATAACTTATATTCACAAACAAGACACATACTAAAGTCTCCAAGTATATTTAAGCAATACTTTAAAGTATGGTGAAGTACTAATCCCACTTACCTAGAGCTCATTCGCTTACTAACTTGGTTGTTCGCTTATCATTGTGAGTAATCCCTTGATATTTATCTTCATGTAATACTTTATTCTAAGGAAATATTGCTAATTTACTTGTTTATAATAGAATTAGGTTAATTAGTCAGCGATTCATTAGCCTATACGTTAAGTATTAGAAGTTTAGAATAGTATTATAAGTTTATGTTTATTTTTGAACTATCTCCTAAGTTAAGATATCTTTGAAATATTTACTAGAAAAGCTTTTAAGATATCCTCTACTTTACTTAGGTATGGAAGTTCGTTACACAATTCATCTTCTACATCAATCTCTAAGGTTAGTGAATCTCCAAGATTTTCAATTAGCAATGTCTGGGCTAAGTTTTGAGTTGAGTTATCCTTATAGTTCTTAAATTTAAAGCTTCTAAGTTATCTTTCGACTAAGTTGTTGTATTCGTAAGAATTTAAATTTCCTAATAGAAATCCTCTAAAATGTCATCGAAGTTTAATCAGCTTCATAATTTCAAGGAATCTACCCTTTGAACTTTTTCTCCGAAACCCACAATTTTGGAGTTCCTATAAATACTCCCTCTAACTTAGCCTTTGAAGTTCCTTTATTTCATTATTTGCTTATACTCTTGCCTTTGATTTACCTTCTAAGTGAATATCTAACAAATCAAGTGCTCCATAACTTCCCTTGAGATATCTTCTAACTCTGTTATAGAGTTTTTAATAAAATCATCCTCTAACTAATTCTTTACTTCCCTTATTTCTTCCTTCTATTCATCATTTTTGCTTCTAACCTACTCGTTGAGTATTAATCTAGTTCAAAACTCCATTCTAGAATTCGTTGAGTTATTATCTACCTTTACCTATTTTCCATATAATCACTTCATTGGCCCATTTACTTCTAACTCCATTCTAAACTAACTAAAACAACACTCTAATCTATACTTCTTAGCTTCATTACATTCAAATTTCTACTGTCTCATATCACTCACCAATTTCCCTAAATTTCATATTACCCAATTATTTATCTAAGTGGATTACACTTGATTTTATTAAGTTCTCTCCATAGAACCACTTACAGTAGCACCCAATCACTACAAAATACTTCAATAATCAATGGAGCTCAGAATCCAAATGGTCTTTAAGAAAGATATAGTAATTTTTATCAAAAAAACCATTTTAATCATGATTTAAGAATCAAGAATTCATAAAAATTATAGAAAATAATTTTGTAAAAAACTCTTCAAAGCACTTTAGTACAAACATTTGAAAGTATATAAAAAAATTTTACAATCAAAACTACTTCATTCAACTTATTTATTTCAACATAAAAAAGTGCTTAGTTTTGTCTATTTATTAAGCACATGTATTACAAAAACTAAATTTTTACAAATATATATATATATTTTCTAGGTTCTATACATGAAAATATGGAGAAATAAATTTTTGTACAATTTTTTTAGTAGTATTTATATTTTTAATAATTTAATAAAATTCGAACTAAAATACAACTCTTGCCAGAAACCTAAGCTCCGCCCACCAACAACCAATCCAAATATGTCGATCGGCCCAAACGATGGTTGTCACTTGGTGTTGGATGCCTGTCACCGGCACCTCTCTATCCATACATACTCTATCAAGCTCATATTACTCCATCAATCTTCAATTTATTTTTCTCTAACTTCTTATTTGTATATAAATCATAATTGAGAGCTTCAGGGAGTTTTTAAAATCTTTTGGGTGAGTTTGATATTTTTCCTCTCTCTCTTCTTTGATATTAATTTTATATATTACATGTTTTGATTTATTAAGGCACTCACACCTATCTTCCAAATTTCACATGCCCACTTCCACTTAATCCAATTGCCTTTGGTACTTTTTTATCATTTTCATTAATTTTATTAATTTCCTTAGATTAATTTAGCCTAAAACACAATTATTCAAGTGTTTTAGTTAATTATAGGGTTGTATTATTGTATAAAAATTACAATTGATGTGTATGTATATATTTATACACACACACTCTACATGTTATTTTAAGTCAGAAAATATTTTTGTTTTATATATATATATATATATATTATCTCTAATAGGTTATGCACTAATGGAACCCAATTGACGTATTTACGATAAATAAGATATATAGTTAAATTACACTATTTAGCTATATTATTATTATTATTATTATTATTATTATTATTATTATTATTATTATTATTATTATTATTATTATTATTATTATTATTATTATTATTATTATTATATTTTCAAAATTCGACCCTACAAGGTCTCTTCAACTAATATCTTGAGTGTATTCGTAAATTTTTAGGTCGTTTAGATTAATTTTAACAAAGTCCTAAATTATTTGTTCAAATAACTATGTGAAATTACAGAGCTCACAAATAATATTAAGGATGGTAGGAGAGGTGAGTAAGATAGGATTCATAAGGGTGTTAAAAAAAATAGATTTAAGATTTTTACTTTTATTAGAAGCAACAAAACTAAAGAATTTTTTTATTAGGCATCATAAATGGAGAAAGTATTCGATTATTGTGAGTTAGATAAGAGAACAAAGCTAAAGATGCCATTTTTAGTTTTCATAACTATGCTAGCCTTTAGTGGAATAAATTACAGGAAGAGAAGCATAAATCGATGAGGAAACAAAAATAAGGACATAGGCTTTGATGAAGAGATTGATTAGGGGATAGATTTGCTATTGACTATTCTAAAAAAAAAAATGTTGCTTGAGTAGCAATAGTTAAGACAAGGGCAAGAGGAGTATCGAAGAGTATGAAGAAGTATGTGAAGGAATTCAAAACTTTGTAGGCTAGATGTGAATTTAGGGAATTATTAAAGGAATCTATATCTTAATTCATTTGTAGACCTTGATTCAATATAGTTGATGTATTTGAACTATAATCATATCAAACCTTAGAGGATGTCATTAAATTAGAAAGTTAAGTTGGTTGATATTAGAGGTAGCAAGGATAAAAACTTTTAACATATAAAAGAAAAAAATCAAATGATGTGGAAAAGAAACCTGCCATCAAGAAAATAGAAGGAAAAGGGAGTTAAGACAAGGCATTTGAAGAAGAGAATTGGGAATAAGTACAATAAAAAAGAAGTAGGGAAGTTAAGTGTTTTTAGTGTCTATGTTATGGATATCCAGTACTATTATGTTCTAATAAGAGTTATAACAATGAAGGGATGAGAAATTAAAAGTAAAGAGGATGCAAAGGGTATAACCGATGATGTAGAGAGAAACATGAAGGAATTTGAAGGTGATAGTATATATCAAGCGTATGCAAATGAGTCCCTATATGCCATTCATTCTTAAGCATGATAAGATTATGAAAACACCTATTGAAACAAGGTAAAGAGAGAACTTATAATTCTTTACTACGTGCTTGGTCAATGAGGAGGTTTGTTCTTTTATCATTGGAAATTATAGTACCATAGCATATACAACATTTGTTCATGTAATGCGATTGAATTCAAACCTCATTCTTGTCACGCCTCGAAGTGGCAGGGTCATAACAGCTCCGTCGTGTAAGCCATTCTAAGATAGAAGTTAGCCTTATAACCGCTATCCTAGACTTGATCTACACAAGGCGTCCATGATTAACTCACTTTGAAGTAAACAGTTTGTAATTTAAATAAATCATTCACCTAAGAAAGTTAAAAAAAAAAAATATATATATATATACACTAAAATTCAGTTATTACAATTAACGTTTACAATATTTCACCGTAATATATTTCCTAGTTATTACGTTATTCAGAAATGAAAAATTCTAAAATAAAAGCTTAGACCTTAAAAATATATGTTTGTTCTGTAAATGTTTTTCCTCACTCCCCAGGATCTAGCAGTTGCTAACTTCAAAGTAGTTATATGCCACTTCTTAGCCAGCACTTGTACGACGTCTATAGGAATGTAAGCAACCACAGCTCAGTAAGTTAGGATGAAGGACTTAAAACTATACCATAAATATATCAAGGTTATCAACCAACTTATTAGGTACAATCATGTTCAAGTAAATGCCATTGCACAATCTTGTCCGGCCCGTCATGAGATTAAAGAAATTGCACCCGCTCTAATCTAGGTTGAGGAGTTACCGTTAATACAATAGCTCACAACCAAACTCAGGCTTGTACAATGAAGATACCGCTCCTCCTGTGACTACCTTTGAACCATTGATTTCACCCTCGCCATGACCTCCTCTCCTGTCACTTAGTTTGACTAAGGATAAAGAAGGGACTATTATGCAATCCTGCACTATCCTTTTCGAAGGGGTTAGTATTTGACCGGAGAATCCTAAGTTTCCCCTAATGGGTTATCATGCAGATCCAATTATGATTACGATTCAGATATTCGATTAGGTCCAGTTTAAGGTGATCAATTGTTTCATACAAATCATATAATACAAGCCAAAACAATAAACAGAATCATAACATCACTTATAATCAAGTACATGCACACAACCAACTATCTAACAAGCACAACTAAGTATAATCTCAATCCTCCAAAATACGGTAACGTTTTAATCCCAACTTACTTGGACTCCTCACTCACTCACTCAGGGCCATCGTTGATCATCCCTATAACACAAACGTGGTTTCAGTTTTTCATATAACTATTATAAGTTGGTTTTATCCTATAACACTTATTGTTATGTTTTGTTTAGGGTTTAATATATCTAGTTATCTAGGTTCTCAAATCTTTTACAATTATTTTAGGTTTGAGGTTAGGTTTGGGTTCAATTTCCGCATCGACTTCTAAATTAGGTTCTAGTTCGATTTCTAAGTACTATTTTATACACGAACCCTAGAAATTCATTTCAACTCATAATATGAAATTAATCACATTACTTCCAAATATCCTAAATACCATCGTTACCCCTAATCAGTATTTTATTCCATCCGGTACACTTAAATCCTTATTAGTATACTGAACTTACTCCTAATGTGAGAAATTTTTACATTTTTCATATAATTACATAAATTTAAGTTTTCTATCAGATTTATTATATATCCCTATTATTTTTATAATATCAATTTTTATTCTAATATCTTCTATTTATTATATTTCTAATAATTGTGAATTATGTACATTATTACTTATTATGTACATAATACACATCTAATATTTTTATCAATCTAATTACCATCTCCCAACATCAATTATCATTTCAAAATATCTAAATTCATCCTAAATCAGATTTTACACCTAATAACCCTAATTTACAAAATTAACTTAAAATTTACTATTTTTCCCTATTACTTATTTACTACATAATTAACCTAATAATTACATCTAACACCCTAAATGCTACAAGTATAATACTTCATCAAATTTCAACATCCTAAAACATATAATTATTCACTAAATTAGTAATTAACTATTTAATTACTTAATTAACCTTATATTAGCCAATTTATGCCTCATTTTAAGGCCTAAAAATTATCTAAAAATTTCAAAATTTTATTTTTGAAAACAGGCTTCATAATATTATTCTATATCATCTAAGTAGTCTACAAAAAAATTTTGAGCTCATAACTACACTTCTAAGGTCATTTATTTCTAAACCGAAACATTGCATGATTTCTTAAGGACCATATATTATGAAACATATTTTTATCAAAATAATATTTTTCTTAATAACTACATACAAAAATATTCCATAATACCAAAATTCATAATTTTATAAGAATATTTAATATTTTTACAAAATTACACAAAATCGGGTTAGAAATCGAACTCACCGATTTGGATGACTCCGGCCACCGTAGGTGGCCATGGGTGTGTCAGCCCACTTGGGTGTTGCCACTACCATGTGGTAGTGGTAGCTGTCCACCCTTAATTGCTCATCGAGTCTGGGTTCTCCTTATGTGCTCCAATTGTACAGATTTTTGCTAAATTTTTGTAAAACCTTAATTTTCTCTCAATTTTGCCTCTCTCTATTTTTATAAACTTCCTGATATCCAAAATGAGCTTCTAAAAATTTTTGAGTATTTATATAATTTTATGGAAATTATTGTGCATTAATTTGTTAGACAATTGTCTTATTCATTCTTTTTTATGATTTTTATTTATTTTCTTTAATTATTTAGTATTATTTTAGTACATTTCACGTATTTTAAGTAATTACGCGTATTTCTACCTACATGTAAATTCATATATAGTTCAAATAAATATTTCTAAATATTATTTAGGTCATTTTATGATTTTTAGTATACATATAATTTATCTCTAATGATTCGTTAATTATCGAAATGCATTTTACGCATTTTTGATAAATAACGAGTTATATACTTAAAATTTGAAATTTTTATATTCTTTTATTTTATTGCTTATTTTCTTAAATTCGAACTTATAGGATTATTTTACTATTATTTCTAACTTTACTTATAATTTAGGCTCAATCATATCTTTCAGCCTATCGAAACCCTAAGTGATTGATTGTAAGGCTTACAATTCTTAACCTTGTGTATTGCATTGGTTTAGAAAAAAGGGTGCAATATGTGCAACTAGATAGGTTAAGGTTCCTTTAACTACTAGTGAATATGAAGATGAGATAACATATTATATAGTAGTTATAGATATTACTCTAACTATTGGCAAATATGAAGATGAGATAACATGTTGTATAGTAGTTATAGACATTGCTATATCTTATTGGGTAAGCCATGTTTACATGATGATAGGTTTTTCTATGGTGGCTTTAAGAATGTTTACTATTTCAAGAAGGACTATAAGTAGATTACATTGCCTTGCCAATGAGACCAAAAGAAATTCAGAAAGATCAAATTGCTAAGGGAGAGTCGAAGTGGGGGTTAGTAGCTTTTTTTTTATGAAAGCCTTTTTACAAACCTAAGCAAAAGCATAATTTAAGGGCAAATCTTCACTAACTCTAAGGGGATGATGGATGTCAAATTTCCATATTGTATTTTGGCAAGCCATAGAAGAAATTAAATTTAAAAAGAACTGGTCAAGCATTTGATCATAAGTGGCAAGCGAAAGAATATAAAGTTCTAGATTATAGAAGGAGGTAAATTAGAAGTAAAGATGGTTCTATAGAATGCTTTATTCATAGAAGAAAGAAGAATGTGCATCTAGTAGTTTACCACAAAGGTGCTTTGGAACATTACTTTAATCGTCGCATAAAAAATAATAGCTTTCAATAGAGTATCATATTTTATAAGGCAATTTAACTTTTGATTGAAGTTTCTAATTTGAAGATTTACTTTCTAGTTCATAAAAGATCTTTTTTTTTTCACTAGATATTTTCTTATATTCTTCTTTTTAGAGTCTTAGGAATAATTATATATTATATGAATCTTCAGAACCTAAGTAATTAGAAAATTTCTTTTTGAAATTATTTCTTTATATTTTAAGTTAGTATTCTAGATAGTTTGTAGTCATGCCTATAGGAGGATTTCAAATCTCCTAGTTCAATTACCAAACTCATTTTTTTAATTCATTAATTGACCATGTCCATTTTATTTCTTTTTCCAAAAATATAAAAAAAAACCTACAAAAGTATTCCTTTTCTTTATCTACTTCTATAAAAATATGAAAAAGATTATATTTTTATTATTGCTATGTTGAGAATTTATTCCAAGATTGGAGCACATCATTTTATTTTCCAAAAAACTCTTGGCAATAGTTCTAATGGATTTTTTTTTTCTTTTTAGCTTTAAATATACATTCAATTTCAATCTAGTTTGAAAAATATATGGTAGATTCCTATGAAATTTGATCGAACTATGACTTCTAAAAGAATAAATCAAGTAGCGTAGCATACATAAAATACTATCATCACAATGAATGGAAAAAAACATATTTTATTGCAAAAGGTGCCTAATAGATGATTTTATATGTTTTCACCTAAGGATAAAACTCCCAAAGAGATACTGTACTTGATAATTTGGTGTGTCTATTAGGAAGTTAATAATTGTTTTATTGTTTTGTTTTTCTTTTAAGGTCTGCAATTTAATTTTGACCACATTTTATTGCTTAACAACTGATTAAGTCATAAAGAAATTAATATTTTATATTTTCAATTGAATTTTTTTTAATTAAAAGTTATCTTGTGTCAAAAATCTCAATTACGCATTAATTTTTCATATTCTTGTTTTTGTGAGCCTTCTTAAGTTGGATATGTTTACTCAAAAGGAAATGTGATATTGACACAAAAATAAAACCAACCAATGTAAGTTTTAAACAAGAAGGAATGTGGAAATCACAACTATAAATTAACAAGAGCCTCATAGGTTAAGTGCAAAATTCGAAATCAACGACAAGCATGTTTAGGGAAGTGATGATTCTGAAATGAATAATAAGATAGAAGTTTAAAGATAAAGGATGGAATGAGGAGTCTCATGAATTTGATAAGTTTGTTGGTGCAAGTTCCTATGCATTTAACTTAACCAACACTGAAACCATGCATTAAGGAGAGATTTAATAGATAGTATACATCACATGTTATATATGTGTGGTATGTAAATATCAACAAGATAATGATATATGTACTGTATATAAATTATATGTGATAATTGATTTAATAATAATTATTATTATCATTATAGTTTGTGTCAATATTTTATTGGTATTTATACATCAGATATACATAATATATGACATGTAATACTTATTGAATCTTTAGAAAGAAAGAAAGAAAGATTTACTATTATTTCACTCAAAATCCTCAACATACAAAACTAAATGAAAAACCTTCTTTCTCAACATAAGCTCACACCATCACAATCTTCGTTTTTCTCTCCTTTCCTTCACTTTCTAAGCTCTTTTTACCTTTTGTTTCTTCCAATTCTTTTAGATGAATTTTGAAGGAACACACCCTACAATTAGAGCCCATGCCATTCACATGGAAAATTAGATCGTTTCTAGCTCATCTAAGTGGTATAAGGTAATATATTTTCTCATAGTGTTAGTAGCTTAGCTATAGTCTTGTAGTACCATAGATTTACTTATTCTTTTACATATTGCAACTCATATCCCTTCTTGTTCTTGTTTGCAAACTTTAGAGAAAAGGGGTAAGTAACCTTATCTCCTCTATATGTATGGTAGCTTCTTATATGTGTTCTTATCAAAAACTAATCATTTAGTGTGATTCTAGTAGTTGTTTTGATCAAATCAAGGTACAGAGTAGTAGGTAGCTATTCCTTGTTCGATTTCTTATGTTTTATTTGAAATACTCAATCTAGAGTACAGTGCATGTTATTGTCTATGTTGATTTAGCACTCAAAATAGACATGTATGTTCATTTTTGTTGGAGTTTTAACCATCTCTAAAGCTTAGGAATCCTTCCTTTGTAATTATATGCTTTGTCTTGGGTGATGTTGTTACCAAAATTTTCTTTAAAACTTAAACTGATATTTATAAGTAAATATAACTCACTCTTATATCCATAGTAAAGAGGATGAATAAAGGCACAAGTATGGTTTAGTGTTAAATAATAACATGGGAGTATAGTATTGTAGATTAAAAGCAACCAATGTTGCAATAATTGTACTATATGATAGTATACATATAAAAAACTTGTTAAATGATGCCAATAAGAGGCTATCTAATATGATCCCTATTCTTATTTAGGTAAAATAATAAATTTTTAAGGTGTCTATTAATTAAACTTAACCATAAGGAAGTCTGAAGCCCTAACCTGAACTAATATAGCCCATCACCATACCTAGTTATGAATAAGTGAACCATATTGTCTTTCTTTGTAATTCAACTAAGCTCATGTCTATGTAATGGTATTTGACAAGAGTTGGATGTCCATTTATATTGAGACGAAGTAATAAATGAATAAAACTTAGGTTCTATACATAGGACTAAAGGAAAAAGTAAAAACCATACCTTACTTGAAAATCTAACACAATGGTGCACCGAAATTGTTTAGAAGATTCTAACCATCGATGTGACTTATAATTAGTGAAAGAATAACAAGAATAGAAAACTAGATTTAGAGAGCTTTGTAACAACTACTCATTCGTATGGCTCCAATTAAAATCGGCTAACTTATGACCAAAATAAACTGGAAGAGTTAAAAGCGAACTAAGGCATGACTAAAAAACAACTAGGAAATCCTTGGAGATCTTTTAGACTTGATACATATTTATAATCATGTAAATCAAATGAAGTCATATTTGGACTTCTTTATGAACTACTTCTTAATCAAACTAGGATATATATATATATATTTATATATAACATATTTGTATAAATATAAATGACCACATTGGCTATGTTAGACTGCTAGTTGATAAACCATGTGAGTAATTAACAAATAAAACCTAGCTGAAACCTTAGGTAGTAACAAAGGGATATTTAGGACAAACATGTGGCAATATACTATAACTACTAGTTGTTTTCTGAACTTGATAACCAAATTCTCAAAAATTGTTATGCCTAACAAGGACATCAAAATAAATAGCTTCTACCTCTTAAAGTTTACTAACATCCAAAAGTTTATTCAATTAAATTTTCATTTGCAAGCTAAATCAATAAGACCTTAAACCAACCTAATTCTTTTTTATGCCCAAAAATTTTGTTTCAACCACTATTTTCACATACGATCTTAAATTTTAATGAAGCCAAGTCTCAAAGTTCCTTAAGATCCTAAAATTATATTTCTATTTGATCATAAGAACATATATTTCATTTTGATTGTTTTCAGAGTGAAAAATTTTAGTTTTATTTGCAAAACAAGGCATTTGGGCATTTATAAAGAAGTACGAGCAAATAGGATCCTCTTGTGGTATTTTGAATTGAACCACTATCTCGTTTCTCATATTAAATCATAAGGTAATACCCAAATTTTAGATTGTAATTTATCTTGATAAAATTTCAGGTGAACACATTTTTACGCTAAATCAAAAAGTACATAAAATGAGAGACAACTTGAAATAAAGTCAAGTGTACACATAACTATTTTGAAATTCCACCATAAAAATGGCTTAGAATCAGTATGTAAATAGCACAAATAGAAACTAGACTCATAGACTTTTAAACACCTACTCATATGCATAATTTTGACTCAAATTGATCAAGATGTGGCTAGTCCAAATTGAATCAATAAAACCGAACCTTCTAGCAATACTTAGGTCTCCTTTAGTCTAAGCCCATGCTCTTCTATGACTAAACCTTTATATATATGCATATACCATATGTAAATAGAACCTCAAATGGTGAAGAGTCTACAAGTAAAACCTTAATTAGGGTTTAAGTAGAGTCTTAAGTGGAATATAAGTATAAAACCTAAAGAACTATTCTATGAGACTAAATCAATAGGTCTTTAAATGAAATTTGTAGGAAAGTGTAATATGGAACTAAATTTAGTATTAGTAGAAATATTAAAATAACTAAGACACATTGAATAATTTGAAAGAATGAAAAAGAAACAATATAACTCTAAGACAAACTGGACTACATAACATAAAAAGTAACTATTGGAACCTAAACAGGAAAAAGTATCACTAGAAATATGATATGGTGAGCATTCATAATCTATAACTTAAGTGACCACTATATTCGAAATAGAATCCTATAAAGCTTAAAGAACCTTAAAATTCAACACAAGAAATGAATGGTGACTGAACAATTTAACTACTGCTCAATCGAAAGTAAGGTTATAAGAGTCAGACAAACAATAGTTAAAACCAACATGTAGCATAATCTAAGACAAAGTAAACCTTTTTAGAATAAGTAGGCTCTTCCTCCTTAACATTCTCAGTTCTTATTGTATGTGTTTCATCTTAAGTGATTTTGTTAATCTTGTTGATTACTAGTTTAGCGATTACTCTTACTAGCTCTACAAGTTGCCAGGTAAGGGAGTTCTCATTATCTGCTATCTACCTATTGCTTAATGTTGTGTGCTATTTTTTATTATTATTGCTTGTTTGTTGAATGGCTGGTTCCTTTATATGCCATCATCTATGTGGTCATCTAAAAAACTGAAAATTTTGAAGTATCAAATTAAAGAACTAGATATAACTGTTGAATGTATATGGCCTAACAATGTGATTGTAGGTGTGTTACATTGAGTACTGCAATTGTAGGTTGAGTACATAGATTGTTGTGATTATAGATGTATTATACTAAGTAATGTGATTGTTTTCTTGATTGCAAGTAAGCGTCAAGTTTTTTTATGGGACCTTTATGCATAAATAGCCCCTCAGGTGAAGGTACAGTGCCTACTATTAAGGTAAGGTGATTGGATAATCAAAGAATAAACAATGCAAACCTATCTCTTTTATAGTTTCAGAACCCCATGGATGTGTTATTTTCATTCATTGTACATGTATTTATCTCGTATGTACTTAGAATTGCTTATATGTAAATTAATATTTGACAACGCACTTAAAAGGTAGTAGTGAATCATGAACTCACTATAGTGGTTTGCTCACTTCCCCATAGTGTTCTCTTGAAGATTATAGTAGAAGCAAGTTAAGTGAGAATCTAAGTATAGAGTATTCCTATCTTTTCTAGAAAGCCTCATAGGTTAGGCTTAGATATATTGTTCAAATAATTATGTTGAATTCAAGTTGTAAGAATATAAAATACACTAAGTATATTAAGGATTGAGGGAATGGTATAAGAATTTAAGCTTGATTTTTCGATCCACACAAGGCTAATGGAGTAATGAAGTGTGAATGATTCCTTAGTCTAATTATTTGGTGACGGATATTGACTTTTTATGATCTTGGATGGTTGGCATCAATTATCTACAAGCTTCATATTAGGAGCCAACAAGCTATTTACATATTCTATATCTATAGATACATATCTCAAGGTGTTACATTTGATCATAAATAGGTTAACAGGTGTCATAGATAGAGTCTCCTACATTCTAGTCATGAGATGATTGTCATTCATTGAGTGCACATGCCAAATGATGGCCTATAGGGATGCACTGCTAGATCATACCATTTGGGGCATGGCAACTTGAAAATAAAATCAAGTATGTACCTAGAATTATTTAAATTAGGGGCATGGCAACTTGAAAATAAAATCAAGTATGTACCTAGAATTATTTAAATTAGGTGAAGTTTCAAAATAATCATAATTTACATCAAATGTCGTTTTTCCTTGAGACAATAATTTTTGGATTCATGAAATAATATGTTTTCATATAATATAATATTTCGTTATATCCTTAGTAATGCTCATAACTGCCTTTGTAGGTTTTACAATCTCCAAGCTAGATATCATATGACAAAAAACATATAGTTATTACAAAACTAGCATTATTAATTGTTTAAAAATTGTTAGTTTG
Source organism: Lumnitzera racemosa (assembly GCA_024138005.1). Taxonomy (NCBI): domain Eukaryota; kingdom Viridiplantae; phylum Streptophyta; class Magnoliopsida; order Myrtales; family Combretaceae; genus Lumnitzera; species Lumnitzera racemosa. The sequence continues at coordinate 31,752,771 of JAMXBC010000008.1, forward strand.
ACTCAAAATCACATATTTGGAAATCACCTATTCTTTTTAGGTAGATTAGCTTAGCAAGTTTATATTTTTCAGTACTTCTATGATGTAGAAAGTACGGATTTAGTCTTAAACATTTACATGCTTCTCTATATAAGACATCAACCCTTTCTTATTCTTTTACTTAAGTACTCATTATTTCTTTTTGTATTTTTCAAAGAATGGGAATTTCGCAAATCATTATATTTTTCATCCATCTCTAGCATCTAATTGGCCTAAAGGTACTCAACCAAGGTGGCTAAGGCTAAGGTTTACATAATATTTTACATCCCTTTCACCTACTTTTATTTTATTTTATTTTATTTTTCAATATTTTGTGTAATTACATTTATTTTATATTTGTTTTTATTATATTATATAACTAAACATATTTAATTAGTGTAATACCTAACTCTTTTTAAATTACTCGATTTAAGACTTTCATAGAGCTTTTTCTATTTTGAGTTTGAACATTATAAAAAGACTATGAAAGTTAGACATAGTGATGCAAAATTATAAAAGTTTTATTTTTGATATAAATATAAGTTTAACAATAGAATTCATTATTTATTGGAAACTTTATTATTTTACTTAATCAATTATTTTGAACTATAAAATTAGCGTGTTACGAATGGAGAAAATTTTGAAAAAATTTTATGTTGATCACTAAAAATAAATGGAATAAAGAAGTTAATGAACCAAATAGAAAAATAAGCAAATGTTGAGAATCAAATGTGTTCTTCCTTCTATAATCAACAAGTTGGATGGTTAAAATTACAAAGCTTAAAAATATCAACTTTTTTTTATCAATAAATATGTTTATCAAAATGTTTATTTTTATTTCAAATGGCTTTTACATCTCATAAATATTCTCTAAATTTTATTAGTTTTGCTCATAATTTTATAGTTACTTTATTATTTGAAAATTAATATGCCTTACTGATGTGATTAGAAAAGTATAATGATTACAAATTTTATAACGCATAGATTAGAATAGAAATATTATAATGTATGAAAAATTATGAAACTCAAGACATTTATATCTTATGTTATCAAATTCAAAATAAATAAACAAGAGTCACAAAAATTACAAGAATACAAAAATAAAAGATTATGATGCCCTACCAAGGGAATCCTGGAGGATAAGTCATAAGGATTAACACTTTCTGTAGCTCATACAACTCTTTTTCTCCACCTTAGGGCAGATTAATTAAGAGCTATTCATTTCTGGTTTACATGACTTCAAGCAGATAAAGCAGCTACAAAAGCTATACTTATCAATCAAGTATGTGATTAACTAGTTCACTTGCTAATTCAACTCCTGAATGCCATTATCAGACTAAATGTGGCATTAGCAATGCTAGTGAATCAAATGCTCAGATTTGGTATGGGCTACCCCGAAAGGCATCCTTTCCTTATTTGTTGAGTTGGTTTATGCACACGTAAATGAGCAACGACCATAACAGCAGGAAACTTTAACCAATAGGGTTAGACATGTAGTTACATCTGCACGCAAAAGGAATGTGGTTCGTCAAAATCCCCAATCTGGGTTCAATACACCCAAGTCGCAGGTTAGGTATCTAGGCATGGTTTATGCCATGATTAGTATAAGTGTTCTTGGATTTCTTGTTTGGGCTCATTATATGTTTATTGTAGGCTTAGACATTAATAACTGTGCCTACTTTACTGTAGCTACCATGGTGGTACTAAAGGCTAATCCTCTAGCTTCACTAAGATGTTGACTACAATACAAAGGAAGGGAACGAACTATTCTTTCTATGAAAAGTTTAAGAACGAAGAAAGGAAGGAGGGGGGTGTAGACACACTTGCATGGATTACAGGAGACAGTTACAAGAATGGCGGGGAAGTGACGGGAATTTAGGAATGAATGGGGATCCCTATCAATATCAAAATTAAGAATATAGAATTAGTTACACTACCTTTCTCTCACTCAATAGATGGTTATGGTCTGATACGGTACAGTACAATACGAGACGATGGAATGCAATGGGATGGATGGTAGAGGGCTGCCTGCGCCCAAAAGCGATGATTCACTTGTCCCCTTGTCCATAGGGACCTCGTGGCATACAACCGAAACGACTCCCGCTAGATAGCCGCCCCTTTCTCTCTTTTTACAGCCTCGTGGACGGACGAAAGAAGGGAAGTTACAGAACGGGGCAGTGAAGGCTCGCGAAGTAGACAGCAAGCAACAGCTTCTCAGCCCCCTAACCTTTATTAGAAGGCTAAAGAGCTTTTTCACTCCATTCTCTTACCTGTTATCCAAAAGACTCCCATTCGAGATGTGAAAAGAAAAAGAGACCTTTCTTAAAGCCATTTGAAGTAAACAAGGAAGGGATAAAGACAAGAGGCTCGCTACCGAGCTCAATGCTTTGAATAGGACCTATGGGGCAGTAATCTTAGATGTAGGTGTCAAAACACTACAAGCTAGTCTCAACCTTATGCCATATCCTTTATATCTAGATGTTGATTGAAACTCTCAAGTTCCTATGAGGCAGTAGCTTTGAAAATACAGATTACTTACCTTTTCTTTCATCTCAAGCGAAATACGATGGGGGTGAGGGGCTAATTCAAACCCCTCAAGTAAAACTAAGTTTTCTGTGTTGGCAGCATAACAGATGGCCTTTAAGGTGTACCTAGTATCACCAACAATGAGTTCCTTAACGACACCAAAAAAAATAGATTTAAGACTTAAATCATACAAGAGTCCATGTAGAAATGACCGAGCTAACTTAATGAAATAGTAGACATGACCAAAAGGGGGGTCGAACGGCAACGAGAACTCAAACCTTTCTTTTAGAATGCCATGCTGAAAGGGGAAACGCCAAGGCACCGGCACCACTAGCAATTGAATCGGGAATTGTAGCTATTGAGTCAACTATTCTTGTTCAAGCTGTTTATGCAATTAGCAGTTATCAGATAGTATGTTTCCAACAGCTATAAGTTTCCAGTCATATGAAGTATGATTTCAAGTTCTGAAAGTAGAAAATTTGAATAATCATTATTTTGACACAATGAAAGATACAAAAAATATTATACTATATATAAGTACATTATTGTTAGTATTTAGAGGTCAAATAGCGGCTTGCAAGTTACGGCCATATTAAAATTTTATTGTCCGACTAGTCTTAGTACATGCATTAGATTTTACTTAAAGAAAAAAAATTGCATGTGACTAGAATTCCGCAATGTAAAGGTTGCAAAAATCAAACACTATATACAAAAGTTATGAATGATTGAAAATTTCAGTATAAAAATAGTTTTCTTTTTATTTTAAATAAAATATTAATGAAGAAAAATCAAAACTCATTCTTAACAAATTTAATGAGTTGTCAGACAACAAAATTGAAATTAAAATTATATTATATGCAATAAAATGTAACAATATTAAACTAAAAACACTAAAATGCATAAAAAAAAAAGAAGCAGTTAGCTGTGATTAACTTCCCCACTAATGGAAACATTAAAGTACAATCAACACTAAAGTAAAAGACACTAAACTGCAAATACAATTAAAAAATAAATAAATATATTGACATACTATATTATCAAAAATTAATAATACAGGTAGCTCTATTTTCTTCATCTTTTTATCACCGAATATACAGAGCAATAAGTTTGTCACTTGTTGCTAGAATGAAGACAAAAATTTTCGCAGCGTTTTTGTGTCGTTAGATATTGACGAAAGATAATTTAATCACCAAAGACTATCCTTGTGTGAAAAAAAAAAGCATCAGCATAGACTTCTGTTTTGTTGGCGATCAGAACTTCGTCACCAGCATTTCAATATTAGTAATAAATTTTACTTCGTCACAAAAACTTTTAGTCCGAATGTCATTTTTCTTGTCATGACATTAGTAACATGTGCTTTTGCACCATTCCACTCCATGTAATCGTAAATACTAGATTTATAAATTAAAAAGAAAAATAAATATTGTGCCTAAATACGACTAATAATATGAAGGAAATAATTAAATGAATATATAACATAGAACTAAATATAAGTATTATTAAAAGTGTCTATCGTGATTGAATCAATTGAGTTGAGTAGGTTTGTATAGAGTTTGAGCAAAATGGGCCTGGGCCTCATCCCTTACTCATTAATCCTTAAAAAAAAGCTCTTGATGGGTATGGTTATAAAGGCTCTCCAATACTTAAGTAAGTAAGGAATACGAGATGGAGAAGGAATGAGTATTAAGAACCCAAAGGGTAGTGCCCGTCTCTAATTTGTGTGATTTTGGTAGTGTAGTGAGATTAAGTCAAGAAAAAGAGGGGAAAAAAGAGAAGATTCAAAGAGAGAGAGTAAGTAATGACTTACTTTATGGTGTTTAGTGCCTTTTATGCGAGCTATCTAAACACATGGCAATCTAGGGTTTGCTTGCAGTAGTCATTGGCAAACAATGAACTCCATCGTATAGACTAAGCTACTTTGCAAGCAATTAATCGTGGTCGGCTAGGCAATCAAATCTATAATCTAGAGGTTTGGCAATTACCGAAGTTGTCTAGTGTGTTAACCGTATTATAGATGTCAAACGCTTATTAACGAGTCATAGTGGAAAGTAGATGCTAAAGACAAAAGTAGAGTGAGGATGTTGAGGAAAGGGTTTGCTGGTGCTTGGTCAAGGGCAAGTTGATGCCAAATGGTTAGCATGTGCTAGCTCAACAATTAGGACGATCTGCTCGAGCAAGGTATTATATGGCTTGTTGAGCAAGTTGCAATATAGGAGATGAGCTCACTGCTAGCTCACACCTACCTTGGCATGACTGGCTGGCTCCATGAGTATATTGCGATATAAGGAATGAGCTCGTTGTTCACTCGCATGCACTTTGGTGTTCCTCATGATAGGCCTCACATGTTAGGCCTAAGTCCGGACAAGAACTGAGTGTCAACAAAAAGTATTTGATTGATTATTGATTTCACGTTTTATATGTATGTCTTTATCACTTCTTATTCTTACCTTATAAGTATGTATTTTCATTTTTGATACTTTATAAATGTTTTCCTCTGTTATGTAACAGTTCATGAGTCATTAGTTTTGCACACGGGGGATATGTGTAAGTGTATAATGCAACAAATCGAAATTTCCCTTCATATCTAAATGCAAGCCGTAAAACCCAACATGATATCCCCGAGTGAAGATAATCTTTTCTGATGTTCCCATAAGGCACAAAATTTGGATACCGAATCTCACTCCCTTAGTAAGCTCTAACTACGAAACATGAAACTTTTGGCCTCTGGATAGATGGAATAAAATGGATATAGATCATCCATCAAATCTTAAATCAAGCTAAGATTATATTATGAATTGCTATGACGCACGATCTACAAGTGGTATTAAAGACTAAAGGAAAGCTGATGTGATTGGTTTCTATTAGTTGTTGTATGCCACAATCTATGAACGACAGAATTATAACTAAGAGAAGTCTCTCCTAGGTTTGTAATTTGATAGCAATTCAAAAATTATTATGTTGAAAGTTACTGAGTATATTTAATAACCCTAACTCGGATCCTTAAGGAAACAAAGGTTATAAATTACCAAAAGAGATAAATGAAAGCTATTAAAAATGTAAATTTCCACGTTCAGAAGGGCCTCCAAATGAAGCTCCATTGTAGAGATTCTATGTCAATTTTTCTCTTCCCAAAACCTTGTTTTAGGCGTTCTTTCTTATTTCCATCTCGTCTCCACCTCGATGGATGATGGCTTGAAATTCGGATCCCATCATCTTTAAGTTCTCACTCTCGCCAGTGAAAAACACCCCTATAGTAAGGATGGATTAAGGGACTCCCATAAGACATATCAAGGATAATTTTGAAAAACTCTTTCTAAACTATTGCTACTTTTTAACTTTTATTTAAAGTTCGAAATTGTTAAATATCATATCTAACTGAAATTTTTACTTGCTCAAATTATTAAGGATCAATACTCAATAGAAGTTTATTTATTAGATTTGCTAGTTCCATTGTTATTAAAAACACATCATGACAAATGCTTACTGGTAAACAAATACGAGTAAAAACAATAAGTAGTGGGGTTAATAAATTTTGTTAGAGATATTTATATGTTTATTGATCCACTCTTAACTTAATTATGAAAATATTATTTACATAAAATTAATTGCCTAAGTACCATCGTAATGTGATTGTGATTTTGTATTAATATACAATCGTGCTTTCTTTAGTAATCAAACACACAACTCGATGAAATGCTAGCTCTCTTACCCCTTTGTCATATATTAAATACAAATAATAAAATAAGCCTCATAAAATTACATCTATTAAATACATTTGACTGACATACACTAGCTTATTCTTGATAGCTTACTAGATGGTTATTTATAATTCGCTGTCCAAGTTCGTCATCATCTCACTTTCAGTCCACACAGTATAAAAGTGCCTTTATTATACAAGGCAAGCGATCGTGCTCCGTTTCCTCCCTTCCATGGTGAGATTTAAGATGTATAAAAGCTAGAAAGCACGTCAGCAGAAAGAAGCTTGCAACTCATGTCACTAAAAATTCATACACCCAAGCATGGTTTCTTCAGGTTAGAAGGTTTGGGGCTGCGTCCTTCGAGCTGGGCTTTAGGGTTTAAATTTGCGTTACATATATATATATAATTTTGACTTGCAGAAACAGAGGAGGGAAAACATTTTTTTCTTCTAGATTATAAATTCATATTCTAAAATCATTATAATCTAATGATACCATACTAGTTTTTTAATTAAATGAATTAGATTTAATATCTCATCCTCCAAAATTATAGTATGATTTAGTTGCTTTTATATATATATACATATAAAGAAACTTACACGCATCACACAAATAGGAAAAGACAGGCTTATAAGGAGTGATATATATATATATATATGCTGGAGTAGAGCAATGGATGCTAGTTTTCTAATACATATATCCAATACTCTTTCCCAATGAGATGCCCAATACATTTACCAAGGTCGCACTCTTTTCAACAGTATATTAGGACCGACGAATGATTACACACAACATGATAATGTGGTTGTAGAAACGATATAATTGAATATACAACGTGATAACCAACCTAGTAAAACAAATTATACGTGTGCATCGGGTAGATTTTTCTTAATGCTCCTAAATTTTACTTAATATCTGAATAATTATAAATGAAATGAGACTTTTTATATATATCAATAGTCTTTTATAATAAATAATCGCGACTTATTTAATTTAACAGTTATAATTAAATTATATTATAAATGAAATGAGACTTTTTATATATATCAATAGTCTTTTATAATAAATAATCGCGACTTATTTAATTTAACAGTTATAATTAAATTATATTTACCTATCTAATATATCTTATCTACCTTATCTTTTATTATATATTAAATTTAAATATTTCTGAAATCTTCTTAGAATCTTATAGCTTTTAGTATCTTTCTTTTAAGTCTGGACTTGCATCTTTCCCATTTGAATCATGAGAAGCTTTTACATATATCTCTTTGTCTTGTCTTTTATACTTATACTTAGGATCATGGTAGACGTACGTCAATCGTGCTGGAAATTAATCTGTGATACTTAAGCTAACGTGATTCCAAAGCGCCTTCTAATGCGGATGGTTTCGTTGTTCTCTCTTTCGCGCATGTTTATAGTTATCGTCCCTAAGATGGTTCTACTTAAGGTTTTGGTAAATATCTCTAATATCAATAATCGGCCTTTAAAATGGGTTGTTGAGGAAACCATTTTTCTTTTCAAAGTCTTTGTCCTTAATTGTTATGTATTAATGAAAAAGCAAAATCAGAGCATGTACGGCGGAATCTTTTTCATGTACCATGTATCCTTTAATAATATTCTTATATTGTAAGTTTTTTCTTTCTTTCTTTCCCTTTTTTTTTTCTTTGAGTAATATATAGTAAGTTAAATGATTTAATATTTCCCTATAAATGCAGAGATAGAGTGTTTTTTTTTTTTCCCCTTAAGCAAAACAGATTATATTAGAAATAGATGAATTTACACTTTCCAATTTTTTTCTTCAATCAGCAACTTTATTATAACTACTAGACATTAGTAAAATTAATTTACCTTATAAAATTTGATTTATGGGTAAACTATAAGTACATTTATTTATAATTTTTAAAATTGAGCTTTTAAACCCTTAATTTTTTAAACAAAGTTCTTTGAAATCGGATTTTTTTATTTTTCTCGCGAACAAAACTCTATTATATTATTTTAATTTTTTTTTTTTTTTTGAAGAACAAACTAGCCAAATAAGAGTGAAAGAAAACTTTTTTTTAAAAAAAAAAATCAAGGTTTCTGAATAATTGACCTCAAAAGATATATAAGTTAATTCCATGTAGACTAAAAAAATGGGATGTATTTATAATTTACCTTTAATGCAACTAGTATTATGTTGACATTTGCATGTACCTAAAATAAAAGATATTGAACATAATGTATGTTTAGAAACTACCATGAGAGTTAGAAACATTCCAATTTTCACATCATGATTTGCTAATCTTCTTACCTCCTCCTCCTCCTCCTTCTTTTTACCAAAGAAGAAAGCTATTTATTCTCAAAGAAAGTTACAAGAAATCTAATCAAAACATGTCAGATCCAAAAGCTAGGATGGGGGTTTAACAGCCCAGTAACTGCAACTCATCCCTAATCTTCCTTAAGTTGCTGCCCAATCTACACACATGTTAGCAACTCTCTTAATAAGAAAAAATTGACAAGTTTAAAAACAAGTTTGAAGAGACATGACATCCAAAAAAAAAAAATTAGTTAAACTCCAATTGCATGCTTTGTGCTTCAAAATATGATCGATAACAATCTGGTAGTCCGACTCAAGAATGATTCTTCTCTAACCTTTGCACTCAGCCAACTGTAATCCCTCACGGGTGGCCAATAATTCCGCAGCTTTAACCGAATCAACAAAGAGATAATGAAACAGCTCTTACCAAGCCACCCGAGTAGTCTCTACATACTACTCCTATGCCTGTTGTACCAGAAGACTTGTTATAATAGCCGTCATATATAATTTATTTTAATGGCATCTGCTGGAGGGGCTTCCAACTTTCTTCCCCTATCGAAGTCCGTTCGTTGACCACTGGCATGTAAAGAGAGATCGCCTGGAAGATGATTTGCAGCTCCTCCATCATAGCTGTTGTTTATCACGCTATTCTGCTAGTGGGCATTTTTTGCACTTCATCTAACTAAGCTCGACACTACATCTCTTTTCCTACTGGTACGACAACAGCAATGGGGTTAGGATAATGACAGTTAAAAATGCATGGGTTCTTGTGAATCTAAATATTCCAAAGAAATGCATGGGTTCTTGTGAATCTAAATATTCCAAAGTGTAGTTGCAACTATTTTTAAAAAATGTAACAAATCAGATTTGCAATTATGCCCAATGGAAGTCAAAGACCATAACCACTTATCAGCTCTATTTGTTCTCATATTGTCAATATGAATATTACAACTTGAGAACCATATAGGTTTAACCCAGCTATAGTGGAAGAACAAATGTTCTGTCGATTCTTCAAGCCTACAAAATGTACACTGGGGGTCTTGTCTAACTTTCCCATGGAAGATATTTTGATTAGTGGCTAGAGCATTCACACAGAGTCTCCAAATATGGTGACGTTGCTTAGAAGCATAATCAATGTTCCAAATGAGTTTCTAAAGCTTTTTATCTACAACAATTAAAGAGGATGCTGCAATGGAATCTTCATTATTTTCTTTATTCAATAGAGAATAATACCCAGACTTAACTGTAAAAGAATCAGAATTTTCCTTAGGCCAAACCAACAAATCCTTTCTTGATGGTAAAACAATTGGAATTTTCCTAATGCCCCTCTTTTCATGGTTAGACAATAAATGATTAATATGAAGTTCTACAAAAATTGATGATTAACTCACAATCGATCAATTCGAAAACAGTTTATAAAATTTAGAATACGTAACTATATTTCACAATACTTGAAAGCTCGAGATTATATTTGTTTGTGCCTATAGGTAGTTGATTATGCATATACCTATGTGTACATGTTCTTGAAAGTGTTTTGTGATATTAGCTTGCTATATTTGTTTGCAATTGTTTTGTATCATGTGATATGAACTACTCACCTTAACTGCTCCTAATAATACATGGCTTATAAAATTAACCAATCAAACACTTCAACTCATTAGGGGAAACATTTAGAGTTCTCTAATTAAATACCGATCCATTCAGAAGGAATAACATTTTAGTTGAATTAAGTAATAAGAGAGAAGTTCGCAGTAAAGATAGAGACAGTGACTCGAAGGTAGTTATCGAGAACCGGTGTCTCTATTACACAAACTAAGTTTAATCATGAGTTGTTGAAATGTACATTAAACTCCCCAACCTAGATTAAAGCGAGTATAATTTCTATAATCTTATAACGAATTGGATAATGTCTTGCGATGGTATTTACTTGTCGCATTGCATTAAAATAATTATTTGATAACCCTATGTGTTTAATATATAATTTTAAGTCTCTATCTCAACTTACTGAATGATTGATTACTCACATTCCTATAGATGCTATTGCATGTGTTGGTTAGGAAGCGACAACATAACTATTTTGAAGCTATCTACTATGCTACTAGATCTTGGAGAGTAAGGAAATAAAATTGATAATTAGATACATTTCTAAGGTTTAGCTTCTATATTTGAATCTTCTAATATTCAATCATATATAACTTAAGTAAGGATAAATTAGTCAATTATGTATATATTATTTAGAACATTAGAATCCTAATGTATGTTTTTATACTTCCACATGCAAATAACACATTTAATTTATAAATTGTTTTCTTCAAAACAAGTTAGTCATGAATTTCTTGTGTAAATCATCTCTAAGATAGCAGTTAAAAGATCAGCTTCTATCCTAGAATGGCTTACATGGTAGGATTGTTACGATTCTATCGCTTCGAGTCGTAACAATTAATAAGTTGCAAGTTCCAATCCCTATATTCATTGTGAATAATATCATACACCCTAAGGTTTTTAAGATTGTCCTCCATCTTTCTTGCTACAAGATTAAAACCATTAGTGAAGGTATTCAATAGTATTTCCATATAGAAATATCAAAGCCATCTCCTACCTTCCAAATGACTTCATTCTTTATAGCCTCTTTGCTAATGTGGATACTTTACCACACCTAAGATGCCCTTCCCTCCTTTCTCGAATTTAAAAAATCAAATTAAAGGAAATAAATACTTTTAAAGAAAAGGGAAAGGAAGGCATTAAGATTAGATAGAATACACCAAGCAAGTTTACCAAGTAGTGCTTCATTAAAAAGATGTAAATCTCTAAATCATAAGCCTCCTTCAAGTTTTGATTTTGCTAATCAATCTTAATTTTTCCAATGAATCTTTATACCATTCTGAGATTTCCCTCACCAAAAATTTGAAATAAGCCTTGAAATTTCCTTACACTACATCTTTAGAAAAAGCAAAATACTTATACAATAAGTTGGTGCAACATATGCTATTGCTTTTGTCCTTCCCACCTATAGATAATAGCTTTCTCTTCTACCCTTGTAATTTATGAAAAATCTTTTATCTAACATTATCCAAAGCCTTACATTTAGACCTCCCCTAAACTGTAGGAGAAACTAAATAATTAACTAGCTTCATAGATCTATGTTCATAAGATTACAATACTCAACTTTCAAATTTTCAAGAACCGATCTACTAAAGAAGAAAAAAGATTTACGGAAATTAAGTTTCTATCCAGAAATAGCACAATAATCATTTGAACTTTGCTTCAAACCCTCTAAATTAAGTTTACATGCTTGCAAGAAAAAAAGGGCATCATTAGCAAAAAAACAAATGTGTTAATTCAAGGCTGTTTCTGTAAGCCCCACAACTAAGCAATCAAAGGTTTCAATCGGTTGAACGACCCGATCGAGCCTAAATTATAAAGTAAAACTACAAATATTAGTAAACCGATCCTGTAAGTTTGAATTTAAGAAAATAAGTAATAAAATAGGAGACTACAAAATTTTCAAATTTTAAGTATATAACTCGTTATTTATCGAAAATGCGTAAAATGCATTTTGGTACTTAACAAATCGCTAGAGATAAATTATATGTATACTAAAAATTATAAAATAACCTAAATAATATTTATAAATATTTATTTATACTATATATGAATTTACATGTAGATATAAATACGCGTAATTACTTAAAATACGCAAAATGTGCTAAAATTATACTAAATAATTAAATAAAATTCATAATTAATTAAAAAAAATCAAGAAAAATTAGGAAAAATCAATAATGATCCAAATCAGGTCGTGGCAGGTCAGAATCTACCAAATAAAAATTAACCAATTAAAATAAGACAACACAAAAGCCAAAAATCAAGGAAATTGAGCAAAGTCATGTCTAATTAATGCACAATAATTACATTAAAGCTCTATAAATAGTAAGAAAAATTCAGAAGCTCATTTGGATAGTTAGAAATCAGATAAAATTAGAGAGAGGCCAAAATTGAGAGAAAAACCAAAGAAAAAAAAAAAGAAAACTGTGCAGTTAGGGCCACAAAGGAGAACCCAGATCCGACAGGCAGCTGGGGGTGGATGGCCACCACCACCACACGGTGGTGGAAATGCCCAGGTGGGCTGACACACCTATGGCCACCGGCGGTGGCCGGAGCCACTCAGATCGGTGAGTCCGATTTCCAGCCTGATTCTTGTGTAATTTTTTAAAAATAATAAATGTTATTATAAAATTATGAAATGTGTTATTCTGAAATATTTTTGTATTTAGTTTTTATAAAAAATATTATTTTGATGAAAATATGTCTTGTGATATAGGGCCCTTAAGAAATTGTGCAAAACCGAGCATGTTTCGATTTAGACATAAATGGCCTTAGGAGTGTAGTTTTGAGCCCAAAATTTTTATGTAGATTAATTAGATGATATAGAACAGTGCTATGAAGCCCGTTTTCAAAAATTAATTTTATAAATTTTTAGATAATTCTTAGGCCCTAAAATGAGGCATAAAATGGGTAATTTAGGGTTAATTAAGTAATTAAATGATTAATTACTGATTTAGTGAATAATTATATGTTTTAGGATGTTGAAATCTGATGGAGTATGATACTTGTAGCATTTAGGGTGTTAGATATAATTATTAGGTTAATTATGTAGTAAATCATTAATAAGGAAAAATAGTTAACTTTAAGTTAATTTTGTAAATTAGGGAAATTAGGAGTAAAATATGATTTAGGATGAATTTAGATATTTTGAAATGATAATTGATATTTAGGGATGATAATTAAAGTGATAGAAATATTAGAAATGCATTATGTACATAATAGGCAATAATACATAATGTATAATTTTTGAAAATATAATAAATAGAAAATATTAGGATAAAAATTGATATTATATAAATAATAAAGATATATAATAAATCTGATAAAAAACTTGAATTTATGTAATTATATGAAAAATATAAAAATTTCTCACATCAGGAGTAAATTCGGTACACTAATAAGGATATAAGTGTACCGGATGAAATAAAATACTGACTAGGGATAATAATGATATTTAGGAGATCGAGAAATAATGTGATTAATTTCACATTATGAGTTGAAACTAATTTCTAGGGTTGGAATATAAAACATTACTTAGAAATCGAATTAAAACCTAATTTAGAAATCGATGTAGAAACCAAACCCAAACCTAACCCCAAACCTAGAATAATTATAAAAGACTTAAGACCTAGATAATTAGGCATATTAAACCCTAAACAAAACCTAACAATAAGCGTTATAGGATAAAATGAACCTATAATCATTATATGAAAACTGAAACCACGTTTGTGTTATAGGGATGATCGGAGATGGCCTGAGTAAATCGGACCTCGAGTGAGTGAGCGAGAAGTCGAGGTAAGTTGGGATTAATACAATGTTGTATTTTGGGAGGCTTGAGATTATGCTTGGTTGTGCTTGTTAGATAGTTGGATGTGTGCATGTGCTTGATTATGGATGATGCTATGATTATGTTTGTTGCTCTAACATGTATTGTATGATTTGCATGAAATAATTGATCACCCTAAACTGGACTTCATCAAATATATGACCAGTAATCATAATCGGACATGCATGGCAACCCGTTAGGGGAACTTAGGACTCTCCAGCCAAATACTGACCATTCGAAAGGGATAACGCAGGATTGCAAAATGGTCCCTTCTTTATCCTCAGTTGAGCTAAGTGACAGGAGAGGAGGTCGCGGCGAGGGTGAAGACAGTGGTTCGAAGGTAGTCGCGGGAGAAGCAAAGTCTCCATTACACAAGCCTGGGTTTGGTCAAAAGCTGTTGCATTAATTGAAACTCCTTAACCTAGAGAGGGCGCAATTTCTCTAATCTCACGACGGGCCGGACAACATCGTGCGATGGCATTTGCTTGCACATGCATTGCACCTAATAAGTGATTGAAAACCTTGTTGTGTGTATGGTATAGTTTTAAGTCCTTCATCCTAACTTACTGAGTTGTGGTTGCTCACATCCCTATAGACGTCGTGTAGGTGCTAGCTAAAAAGCGGCAACAACTACTCTAAAGCTAGCAACTGCTGGATCCTAGGGAGTGAGGAAAAACATTGAAGAATCAACACATATATTATTACTTTTCATTTCTGAATAATGTAATAACTGAATCATAGTGATTATATATAACTTTTCTCACTTTCTTAGGTAAATGAATTATTTAAATTACAAACTGTTTACTTCAAAGCGGGTTAGTCATGGACACCTTGTGTAGATCAGGTCTAAGATAGCGGTTGTAAGGCCAACTTCTATCTTAAGATGGTTTACACGGCGGGGCTGTTATGACTCTGCTGCTTCGGGGCATGACAATTTCTCTTAATCTTGAACCCATGCAAAATTCCTCTCTCACTTTCAAAATCATATTTGAAAGGACATCAACTATAAAGAGGAATAGATAAGGAGAAAGAGGATCTCCTTATCTTATCCCTCTTATTGGTAAGACATTACCTATACTATTCCCATTAATCATCACATTAAAGGAAACTGATCTTACTCACCTCATTACAAACTCTACCCATTTCTAACAAAATCCTACATCTATCATAACTATTTCCAAAAAAGACCAGTCTACTCTATCATACACCTTAGCCATATCAATTTTAAGAGCAATAATACCATTCTTACCTTTTTTATGTAATTTGATAAAATGAAAGATTTCATTAGCTATAATTGCATTACCGTAAATTAACCGATCAGGGATGAAAGGACTCCAAAAAAGTGTGGTAATAGCTCCTAAATAAGGCTTAAGTCTATTGGCTAAGACTTTAAAAATGATTTTGTAAGCAAAGTTACATAGACTAATGGGACAGAAATTCAATAATTCCTTAGGAAACCAAACCTTATGAGTAATAATTAAATCTATGTTATTAAAAGAAGATGTGAAGTTACCTAAATTCCAGTAATCCTTTATTACTTCTATTATGAATCCTCCAATTAAAGCCTAATGTGATTTGTAGAAAATGTCATTGAACCCTTTTAGCCTAAGGTATCCTATTTGAAAGACAGCTTCCTTAACTTCCATGGCATCAATAGGTCTTTTCAGACTATTATTCATCTGCTAATCTATTAACCTTTCTACACAATTTAGAGCCCACTCAAAGTTCCTAACATTATCTACTTCATAAATCCCTCTATAATTATCTAGAAAAGCTTGTTCTACTTCTTTCTCATCTAGCAACCAAACTCCATTCAGATTTTTGATAGCTAGAATGTAGTTCTTTTCCCTTCTTTTGATCACACACTAATGAAAGAATTTCATATTCTTGTCACTAAACTTCAACCAATTAATTTTCGTTTACTAGCTCTAGAAAATTTCCTCTTATAAGAAATTCAGCTCATTATGTAGTAAGTTCTGCTTCATCAATTCGTCATTTGCCTGTGTTATTTGAATATTCTCTAACCTATCATAAATCTCTACAATTCTTTTCTTATTGTTTCGGACTGCAGCTCTGCTCCATGAATACAATGCTTTTGTAGCATGATTTAGTTTCTTTGTTGAGCCAACACAATCTACTAGTGGTTGGTATTGGCACCAAGTGTCTTCTATAACTCCATAATATCCTGCCTCATTAAATCATGAATTGTCAAAACGAAACAATATGACTTTTTTTGCAAGAGTAATGACCAAAGGAGAACAATCACTACCATGCATAGGTAAATTCATAACTTACATGTTAGGAAAATACTCCAACCATTCAGATTACATAATACCCTCTTCGATCTTTCTTACGCAACAACATCATTATGCATCCTTCCTATCTACTTCTATCCTTCGCAACCACATCGATAAGGTAATAGTTGAGATGATTTTCCTGAATTACCTTATTTGTCTAGCTAGCTTTTCCGTACCACCACTCTTCTCCTCCTCATGATATATCTCATTTAAATCCCTTAAAAGCATCCAAGCCTGATTTACGTTATGTTCAAAATCTCTAAACTGATTTCATAGTAATAGCCCCCCCTTCAAATGTTAGGTTCGCATAACACCATGCAATGAACACTTCTTCATTCCTTTTTAAGTCTTTAACATCAATATTAATGAAATTTGCACTGCACTTTCCAATTCTAACTTCTAATTCATTCGTCCGCTAAAGAGCTAACCCTCCGCTCAATCTCTTGGATCAATAGACAATCCTGAGCTTCTTCTGATGTTTTCAATGGTTACTTCCTTATTTCTAATTTCCATAAGGAAAACTATATAGGGATTATATCTTCTAATAAGTCTATAAAGCTTACTAACTATCAAGGTTGCCCCAAGCCTAGACAATTCCAACTCAGCGCACTTATGATGATTGGTGGCTATGAAAGGCTTACAACAGTAACTAATCTCAAAAGAATGCTTCACCTCAATTACTTTTACTTCCACTAACTTACTAAAGAAATCCAACGTTCCTTTTACACTAGATCTTCTTTTGATAACACCAACTTCAACTTTCTTTGCTCTTCATGTAGTTACTATCTTCCTTTTAATTAGCTCCACTAATCCTTCCTTTCCTCTCTTTAATGTGGGAATCTCAATATCTAAGGTCATCATCTCATCCTCACATCTAATCCTTTTAATAGATAAATGTTGCATAGCTTTGGTAATTAAAGAAGGGATAGAGATAGTCTTTAGTGGAGACTAAGTAGTATTTGACGTCAGAGTTTACTTGGTAGGTAAGTTTTCTAGGTTCAAGAGTTTTATAGTTGGAAATGTTTGGGCAATCAAGTTCCTAAACAATATATGGATATGGTGTTGGCATTGAGGTAGATGGTGTTTAGGTAAGTGTAGGTTGATGATGTGTAGATACAAAGTGAAAGGGTTCCATATTTAGCCTTACTTACTGTTAATCAAAAGGAAGAGAATTGAAGTCTTCTGAAAACTTATTAGATAGTATTGAACACATATTTGTGATTTGAAAAGATTCTTTATCTTAAACCAAGCCACAATAAAAAATAAATACCCCTTCCCTAAGATAGATGATATGTTTGACTAATTGCAAGGAGCTTAGATTTTCTCAAAGATAAATATGAGATTTGGCTACTACCAGTTGAGAATCAAAGAAGAGGACATTTAGAAGATTGCATTCCAAACCTAAAATGGGAACTACAAATTCAAAGTGATGCCCTTTTGGCTAGTAAATGCTCTATCTATCTTCATGGATCTAATGAAAAGAATATTTAGGGACTTCCTAGATAAGTTCATCATAGTATTTATTGATGATATTTTGATTTATTCTAAGAACTGAGAAAATCATAAAGAACATTTAAGGTAGTTTCTAGGCATATTGTAGACTGAAAAGCTTTATGCTAAATTCAGTAAGTACAAGTTCTAGCTTAATTAAGTGTCTTTCTGGGGATATATAGTTAATAAAGACGACATATCAATAGGCCTTGAAAAGATTAAAGCAATGGTTGATTGGCCAAGGCTGAAGACTATGATGGAAATCAAAAGTTTTCTAGGATTCGCTGGTTATTATAGGAAATTTGAAGAAGGTTTCTCCAAACTAGCTACAACTTTGACTAAATTAACTTGAAAAGGAGTGAAGTTTGAATGGAGCGACCGATGTGAGGAAAGTTTTCATAAGCTGAAGGACAAATCGATGACGGCACCAATTTTAGCATTACCTAAAAGTACATGATCTATAATGATGCCTTGCATCAAGGCTTTGGCTATATACTAATGTAAGAAGGAATAGTGATTACTTATGCCTCTAGCCAACTAAAGCATCATGTGAAGAATTATAATACACATGACATAGAATTAGCTATTGTAATTTTAGCACTCAAGTTGTAGAGGCATTATTTGTTTGGTGAGAAGTGCAATAGATTATAAGAGCATTAAATATGTCCTTACATAGAATAAGCTGAACACGCATCAAAGAAGGTGGCTAGAATTGATCAAAGACTACAATATTGATATTCAATACCACCCAGGAAAGACTAACATATTAACATATGCCCTAAACAAGAAAAAGCAAGGAAACTTGCCAACTCTAGTAACAAAGCAGAGGCAATTAATTGAGGATATGTGAAGATTGGATCTTGAGATTGTTTATAAGGAGTAGGAGCACACCAAGCCACGTTTTGCATCCATCTTACCTTAATAGATAAAATTAAGGTAGCATAATTAGATAATGAGGGCATCAGTAAATTAAAAGCAAAATAAACTAGAGTGGAGAAATTGAATTTGATATGGATTTAGCAAGAGTTCTAAGGTTTGGGAAGAGGTTATGTATACTTGTCGTATTAGAGTTAGAAAGAGATTTATTAAGAGAAGCTTACTACTTTGGGTATATTATATATCTAAGTAGCACCAAAATGTACAATGATCTAAAAAAGCACTATTAGCAAAACAATATAACAAGGGAGATTGTAGATTATATGTCTAAGTATATAACTTATTAGTTAGTCAAGTTTAAGCACCAGAGGCTAGCAAGTGCACTACAACCTTTACTGATACTAGAGTAGAAGTGGGAACATATCACCATAGATTTTGTAACAACACTCCCCAAAACTATGGCTGAGGTTGATACTGTATAGGTAATTGTAGATTGATTAACGAAGTTAGCCCACTTTGTACCTATCTATATAAGCTATACTTTAAAGAAGCTGGCAAAATTGTATGTTGAAGAGATAATTAGGCTTCATGGTGTTCCTTTGAACATGGTTTTGGATTGGCATATAAGTTTATAGGAAGATTCTAGAAGTCTGCATGAAGCCATGGGAACCAAATTACATTTTAGTACAACTTTTCACCTCTAAATGGAAAAACAATTTGAGAGAGCCATCCAAATACTTAAAGATATGCTAAGAGCATGTGTAGTTGATATTACAAATAGTATTTTCCTTTAGCCAAATTCGCTTACAATAACAATTATCAAGCATCAATTCAGATGGTACATTATGAGGCATTGTATGGAAGAAAATGTAAGTCACCTTTGCATTGGGATGAGGTAGGAAAAAGGAAAATTTTAGGCCCACAATTGGTGTAAGATGTAGTGGATAAGGAAAAATTGATTAAGAAAAGGTTGGTAAGTGCTTAAAGCCATCAAAAGAGTTACACAGATTAGAAAAGATGACCTTTGAAATTTCAGGCTAGTAAACTAATGCTTCTAAGGATTTCACCAAGCAAGGGAATGGTTAGATTCGAATTGAAAGGGAAACTAAATCTAAGATATATTGGGCAATACAAGATAGTAGAGAAAATTGGAGAAACTACGTACAAATTGGAGTTGCCATCTTAATTAGCAAGGGTACCCCATGTTTTTCATGTATTCATGTTTAGGAAATTCATGAGTAATCCGAATTCAGAGATTGATTAACTGCATATACAAGTAGTTGAGTTAGAGCCCCTAAACATGTAACTGAACATGTTTGCATTAGAACGACTTATGAAGATGGTGGACTTAAAGATACATAACCTGAGAAGAATAGCAATAACTTGTGTCAAGGTTCAATGGAGCAACCATACTGAATGAAAAACTATATGGGAATTGGAAGGGGAAATAAGTAGGAAGTATTTAGAGCTCTTCAATACACTAGGTAAATTTTCGAGGACGAAAGTTCTTTGAAGGGGGGAGAATGTAAAACACACAAAAATTAGAATAAAATAATAATGCATAAGGTAGGGTATTAAAAAGTAAAAATAATTTTATTAAGAGAGCATTTTGGTAATAACTACTAGGCTATATAAGGGTAAAGAAAACCTTAGTCCCATTCTTTTGACACTCTACTAAGATTGACTTTCTACCTCCTTCACAAAAAACCTTGCAAAGTGAGAAAACATTGAAGAAATCGAAAAATGGTAAGTAAACTTTTTGACTTTGATATATGGTTACAAAATCCAAGATATAATATCGAGGTTTACTTTGCAAGGTTATGAATTCCAGTGAAAGGATCAGAATTCTTGAAAGTTATTCTCTCTAGACCCTAAGAGCATTAAGGTAAGAGATTCTCTCATGGAGAATCCAAAATCCATACTTATTGACATTGTTTTCTATTTATGATTTAGAGTTTCATAGAAGAAAGTGGATAATAGATTGTGTGAGGTGAAGTTATAAGGTGATAAAATAATTTAGAAATTGAATCAAAGAGATTTAGGAAGAGGAGAATTGTAGATTTTGAGGTGTTTGTCAAAGAGGAGAACACAGGATAAGACTACAACCGTGGTCACCATCCGTGGTCCTCTCATAAGATTTTAAGATGTAAATTGGAGTGAAAGAAAGGTATGGACAAGAGGAATACATTCTAAGATTACGGTTGTTGTCTTTATGTATGGTCGTAATGCAAAGTCAAAAAGACAAACACGGCTAAAGAACATGACCGCGAACCTTGGCTATGTTTCCATACTTGTTCTTGCTATATTGATTTTCAAGTATCCTAACTTCTAAACCTTAGTCTAACCCTTCCTAAACACTTTTAAGACCTTATGACAAATCTTGAACTCTACAATAGTTTGCTGTAAAAAATTAAACCAAGTAGTGTTAAAAAAAAGAATAGAAAGACCAATTAAATAGATATTAAAAGAATGTTTTCATTATGCTTTAGATGTTAAATTATGTTGTAAATTAGAAAGATTTTGTGCTCAGGTTCCAAGAACATGCTTATCATACTGGTTTGGTATGCTTAATAGGAATAGTATTATATAAATGAATGTACTGTATATTTCACTTTATTAATATGTTGTTGTTTGTGTATGTGTGTGGCTCGATCTAGTGATAGTTCCTTAGAGAGCACCCCTATAATATTTTAATGGCATTGTCTCCTAGTAAAGTTGCTCCTAAACATGAGTAGGGAAGATTTAGGGTTGCAAGACTAAGGTGATGAGCTTATAACAACTAGGTGGTCATGGGCACTATGGATGGTAAACCCTTACTGATAGACATAGGTGTTAAGGTATGGTGATCGTGGATGGTGAACCCCTACCAATATATTTAGTAAGGAATAGGAAGGTATAAGAACTACTAATGGTAAACCCATATTGATAGAGAGTGATGTTAAGATAGTATCAAAGCTAAGTGGTGAACCCATGATTATAGTGTTTATGGGGCCAAGGTAGCATTCCTATAAATGAAGAGCTTATTATTATTATTACAAGAAAGATATGTAGCTTTAGAGATACTTATGGAATATATTACTAATGAATTATATTCTTAGTAACCATTGAAGTTTTGATGTTACTAGAGGTATTATGGAGTTCTTCTTACTTTAACTCATTCATGGAGTTTTATGGTTATCATTACTAAGGTTTATTTTAAGTTTAATTAATGGAGCTTTTATGAGGCTACTTGAAGTTAATGCTTGTGATTTGGAGATATTAGAATGTAACTAATGCCTAAAGTATCAGTAGATAACTAGGAACACGTAACAAGTTATAATATCTTGAACCTGGGGCATTATAGTTACAATTAGGGCTAACAAGATAGTTACATTCTTTTAGTATAGAGAAGTTTGAAAAAGAAAAAAGAAACAAAGAAAGGAAAAAGGAATTATTTAAAAAGAAACAAATGTGCCCAAACTATAGTAAATTACTCAACCAAAAAAATCCTTAGTATTTACGTGTATTTTTGCAATTCATACCTTTGTAATCAACATATAGTTGCAATTAGAAATCACTCAACATAAATATCGAGATTGGCTAAACTCTTTTCTCATCCAAGACAACCTAATATTCAAATTCAAACATATTTAAAAAACAATATGAAATAATGGTGCATTCACTTTGGCTAAATAAAAAAAAAAAAAAAACTAAATGAGGCGGCAAATCAGCATATCAAGGGGGAAAAAAAGTTCTTAACATATTATGTTGAAGATCTAACGGTGTATTTTTAAGTATATTTGTTATGCATAAGGGCCGTACTTATCTCTCATCGATTGAGGGTCTAAGTACGTTATTCATTAATATATATATATATATATACTTGAGAAAGATATCACATAAGAACTAAATTCTAAAAGTAGAATAAATGGACCATTCTTTTACACTAAGCTATAGTCAAAGAGGAAGAAAAATCCACAAATAAAACTATGGCATAAATATGAGGAGAAGATTGTATTATAAAAAGGTTTTACACTGTAGTATTAACATTAAAAAAAAAAAATCAACACCTTTCAATAAAGATGCGAGACTCCAACTCAAACCACAATTAAAACAAATTATGCACTGCCTTTTCTGATCTCGTGGAATCCTTGGTACTCTTTAATCAAGAATATGTACTTTCACCCCATAATGAAATATATAAGAGAAATTTAGATAGTGGTAAAACTGCTAATATAAAAATAAAATATTATAGAGCGTGCTAAAGAATATATAGAAACAGTTTTTCTAAAATATTTACAAAAGATTTTATTCAGTAGATTATGATTTGCAGTGTTGAATCAATTGGAATCATAGAGAAAGTAGTGATAATATATCAACACTAAATATAAAAGAGAAGTTTTTATGTATTGATATAAGAACAAAATCTTAAAAGTTGCTAGAAATAAATGTCAAACCAAAGTTGCCAACATAATGGTCAAATAGAAAAGAATTGCAGTTAATTTAATACAATTTTTATCAAAGAAGATCACGTACTTGTGAACAATAGAAGTATATGATAAATTAAAGTATATAAGAATGAGAAAAACTATTGTATGAAATTATCATGCAAGTTATACAGCTGAAAAAATAAAAAATAATGAACGAGAGATCAAGGAAAAATACAAGACCAAATACCATAAATTGAATCTATAAAGAAGTCAGATTCACAAGGAATCGTTACATGTTGTAATTGCAATAAAAGTAAAGTCGCTTTTAGGAAATGGATAAAATAGAAGAAGAGGTGTTTCAAGAGTTTTAAGTAAAACTAATTGGAGGTGTGTGTTCATGGAATTTATAAGCACATGAAATGGTAAATTTGAAGAGGTAACAAAAAAGTAATACCGAAGAGCTAGATAACCAAAAAAAAAAAATCTGAAATAATATATTATAAATAGATGTTCTTACATGAAGGAACATGTTTATCAAATTTCCTTGGCTAGAAAGAAGATGATAGTTGAATAGAACAGAGAAATGATAATATAATTTTTCATTTTAATACGATAATGTCAACATAACAATCTGTTATGGAGGAAATTGGGTCATGACTGACGCTACATCACATAATAACATTTACAATACAATAACTTATAGGAAACCACTTCTTTATCTAAAAAGAACATCGTAAGCCACTTCATGTACCATAAAAAGTTAATTCTTTACTCCATAAAGTGTGTCATGCGTTGGTGAAGGTGGCATGCACGATTAAAGCGTAAAAGCATGACCTAGTAATTGTTTTTTAAACAAAGATTGAGATCACATTTAAAGTTGCTGATCTTGTTTTAATTTACTCTAGTCTTTATCATGCTTTTAATTTTTGAGTTTATCTTTGAAATAGACCTATTGAATAAGTGAATAAAATGCGAATAAGAGAGCTAAGAATAAACCCATTTTATACTTTCGTAGTTTTTCCTTAAAAGAAACACTGAAAATTCAAAATACAGTAATCGCTTAAATGCATGCATAGTTAAGACGAACTTAGAAGAAAAGAGCTTGGAGTCGTTGGAGGATCCGGGTAAGTGTATGAACTGGAGTTCGGACGCTTGAACTCATTCTCTACTGTCTAGTTTCACACACAAAAAACCAAATTGCAGTCTGTTACTTCGATCATGGTAGCGAAGACAACAGTAAATGTTACGACATATAATGTATAAAAAAAATAGAAAGTAATTTTCTTGTAAGTTGAAACAGAGGATAAATGTTACAACATACAATGTATGCAAGGGACGAACATTTTTCTATAGGTGTAAATAGATGATGTGGCGATGCCTAAGTTAGAACAATTATAAGAAATGTTAACAAAATCTCCGGTACACCTCTTATGTGTTGTAAATAAAATCTCTACCATGTTTGTACCTCTTAAGTATGTACATCCACTATTTGTACTTTAAAAAAAAAAAAAAAAAAAACAGAAAAAGGATGTACTCTTTATTGTAATTATTCTTTCCACAATCCCAACAAAAGCAACAATCTTAATAATTATAAGCTCTAAGACCCTTATAATTTAATAATATAAATATCGATTTATTAATAAGGTAGATTAAGTTTGAATCATTCCTCTAAACATTGTAATATATATTGCTTTGGCTAAAAAAAAAAATCTCATTAATATTAGCTATTCATTTTACTTGACCAAAAAAATGAAAAATTACAAATGTATCCTCGATGTTTGCATTATGTGCACTTAACACCCAATATTTAAAATCATACATTTAAAACCCTAAATATTTAAAAAGATGCTTCTATATGAAGTTTTTAATTTTGGTTTTTAATTGTTTAATTGAAGGTTAATATAGTGAAGTAGGGTCAACTACACCTATTTTTCTTTTCTTTTCTTTTTTTTCCAAAAGATTTAAGAGTGTTGATAGCCCCCTTCCGAAATGACACTCTGAACGCCCAAGCATAAGTGATCGAGCCTAGTTGGTGTCCCCAAAGGAATCTCACATCGAGGCATCGATAATACCTATTACGTTAAATGCCCGTACAACAGATCGAGTAGCTTTGAAGCACGTGCTGAGCCTTAGCTTTCCCCCAATCTCGAGCAAAGAAAGAGACTTGATATTTCTCATGAGAAGGCCTCTGAACTCTTCGAGCCCAAGTTGTAAGTACTCAAGAAGTTTAGTGCGACCTGATGATCTCCATCTAACAACTAGGACGGCCCACACCCACTATGTGAAGTACCATTCAAAGATTGCTTTGCCAAACAAGGTTAAGCTCTCTCTTCCTCTTTTTCTTCATTGAATGTTACATGACGTCCTAGTGTACGTCCTAAAGCTCTAGCAATCTAGGCTATGGTAGCTGCCCATTCCAATGATATAGGTTCCTTCTTTGAGGCCTAATCATCTGTCCTTTCTTGTATTGGCTACGCCTTTGCCTCGAATTGCATACAAGTCAATTCTCATAGGCTATGTGGTCCAATAGGTCAGCTTCCCTTAATATAAATAAGATGTAAAACCTTAAGTGAAAGGATCTGAATTCCTATTCTCTGCGATCTTTCAATATACCATTGTCTTTGCTGCTCAATTTCTAATCACATTTCTCGCTATCATGATCGTTAAAAGGCCCCACTAACTATATTATAGAAAACTTTTTACAGGTTTACATATCACAACTATCAAGTAATTAGAGTGTAAGTAAAGATCACCCTCATAATACATATTATCATCACCAAGGAGTATAGACAAGCTAAAATAAAAATGTTAAATATATATAAAATAATAATAAGGGATTATATTTACAACTTATCAAATAAATAGACATTTATTTTGAAATTAGTGTCAATATATCACAGAAACAAATAATCAATAAACGGAAAATTCCAAAAATGTAAAGAAAATTATAGGGTAATGTCTATAAGTCATGAGTAGAGTAAGTTGCCGCGAATGTTATCCCAAAACTAATGGTCTTACGTATACATAACCAGTGTACAAAAATGGATAAAATAGCAAAATAAATACCTCACTTATAGAGCTATAAGTTTCCTATACACATAGACTTATGTAAATGGGGCAGCTCATAAGTTTCGACCACAGAGACGAAAGAGAGAGAGAAGCAATACACTCAGACAGAAGAAGATAATGTTTTTGTTTAAGGGTATTTTTGTCGGTTAAAATGCTTTTATCCATTTCTATAGATTTCACTTTAAATTCGGAAAGGAAAAAATTGGGGTTTCGAGAGAAAATTTTTAACCCATTTTTATTAGAATCATCTCATTTTCACTTTTTTTTAAGTCATCCAAACACGTGCTTTCTTTTGGTTTCCTTTGGTTTGCACAAGTTTCTATCTATCCAAACATGGTGAAAATAAAATATGGAAAGTATAAAATTACAGTTCTTTGAAAATAGAATGGAATATAAAAGTAATAATTATTTTATATAGCTCCTTTGATATCTTTTGGTTAGATATGGAAATATAGTCGAGAAGATTAAAAAATAATTATTTCTTTGGCTTTTATAAAGGAGTTATAATTTCTTATTTTGTAACAATAATAATCTTGCCTAATAATTTTTCTACCAACCAAATATAATATTAAATATCTACATGAAAAATAACAATTCTATTTTATTTTTATAAAATCAATCAAAGCACAATGGTAGTTAAAATCAAATAACTTGAGATGGTTAGACAAGAAAAGCACTTTAATGAATACTAGCTATTAGTGTACCTATGTATAAAAATTAATTTTTGTTTTTTTTTCACATCTAATAAAATAAAAGAAGTATATATTTATTTCAAACTTATAGAGAAGCATTTTCTATTTTTCATATATCTACTCAATCTATAGTAACTTCTTTCCAAAAATCATAAAACAATGGGAGAAATCGTGAAAATTGTGAAAAAAGTTGTCTTATTAGAAATTATGAAGAGAGAGAAAGAGAGAAGACAATTTCAAAAGGAGAGAGAGAGAGAAATTGGGTACGAGGATCCGAAAAAGAAAAAAAAAGTATTCAAAATATATTATATATGAATAAATTGATAAATATATTTATTTTTATACTTTTAACAATCTAGTTTAACATTAGTTTTATTGATATATATATATATATTTAGATTGAGGATTAAATTGTAATTTAAAAAAATAGTGGTTACTTAAAGTTTTTTAGTTTTAATAAAATAGATTTTAAATAATTGAACAAGTAGAGGCGCGCAAGCAATTAAATATGGTTTCTTGATGAACGTGAATTACTAAGTTATTATTATTAAAGTATGTCGGTCTTCGAAGTCCAGGGGACAAAGGTAATCGTTTATGCCCCACAAATACAGGATAGTTTTTTAAAAAGCATCAAAATTGCATCTGGAGGAATTATTATGCAATTTTTTTATCTATATTTAATATATTGACAGAACTAGTTGATTCGAAAGGGGTTTGGAACTCAAACTCAAACTAAAGTTTATTAGAGAAAATATAGTATTATATATATTTTACAAAACTTAATATAGTTCTAAATGCAGCACCTAATTTATGGTTATGCGTTGGTCACTTATCTAGTTGTTACTCTCCAATAATTCTTTTTTCAGTTAATTACTTTCGAACGTTTATTAACCTTTTTCCTTTCTCTCGGACTCTTCATTCCATGTACGCTTCATCTCTCTATGCTGTACATAACACAATGAACCAATCAAGATTTCATCATCAGATTTACCCAAAAAAAAAAAAATTCAGATTGGTTGGGGAATCGAGTTCTATGATTCGATAATCTTCGCTCATTTTTATATTCTATTTATTTCTTTTATCTTGTTTCTTAAAATTTTTTTACTTGTATTGGTAATAATAAATGACAAACTTTAATATATGAATATGTACCCATTATATATAGATTCTGAAATAAAATAGATCAAACTTATTTAATGTTGAATGTAAATATAAATATCAATAAAATGTTAATACAAATATTAATAATAAAAATAATTTTTAAATTCATTATCACACCAATATATATCAATATTTTATTGATATTTATAATATATATATATATTAATGGACAATGGAACTGTATTATGTATGTATAAAATAAATAAAATTATATAATATAATTAAATATATTATAATATTGATAAAAAATAATAATAGACGAGGAAAAGAGAAAAATGAGAGTGATAGGGAGAGGAAAAAGAAGTAGTAGGAATATTGAAAGAAAGAGAGTAATGAGAATATTGGAAAAGGGAGAAAGAGATATAAAATCTCTAAATTATTTTATATTTATAATCAAATGTATTAAAAAAATTATTTATCAATAATAAAAATTTTATTTGAAAATTTAAATAGATAAAAATAATAAAAACATTATTTCAACAATTAGTTAAGATTTTAAACACTTTATAGTATATAACGAATATTTCTCATTAAAAGTGGAAAAATAAAAAAGTCTTTAGTCATAAAAAAAAACTGTACTGTTTTGCCGTAATAATATACGAAATGGTTAGCACATCTATACTATGAATTGCAAGGTAGCATACATCGAAACCGGCCTTTTTGACCAACTGCGAATGGGATAACAATATCCAAAGTTTCACAGAAAAAGCAGAGCTGGATCATATATCATTCATTACTAAATATTCAATAATCGGCAAAAGTTTTTTTTTTTTTTTTTTTCTCAACAGAGTCAAATGATATAACATCGTACTGTACATCATAGATGATGATAGGCTGAAACTAAAACTAATAACATTGAGTGTATTGGCGTGAAACGGGCATTGGTTTGTCACCTTGACCTGAGCTTGCTCCTCCATCATCTTCTGGTTGCAGCTTGTTTCTCCATTTCTCTATTTCCTTCAAGAGCAAGCCTCTACTTTCTTCCTCTTCTTCTTGTCCGCCATTGTCCTTTTCATGTTTCCCCGACCTTTTACCTCGATTCAGATGCTTTGACAGCTTCATTTTGTATCCTAAGTTAAAGCACATAATTAATGGAGAGGATCCAAAGTGCTCTTGAGATTAATCAACGATGCATCGGCAGTAAAGGAAACTGTTTTAAATGTTCGTCAGCTTTCTGATTATATTTTTTTTTTTTCTTTTCTTGTGTGTGCCAAATTCTCGTCGTTGTTGTTAGCTCTTTTGGATTTTTCGTATAAAGTAGCGGTGGATACAAGAAAAATGTTGAATTAGCTCTCTAGTATGCGAATTCACTAGAATACGGATTAAACTCCATCAGCTATCGGATAGATGGTTGTTGATAACCGTAACTCTTTATTCATATTTTCATGGATTAAAATATTTTGTATTTACCTATATTAATCCAATCATGTTTTTCTAATACATATAAGTAGATGTCCAAGTAGAGCTAATTTGACAATCAATTCACTGAGTTAACAACTAGTTAAACTAGGTTTGGCTCTTACGGTTACGAGTTTAGACCGATTTATGTGAATTGACGATTCAAGAGCCGATTCGAAAGCTCATTAACCTTATTTTTTTATTTTCAAATTTAATTTTCTATATTTTAGTAAATTATTATTAATAATTGTCGCTCGCATATTTCCTTTTTTTTTTCCCCAAACAATTCTAATAATTTATATAGACATATAATGATATGTAAACAATTTACTTTTACTTTCAATTGAATTTTTTTTTTTCCATTTCGAAATAATTGATTTAGATTATATGAGTCTGATAGTATTTGTTTGTTTTGTTTTAAATTGAAATTTAGGCCAAACTGTATGAATGATCGAACCTCTAGTTCAATTGACAGGTCCACCATGTAGTCGATAGTTTTTTAAGGTTGAATCATTAATGCCTTTAGGATCTGGCAATTTATCGGCTAGTTTAAGCCTATCTCCATCTAGATCAAGTTGATTTATGATTTACAACTGGCTCTTTATATATAAGAGATTCAATATATGATAGGATCAATTTTAATTAACCAATTTTTATGGTCTTCTCTATTTAATGCAGCCTTTTCTTTATCTTGTTTTCACTTTTTTTTTCAAAAAAATCTTTTTCTGCTTTCATTGGATTGGAGATAGTTAGAAAACACTTGATCAAGAAGGAATCTACGGTTTTCAGTTTACTCAACGACGACGAAAATCAAAGATAAATGTCCAATTATATATACTCTTGTAATATTTGGAAAACGAATTAAAACTACTTTGTAATTAAGTTTTGATAAAGATACAAATAAATAAACAAATAAAGAAGGTGGGTGGAAGACTCGACTATCGGTTGTTGCTACTGGGCTGGAGTGACGTTTGTCGTGGGCTCACATATGTATGAACTGTGTCTGTTTGGTTGCTGGCCTGCACCTCTGAACTGTGGAGTAGCTGTTGTAAAATTGTTAGAATTACTAATTTGCCCCCGACTTTGAGTTATTTTACTGAATCATTTCATTACTACAGTTAATAAAAGAAAAAAAGAAAGAACTGGGCATAAGAAAGACGGTATATAATACCATTGATATTCTTATACGTTGGCAAGATGATGTGTTAAAGGAATAAAAATATATTTATTTAAATGAAAAAAATCATCATAACATCAGTTAATAAAATGACAAGGTAAGAACACTCGAGCTATAGAATGAAAAATCACACAACTTATCGAGTAAAGAAGGGCAACGAATAGGTGTACGACTAAAAAATAATAATAATAATACGATTTAGAAAAGTAAAAAGATGAGGAGCTCATTTATCTTCTTTATAATTAGTCTCCTTTTTGTCACAGGCATAAGTCACGCTTTTACTTTTTCTTGGGAAAAAAAATATATTGTTCCAATTTATGGAAAAACAATTTAATTCTTTTTTTTTATGAAATAATTTAAATGAACAAAGTCGATGAGACCAACTTTACAACGTACACCGACGAGGAAATAATGACGACAAAGAAAATGCATTATAATGGCTAATACGGGTACTATGATTCTTAAATTAAAAAAAAAAAATGCATGTGATGGCCAAAACGATCTCTATATATTTTCAACTTTATTTATTTGCTGTATTCCTATACAGTTTATATATGGCTGATATGTTATTCGTTCCTAGTACTTCTTTTTTTTTTTTCGTTTTATTTTTTCAACTTTATTTTCTACAGAGTAGTGGAAAGGAAGCTTCAAGTATCTTTCATTTCAATTGAAAAACAGCACAAATTGAGGCTACTTATAATTCTGTTTAATTGTCAATTATTAATATTTTAGATTACATCCTTTTGTTAGTTTGTCGTTGTCTAAAGTCTAACTTTTAGCCATTAATCTACCCTCGTTCCCGATGCGTTTCATTTCGTCATGATAGTGGGTGTCTTTGAATTAATAAACAATTGTACTAGTTATCACTAAATTAGTACTTAGAGAACCTATATTCTTCAAGTTGTTGACAATTTACTTTTCTGCATACGAAAAGAATAATTATTTGCAGAATGTAGCTTTATTTCGCAATTTGGATGGGAAGAAAGCTGGAGAAGAGAATTTGTGTAAAATCCCCCATGAATATAAGAATCACGAATTGTATTCTTCAGCTTCAGTTCAGTACAAAAAATGTATACAAGCAATATAATAGAAGGCAACAAAATGAGTTGGTTACAACTAATTAGCTCATAGAACAACAGGGTCTGTCTATTTATACATGAATAACAAGACGAATAGAAGAATCTAGCAAATATAATACATGTGAATGCCAACTCAACTCCAGCTCAGCATGTGATAAATAAACCTGTGTTAAGTCCCAATTTGGAACTTAGAAAGGAGAGGCGAGCACCAAAAACTTTCTTGGTAAAAACATTAGTCAATTACTATTGAGAGGGAACATGAAGTATTCAGAGAAAACCCAGAGAAATATGATATCGAACAAAGTAGATGTTGATGTCGATATGTTTTGTTCAACTGTGTTGATAAGGATTCAAAACTATGAGTTGTGCAGAATGATTATGACAAAACAAATCAATTGGCAAAGTAATAGGGATATGTCAATTATTAAGAATGAAAGAAGTTCAAGGTAGTTCTTTAATAGCAGATGCTACACTTTTATATTTAGCCTTCATAATAGAAGTACTAATTTTAATGATTAGTTGATTCAATAAAGTTGGTATTGAAGTTGGACAAATCTCAACTCTCAAAAAGAATCTGAGTTATACCTAAGTCTTCGATCGTATACTTGTCGTGCAAAGCTTGTTTTGATTTAAAAATACACATCTCGCTGCTCCCAGTGATAAGCATATTGTTAACATACAACAAAACAACTAAACATCCAGAAGGTGAAGATTAGGTAAACAATGAGTAATTGGCTATAGATTGTGTAAATCCCTTACAAAGAAGGAATTGAGTTAATTCAATATTTCATTGATGCTTGTTTTGCTATACAAAGATCTTTTAAGCCTATAAACTTGGCTAAGAAGGAGTCATATAAATCTTCTCATCAAGAAAACCATGAAGAAAGGCATTACTAAACTTTATTCGATAGAATTTCCAATTAGAAGAAGTGGCAATTGCAATCAAAATCCTTACAATAGCTAACTTAGCAATAGAAGAAAAAATATCATGATAATCAATTTCTTCAATTTGATCCATTGGAACTACATTTAATTTCATAAACCTGTTTGCAGCCTATTACTTTCTTTTCAAGTGGTAAAGAAGTTAACTCTCATGTATCATTAAATTCTAAAGCCTATAACCCCTTATTCATGGTATTAATCCATTCTTGACATTTATATGCTTAAAAATAACAAAAAGGTTCATGAGTTGTTAATACGTATATTAAAGATGCAACATAATCTAGTGGGAAAGAATTAAGTATCTCATGAGGAAATTAAGGATATGATCTATTGTTACTAAGAGTAGTTGAAACATGTAAAGAACAAATCTAATTACTAAGCCATGAAGGTTTATGTTTATGTTTAGAGGATTTTCCGATGGGTTGCATAGTGGAAGAAGAAGGCTAATTATCATTTGTATAATTAGTAACAAGCAATGTCTATACATATTCTATATAATCACCACCATGAAGATGTTCAATATTAGGACCATGTGTTACTGAATCAAATGCATTGACCAAGTGAAGTATTTAGAGTGTTACCAAAATAGAAATAGGGCCTTTGAATGATGTCTCATGTGTTTTATGATCAACGGATAAAGGTTGGTGTTTAAGAAAAGAAAACTTAAGGACAAAAGATGAATGAGAATAGAAGGGAAAAACATATTCATAGAACAACATATCATGAGTAACAAAGATTTGATTTGTTTACATGCTCTAAACGCTATAGCTTTTGTTGTGATTAGTATAACCTAAGAAAACATATCTCACTCTCCTTGGATCAAATTTGTCCCTATAAGGACCAACAATAACCATATAACATAAGCAACCCATCACCTTTAAATAATTATAAGAAAATTGGTCCCTAACAACAACTTATGTGGAGTTTTCCATTTTAACTTGGACATAGGCATTATATTAATCAAATAAGCTACTGAAAGGATAAACTCTACCAAATTTTTTTTGGGTAAATGAGCATAAAACATCAAAGTTCTAGCTATATCTAAAACATAATGGCATTTCCTTTCAACTTTCCCATTTTTTTGAGGCGTATATGTGATAGGCCTTTGATGAATGATCCTAAGGTAAATAAAAATGTTTTGATTTGCATAAGAAAAGTATTCTTTTCCATTATCAGATATCACAATCTTTAGACATCTAGAAAATTGGTTCTTGATAAGTTTAAAGAGTACGCTAAGGATGGAAACAACTTGAGACTTATTGTTAATCAAATAAGTCATAAGTGCAACAAATATAACCATCAAGTGAAGTAACAAAATACTTAGCACCTAAAATTGAAGTTATAGAATATGAAACCTAAATGTCTACATGAAGCAATTGGAAAGGAAATGATAATTGTGTAACACTATTATTAAAGGGAAAGGAAAGTCTAAGAAACCCTACATGATTACAAGTATCACAAATGAAATCACTTGAATCAAAGTGTTTACATGAATCCATATGTTTTAACTTCAACAATGAAGTATGACCAAGATATGCATGAAACAAATGAATATAAACTTTAGGGTTACGAGAAAAACCAAAAACAACAGATAAAGAATGTGAAATGTCTACTATATTAGAAGAAGAATGAAATTTTATTACATTTGATCACAAAAAATATAGTCCATGCATTACCCATGTTATAACAATTGACTGATAATTATGGTCTTAAAACATAAATGAGGATCGATTTTAGGTACAAGTTTATTATTTTCAAAATCCCATGTGAAATAAAAGATTAAGTGTAAAGTTTGAGACAAACAAAACATTCTTTTAGAGTTAATGATGCGAACCGTAACTAAGAACAGATAAGGCCGGTCGTTGAATGGGTCCAGGCTTATAATAGTTCGAAAAAAGAATCAGTGGGGAAAGGTACGACAGAGTGAAAGCAAAGGATGAAAATAGTAAACAAAACTTATAAACAGCTCCCAAGGATATAAGTACCAATGGAACTTCTAAGGACTTACGACACAATTCGATGTGACGTACAAATTGGTCCAATGAGTTACTCACTACCTAACCTTACTTAAGGGAAATGATAAAAGTGATGCCGAGAATAAACAATAGTATTTACGCAGAAAAGAAGGCACTCAAAAGTATATTGAAGATTATCTGCTCCCTATTACAATTATAAGTACAAGGATATTTATACTCATAAACCGGGGTAACTTACCCAAAAGGTAAAAGACAAAAAAGATAGGGGCAACGTAAGTGTTATAAAGGGGCAACAATGAATATATAAAGAAAATAATCATTGATGATATAAATTCCACGTGTGATACTGTACACATAACGATGTGACATTGGTAAAGTCGTTAGGAGATGCGAATAAAAAAGTATAGACAGGTGGGCTTGTCCGAGCAAGAATGGCTTAATTAATCTAGATTCTCTCTCTCGACTTCTTGACAAGGATGATGCCAAGTAGTTGTACGGAATGGCACTAAAAAGTACACATCTACTTAGCAAACCACAAAATAATGGTCTGTCATACGGCGCGGCATTAAAAGTAATTTGGCAAGGAAGTACTCAACCTTAGTAGGAGTTGGTTGGAGTATAAGGTTCGACATACCAACCCCTCTAGTCCTTGAGTTCAATTGTGAGTAAAGGGTCCCGTAGCTTAATTTCTATCAGTTAGAGATGAATTTTTATGAATGGAACCAATAAGTTGGATTGATTTCAATGAATTATTGGGTAACTTTACTGAAATAAGTTAGAGTAAACAAATAATTCACAAAACAACGATCTAAATGGACTTATTCAATCAATAACACTCAAATCTACAATCTATGATCAAAGTGGACTACATTATTCATTATTACATCACAATCTACCAACCATTGCTATCCTTGTTTCCTTTTCATTATTTTCATAAATTCATTATAAATAACTTGAACCCTTGTTAGATTTGCTGAGTAATTTAAAGTGTTATTTAAAGTACCCCTTACACCAACATTTATATCTTAAGAAGAACAAGAAATTGTTGAACCTAAAGTTCATTATTTAATTTTGATAAAAACAAAACAAAAAGTGTATAATTAAACTTGTTGATTTTGATGAGAACAAAATAAAAAATATATAACTAAACATGTTGTTTTTGAAAAAAACAAAACAAGAGGATGATTATATTAAGTATTATTTGATCATATTGAGGTAATTGAATAAGATTAAATAATTTGCTTAATGATTAAATATATCAATTATCTCTGTAAGATTTTTAATCTTTTGAATGGTGATAAAATGATCTTGAAGTTAAATTGCAAAAAGTATTTGTTTGTTGTGTGTTAAAAGAATTTTCAGGTGATATTAATCTATCGGGTTGACTAAATTTATATCGTCCGACATTTCATATGTCACTATAAGTTGAACTAAAACAAAATAGAAAAGTTAGGGATGATAATTCATATTATTGTATTGTGTCTTGTTTTCACGTCTAAACGAATTTGTATTCAAAAAACTTAAATCCATAATACAATTTGTTTTTTTATTATATATGAAAATCAAAACCCGTAGCCTAGTATGTCTCGTGTTTGGGTTAAACTTGTTTATATGAGAATTGACAATTTATATTGTTACATCATATCTCGTTTATTTTGGATTTGATATTTTTTATTGATTACAAATTTACAATCAAATTTATAAAATGTATATTGATACAAAAAGAAACAAAATGATAATAATATTTAAATTTTATAAAGACAAATGATATAGTATCTTTATAATTAATAAAAAATTATATAACCCAAACTAAAGTTTTTAATAAAGAAAAATCTTATTAAATATAAAAAATCCAATAATTTAAATTATATACCAATACTAAATTAAGTGGAACAATGAGTTAAATGGATATAAATATTATTATTAGTATTGATTTCCAAATTTATTACATTATTTCTTAAATTTTTAATGGAAAATCAAAGAATCTATGTACAAGTTCATTTTTTATTCATTTAAACTATGATGTAAAAAAAAGAATATATAATTAAGAATATCTCATACTTTTAATTGAAATATCTAACTAAAAAAAATTTATTTATGTAATAAAATATAAATATAAAAAAATATAGTATATATCATGTCTCTTATTCAAATCTAGAAGTTTGATCCAAACCTAAATATGAATTTAATCATATTCAAATATATTTGACTCGTCTGTCTATCATGTTAAATTTTTCCATATACTAACCATTTTAAATTGTATTATATTATGGTTAAGTTCCAAATTGCCAACCCTAGAAAAAGTGTCTTGAGATTATTGCTTTGTTTCCATTTTCCTTTTATTCTTTCAATTCTTTGCTTATTCTGTGGGTTAGAGCTATTCCAACGGGAGATATGAGTATTAGCTTTAACAATAAGACCAATGAAGGTACATGGGATATGTTGGCTCTCTGAGCTTCTTTATTTCGCATGCTCAATTCATCGTCAAACCACCGAAACGTACAGCAGGATGGAAACAACAATGCAAAAGAAGAACCTGAACCGCATGTCCTTGCAACCACTTTCTTCCTCACTCTGCCCAACAAATAATTGTAACCTCCGCAAGAAAAATAATACTCATGCGAACTGGTTTATAAGGACAATAAGGGAATTCTTGTATTATGTTGTGTATAATCGATTTTATATGAAGTTACTCATACAATAAACAGAAATTGCTATAATATGTATTTGAAGTCGATGGTATATATATAGAGAATTTGATATAACTTGTCGATTCTAGTTAAAGTTATCAATATTAGAATTTATACGTTATATTAGAATATGTATATTTGTATATATTTTAATAATAAAAATATATATCGAAATCTTTATAATGTACCAAAATACGTATTTTATATATATATATATATATATATCATAATTTTATGTCTCGATCTCATCTCATATAAAGGGGAACTTAACGTAAGTGATTCCATGCCCATGCCCATATCATAACATTAGATCATAGAAGCCTTTGCGGTTGCTACTTGTTAAAAAGACAAATGCTGTTAGGATTTGAAAATCGTAACAACTTTTGATAAAGTGAGGCTGGGTGTTTTTTCTGGACGACGTAAGATTGGGTTGTTAGGCTCACTCTTCTTTTGCCGAGTTCAAATAGAATGGACAATCCAAATAGATAAATAAATGAATAAATATAGGTAAAAAAGAATTGTAAGGACTTTTTTTATTGAATAATAAACGTTTAACATCACATGTTGTGCATAATTTATATTGAAAATTGACGTAATTTATCTAAAACAAGCATAATCAATTTAATGCAATAAATAAAATATATATTATTTTATGCTACACCCGCTTGTATCTTTATAACTTTTTACATGTACAGTAATATATGAATAAATACATATAACTATGTAAAACATACATGTACTAAATATGTTTCCATCACTTTTTGTCATTTTTCTAATTTATTTATTTTTTTCCCATCTTTCTCTGCATTTATTTTCTTGAGTAGAAGCTTACCACAAAAGAACAAATATACTTAATCCTACAAAAGCTTCCTTATGTCATTGATTAAAAAATAAATAAAAGAAATGAAAAACAGAAACATGGTGAGGTTTGAAATGACAAAACTAGAAAGGATTGAAATGACTTCTATGACAAAATTTCATCAACGTTAAGCTTCTTAGTTTAGTTTATATCTCACATTATTTTCTCCAACATTTTTCTATGTTATCCATTTATTTTTTAGGTATCGACCCTACTCTCGATGCTAATTCCAATATAAATGAAATCACTCTATTCTTTTAAGTGTATATATAATAATTCTGATATACTGATATGTGTAAAAATTATATACCAAAACGTCGATAGCAATATAAGTGAAATTCAACCAGTGCTGGGACAGTCATACCAATACGATGAAAAAGATAAAAAAGCTGAAAGGCCCAGTGGAAGAGTAAGGGGGGAAAAAAAACAATGAAACTGTCCAACTTTTTCATGAAATAATGCATGCTTATGCCTTTAACTTTTACATCATCCGGGGTCCCATGGGACGAAAAGGACTCTTTTATAGGGACCACCATGCACTAAACCCCAATGATAGAGAAAGTACAGGAGAGGGGGCTAGAGTACAAATAAAACAACCAATCTAGATTAGAAAAAAATTTAATCATCGAGCTGTACATGCGTATTGGAATATGATTGATGGTACGTGTATAAATTTTAGAAATTATTACATGTTCTGATATAATTGACAATTATATATATCGTATATGAATATATATACGGTATATTATCTAATTAATCATTTCTTTCTTTCAGGGAATGGAGATCGAGGAGAAATAGAGATCGAAGTGAATTAGCTGCTGCGGGGGATGGGATGGATGGGGAGCAGTTGGACGGTAGGGTCTCGAGGTACGTGCACGTGCGTCGACATGGCTCGAGGAAGAAAAGGGAAAGATCGTTGGCCACTCGTGAACCATGGTGCTCATAAGTGCCACAAAGCCATTTTGTGGTTGTTGCTCTCTCTCTCTCTCTCTCTCTCTCTCTCTTTTTTTTTTTTTTCACACTTCACTCTCATGGTCTTCCAAAATTTTCAGCCCTTTCCCACTGTTTTCACTCACTTTGTTCACTTTTTTCAAAGCCACAGAACAAGGCCGTCTTGCCTCTAGATAGTACGGTAAATTTTATACAGGTCCCGTGAAACGAATGCCCATGAAAATAATTAAGAAAAAACCGATAAATTTCTTATATTTTCTTACATTACCAAACAGCTATTACAGATACATTTTAAGATTTTTTTTTTTTCTTAACTAGAAATAACCATTAACCAGAATTAGGTTTCGTCGATCCAAAGGATTTTATTTTTGTTCTTATTTTTATTTGATTTTATTCCCCCTGAATATCCATTTATTTGGTCTTGAAAAAAAATGCAAACACATACAAACATATATACATCATTAGTGATTAGGGAGAAGAACGTGTACAAATTGTTAAGTAGGAGAGTCCATTTATGTGGAATGTCATCTTATAGAATGCCGTTCACATTTATTACTTATTTGGGGAGGGCTGAAATTTCAAAAACGATACAACGTGAGTGACCAGATCGGACAAAGACAAAGAAAAAGAAAAAGAAAAAAAAAAATCACAAAACAGTATACGTAGAGCCCCCGGTCCCACCCCCGGCTAGTTCCCGGTTATCAGTTTCCAAACCGCGAACCATCCTCGCTTATTTCTTTCATTTTTCTAGCGCCCTTTCCCTACAACTAAAGTATACAAAATTACATACAACATTTGAAACATATAATAACTTTAAACAATTTACCTGTTGACAAATCATCAACAACTTCATTTAACTCGTCGCCAAAAAACTCCATACGCAGAAGTGGGGAGCCACCCCGTAATATTATTAATATTGATTGAAAGATAAAAATAATAATAATAATAATAACATAAAATCTTACCCTACTATACTCGAATCTTGTTACTACGAGCAAAAATAAACAAGAAAGCAAGTACCGTGCCCTATATAAAAATTGCAAAGCAATTGCAGAAAATGAATAAAGTATTCCTACTACCCTTACATAAAGTATTGAAAAGGGAAGAACGATAGGACGATATCCAAAGAGATATATAATTATATAAAGGGTTACATAATATTTGAATTAATTGAGGCATTACTTTTAGCATATTCTCACTTAGTGTGCATTCAAGAGTTGACACAATTGTACAGGACTTAACCCAGCTGCACTTTCACCAATGTGTTGAAATTACTTAAAAGTAGTCATTTTTAAAGCTTGAATTCCTATAAGCTTCCTTTTCTCACCTCTCCACTCTGCTAATCTTCGATACAGGCAAGAGTTTCAAGAAACACAATTGATAGAAGGACCCTCTAGTCGTTCAAAATATGCCCTACCAGACTAAAAGGTTACTCCACGACAACTATTGATGTTGGATTTGTCAAAATTTGTCAGGCTATACAAAAGAGTATTGGGAATATCTTTGTATACTTCTTCCACCAACTCAAGATTTTAAAATCACAAACACCTATATAGTCAATAAACTTAAATGTGATGATTAAATAGTTGTCCCCAATCCCTAAGTGTTTAAGTCACCATAAGAACTATAATAATAAGTGGGCCATCAAAAGAGCCCCTCTATGTAGCAATAAAGGGTAAAGGATTCACTAGAACTTGATCACCATATGTAAATAATAACTGAGAAAAGAAATCATTACTAGGTTATGTTATCTCTTCAATTATGACTAATGCTTTAATTCCACATGCATCTTTCAAACATTTCACTAGCATACTCATGATATAAATTCAATTAGTTAATAAGCCCTTTTGCTTTATCACAACAAGAAAAAATGTCAAGAATTTCCCTGTCATAAGATAATTATTTTTTAGTCATGTATATTACACACACTTGCAATATAAGATCTTGTTGTGTCTCGTGTAATGTTGAAAAAATGTCTTATGCTGTCATAACAAACAAATGCATGCTTGGGCGGTATCAAAAACATTTTCGTATAGTCATAAAAAAAAAAAAAAAAATTAGTATTTGCAGAAGCATTGTGCACATGTCCTAATGATTTGTAATAGTGTATTTGGGATATTGAGTAGAGAAAAATTACACATTGCTTATTTGTAATCTACTGTGCTTTGTAAAAGTTAATATGTGGAATTTCACATATGTTAGATATCCCTTTTAAATTTCTTTGGTTCCATTCCACTCTCGATACAAAATTTTCACAGTTCCTTATTAATAGATGGATGGTCCAATATATAGTCAATTACCATTTTATTAGGTTACATTTTGAAGTCCAACATGAACAAGTCATCCTAAATACAAATTCAAAATAAGACATACATAATGAATGGGGAAAAAGGTTCCCTTAGCATAGGCTAGGAAAGACTTGCAATTTAGGAATAGAAATAGAGTTTGTTGTTACATTATCAAAACCAATTAAGAAAATCTTTTAATTTGTACATATTCATCCAAAATAATGCTTAAGATTTTGAAAATGTTTTATATGGTTTCTCATTCATTGATGTTTCTTACTATAGTAATCTTTATGCATAGGCCAATCTTCATCTATCCAATTTCAAGTGATTCCCACATACCAATTTTCATCCAATTGTCTATCTAGATATCGACATAGACAGAAACGTGTATATCAAGTGAGTGAAACATAACTATAAGATCTCTCTTTCCTTGATGGTAAAGCTAAATATTTGTTCTATGTATAGTTTTGTTAAAATATGACCAAACGCTAGGATTTAAACATGTCTATTTCTACTCTAAAAGGTCAAGATATGATTTGTAAATCATGATAAGTTCATAATGTTAGGATTCTCTCTAACGTAGTTTTGATAATAACAAAAAGGACTATAGTTTTGATAATAACAAAAAGGACTATATGATCATGGTTTGTGTAAGTTTAGTGTTGTAGGAAAAATGCTATAGAATCTTTTATAGAAGGTTATACATAAGCAAGATCAAGATGAAGCATGAAAATAGAACCTTTAGTATAAGCTTTAGGACATGAATGAAGAGGAAAATATGCTGATAGAAGCTTAAGTAAAAGGTTGACAATATAGGAAAATAAAGACAAAAGACTTATAGAAGCTTGAGTATAAGCTTCAATAGACTACCTGAAGGAAGGCAATAGAAGTTTGAATAGTAGTTTAATCATAAGGAATAATCAAGCGATCCAATGGAAGAGGTAGTAGAAGCTCTAATTCAAGAAGCAATCAAACGTCCATGTAGAAACTCTAGTAAAAGTTTAAAGTACAAAACAATCAAGAAGCATGGAATGAAAGTGCATGTAGAAGTATCAATAGAGGGTTCACTTAGCACGTTCTGATAAGACTATAAAAGCTGTAGAAAGATTTGTAAAAGCTTTAAAAGAGGGTTAAAGATCTTAGAAGGCTTAGTTCCACTGGTTAATTATATTTGCAAAATACAAATTAATTATGTTTTGCAAATATAATTAACCATATGGATTGAGTTTCTGTATATCAGAATCAAATGTTCAAAT
The DNA here is from genome assembly GCA_024138005.1 of Lumnitzera racemosa. Lineage (NCBI taxonomy): Eukaryota > Viridiplantae > Streptophyta > Magnoliopsida > Myrtales > Combretaceae > Lumnitzera > Lumnitzera racemosa. The sequence continues at coordinate 31,795,354 of JAMXBC010000008.1, forward strand.
AAAAAATCAATACACTTAAATAGGTTTTAGATAAGGTTAAAAAGATCAAATGCATATCCAAGGATTATAACGTTTACCAAAATACTAGCAAAATATCAAACTTTTGAACGTTGAAAATCAAGATATAAATAACAAGGCATTCAAATTAGAGAGAACACTGAGCAAAAAAGACATCATATTGTTCATGTAGTTTAGCACTAAAACTTCAAAGATTTATAATTTTCTCTTTAGCTTGTTTTGTTTTAAAAATTGTTTTGTATTTGTTACTTTGAAAGAGAGAGAGTTATACTGTAGCCTATGTTTAGTCTAGAGTAAAAGATTAGTCAAACAGGGTGGTTGATTGTAACGATTAAGTAGACCTAATTGTCTACTCTCTTTTAAAGTTGATTAAATTGATATAGTAGAACAACCAATGAAAAAAGACCAGATTCGTAATAGTGGAGCTGGAAGAGATGACTAATGTACAAGGTAAAACCTCTATAAAATTTTTCACTTGATTTTCTATCCTTTTCTCTTTAAATACAGTTTACTATTATTTTATTGTGATTGTCAAACTATGTCTACCGTACACATATCTTAAGGGTTTTGGTTTAGTTAAAGTTTTAAAAAATCATATTTTCAAAAGTTTATAACAATCAATATAAATCTCGCCCCACATCTGCCTCCCCCTCTCCCTCCTCTCTTGCTTGTTTAATGGGACCAACAATTGGTATTACAACAAAGGCTCTTTTATCATATTGAGCATAAGATCCAATGGCAAAAAATAATTTAACTATTCAAGCTAACAAGATTCCTTATTATGATGGCAATAACTTTGCTTAATGGAAATACCAAATAGAGACGTACATCTAAGCTACTGATAACTCTAATTTTAAACATATTTCATGGGGTGATTTTATAGTATTTTCCGCACATTTTTTGTTTTCTTTAAAGAAATTGATACTTAATTGAGTAAAATGTTGATTTCAGGGTTTAAACGCGTTCTAGGCTCGAAAACGAAGAAAAGGAATCAAGTTTCACTCAATTCCAAGTTCGAACGAAGAAGTTATGAAGTTTTGAAGTTATGAAGTTTTGAAGTTATGCAGAAAAATTTGCCTTAGTGCAGAAAGTTACACAACCTGGAGACACGGTCATGTCTCAGGTCGTGTCTAGTGACGAAAACAGAATCATTTTGATACACTATAAAAGGATATATTAGGATTTCAAAAGGCATGAGAGACATTACAAAAACGGAGAGACTTAAGGAACAACATCAAGAAAGAGACTTAAGGAACAATATCAAGAAAGAGGAAAACAACATCAACTTTAAGATTAGAGAAATTGTTCATCGATGAAAAGGGGTTTCCATGTTTTATTTTATATTATTGATGAAACTCGTTTTTAAATTCAGTATGATAGCTTAGAATTCGAGTATTTAGGATTATGGAACTTAGGATTTCATGTAACCCTTGGATTGAATTATAATTTCAATAAAGTTTCTATCTTTTCTTGATTCAATTATGTCGTTAATTATTGTTTGATATTTCTAGAGTGTCAATATATGATATTATGCATGTGGATTGAGAAATTGCATGTGTAATTAGATCTAAGCATAATTGAAGAGAATTACATGTATACTTAGAGATAAGATACATGTTTCTTCCGGAAAATTGATTGTTTGTGTAGGAATTCATTACACGTTAATGCAATTCTAAATTATATTACTAAGTGAAGAGATTCCGGTAAATAATTTAGGATTAGGGTTAATATGCTTGAGAAATATATTATCTTTAATTATGAATCCCTCCAGTCAAGAATAATAGAAATTGAATTGGATATATTTTAAAAAGGTTACATGTTAAACACTAGGGAAATAATTCCTAAATACATTATTACATACTTGAAGTCGTTCGTAATTTATTGCTTCCTAATTCGCGTAATTAAGTCTCATAAGTAGTTTAGTTGTTAATTTCAGTATTTTTAATTCATTCAACTTATCACAATTTTTCGGTTAGATAATAAAGCTAAGGTTAATATTAGTACTCGAAGTCTTTGAGGGATCGACTCAGACTCACATCCGCTATATTAAAACTGATAGGTGCACTTACCTCATATCAAGTTTTTGGCGCCGCTGCCGGGGAATTTCGATATTAAGAACACTAGTTGCTTTATTACTTTAACCATTTTTTTTCTTTTGTTTTCATTATTTATTTTCATTAGCTAGAGCTGCAATTGATTCTATATTTCTTACCCTTGTAGTGCATGACTCGAAGTAACCCGGAAGATTTGGTAGAACTTGATTCTGAAATTGAGAGAACTGCCCTTCAAAATTTGAAATCATGACCTAGACAAAGTGTGGCGACCATTGACGACGAGTCAATCGTTGAAATCAAAGAAGAAGGTAAAGAGGCTAACACTCAATTCATCGAGCAGGAAGATCCACCACACATGGCTAACAACTGGAATGAAGCAAATCGGATCATGTCCGATTATTCAAGGCCTACACTTATTGGAGCTGACTCTAGCATCGCAAGGCTAACCGTCGCAGCTACCAATTTCCAAATTGCACCTAACATTATACAGATGGTGCAACAATATGTTCAGTTTGACGGTCTCCAAGATGAAGATCCCAATGCCCACATCTCTAGCTTTCTAGAGATTTGTGATACTTTTAAAATCAACGGAGCCACGGATGATGCCATCCAACTGCGGCTATTCCCTTTCTCCTTGAGGGGTAGAGCAAAACAATGGTTGAACTCTCTACCACGAAATTCAATCACAACTTGGAATGAATTGGTAGAGAAATTTTTGGAGAAGTATTTCCCACCTGCAAAGACCGCTAAACTTCGGAATAATATTTCTTGTTTTGCTCAATTGGAAGCAGAGACGCTATATGATACTTGAGAGCGGTTTAAGGACTTGCTCAGGAGGTGCCCACATCATGGCCTCCCACTATGGATGCAGATTCAGACCTTTTACAATGGTCTTAATTTATCTACTAGACAGATGATTGATGCATCCGCAGGAGGTACTTTGAACATAAAGACACCTGAGCAAGCACAAAATCTGATTGAAGGAATAGCGATGAACAATTATCAGTGGGAAAGCACCAGAGCCAAGCAAAAGGCCATCGGAGTTTATGAGGTGGACTTGACCACTACTTTAGCAGCCAAGGTAGATCTATTGAGTAAGAAGATTGATGCACTCTCAGTTGGCCCTCAACAAGTACAACCGGATGTAAGTGACTTTGGTATGCAGGGTTACGGAGCACAAGAACCACTGGAACAGGTGGATTATCTAGGAAATCCACCTAAGCAACAAAATAACCCCTACAGCAACACTTACAATCCAAGATGGAGGAATCACCCCAATTTCTCATGGGTAAACCAAAACTAAGGCTAGCAGAAGACCAACTTTGGCCCACCTGGATTTCAAAGACCATTCCCACGTCCTCTCCCTCAAGAAAAGAAGCCCAGTGTAGAAGAACTGCTCACAAAATACATTCAAGGCAATGAGGCTCGCTTATCCAACATTGAATCCTCGCTGAGGAATCAAGAGGTTTCAAATCGCAACCTTGAGAACCAAATTGGTCAACTTGCAAAGCTAATCTCTGAAAGACCACAGGGAACACTCCTAGGGAATACCGAGGTCAATCCTAGGGAACATGTTAATGCAGTGACCTTGAGAAGTGGTAGAAAACTACAAGTGGAAAAGAAGGATGGTGAGGAAGTAGTTGAGAAAGAAGTGGAAGTCAACCGTAAGGAAGATGCAAAACCACTAAAATCAAAAGAAAGTATGGAACCACCAAAAGTGAAGGAATACAAGCCTTCCATCCTTTACCCGCAGCGCCTTAAGCAAAGTTACACTGATCCGAATAAGGAATTTGATAAATTGCTTGATGTTTTCAAACAATTATACATTAACTTACCTCTTATTGATGTCATCTTGCAAATGCCAAAGTATGCGAAATTTCTAAAAGATCTTCTATTGAACAAGAGGAAGTTGGAGGAGCTTATAACAGTCACATTGAACGAGGAATGCTCGGCACTTCTCTAGAAAAAGCTGCCACAAAAATTAAAAGATCCAGGGAGTTTTACTATTCCTTATATGCTTGGCAATTTGTTAGTAGATAATGCTTTGGCAGACTTAGGAGCCAGTATAAATTTGATGCCGTATAAATTGTTCAAAAAGCTAGGGTTAGGAGAACCTAAATTAACGCGCATGAGCCTTCAATTAACCGATAGGTCTATCACATACCCTAGAGGCATCATAGAGGATGTTTTAGTGCAAGTAGACAAATTCATCTTTCCCGTGGATTTTGTTATACTTGATATAGATGAAGATATTGAGGTCCCAATCATTTTCGGTCGACCTTTCCTAGCCACTGCTAGAGCTGTTTTTGATGTTAGTGAGCATAAGTTGATATTATAGGTCGGGGATGATGAAATAGTTTTTAAAACTCTAGAGGCAACGAACAAATTTCTTGACTTAAAGGACATAAGTCACAATGTTAATGCCACTAATGTCATTACATCTACATGTATGTAGGGAACGCTTGCAAAAGATTCCTCAAGCTATTACTTGCAAAAGGGAGATGAAAATTTGGTGATTAAGCCCAATTGTGCAGAAGTAGCAACTCAAATAGAAGTTCATGAATCCAGTTTGGACAAGAAAGGGATTGATCTACTCCACAAGCCAAAGGATCTTAGGTTAAAATCTTTCAAAGAGAAGCCACCAATTTTGGAACTAAAACTGTCAAGAAATCATTTGGAACATGTCTTTGCGGTGAAAAGTTCAAAACCCCCAATGACAACTGCATCTAAGTTAAAAGCAAACAAAACGAAGAAGTTTAGGCTACATGAATTTGATAAGTGGCATGATAAGGAGAGAAACTATGGAAGTTATGCATCAATGAAATGGAATTGGCAAGGTCGATGGCCGAAGGGTAAATCTACACTTGTATGGAGAGTTCGAAAGTGAGATACAGGAGGAGTTCTACTTCCACCTGGATGAAGAATCATGAATTACAAAACGTATCCCGTCGAGCTATTGACATTAACTATAGCGCTTCTTAGGAGGCAACCCATGTCTAATTTTGCTTACACTTTAGTTCTTTAAATTTATTTCATTTTATTTTTCGTTCAATCTAACTTTGCTTTCCTTCTTTTCTTTTGCTTTCATTTTTTTTCGTCATAATTCTTTCCTCTCTTAGCTTTAATTTTTTCCTTTTCTCTTTAATTTTATTATTTCTAAGTTTTCTTTATCTTTAGATTTAATTAAAAAAATAAAATAAAATAAAATTTAACACGGGCGAAGGACACGGTCGTGTCCCAACCCATATCCACCTAGACCTTCACAACTGCCCACCTACAGAAAGTTACACAGGCGAGGGACACAGTCGTATCCCCAGCCCATGTGCACCCAGAATTTTCCACCCGTGCACAGAGAGTTACACGGGCGAGGGACACGATCGTGTCCCCAGCCAGTGTGCGCCCAGAATGTTCCACCTGTACACAGAGAGTTACACGGGCGTAGGACACGGTTGTGTCCCAGCCCGTGTCCATCCAGTTTTCACGCACGGGCACAGTAAGTTACACGGGCAAGGGACACGGTCGTATCCCAGCCCGTGTCCGACCAGACTCCACATGACACACACAGAATTTTACACGAGCAAGGGACACGGTCGTGTCCCAGCCCGTATCGACCCAAACTAGCATGATTTTTCACACGACTGGTTTATTTAAATTAAACACACCCTTTCACACACTCATAATCAAACATATCTCTCTCATATTCTCTCTTATTCTCCCTCTTCTCTCCATAATTCTTGCATTCCACATTTTGATCCAAGTAAGTTTCCTACTTAATTTTGTTCTCTTTTCCTCATGATTAGGAAATTTGGTTATTTGCAATTTTACTCTTGTGTGTCCTCGTTTTTCCATTTGGCCTGCAAATTTCTTTTGATTATTAAGTAATGAGGTTGAAGAGGCTAATGAGGGTGATGAGGATGAGGCGACTGGAGAAAGTGATGAGGATGTCGAGGCCAGTGATGACGATGATGATTCTACTATGGCTGAGGCATCATCTGATGAGGAGGCTGAGGAGACAGATTCTGATCACTCTCCTTAATTCCAAATTTTTTGTGTTGTCTTTTATTGATTAAGACTTGTGAACTCCGATATAAATAATGATGATGCTTCTTCATTTTGCGCTTCTTCATTTTCAACTGGTAGGGAAGTATTAGTTTCTTTTCATTCCATATGTTTCCTTTTTCCTGTGCTGTTTTTTTTTTTCATGCTGCTCTAATTTTTTGTAGTACATTGAGGACAATGTCCATTACTAAGTATGGGGAAGGGATATATATGAATTTATTACTTTTTAGGAGGCCAATTATTCACATTTGACCCAATTAATTTTTAAGTTAACTTACAATAGGTGATTAACTGGTATTAAGCCAAATTAATTGTTTCACCTTGATTATTATTGATCTTATTATACTTTACTAGAATTGATTAGTCAAATTTTTGGAAGGTAAAGTTACGAGTTATTTAGCTTAGGATTTTAAGACTTGAGATTAGAGCAACATCACTAGTTGAGAGTTAGTCATGGTTATTTTTAAATTTACTTTTATGTATACCCTTCTCTTAGAAATTTTTAAGAGTCTTATAATTTTTAGCAAACAAACAAATGAAATTATTCTTTTGAGAAACCCCTGAAAATCACAATGATTAGAGGTCAAAAGTAATAACAAGTGTATGAATAGAAAAATTGGTAGGGATTCATCTTGGTCCGTCAGAAGAGCGAAATTGAGTCCCAATGCCAATTCAAATGAAAAAAAAAATGAAATGAAAAAATTGATATGGATCGGCCTTAGTCCGTTAGAAGAGCAAGGTTCTTTCCCGCCATCAATATAAGAAATAAGTTGGTATGGATCGGTCTTAGTCCGTCAGAAGAGCGAGATTCTTTCCCGCTACCAATGCAATTGTGCTTAAATAAAGTAAATTCAAAAGACCTCTCAACAAAAGCATGAACTACGAGGATGATCAGAGGATGAGTGGATGTAAAATGTGTTTGTTCTAGATTATAGTACTTAGTGAGATGGAAAAGAGAATTGTATACACTTTAGTTAAATGGACAAAATTTTTATGACTCTTTCTCGGTTGGCGAGATATTAAATCTAATTTTTAATTTAAGAATCCTTGGTTAAATGATTCGGGGTAAACTTTGATTTTCATAAATTAACTAGTGAACTCTAGTATTAAGTATTGTTGGAGCATTTGAATATGGTCAGATGAAATTGGTTGACTTTATTATTGCAAGTTAGTTAAGAATGATTTTCTTACTTTTTTACAGATCAAGTGTATTCGTTCACCGGTTTCCTAAATAGTGATAAAATTTTGATTAAGCGTTTCTTGTCTTGAAAGTTTTGTTTTGATTTATTTGCTTGAGGACAAGCAAATGCTTAAGTGTGGGAAAATTTGATAACTTTAATTTTAAACATATTTCATAGGGTGATTTTATAGTATTTTCCGCACATTTTTTGTTTTCTTTAAAGAAATTGATACTTAATTGAGTAAAATGTTGATTTCAGGGTTTAAACGCGTTCTAGGCTCGAAAACGAAGAAAATGAATCAAGTTTCACTCAATTCCAAGTTCGAACGAAGAAGTTATGAAGTTTTGAAGTTATGCAGAAAAATTTGCCTTAGTGCAGAAAGTTACACGACCTGGAGACACGGTCATGTCTCAGGTCGTGTCTAGTGACAAAAACAGAATCATTTTGATACACTATAAAAGGATATATTAGGATTTCAAAAGGCATGAGAGACATTACAAAAACGGAGAGACTTAAGGAACAACATCAAGAAAGAGGGAAACAACATCAAGAAAGAGGGAAACAACATCAACTTCAAGATTAGAGAGATTATTCATCAATCAAAAGGGGTTTCCATGTTTTATTTTATATTATTGATGAAACTCGTTTTTAAATTCAGTATGATAGCTTAAAATTCGAGTATTTAGGATTATGGAACCTAGGGTTTCATTTAATCCTTGGATTGAATTATAATTTCAATAAAGTTTCTATCTTTTCTTGATTCAACTATGTCGTTAATTATTGTTTGATATTTTTAGAGTGTCAATATATGATATTATGCATGTGGATTGAGAAATTGCATGTGTAATTAGATCTAAGCATAATTGAAGAGAATTATATGTATACTAAGAGATAAGATACATGTTTCTTCCGGAAAATTGATTGTTTGTGTAGAAATTCAGTACACGTTAATGCAATTCTAAATTATATTACTAAGTGAAGAGATTCCGGTAAATAATTTAGGATTAGGGTTAATATGCTTGAGAAATATATTATCTTTAATTATGAATCCCTCCGGTCAAGAATAATAGAAATTGAATTGGATATATTTTAAAAAGGTTACATGTTAAACACTAGGGAAATAATTCCTAAATACATTATTACATACTTGAAGTCGTTCGTAGTTTATTGCTTCCTAATTCGCGTAATTAAGTCTCATAAGTAGTTTAGTTGTTAATTTCAGTATTTTTAATTCATTCAACTTATCACAATTTTTCGGTTAGATAATAAAGCTAAAATTAATATTAATACTCGAAATCTCTAAAGGATCGACTCGGACTCACATCCGCTATATTAAAACTGATAGTTGCACTTGCCTCATATCAGCTACTATCTATGAATCATGGGATATCATTAAACCTAAAGATATATAGATCAAAGGCAAGGTGACCATGGAAGGTGATTATAAGAAGGCTGTAAACAACAAGGCTAAGAGTCTCTTACTTTCTGTAATAGCACCTTTTGAATTTTATTTGATATCTTCATGCAAAACTATAAAGGAAATTTGGGATACACTCGGTGAAACTTATGAAGGAACTAGTACTATTAAAGAAACATGTATTAGTTCACTTTTATAAGAATATGAGTATTTTAGGTTGTAGTTAGGAGAGAGAAATAAAGACTCTTTCAATAGGCTCGTAGCAATAACAAATGAATTATCGTCACTTGGAAAGAAAATTGATGAAGCTGACATTGTGAGGAAAGTGTTACGCATACTTCCAAAGGTTTGGGATACGAAAAAGACTGCTATTGAGGATGCTTGCAATATAAGCAAACTAACTTCACTGTGTTTAAGGAGTAAACTTATGTCATATGAGTCACATTTTCTCAATAAAGAAGATGAGGAAGACTCAAAGAAGAAGACTCTAGCATTCAAAGCCGAATAAATTGACTTGAACACAAATGATGAATAGTCTAATGATGAAAAAGGGGATATTACTCTTCTAGCTAGAAGACTTAATCGGATTCTTAGAACAAAAGGTAAGAGATGTTCAAGTTCTAGGAAATACAAAGCTAATAAGTTGTTTAGCAATGCAAGTAAGGGATATAAAGAAGAGAAGAAAGAAAGGAAAGAATTCATATGTTATGAATGTAAAAAGTTAAGACACATAAAATATGAGTGTCCAGTCTTTGTAAAGAAGATGGAAAAATACAAGAAGAAGAGAAAAGCCTTAATAGCTACCTAAAGTGATCTAGATGAATCGAACACTAAGAATGAGGAATCTTGAGAAGATGAAGAAGAGGAGGCAAACCTTTGTTAGATGGCCTTCTTCGAGGTAAACTTAGAATCTAAGATTGATTCTTTACCTAATGATGTTTACGTAAAGATGAAAAGGGTTTTAAATGCTTTATATAAATCCAATGATAAGATTACAAAGTTGGATAATGAAATCCAAGCATTGAAAAATGAAAAAGAGGAATTAACATAGACTATGAGCAAAGAAAAGGCAAAAATGTCAAAAGAAAATTTGATTCTAAAAGATAAAATTAACTATTTAAAAACAAGAGTAAAAGGATTATAACATTCTATAAAATCAACCATTATCAAATTTGAAGTAAATGATAAAAAAAAAAAAACTTCAAATGTTGCTATCTAGTCAAACATTTGATTATTCTATAGTAAGATTGGGATATGAAATCAGTCAATGTTTAAAAACTACACCTAAAACTGTGTTTAAGAAAGTTGTGAATGAAAAGAAAAAGAAGCCAGTGGTTCAAATTGTTGAAAAAAGAAAATGTATAGCTAGTGGAAGGTATGGTAGGGGGTGCTATGAAGGGCCTAAAACTAACCAAAATGCAAATAAAAGGTACCCTTCAAATAATAGAGGACAAATAAAGGATACCAAGTATAATTTCTCCTCATCTTATTCATGCTTCTTTTGTAAACATTTTTTTGTATAAAATTCTCAAGCTCAATAAATCCCAAGCAAGTAACCAAAGCACAAGCTTGATTTGGAAAGGACCAAGGTTCATTGGGTTCAAAAACAGGTTTAATTGTTTCAATGAATGCAAGGACATGAAAAAAATTGTTATGGAACATAATATTTAGACAATGGTTGTACAAACCACACAATTGGAAATGCTTCGTTGTTCACTAATTGGATATGGAAGGAAAAAGGATATGTCACGTTTGGAGACAATGGAAGAGGAAGAATAATCTAATACGATACAATTGGTATTTCTCCCTTTTCTATTGCAAATGTTCATCTTGTGAAAGGCCTAAGGCACAATCTGCTAAGTATAAATCAACTTTGCAATAAAGGACATAAAGTTATATTTTTAAAAGATAAGTGTTATGCCTATAATAAAAATGGTGAGTCGTTACTATTTTAAGGCTTTAGGAAAGGTAATGTGTATAAAGTTAATCCATCAAAAGTCATAACGGAAAAATACTTTTTGACAATAACAGATAATGTTCATTCTAGGAATAAAAAGTTACGACATGTTAACTTTCATCAACTTGAAAATCTCTCGAAAAATAATCTAATGTTTGGTTTACCTAATCAGTGTAAAGGAAGACATTTATTGTGATTCTTGTCTAAAGGAGAAGATTATGACAGTACCTCATAAGAAGAAGAGGGTAATTTCTACAAATAGACCCTTAGAACTTTTACACCTAAATCTACTTGGTCCAACTCAAACATCAAGTCTTAGTGGGAACAAATATGGTCTAGTCATCGTTAATGATTTTTCAAGGTACTCTTAAGTGTTGTTTTTACACAATAAACATGATGCTTTCAAACATTTTGAAGTCTTTGCTAAACATATTCAAAATGAAAAAGGTTCCTCCATAAAAAAAAAAAAGCAAAATTGTAAAGCGTAAAACTCGCACCATTCAAGAGATGACATGTACTTTGTTAAATGATAGAGATGTTGAAGCTATTTCCACTGCTTGTTATATCATTAACAATGTATATATAAGACCTTTCACTAATAAAACTACTTATGAACTATTTAAAGGAAGAAAACCTATGGTCTCATGCTTCTACATTTTTTTATATAAGTGTTATATTAAAAGGAATAACTCTAATATGAGTAAGTATGATGAAAAGACCAATGAAGCTATCTTTTTAGGATATTCTCTTAATAATAAGGTATATCAAGTCTATGATAAAACCACTAAAGTAATAGAAGAATCTATCAATGTAAAATTTTGTGATGATCTAAGAAAAGAGGAATCAAATGAGGATGTTCCTTTAATAATAAAAAGGAAAGATGAAAAGTAGGACTCTGAATGAGTAGAAGCTTTGGTAGAAGCGAAACCTAAGTTATGTACTAGGATGATACTTAGGGATTAAGTTGGAAGAAAAATTTATGAGTAAAATGTAAAAGTAGAGGAATTAGAAGCTTGGTCAGAGAGTGATTTTCCTAAAAACTCTAGAAATAGCTAAAGTCAGAGGGTAACTCAAAAGGTAGTTTAATAAGGATAAAATTAGTGTAACAAATGATCCTTATATAGCTGAAAGAGTAACTTAGAGTTTTTTTACTAAAGAATGCTACTATAAAACCACTTAGAGTCTAACTCAAAGAGTTTGTCAATTTATGAATACTTATAAAAAATCAATGATTGGTTAAGAAATCATGATTTGTAAGTGAAAATAACTCATAAAACTTATGACGAAACAACCAAAAACATATAAAACAAATTAATGATTAATGATTCAAGGCTCGACAACTAATTTATTTCATATTATTAGGGATAACTAAAGACTAAGGAGGTAACGATTAGGAGTAATTTACCAGTAGGTGCAGTTACTGAGTCGACCTCTTTATAACATACTAGTCTAAGGCCAAGCATTAAACCCACATGTTGCCAAGCTAACACACCTCCAAGGCCGAGCTGCCTTACTTCTAAGCCAACCAGCCGAGTCCGATTCGAAGAATGGCCATCTATTGGACCAACCCTTCCAAAGCCTTAAATAGCCAAACTACAAAGCATCTAACTTGCCCTGCTTTACTCAAATTAGCCTTACTCGACAAGCAATATCAATGGGACTATAGAATAGATAGGTAATACATGCCCTATTTTTCTGACATTCGTACTATCATTACAAGAATATTCCCTTTCCATTTGATTATGGATTTACCCTTATAAATTACGTACTTTTTTGCTAATTAGAATCTTTTTTTTTTTTAATTTACATCAACATAGGACTTGCCCTAATTAGGCCATATAATTACTTGAATTATGTAATAGCCATGAAAAAAAGTAAGATTGAATTTTAGACATTAATTTTCCTTCTTGAGCTTGTGTTTTCTTACTAAAAACTAAGACCTTGAAGAGCTCTTATCTAGATTATTGAGTGTGAACTAGTGACAAACAACCTCTTATTATGCTTGTGCATCATATCAAGTATAGTTCGAGCTCGTGCGAGGCATATAAATAGAGAATCACATCCACCGTCAGTGTACAAGGACCCTTACTCAACCTTCAACTACCATTTATCCTTTGAACTATCTTGTAGTTTGGACCTACCCTTTTAGCTTGCATAGTATTAGTAGCCATGTGTCAACGTTCCCAATGACCCTTAGCATTATCTCTCTCTACTCCTTTTTCCCTCTTTACTTCATCTCTATTAGTTCTAAATCAACCCAACCCTTCACTCACAAACTCTAACGCACCAACTGCTTGTGAAAATTCCCTAATGGCTCCCCGCACTTCAAGAAACCTTTCTTCTCCTACATACAATAAACATCTCTTCCCCACTCACCAACATGCTAATAACTTTCAAAAGTTCATGAATCTAGAGGTTGATACAGATGTGTTTTATTCGAAAGAAGTGTTTAGTGAGTTTCATATCCATTGGCTGTCGAAAGTGATCACAAACTACATCATGGGCATTTTACCACTACCGAATGAGGTACATTACAATGCTACTAAATATTTTTATTATAATTTATCAGACAGAGTAGATGATATTAGGCATCTAAATGTAAAGATGAATCTCATTATTGAGTTGAGAAGGATCAAGTTATATTCCTATGTATATGGTACAAGAATCATCATTTCCTTAGAGGATATTTGTGTTTCATTGGAGTTGAGATTGAAGGAGATGAAATGAATCTTAATTACCATGGTGTTAAATTTATGAGAGATTTTTTAGATATAAAGGGATTAGAGGTTATTGGAGGGAAACAAAAAATCTTTTAGCCTCCTGACTTGATCTTAAGACCAAAATCCTTCATCATATTGTCATTCACAATAATTATCCTAAAAGAGGTCAACAATCAACTGTTACATTTTAGGACATGTGGATACTTTATTACATTCTCCAAAATCAAAGGATTAATTTTTTCAATGTTGTTTTCCAATGTTTCAAACATGTTATCAATAACCCTTCCTAAGCATCTCTTTGTTTTGGGCGCTTAGTCACGCGACTCCTAATAAGAATAGGATTAAACTTTCCTAAACCTCCTAGAGTTGCTTGAGTGAAATGATTTGAACAATTGACATATGTCAGGGGGTTAAGAAAAAGGACAACAACTCTTGGGTTAGAAAGAAACCTTTATCTCTTACAATTCTTTATGAAGGTTCGAGTAGAGAAGAAGAAGATGATGAAGTTGATACAAACATTGAACCAACTACTTCTATTAAGGAAACCAATCCACCTAATGGAGGAAGATCCTAAGGACCGACTAGTCAAGAATATGGCTTCCTACAAGTTGACTCATCTCAACCTTTTGAGTCCCAACATCTATTTATCGATATTCTAAGATGCAATTCCACTAGCTTAGGGATAATTTGAGAAGCCATATTCCCTTTGGAGTATAAGGACTCTACAGCCACTTTAACCTAAGTTACCAATGTTCCTCTTACCCTTATCCTTCTTCACCTCCTAGATCTCAAGATAACAATCCACCACTTGCTTAGTTTGTTGCTTGTTCTTCTTTAGAGCTGTCTTGTTACTTCTTTTATAATATGTACTATTAGACTTGGCCTATCTTATTGATCGTCTTGGTAGTAATGGCCTTGTTAGCCCCTCTTGCTCTTACCATGAGATATATGACCTTTTTATGCTAAAACATACATACGTACATACATACATACATACATATAATCATAAGCTATTACGTCCTTAAAGCTTGTTTACTATTGTGGTTGAGTATGCAACAGGCGATATGACTAGTATATGTAGAGATGATTGTCAAATGCCTTTTATTGGGCTATAGTTGCTAACATTTGCTTAATGAATGGTGTTGAAGTATGTAGAGCCAAAGGCATTAATGTGGCTTGGACTTTTTGATTAAAATTCCTTAAACTGTTATTGTGCTTTTCTTTTGTATGAGGCATATTTGAAGGGTTAGGTTAGGACTATCTCGAAGTTTCGACTTAAATAATTCTTCCTCTTCAGTGATTAGATTTACTTATCTTTTTGATGAGGCTCAAGGAGTAGAAGAGTTCAAATCACTTAGAAAGTTTTAAAAACTGCAAAATTTGACGAAATCATGGTTAAGAGAATTGGTTAAAATATTGACCATTAAAAATGAGTTATGCACCTCCTATAAAACTACTACTGTTAATGTCAATTAATCCATCAATCTTATATTTCTTGCAAATTCTTCGTAACTAGATGCTTAGATGAGGGGGAATACTAGTTTGAAGGGGCACATTTTAAGTGTAAGGGTTTTGTTCTCATCAAAAAGGGAGAGATTATTGAACATAGGGTTCTTATTTTAATTTTGATGAGAACAAAATAAAGTAATAAAAATTTGAGTTAATTGTAAAATTGAACATTAATTGCAAGTCCTCCACATATCAATTGAACTCTTTCGTCAAATCTATTAGATTTAAATTGCATCAATTAAACTCAAAAAGAATATTATATTTACATATTTATATTATGTGCTTGTTATATGAAATCAAGAAAGAAGTACATGAGCTAGCGTAACGTTATAGAGATTTGGAAAGAAAACTTGTTTAGTTTTTGCTCTTCAAGCTAGATCAACGGTTACCTAAATAGCATTGGAGCCAATGCAATTATTTAGCCTACCAGCTTAGCGATAGAGTGAACTACCAACTTGATAGTAGCTACATTGCAACTAGCCATTATAGTATTAAATGCACTATAATAAGAAGGATTCTTTTAGATGGTATAAATGCTCAACTACCTAGCCGAGGACAACCAAGAACCAATATTTTATTATAACTTACAAACATTCTCTTGCATTATTTAGCCTACTAAAATCCAATTTGTCTCTTGTACATTAACTTGCAACTTATTAAGAGAGATAAATAGTGTAGTGCTTATGAGTCTACATGCTACAAAATATAGAGAGAAAAGCACTAAACTTATGAGATTATTGTATAGTTGTGACTGTGATTGAGGTATATTGAGTACTTTGTAGCTCTTAGAGCATTCATACCCAAAACAAGATATTAAATACCACCTTTTTTAACATATTTACTCATTTTCCTCCACTTTTCTTTCCCTCTTTGTATCTTACTATAATTATTTCAATTTTAAAGTAAGGGCGATGTTCCATAAAACACGAAAGAGTGGAATGTTTAAGCATTATATAGAAAATTAGGTAGTTAAATTTGTTAAAATAAATATTTTCTTTGAAAAATTTAAAAAAGAAAATTTGAAATCTAAGACACCAAGGTCCTTACACTTGTATTTAACTTTATTATAATTAATCTTTGAAGCTATTGCCATTCCATAATTTATTTTTCGTGCATTAAATTTTTAAGGTGATGATTACTACACTTTAGTTCTACTTATTCTTCATTATATTTGTCATTGATTTTCATCCTTATGATTTTCCATTAATTATTTTTATTAGCAACTTGAGCTAACATTATAATATTGATGCCTACCAAAGCCCTAATCACCTTTTGATAAGAATCAAGGTCCTCTTACCCCATCTCGAGCTCATAAGATGGCTACATTAGTTCGTCGAGCTCTCTCGCAATAGTATGTGAATGAAAAAGTTAAGCTACTTTAAAAGATTAACCAACTAAAGTACTCAAGTTCTTCATAATACTATACCATTTCTTAGGTGGAGGAAAGCTATTAGCATCCTAACTTACACGACTTGGCCAAGGTCTGCTTAATAACATGCCGACTTATTCATAATCAATAAAGAAGCGAATACCCAAACTTAGTCAACTCTATTATTAGCTTGGCCATCTATTTTATAAGCTCTCCATCTACTTTGTAGACTTGACCTCCAAGCCAACCCATAGCCTCCCATCATCCAAGAGCTAATTCATCATGCTAGAGTTTACCATCCATAGCCCGGCATATGTCATGTTCTTTTTTTTATAATATATACAGCACCAAGTGCATATTCATCAATTGATTGTCCATCTTACCCTTGTATCATTATGTGTATGTTACTTTTATTCTTGTACAATATAGCAAATGTATTATCCTACAATTTTCCCTAAAAGGCAAGTATATAAACCCATCCATGTATTCAATCAAAATCAATCTAAAATGAATATTTTCCGTTTTTGATAGAAATTGTCTTCTTCTTTCACTTGTTTTTGCAAGCAATTAGTTAAGCTTAGTTGCAACCTAACTTTGAGGATGCTCTTATCTAATCCTTAAGCAAGGTTTGTGATAAGTGACCCTAGAAATCTAATCATGGGTAATACTAGTTAGTGACTTAGGTTTGTGAGAGGTGGTTCATGCATCATATCCGATCACTTGAGCATAGTTTTTTGCTTAACTTCGACTTCTATTTACCTTTCTAGTCATCCAATAGCTAAGACCCACCCTTGAGTAACTACTAACGTGTTGATCCAAGTCTTAATACCCTTGTCTTTGCATTACTTTCACTATAAATCAATATTGTTAGACCTTACCTAAGGATTGACCTAGATACATGAGATGATTAAAGGCCAAGAGGTTAAACTAAGCTCAATCAGGAGGAGAACAGAAGTCAATAGAAAAGCAAGAATATAAGTCATATCCCAATCTTAATAAATAAATAAATATGAAAAAAAAAAAAATCAAATCCGTAATTAGATCAAGCTCATTTAGAATGACCCCTCCTAGGTGGCCACCAGTCATTTCTTGGCCTTATAGTGGTTGGTTTTTTTTTTATTATTATTTTGTGCACTTTTGCTTTCCTTTTTGTTCTTTCTCTCTCTATCTTTTTTTTTAATTTTTTCATTAATTACATTAATTATACATATATAATTATATTATAATTTTTATTTTCTACATTTTCCCTTTTTCCACTTTTTAAGGTACATTTCGTATATATATTTTTATTTTTAATTTTTTATAGTTTCCATATATTCTTTCCTCTTTTTTTCTATATTATTTACAATAAAATAATCACATAAGGGCTACATCAATGCTGTGTTACCGTTACTTGCAAATAAAGGCCAAATCAGACTAATTAACAACATTTTAACTAAGGTTGATTAAATACAAGGTGGATAGGTATGATGCTATAATACCCCAAGATTTTAAGCCTATATAATTATCCTAGGATCTGAGTCTCTAAATTTAGAGCGCCGAAATAATTCAAGTAAAGTCAATTTCTCAAAATAAGCTATATAAAAATATTAATTTAAAAAAAATCAATTTATTAATAAAGCTAATAAATATCGAAAACGTGAAATTTGAGCTTTTAAATATAGCGAGATGTTAGAAATATGTTATTTAACTTATAAAAATAATAAATAAAGTTGAATTAAATATAATATATATGTATTAACATAGAATATGCATTATATGTATTAAATACATATATATAATAATAAATTATTATTAAAATAAGGTAAATTAATATAAAATAATGAAAAATTAATTAAAAAAATGAAAGGATGAGTCAACGTACCTATGTAGGAATCTATGATCGATTTGGATGATGTGTCAAAAGCTAAAAAAATAAGGAAATGATACCTAGCAAAGTTGGACACTAAGGATTTTTAAATTTTTGACACATAGTACCTACTTTTTGACATGTCATCATATCTAATACTATAAATAGGCTTTTTATACTTCATTTTTTTATTTTATAAATTTAGAAACAATAGAAAAATAGGATAAGAAAATTAGAAAAAAATAAGAAAAATAGGGAAAATTAGGGGTGGAATCTAATTAAGCTAGTTCAAAAGGTTATAGCAGTCCTATTGTGGTGGCCATTTAGGGTCAAAGAAGGGATCACTAAATGAGCTTTTTCAACAAGATTTGGTGGTCGGAGGGTGGCCAGAGGTGACCAGTTCGAGTAAACCAAATTTTCGGCTAAAACTTTGCAAATGTTGTAAAAATAAAAAATGATATTATATAATTAGAAAACTTGGTTTTCTAGAGTTCCTTTATGTATAGATTAATGTCGAAATTTTATTTTTTATAAATAATTATTGAAAATATAAGGTCCTTAAGAAATGCCTCTGTTTGAACGAAAATTAAATTAAATTTTAGAAATATTAAATAATGTTTTTTAAGTTGAAAATTTGTACACAACATAGTTAATATATGTATTTAATTTTAGTAACAAGAATTTTTTAAAAATAATCATGTTTACTATTTATTATAATTATTTTGGATAAAATTACCAATTTTGCTATTTTATTGAATTAATTAGTTTTTTAAAAAATCAAAATATAAGCCCTAGGTATTATGATTTTTGGAAGTTCATAATAATGTTTGGGATACTTGAATTTTATCTTGTGATTAAATTCACTTAATTGCTTAATTGTTACTAATTTTGAGTTAAAATTACTTTTTTTTTTATAAAAATAGATAGTATCTAATTTAGTGCAGTTCATGGCCAATAATTCAACTACGTATTTTTGTGAGTCTATAGGATTTTTTTTAAATTAATTGGGCTTGTGTGCTATTTATTATGTATTTTCATGATATAAACCTATATATTAGCTTAATAAATGATATAATAATTAGTATTAATGTGATATTTGTTAAATATGTAAAGGATTAGTATTTTTGGGTACACAAGAATGCTAACTAGCTCGGGAAATGAGGAATTGTTTTATTTTTATTTAGATTTAGGATTTATTTGAGTTAATTACGAAGTTATAATAACATACGATTGAATCGATAATACGAAAGAGTATTTTTGGATATTTGACAATATTGATTAGTCTTGATTTTTAAGATATCTTAATAGTACTCAAAACACTAATCATGATAATATAAAGTTTATCAAAATCAGATAGGAAATGAATAAAATATGATCGGAATAAGTTCGAGAAAAAAAATAGTAAAAGCTTATAAGAGTTTAGTATCAAACCATACTTGACTAAGGATCTGTGTGTATTAACCTAAGTTAATAGGTAAGGAAGGACCACATTGTGAAGCTTAGGATTTCACGCTAATATCAAGCTCAAGTAAGTGAATATTTCTGTTTTCATACAAATAAACCTATGTCTACTTGACTTAGAGTCAATTGTGTTGTGAATTGTAATATGTATTGAATTGATTGGACACATGATTCTGTTAAATGTATTTTGACTAAGTGAAATGTTTCCTTATGTGTGATTGACCCATCGATATGTATTTCTGATTAGAAAACTAGGAAACTGAATGGTCTTTTAAGGTATTCACCTAAGCGAACCCTTTATGAAAGAATATATTATAAAGCTGAGAAATAAAGTTAAAGTTAAGATAGTTGAATTATTTATGAAGTGGAACTCGAGAATCGTGCTTAATACTAGGTTATTGTACTATTTACTACATTCATGGCATGACACAAAAGGACTTACGGGTTGAGTTTCTAAAAGCTTGAACACTGATGAGTTAGTTTTTGAGCATATAGAACTACATTTCTTAACTTATTCTAGCCACGATGTATGATCGATTATGTGCTGAATTTTCAAAACACAATGGGGGGTTTTTGGTTAAGGGTCCTACTTCGAGTTAGATCCTTGTTGCCTATAGGTTTCTAGTCGTTGTATCCAAATACTTGGGTATGTCGGCTAACCGGATGATAAATTGGAAAAGTGTAAGATATCGATATTAATGCATGGCATGTGCATAAGCAAAGTACGAATTTTTTCAATAAACGGTTTGTATTGATAACTCGGGTTATGAGATTTAAATGTCCTATAATATTGATCTTTGTGAATGTATGTTATGTGTGTTCTATATTTTGTTTTATCTAATCTCACTTGGCTCACAAAAAGCTAAAGGGATACTTGTGTTTTCTTAGGTTATGAAGAGAATTGACAGGGCAATATCAGTTAAGGAAAAAGTCTTTTAAGAGTACGTTGAATAGAGTTAGCCACTTTTGAAGAAGCCTTACAGTATTTTATTCTTATTTCTATAAAGGATTTGTACATACAAAATTTTAAAAAAAAAAAAACAAGAAAAGAAAAAAGTACTGTATTTTAGGTTTAGATAAGTTTAACGGATGTACTTTTTGTATAAACAGGTATTAAGTTGAATGCTATTGTAGTACTATTTTATTATAAATAAAACTTTTGTTGAGTATAAATAAGTATTTCTATGTGATGATAAATCTTATACTATGTCGAGATGTAACAGATGCCTTAACCATACTCTTCGTTATATATATGTATTCCTAAATTTTTGGAATTGTAACTTACCTTATAACACTATGAAACCCTCTTGAAACCTACATCCTATAAAACTTATAGGTTATATGATATCCAGTGGAGGCTATAAATTTTTTCCATCTTCCTACAAATTTTAACTTCACACATTTTCTAATAGCAAATTATGATTATATTTTTTCTTGCATGACAAAATATTACATGAACCTAAATTTTATATGGCACCATTTATTATCAAAATATTTAAATGGTAAACGCAGTTATCATAGAGGTCCTCGTTGTTAAAAAAAGTTAATTGAAACAGGATTTCTCATCTTGCAACCACCTATAAAAAGTATTCCATAAAGAATTTCCAGGTTGTAGAACATATGATTAATTGTAATATTGTTACTAATGAGAAAAAAATTAAAATATTCCATTAAAAGAAAAGAAAGAATGATTTCTATTAAATTTAAATAAGATTTCACCATTTTATAAGTCAATTCCACAAAAATTTCCTCCTTATATGTATTATGAATCCTAAATCTCTTTATATATAACTTTAAATAGAAAAATTGCGAAGAGAAATACAATCTAACTACCATTTTTCTACATTCACATCTAGAATTAAAAAAAATTCCCATAAAATCTAGTAAAAGAACTTATATCTAATTGCAAAATTATAATTTACTAAAGAAAAAAAATAGTATCAGTGTATAGGTCCAAAACCACCTTCACCAAACTTATCACTTAGATTGAAATTTTTAGTAGTAATGATTAATTTCTCAAGAGGACAAATACTTCTACTCTTGTACAATTATTTTCTTCTAGTCCTCCTTATTATGTCTGTCTAATCAAAATAACAAATAATTATTAAATGGAACATAAATTATAAAGATAGAATTGAAGTACAAGTATTGATAATCTTACTTCTACTTGAACCGAATTTGAAGGGTCTAAAAAGATCATGCATAAAAATGAAGTTTTTAGGTTTAGGTTTCATTGAACACCTATGAAAGAAAAACGACCTAAATATCCTTCCATAAGAAGCTTTAGTTGTTAAATCCTAAAAAACGAATAAACACATGAAATAAAATTCATTATTTTTCTCATAAAAACATAACCTTAAATTATAGTTTAATCACCAAAAAACAAAAAAAAAAAACCTTGAAAGTTCATTTGAGAGAGAGAGATGCCGACAAAATGAGAGGGAGTGGTGAGAGATGTAGACATTATGATAAATAGAAATGTCGAAGTATGTGTGTATGTATGTGTGTGTGTGTGCGTGCGCATAAGAGTGAGAGAGATAGAGAGATACTGTGAGAGTAGGAGAATAAATGGGAGGAAGAGGAAAATAATTAGTATGAAAAGGGATGGAGGGAAAATTTTAAATATGAGGAAAAAGTGGGGGAGGGAAAATAAAAATAAGAGAGGGAAAATGAAAATTATTATACAAGAGAATGTTAGGGATATTTTTTTTTTCTAATATCATTGTTATGACCTATGAGTTGCAAAGTTATAATTTTTCTTATGAATTAAGATATAAAAAATTTTACTATCATTGTAATAAATTAAAATAAGTAATTTTTGTTGGTAATTAACATATTTTTCAAATTTAATTTTGTTTAGTATTGTTATTCAATAAAATGGTATACGTAACATATATATTATAATATGTGCATAATGTTTTGAAAAATTTCTAGTATAGATTCATTATACTTTTATGATGTTATTGTTAATACTTATCTTCCAATAGAAAAATATAAATGTGGTTGTAATAATAACAAAAAAGCTTAATTTAAAAATTTATATAAATAAGAAGATTACATATCAACTTATATTTATTTAGTTTTATTGTAATATATGGTTGTTTCAAAGAAAAGAATTATATAGTTACAAAAACAAGTAAAATAATAATTTCATTTTGAATGAGGTAAAATATATGACCACATAAGTTTAATAAAACATATGCAAACATTTAAAACTTTTATCTATATCATCATAAATTGATGGTAATTAACATATTCCAAAACATTTGTAATAGTGTATGGATGTATAATATAAGTTAAAATCGAAAGATAGAGTCCAAAGAAATTCCAAATACATAAATTAAGCTCGAAAGAATTTAAATATGTAACACAAATAAAAATGATCAGAAATAACTTCTAAGAACAAAGTCTTAGTAAAAGGCATCATGAATAGGTTTCATACATGAAAACCAAATATAAGTCTATTAATTAGAAACTAAGGAAAAAAAGAACAAACTAATCTCTTTTTGATGATTCATTAGAATGCTCAAGAAGGGGTTCATATACTTCATCCCTCTATGGTAGCCAGAAACTAATTCATATTTTGAAAATAGTCATATCGCTTTATCGCAATTTATTATCAAACTATTGATACTTAAATAGGTACAATAATTAAGTTGCAAAATATTTTGGTTATATAACATCAATTGAAATCCCATAGAAAAATATTAGATTTCTCTTGACCTATCCCGTAACAGACACCAATATTTTGTAATTTTTAGCTAACCTCCTTAGATATTGTCATAAATATCACCCTATCAATGATGCACCCACTTAAACTTCAACTAGATTAGTCATATCCCAATATAGTGTATTGAGCCCTATTTTAATTATTTTTCATTAATTTAGCGTATACTAAATATGGTGTACTTAATATAAGTTACTCAACAATAAATTTAAGGGAAAGCTTAAATTCTGGAAAATTCTTTCAAAAATTAGAGTTGCCGCCAACCAAAGTTAGAAAATGGAGAAATTAGGACTAATTAGGTAAATAATCCTAATTTGAGTTACCAGTTTATGAATTTTCTAAAAAGAAAATTAAAAAAAAGTTAACGAGAGAAAACAAAGATTCAAGGAATAACTTATTTAAACCTTAAGTTTACTACATGAGTTTTTTAAAAAGATTAATTATAATATCCAATTCTAAAATTTCTTTTATTTATTTTTCCTAAATGACGAAGCAAAAATAAGAAGACAATTTTTCTATCCTTTTGTTTTATATATTTTTTTTGCATATTTTGTTTTGGCAAAAAGTACTTTTATCATTTTCAAAAGCCACTCAAAGTACTTACGCACTTGCTAGCCAAGATTAAACCCATGTAATTTTTTTAATAAAACTTTGTTATGTCATATTTTATTTTTAAAAAAAATCCTAGAAAATCCTAAGCTTTATTACCCAATTTTGAAAGATCAAAGGCATACCTTAGTTTTTAGGGGGGAAAAAAACTATTAAGGTATTATTGTTTATGAAAATAATTTTTTAAGTGACAAAATGATTTTAATAAACCCTTTAAACAATCTTTTAAAGTAGCTTCTTTGAGTTATATTCTAACTCATTTTTTGAAAACCCATCAACTTAACTTATTCTTTGTGAACGAAAAAAAAAATATATATATATATATATTGTTTTATCATTTTTATTTTTCATTTATTATTTATTTTATTTTTTATAGATAAAATCTAATATGAGACCTAAATGTCTTCAAGCAATAATTAGACTACATCACTCGAAATTTAGACCATCTTAATTTATTTTAATTGTAACGTGAAAAAATGAAAAAAAAGGCAATTTAATTATTTTATTCTATTTAAAAAATTATAATAAAATCTAAAATAAAAAAAGAACTGTTCTATTCTATTTGGAAAATTGTAGTAAAATTTAAAAAAAAAATTCTTTGCCATTTTCTCTTTTTTATTTTAGTTTTACAAATGAGACGAAATAAGTAAGGGAAAATAAAATACATTGTCCATATTCCAAATATATATAGAATTGTGATTAGATTTTGTTTTAGTTATTTATATTAACTTTAATAATACTAAGTTCAATTTTAAGATAAATCCTAATTTTCGATCATGATTTGATCTGTTTTAATCACTTTTTAGTGCAAATCTTTAATATATTTTGAATCTACATGTGTTAATCTTTAGATTTGTATAAAAAAAAAAATTGGTTTTGATTTGATAAGATTCTATCATATCTGCTAAACCTATCTCATTTCTCTCCCCCTCCTCTCTTTTTAAGCTTGTCTGTAGTTTGAAGATAACACATGCTTAACTTCCCACATGCTAAAGTGTATTCGATACGCATTTAGTAAAAAACACATCCATTCATTTTTTATTTTTTAGTTCTACCTATTTATTCATTTTTTTAGATTCTATCATTTCTTTCTCTTCTTCTTTTTTCTTTTCAAATTTCTATTTTTTTTTTCTGTTTTTCAAATTCTTTATTCTTCCCATGTTTTGAGCAGACCTAGCAAAATTTTAAAAAATAAAAAGTGAAGGCAAAAATAGAGTGTCTACTCAATGCCTTAAAGTCATCCTATACCTCTGTTTCATCATATGCTTTCAGTTACATTTTTAAATAAGAACGATGCTGCATAATGATTGAAGTTGTTAATTCCCTGAATTTAATAAAGTCTTTTAAATATTTAATATTATCACCTTATTTCTCTAGGCTATTTGAAAATTAAATATTCTAAAGTATAATATCTTTGGATCTATATGAAAACATTCCTCTAAACACTCCATTGTTTATGTGGTTATTTACCAAATATCAATGGAATATTGAAGTATTTATAGGTAGGAACATAAAAAGGAGAGTAATGAGAAAAATAATGCCAAGTGTCATTATTTTGCAATAATAAAAAACATTATACTATTATTTATTAAGAAAAAACATGTGGTAGTAATAAGAAACTCTAAGAATTAAAAAAAAAATGTTAAAAGCTATTCACTATTGGTCTCCAAGGAAATTTCTATCTTTATATATTTCATAGTGTTATCTGCTCTTTAATCAACCAATCATATCAAATATTATCTATACATATATATCTATTTATATAATTAAAGTAAAAGTATCTTTTGGTGTCTTTTTTCATATGATTGAATTTCTAGAAAAACATTAGTTATTTGATTTTTAATTTTACTGAAAAGCCCTAAAATACTTAATAGTTTTAATAAATCTTTAATAGACTAAGGTTCTTATGGTAAAGAATTATATATATGAAAATGTTATCTTTCCAAAGTTAAATTCAACTAATTAAAATATCCTCCACCAAAATAACAATTCCTTACAATAATTCCAACTCTTGAAATCCATTTTCTATTATGAAGCAATTAACACATGATTAGTACTATTGTTGATTGGTATGGTACAAAATTATGGGCTAAAATACTATAAAAGTTTCTTCTATGGATAATTATAAAAATTTAAATGAAGTTTTTTCTTCCTTTTCATCATTCATCCAATATATGAACCAACCTTTAAAATATTATCATTAACTTTATTTGATATTTTTTATTTTTCATAGTAAATATTATCAAATAGTCTAGATTATTTTATGGCATATGTATCCTAAGTTTTTAGCAAAGACATATGTCCTTACAATAGTCTTTTTTATTTTTCTTTTCCCCAGATGACCAGATGGTAGGCATGAATGTTGGAATTATTTTATTATTACTTTTCATAGGGATATATCTTTATAATTGCTAAAACAAAAAGAAAAATTATTTATTTGGCTATAGAAAATACATCCTTACTGTAATCCCTCTATAAAAACCCCAATTTTTTTTGTAGCATACAATAAATAAAATTAGGTGCTTGATGGTGACTCTTTCTCATACATTATATTCCAAATATATAAAAGGAAGTAAGAATAACAGCAAAAAAAAAAATATATAGTTTAATCAACAAATGTATAATTTAAAGAATATCTATCTGATACACTATGTAATATTGTTTTTATTCTTTTAATTTTCTTAACCAAAAACATATAAGGTTATTTTTTTATTCATATATCTATATTATTAAAGTGTTTAGATTTTTAAGTAACCGTCGAAATATATCTTGATTATTTTTACTTATTTAACCTTTTAAATAAAATTTTCATTATTGATAAATAATTTTCTTTAATATATTTGATTATAAATATAGAACAATTTAGGAATTTTAAGAAAATACAACCCTCCCTTTGTCTTTTTCTCTCTCCTCCAACATTTCCACTACTCCTTATTCCCCTCCTCACCACCTCTATCTCTCTCCCTTGTTCATATATTATTATTTTTTATCAATATTATAATATATTTAATTATATTGTATAATTTAATTCATTTTGTACATATGTAAAATAGTTGCATCATCTACTAATATATATATATATATATATATTAATAAACTTTACATGTGTATATAGGGCATCCTAGAATTTATGCACGATATAATCCAAAATATAGGTTTCACAATGATTACAAATTATCAAAATATCATATTTATACTCCACTCTATAAGAGCACTTTCTAAAAAATCACTATTAATAATATATTTGGTGATCCTTCATATCTATTCAAAACTTATCTAATTAAATAATGTATACGTGTCTCACCTTTTATCTATAATGGCTTTATGAATAAATCTTCTATTTCAAATCATACAGCATAATATTAATTTCTTATTTTAATATCTCATAAATTCAATTTGTTGTTTGAATTTCACCTCAAATATTAATACATTCACTTATAATTTTCCTTTTTTCTACGTTGTCTGACTAAATTTCTCCTCCACTCCATCAAAGATTAATAACCAGAACCTACTCTATCCTCCTGTCTTTACCCCCACAAATTGTCTTCAATTACCTTGATGAATAACCATGGTTGATTATTATTCTTTTCCCATTTTAGGCGTGCATGCTTTGGCATTATTCTTTTCCTATTTCAGGCGTACATGCTTTGGCAGTATCTCCCCCCAACCGAACATAGCTCGTAATTATCTGCGAAATACATATATTCTCAAGTTTAACGGCCTCTTCGAGTACCTTCTCATGGTGGGTCCCAAAAATACGGGGGTGGAACGGCACCACCTGTAAAGAAGAAGCCACGCGTCTCGTCGATGGTCGTTCGCTCGCATTTACGATACTTGCGGTTCAATGGACCTTGAACACCCTCCAGCTTCTAAATCCAAGTAGGACGACATCCTGATCGGTCCTCACGAAAGGACACCTCAGTTCACAAAAAAATGGCGTTTTAGTTTTATTCCTAAAGACGATGCAGATCTGGCGGTTGGGCATTTTATTGACAGACTAGAATTACTTTTTACTGCTATTAAAACACTAAATTTGAGTTATGCTGTTTATCTATAATATCGAATGTCAAGTTTTACTTCTTCTTTTTTATTTTATTTAACTGTTAATTTAATATCTCTATTAAATAGTTTAAAGATATTAAAACGGTTATACAATAAAAAGCAGAACATAGAGAAGGAGACAAGCATATTGGCGTATATGTTTCAAACTCTCAAGTTTGATTGCTTTCCATCCCATAAGCCGAAGGAGTCTTCCCAAACCAATCAACAATATTCACCAAATCATGTAATTACAATATTGTTTAGTGGCTAAATGAAAGTTATCCTTAAAAAATCGTATCAAATTCTATTTAGATTAAATTTTTTTATTTTAAGTAAAATAATTTTCTATTAAAATATATTAAAACACATGATTTTGATTTGATCATATTGGACCTCTAGAGGAACTAAATATTTACAGGCTATTTATATATTATTTTTTTCCTTTTACAAGCGTATTGCGGGTGATTTATGAATTAAGCAAGTAACTTAAGTCTTCCCATAAATACTAAAATTAAACCAAATAATATACATTTCAAACGAATCATCTGGATCCTTTATTTTCTATTGTTCACTTACATGATTTATATATAAATAAGAATTTAAATGTTCCCTTATAATATAGAATATTTAGTTGAATTTCAGAATTGATCTTTGTAATTCTAATAATCCGTTTAAAACGTGGAAAGAGATAAAAAAAACTTCTAAATTAATTCCAAGATTACGTTTATTGTCTTTGTATATTCCTTGTATCGTTTGAGATATTGACCATGGGAGGAAACAATAATGTCTTGTGGCCGTGGACGATAATGCAGTCCAATTGAGAAAATTTATTAAAATTTATTCCTTCTATCGGTGCAGATTGTTTTCTTCCTACTTATTATAATTTGATTTATGTCTCGTAGAAATTCAATTTCTCCCTTATTCCTTATTATAGTATTTACTTGATTTTTTATCTTTAAATCGTAATTTTTTAAGAATTCCTATTAGGTAAATTAAGTAATAAGAATTTCTTGATTCAATTAAAGAATCGCGGTTTCTTATAAAATTTTACGTTTTTTTCAAAAGTAACTTCGCATTAATTTAACAATGACCATCACCATTATTACCATCACTACTATCAACTACTATTACTACTATTATTATCACCACCACCCCTATCGATTTCCATTACCGCTATCGCTCCACCACTACCACCACTACTATTATCATCGCCACCACTTACTATTACCTCCACTATCATCGCCAACCGCCAACCACCCCCATTATCACCACCATCATCCTGTTGCTACCACAGTCACCCATTATCACTATCGTCGTCACCATACCATCATCGTTATCACCATTGCTCACCACAGTCATCGTTGCCGCCACCTCTAACTACTACTGCCGCCACCTCTAACTACTACTGTCGTCACCATCATCACAACTACCCTTACTCCCCCCTCTAAGCCGTTACCCCAACCATCACCACCACCATCAGCCACAGCCATAGCCACCGCTACCACTATTACTACTGCTACTACTACCATTATCGCCACTGCTACTACTATCACTATCATCACTGTCGTCGACCATCATTATCGCCTTCACCCCTACAGTCGATTTCTTTAACCATCATCTATTACCTTAAAATTACTTGAGAAAGAAAATGAATTAAGGATAATTTAATCATTAAAATTATATTACGTGTCTATTCTTAAATTGTTTATTAATCCAACTAAATAAAACAATAGATATTATACCTTTAATACATTCCTTAAGAATTCCAATTACATTCCTTAAGAATTCCAATTACATTCCTCTTCCGTTTCATTTAGTGAAGTGAACGAACTATTACGGTTGTAATTCCTCTTTAAATTTTGTATTTTTCTTTATGCATTAATAATTTTTTATTATAATCACCTGGAAACTTGTACCTCTTTTCTAATTTATAATTTTTCGTTTCATTGAATTGTGCTAATAATTTATCCTTTCATTTTTCTTAATATCTTTTTTTTCGTAATTTTCATTTGGTAACATTTTGGAAATAAAAAAGAAGTCACCTTTTCTTAAGATTATAATCTTGTCAAATTTTCTAATAATTCTTTATTTCCCTTTTTCTTATGCAATTTATTTCCTTATTTTACCTATGTTTCATAAATTTCCTTTAAAACACGGTAGAACTCCTTTAACGTGTCACTATGTATACGTCTTTTTATTTAATTTATTCCTACTATACTTATAATCTTACAATTTAAGTGATTTGTAATATACGCAAATGATTTATGTTAGTATTTAATTTTTTATTTTTTTGTACAATCTCCAAATTGTCATTTTATATTTATTTATTTATTATAATGAAATATATGAATCCTATTACTTCAGTGCCAACAACAAATAAGTTATCTAAGGAACTATAGTTATGACTATTATAAAGTACTAGTTACATTAAGCACATGTCATTATATTCATTTTAAGTATAAAATAGTTAAAAGACCCGAAGTCATATTGTTATCAAAGCCAAAGTTTATTTGAAACAGTTGATTATTTCCAATCTATTTTAGAAGGAAAAGGAAATAGGTTATAATACTTCATTTCATTTGTTGATTTCAATTAATATTTTGTTGTGAGCAGTTTGTGTTAACCTCTCTAACTGTGTTGGTAAGTTTGAGCTTTGGTTCTGGTAATAAGTCTCGTCGTTTGTAAGGGTAGTGAGACTATTGGTCAATAGAGTATTCCCACAATCATAAATTAAACAATCTATTAAACAAAATTATTAAAATAAATTGACAAGTCAAAATGGATTTATTAAGACATATACTTTTTTCATCTAGTAATAGGTCTAAGAGAAGTTCATTCTCTATAGACACTGAATTTAGTACTTTAAACCAAGATACTTTTAATTAATCAAAGATTAAGATTTCTCAAATAGAGTCAAATTTACGCAATTGGTCAATTCCTAAAGAAAAAACTAAAGATATTTATGAAGTACGAAGTTTTAGTTTAAAACATAATTATGTGATCAAGATAGTAGAAAAAACTATATCTCTATTAGGAAAATGAGAAGTGATCAAGTTACTTTCTAAGTCTACTGATCAAGAGTAGAGAAAGAAGTATAGATATTTAAATATTGGACTTATTCAAGCTTCAATAAAACCCTCGCATAGATTTGGCATAAACCATTCAGTCATAGTCTAATTAAAAGATGCAAGAAACACTGATTTTTATGAAACAATCATTTCTCTATTTCAAACAAATTTACATAGTGGTCTATGATTTACTCAATGTTTTCCAAATTTTACTATAGGATTAGATAATCCAAGATCTCTAAATAGTTCAGTACTATATATTCAATCTTACAATCATAATTTCATTGAAGGTAAAAAGACTATGGCTCTCAATCTTAGAATTTACTATAAGTGTATGAGTTTAAATATATCTCTAAAGGCCAAGAAGATTTCTCTAAAAGGAGAAACTATCCTGTTGGAAGCAAATATTGAGACTTTTTTAATATATACTCCCAAGAAACTAAGTTTGGAGGAATTTTCACTTTTAAAAGAATGGACTTTGGAAGAAGTTCATCTACTTAGGCCCAACATTTCTTAGTGAAAACCCTTTCTTATTCGACAACTTGATAATGGAAACATCATAATTTAATTTTCTAAGAATACAAATAGGAAACCTTCTACTCCTAGGATAGAAGATTGCTTTATTATTTTGAAAAAGATTAGGATACAAAAACAAAGGCAGAGAACCTAAAATCTATTTTGAAACTTTTTTTTTCTGGGCTCTTTAGATGTGAATTGGAAGAAACCTTATATTAAGTCTTGTATACGAGCCTTAAGGTCCTTGATCATCTCATTAGTATCCTTAATGACTTGTGTCAGAAGGGACTTTAAGGCCCAGTTATAAGCTTTAGAGCACTCGAGCTTTTCCTTCAAGTAGGCAATCTCATCTCTTAGCATTTGTTCACGAATCCTAGAGATGTCCAGTGGCCTATCATTCCCCTGTTCATTTGCTTGGTTGTTTACCATCCTTAGTCAACACATTTTATGGACACAAATCAATCATCAATGCAATAAAAGAAAAAACCTGGAAATATGCAGATGTTACAGTCGTTTGGGTTAATACATTACTCCTTAAGTTGCAACCCTACTGTAATTTTCAAAAACTTGATTGCATTAAAACTCTTAAACGATTACTAGGGTTGCAATTTCTTAAGGATAGTGTATTAACTCAAGCTTTAAAGGAAGTATATACAATTAGGGTAGGTTCTAAAAAGTTCTCAAGCTTTATGACCTCACTTGTTTTTTAGAAAAAAACTTTCATTGGGCATAATGTGCTTAAGTAAGGTAGCCTAATTGGCCTCAAATAATGGTTACCCCACAATGCCCAGAACTTACACAATGACCTCCCTCTTAGGGTCCTAAGACGGCCTAAGTATGATTGTATCTACCTTATAGCTTTGATGTAACAAATGAGCCCCTCATGTCCCGATGTATGCAAAATAAATATGATAATCAAAACAAATACACACATGAAGTTAATAACAAATAAACAAATAACTAAACAACGTGGGTATTTTGAAAAGCAATTTTAATTTTGGAATGTTTTAAGTGGTTAGCTCCTTGACGTCCCTAGTGGAGTCACCAAGCTGTTGAGCTTGGTTTTTCACTCTCGATTCTTTTAAGTTAATTTTCTCTAAACCAATCAGTATTAAACCCTACCTGCTTAATACTAACTCTTGATTAAGGTTTAAAAAAAAAATCTGATTTTTATTTTGAAAATATATTGGAGTCGCCACTCGATCGAAGTTGAGAAAAAAGTTAAGTTATAATTAATTGGGTGAATCGGTCATAATTTAACTATTGGTCTTAACAAGAAAATTAATTTTATAAAACAATTTTCTAAAATGAGAGATTTGGATTGGAGGGCCATCCTATTAAACCTTAAACAGGTATCACTTTTTAACTTTTCAATTTTAAATTTGTTTTTCAATAATACCCTTTTTCTATTCCTAAACGACTAATTATACCACGTGTGACTAAGTTAATTAATTCATACAAATGTCTACAAAGATGAAAAAATAAATAAAAATAATAGAAATAAAACTTTCCATATTTTAAGTCGCCCTATATTTATATACGAATGCCTATGTTTCTACTATTCGAGATCAAACTTTTGTAGTTCGTTCTTTGAACAAACTTTTGTGGGTGTGATCAATTTTAATTTTTGAAAGATAAACTTAAGTTTATGTTTTTATCCAGTTCCATTTATCTAACAAAATTTCCTAAAGGGTCTTAAATCGGGATTTATTTGTGAAAATTTTTAAAGTGTTCTAATTTTGAAAATGGGTTGATTTATTTTTTTTTTTATTTTTTTTTTGGAAAAACCAATTTTCTAAGTGTCAAAAGTAACTTTATTATTTTTATTATTATTTTATTGTATTATTTATTCCTTTACTTTTTATTTTATTTTTTTGTTTGTTTGGTTAAAATATGAAAATAAAAATGAAATACTTTTTCTTCTTTTTTTTTTCTTTTTTCTCTCTCTTTATTTTTTCAGATTTTTCTTTTATTACAAAACACTGCACAATAAATTGCAACAACATAAATAAATATATAAATTAAAAAAAAAGAAGGAAAAGGCTAGACTTGAACAAGCTTCATAGGTTGAATTGGATTTAACTGGAGCTCTACAGGTTGGATCCGGATGCTGGAGCTAGTTTGGGTCAAATTTGGGTCGAATCTGAGCTTCCAGGTCCGGTCAACGCGAGGGGAAGAAGAAGGTCACCTAGGTAGTTCAATTTGGGTGTTTTTAGCAACTAAATCAAATGGGTGAAGAGGGATTCATGTGTTTTGAATTTGGAAAGAGGGGTTTAAGACCAATGCCTCATTGTTTGGTGCTTGTTTGGTGGTGGCTCAAGGTGGTGCGATTGAGAGTAGAGAGAGAAAGTGCTGGCATGAAGAAGCTTTAGGTGGTGCATAAGGGTAGGAAAATGGTTGGTGTTTAGTCGATGATGGATGGCGTGTGTTTAGATTAAGAGAGAAGATGGGTCGATGGGGTAGTGTTGTACTGCATGAGGGTGTTTGGTTGTAGCTATGCCACCAAGGATAGGGGTTATGGTAGTCAGTATAGGTCAAGTGGCCGAACGAGGGAAGGAAAGAGTCAAGAGTATATATATATCTATGAATGGGTGTTCGGTGTGGATGGGGACTATGGGCGTATGTCGTTTGGTCGTAGTGGTGACTATGGTTGGCCGTGGATGGTGCAATGAGTCAGAGACGAACGGAGGATGGTGGTGATGATTGGTTATGCGAAATTAGGTATGGGTGGCCTAGCTATACTAGAGTTAGCTTCGGTAAGTGAGAGAATAAGGGTCTAAGAGAGACAGTGGAGAGAGAGAGAGGGCCGACGAGTTTGGTTTCGAGAGAGGGAGACAGTGGTGAAAGAGAGGGTCCAAGGCGAGAGTGCTGTGTGTGATGTGCAATGGAGTAGAGAGAGGATGTGGATGACGTCTGTCATGCCCCGAAGCGGTAGAGTCGTAACATCCCCGCCGTGTAAACCATCCTAAGATAGAAGTTAGCCTTGCAACCGCTGTCTTAGACTTGATCTACACAAGGCGTCTACGACTAACCCGCTTTGAAGTAAATAGTTTGTAATTTAAATAAATCATTTACCAATAAAAGTGAGAAATTATATATATGTTATAATTCAATTATTGCAGTTAAAGTTTACAATATTTCTTTATAGTATATTTCCTAGTTATTACATCATTCGGAAATGAAAAATAATTCTAAAATAAAAACTTAGACCTTAAAATATGTGTGTTTATTCTTCAATGTTTTTCCTCATTCCCCAGGATCCAGCAGTTGCTAGCTTCAGGGTAGTTGTTTGCCGCTTCTTAGCCAGTACCTGCACGACGTCTATAGGGATGTGAGCAACCACAGTTCAGTAAGTTAGGACGGAGGACTTAAAACTATACCATACACACAATAAGGTTTTCAATCACTTATTAGGTGCAATACATATGCAAGTAAATGCCATCGCACGACGATGTCCGGCCCGTCGTGAGATTAGAGAAATTGCGCCCGCTCTAATCCAGGTTGAGAAGTTGCCGTTAATGCAACATCTTACGACCAAACCCAAGCTTGTGTAATGGAGACCTTGCTTCTCCCACGACTACCTTCGAACAACTGTCCTCACCCTCGCTGCGACTTCCTCTCCTGTCACTTAGTTCGACTAAGGATGAAGAAGGGACCATTTTGCAATCCTACGTTATCCCTTTCGAAGGGGTCGGTATTTGGCCGGAGAGTCCTAAGTTCACCTAACGGGTTACCATGCATGTCAAATTATGATTACTGGTCGTATATTTGATTCAGTCCAGTTTAGGATGATCAATCATTTCATACAAATCATACAATACATGCCAAAGCAACAAACAGAATCATAGTATCACCCATAATTAAGCACATACACACATCCAACTATCTAACAAGCACAACTGAGCATAATCTTAAGCCTCCAAAATACAGCATCGTATTAATCCCAACTTACCTCGACTCCTCGCTCACTTACTCGAGATCCGATTTGCCCAGGCCATCGCCGATCATCCCTATAACACAAACGTGGTTTCAGCTTTTCATATAACTATTATAGGTTCATTTTATCCTATAACGCTTATTGTTAGATTTTGTTTAGGGTTTAATATGCCTAATTATCTAGGTCTTAAGTTTTTTATAATTATTCTAGGTTTGGGGTTAGGTTCGGGTTCGGTTTCCACATCAATTTCTAAATTAGGTTCTAGTTCGATTTCTAAGTAATGTTTTATATTCCAACCCTAGAAATTCGTTTCAACTCATAATGTGAAATTAATCACATTACTTCCTGACCTCCTAAATATCATTATTACCCCTAGTCAGTATTTTATTTCATCCGGTACACTTATATCCTTATTAGTGTACCAAATTTACTCTTGATGTGAAAAATTTTTACATTTTTCATATAATTACATAAATTCAAGTTTCTTATCAAATTTATTATATATCCTTATTATTTATATAATATCAATTTTTATCCTAATATTTTCTATTTATTATATTTTCAAAAATTACATATTATGCATTATTGCCTATTATGTACATAATGCACTTCTAATATTTCTATCACTTTAATTACCATCCCTAAACATCAATTATCATTTCAAAATGTTTAAATTCATCCTAAATCAGGTCTTACTCCTAATTTTCCTAATTTACAAAATTAACTTAAAGTTAACTATTTTTCCTTATTAATCATTTGCTACATAATTAACCTAATAATTACATCTAACACCCTAAATGCTATAAGTATCATACTCCATCAGATTTCAACATCTTAAAACATATAATTATTCACTAAATCAGTAATTAATCATTTAATTACTTAATTAACCATAAATTACCCATTTTATGCCTCATTATAGGGCCTAAAAATTATCTAAAAATTTCAAAAATTAATTTTTGAAAACGGGCTTCATAGCACTGTTCTATATCATCTAAGTAATCTACATAAAAATTTTGGGCTCGAAACTACACTCCTAAGGTCATTTATTTCTAAACCGAAACATGCTCGGTTTTACACGATTTCTTAAGGACCCTATATCACGAGACATATTTTCATCAAAACAATATTTTTCCTAAAAACTATATACAAAAATATTTCATAATAACAAATTTCATAATTTTCTAATAATATTTACTATTTTTACAAAATTATACAAAATCAGGTTGAAAATTGAACTCACCGATTTAGGTAGCTCCGGCCACCATCGGTGGCCATGGGTGTGTCAACCCACCTGGGCATTGTCACCACCGTGTGGTGGTGGTGGCCGTCCACTCCCATCTACCCGTTGGGTCTGGATTCTCTTTTGTGGCCCTAACTGTACAGTTTTCCTTTTCTTTTTTTTCTTGGTTTTTCTCTCAATTTTCGAGTCTCTATTTTTCTCAAATCCCTAACTGTCCAAAGGAGTTCTCTGAATTTTTTTCCTATTTATAGACATTTAAGGAATTTATTGTGCATTAAATTGGACAAGACAATTGCCTTATCTCTTATCTCTTATCCCTTAATTTTTAGCTTTTATGTTGTCTAAATTTAATTGGCCGATTTTTTTCTATTTTTTCCCGGCTACCACGACCCAATTCTGGATTATTCCTTATTTTTCCTAATTTTTCTTTATTTTTCCTTAATTAATTATGAATTTTCTATAATTATTTAATATTATTTTGACACATTACGCATATTTTAAGTAATTACGCGTATTTCTACATACATGTAAATTCATATATAGTACAAATAAATATTATTTAGGTTTTTTTATGATTTTTAGTATATATATAATTTATCTCTAATGATTCGTTAATTATCAGAATGCATTTTACGCATTTTCGATAAATAACGAGTTATACACTTAAAATTTGGAATTTTTATATTCTTTTATTTTATTACTTATTTTCTTAAATTCAAACTTACGGAATCATTTTACTAATATTTTTAGTTTTACTTTATAATTTAGGCTCGATCTGGTCCTTTTAATCGATCAAAACCTCGAATGGCTAATTTTGGGGCTTACAACATCCGAAAGAGCTAAAGGGGTTTAGTTGTGTTAGTGTTTGAAAAAGCGAAAGAAGTAGAGAGTGCAGATCGGGTGAGAGAGAGAGTAGACCAAGAGTGAGAGAGGTCGGTTCCTAAAGAGAGAGAGAGAGTCCCTCCGTGTATATGTTTGTGTAAATTGAAAAAATCAATTCCCCCTCTATTGTGTGCTTGCGTGGTTTTTTTAAAAAAAGAGAAAGTAAACGGAAGAAAAGGAAAGGGGAGAAGAAAATAGGAGGAAAGAAAATTTGTTGTCATGGCAAATCACAACGCGCTATATATCACAATTAGACACGTAGCCCAGTAATGCTTTGACATGTGGTAATACGTGGAGTGTAAAAATGAAAAAGATAAAAGCCATTCTCATGTCTCTAGTGAGTCTCAACCCCCTTATTTTTAACCAAATCCATATGTAAAGTTCATGTACTTATCCGTTAAGCCATTGGCCTATGGTTATTTATTTGTGTAATTAAATTGCACATGTAAACAAGGTTAACCTAGGCTAAATTCAAATCTTTGCTTAGACTCAACGATTCTTTCCTTTATTTATTAAAATTTAAAATCTATTCTATTAAAAATTTATTGTTTTTCTAAATTCCCTAAATCTTTTTTTTTCTTTTTTTTTGTAACTTTTCAATTTTCTAAATTTTTCATTTTTTTCTAAATTTCTTATTTTTTTTATTTTTTCCTATTTTTCTATTTTTTGTATATTTCCTAGATTTCCTATTTTTTGTTCTTTTTGTATTTTTCCTAGATTTCTTATTTTTCCCTTAAATTATTAATTTTGGATATTTTAAATTTTAAATTTTTTTGTGTTTTTTCTAATTTAGGACCCCTTATTCGATTAAAATAAAATAAAATAAAGGAGGCAAAAATTGGGTGTCTACAAATGTTAATTTCAAAACTTCATTTATTCTAGTAAAAAATATTAATATTCAATAATATTAGAAACTCTATTTTTTAACCATGCTTTACCTCTTTTTCAATAACATTTGAAGGATTGAAAACAAAAGGTAAAGATAAAGATATATTTTTCAATTTTTTTTTTTATCCTATTAGAGAAAGAGAAGTCAGTTTCTCAAAAGAAAAAATGATTTGTTAAATCAAGAGAAAATTAAACATGTTAATTTTCTTAAAAAAGAAATAGAAGAAGAAAGAATAAATTCACAATTAATCAAAAGGAAACTAAATAAAAAATTAAAATATTAAAAGAAAAATTTGAAAAGGAAATTTTCTCTGAAATTCTCAATACTTTTTAATCAAGAAAGAATAGTGAATTTGCCTTATTTAAAAGGATTTACCGAAGATAAAATCCCTACAAAGGTATGGCCTATTTAAATAAATCAATAATAATTAGAATTTTACAAGAAGGAATTCAAGATTTAGTAAATAAAAAATTAATAAGAAAATCTAAATTACTTTGATCATGCTTAGCCTTTTGTGTTTAAGAAGAAGAATTAGAAAGAGATGCTCCAAAACTAATTATCAATTACAAACCATTAAATTCAGTTTTCAGATGAACTAAATAAGTGAAACTTGCTCAATAGATTAACAGATGCTAAAATTTTTTCAAAATTTGACATAAAATCAAAATTCTAACAAATCTAAATAAGTAAAGAGGATAGATATAAAATAGTTTTCACAGTCCCTTTTAGTTATTACAAGTGGAATATAATGCCATTTAACCTCAAGAATACTCCTTTTGAATTTCAAAATATTATGAGTGAAATTTTTACACTATACTCAAGTTTTCAATAGTCTATATAAATGATGTTTTAATTTTTTCAAAAAATGTAGATTAATATTTTAAACATCTTAATAGTTTTTAAATATAATCAAAAGGATAGGTTTAGTAGTTTTTAAGAAAAAAGATAAAATTATTTTAAATTAGAATTAGATTTTTAGGCCATGATATTCATCAAGAACAATCAAGCCCATAGATAAATTTGCGGAATTTGTTTTAAATTCTTTTGATGAAATTAAAGATAAGTAACAATTGTAAAGATTCATAGGAAATTAAGCCTATAAATATATATATATATATATAATTTGCTCAAATTTTTTTTGATGAAATTAAAGATAAGAAATAATTGTAAAGATTCTTACGATGTCTCAATTATATCTTAGATTTTGTTTAAAACTTAAAATTAAAGTACAAATCTTTATTCCAAACATTTAAAAGGAATCATCTACCTTGGAGTGACGAAATTACTAAGATTATTCAAGGAATTAAACAAGAAGTAAAAAAATCTATCTTATCTTGGAATAATTAATCCTAATGCTAAATTTATAGTTGAAATACATACGTCAAATATAGAATTTGGTGGAATATTAAAGTGTTGCTCAATAATCAAGAACAATTAATAAAATATTATTTGGGAATATGACAAAACACTCAAATTAATTATTAACAGTCAGGAATGAAGTTTTATCGATAGCTTTATGTATTTGAAAATTTCAAGATAATCTTTTAGGAAAGAAATTTTAATTCGATGGATTGTAAATCACCCAAATAAACTTTACTCAAAGATGTTTAAAGTCTTGTTTTAAAGCAAATTTTTACTAGATGGCAAGTCATTTTATCTGCTTTTGATTTTGAAATTGAATTTATCAAAGAAGAATCTAACTCTCTTCTTAATTTTTTTAAGAAAATTTTTTCAAGGAAAAAGTGTCAAAGCTAAAAGCTAAGGCCAATTATGCTATCAAATTTTCTTTATCAACTTCGTCA
Source organism: Lumnitzera racemosa (assembly GCA_024138005.1). Taxonomy (NCBI): domain Eukaryota; kingdom Viridiplantae; phylum Streptophyta; class Magnoliopsida; order Myrtales; family Combretaceae; genus Lumnitzera; species Lumnitzera racemosa. Next base: position 31,835,662 of record JAMXBC010000008.1, read on the forward strand.
AAATCAATAACATGACCTTGTATTCTAAAACTTATTCAAGTGCTATAGGAAGCTTGTGCTTTACATTAATGATCAATTTTTTAATTTAAGATCAAAACCTTTTTGAAGTATTCAATCCGATCTATGTAGCTCAACTATCTCAAGTTAAAGATTATTTTCAAAAGAAACTTTCTCAAAAATTATTTCTAGTAAAGAGTGAAATCTCCAAAAATTTTAAAGAAAAAGCCCCATTTAAAATGGTAAAAGGCTATTTTCCAAAAGATTTTTATTTCCATCCCATCGATTCAAGGAAAACTCGTATTTTCTATGAGTTTATTTTTGTAAATATAAATAGTATAAAATTAATTCATTAAGGAGAAGGCGAAGAAGTGACTTATTCTAAATACAAGATTAAGAGAGTTTAAATACTTAGGCAATGGAATCAATAGCTTTGGATGGCTAAAATATTTTCTCAACCCTTTTATTCCACCAACATATGATTATTATAATACATAAAAGTATATGAAAACGCATTCCTTGTAAAAGATTATTTCCAGTGCTGGTTTATGCAAGTCAAAACTACTTAAAGTGAATTTTCAACATGATTCACAAATTGATCTAATTACTTTAGTTTAGTGGAAAAAATATTGCTAAGAGAAATTCATCCAGAATTTCAAATATTTTGCAAACATTGTAGTTAATTATTTTTCTTCAATTTCTTATTATTTGTAACAAAATTCAATCTTGCATGGATCATGATATGGACCTATACCATAAAGGAAAGTCTCTGTAGATAACCATTCATCAAAAGAATTTTCTGTATTAAGTTGTAAAAAAAGTTCAATATATCAATGATGGACACTAGAACTTTTCAAGCATATATAGATTAATCAAAGAAGAATATTATTCAAAATGCTGAATTTTTAAAGGACAAAAGCAAATTTTAGGCAAACTTTGTGGGGATATAAGACCCCAATGAATACAAGAGAAAAATAATTGAATTAGCTTACAGAACTGTTCAAGCATATATAGATTAATTAAAGAAGAATATTATTTAAAATAGTCAATTTTTAAAGGACAAAAGCAAATTTTAGGTAGACTTAGTAGGGATATTAGACCCTAATGAATACAAGAGAAAAATAATTGAATTAGCATACAAATTATCTGAAGAAGAAGGCAGTTCTAATAGCAATAACCTTAAATCAAAATGAGAATAATTGCTATGAAATTAACACTTTTCAAAATTATTCTATTATGAGTGATTGTTCAAAATTTTATTTGTTCAAAGTGAGAGGCCTAAAGTGATTATGTTCAATAAAAAAAATTCTATTTAATTAAAGTTGTGTAGAAAAATTAAGATTATTCAAAATTATTGTTCAAGTAGATTAGTTTTTTCACAAGCAACTTTTTCAAATGAAAGAAAAGTACCAGCACATCATGACAAAAAATCTACAATGAAGTTTCCTTTACTTAAACAAGTTTATTAAAAGTTAGTTGCAACTTTATTCAATGGTAGATTTCTTCAGCTTTTATCAAGAAAATAAATCTTCAGGATTAATTCTCCTCAGCTTTATCAAAAAGTAAAATCTCAATGATAGATATTCTATAGCTTTGTTTGAAGAAGGATTGGTTTACTCAACTATAAATAGAAGAGTTATGGAGAAAACAAGGCATCAATCGTTTACTCTCCTCCTCACACCAACATTGGATTAGCATCACTCTCCTCATTATCATTCTCTTCTTGCAACAATTTTTCTACTTCTTTCTTTCTTTTTCTTATAAACTTCTGTAGCCTATTTAATATCTTTATAGTTACCTCTAGTTCATTCAAAATTTATCCTAAAGATTATCTTGTTCAATTGTAATTTCCCTTATTATAATATTTTACTTTTATGTATAAAAGTTTTATGAAGTTTTTTTTTTTCAAATTTCTTGATATGTTTTACAATGAAAAACTTAAAAGACTTCATTAAGGAGAATAAAAGTCTTATTAATATATTAAACAAAAAATTAATTTACTCCATTACAAAATTGATTATTGAAGAAAAATAGTTATAGATTCAAATGTAACACCCAATTAATAATATGATATTCAAAAAACAATAGATAAATTAAATCGTCAAAAGGGTTACAAAATATATAGTAAAAAAATTATAAAACGAGCTTTTTGATATCAAATTGCTCAATTATTTCCTTATTTCAAACATAAAATTTCCTTTAAAATACTATAGAACTCCTTTAATGTGTCACTATGTATATGTCTTTTTATTTAATTTATTCCTACTATACTTATAATACTAAAATTCATGTAGTTTGTAAAATATACAAAGGACCTATGTTAGTATCTACTAATTTTTTTTTTAAATTTTACAAACTCCAAATTACGATTTTATATTTAGTTTTATTTTTGTCATGAAATATATGAATCCTATTACTTCATTGCCAATAATAGATTGGTTATCTTAGGAATTAGAGTTATGTCTATCATAAAATACTAGCTATATGAAGTAATGTCGTTATGAACTAAAGTTCCATTTAATTTTTTTCCCCATAATATCAGTTCTTACCTATAAAAATCATCAAAATGATATTATTTTACTAGATCTTGCAATTTAGCACTTTACTTTTGTTAAAATTCTCATTAATTGTTCTTTTATTACGTATCAATTTTTCTCCAACCATTTCTATATATTTTAATTTATAGATGTAGCTCCTCCTAGAAAGAAAAATAAAAATTTTATCAATAGCTTGAACTATTTATTAGCCAAAGTATAAAGGCGGCATATCATTAGTAATATAATATATATATATAGATATATATATATATATATAAACAATCTCATTGTTATCTAATATTTGGAAAAAGTGATTAATTGTTCTCAATAAAAAAATAAATCAGTTTTTCATACCATACATTTTGCTACTAATTCTAACTTCATAAATTATTTCACATTTGATTGTTTAGTCAAGTGATAATTTGTTTTTTACACATACATTTTAGGTCCTAGTCTATTTAAGGAGATTGGCAATTTTGATGTAGCATATAAAATTATCAAATTAACTCTTACTTTAACAATTGAATAAGTTAATGATAAGTTGTTACCGTAAATTATAATTTGAATTTTAAGGGTTTTTATGAAATTGAATTTTTAAACAAACAAAGCATTTTCTTCTAAATAATAAGAAACTCTTTTAGAAAATTCGCATTTTCCTTTCCTTTTTTTTTTTAACAATCAGCATATTTACATGTTGATTGCTACACATTAGAAAGTGGGGATGAGCGAGTAATCTTGTCTCACAAGATACTGACCTAAACCCTACTCAATTGAGTAGATTGTAGGTGAATATTGAGAGTTACAGGATAGGTTCCGGATAATAGTTTCTCGAAACCTATGTCCATAAAGTGAGGTATGGGTATCAAGTTAAGATATTCTATATCTACCTAGGAACCTATACTTTAAAATATACACGGTATATGTTTTAAGGTACATGTTTTAAGGTACTTTATGCCTACTTTATAATAATAATTAAATAATATTAATAAATAGAATATAATACTAATGTATTTTTTTTCAACCTTAAAAGGAAAAAAAAAAAGCGTAATCTACGATAAGACCTTAAACTATTGCTTTATGTCTTTCAAGTCAATGCTTCTCTCTTTTTTTATTATTATTTATTCTTTTACCTCATTATTCCTTTTTTACTTAGGTTTAACCGTAGTGTGAAGACCATTAAACATCTCAATTATTAGTTTATATATTTGACAAAGTGAACTTATATTGTGTATCTTTATGCAAACAAGTTTCGAAATTTATAAGGAAGATAAAAGAAGTGTCATGTAAAAATTTATAAGGATGATTTAAGAAAAGTATAGGTTCCATAGGATACTTTTTACTTATAAATTTTATAGTATACTAGATACAGCATGTAAGGTGGTTCTAAAATGTTGCAGGATACGTTTCGGTTAAAAAAATTTTGGAATTTGTACCTATATAATAAGATACTAATAAGACTCCATATCCTATCCACCTTATATTAGGGTTGTGAAAAAAAATTTTCAAATTGCGAATCAAACCATAAATCGAATCGAATTAAACTGAAAAATAATTTTTTTTTTTACGAATTATTTGCTCACAATTCAGTTCGATTATATATAAACAGTTCATATTTCGGTTGGTTGCGGAAGGCGAATCATTTTGAACCGAACTGTTTAATTAAACAAAAATAATTTCATGCAATTGTTTTGTTATTTTTTTTTATTTTTTTCATTAATCTTTATGGATTTTATCGAATTTTCATATTTTCTTCTTCTTCTTTTTTTATTTTTGGGTAAATTATTAAAATTAAGTTGAACGAGTTCTATTTAAAATTTCATATTTAAAAATTTTACTTTTCTGAATTGTCCATTTTTTTTTTATATATTCTCAAATCAAGGGTTTTAGCTTGGTGTTTTTTATGTATTTCTTATTTCTTTTTCAGTCTTTATTATGTTTTTTTTTTTTTTCGTATCACTTTTTGATGTGGTAGCTTTACTTCTCCCTTCTCATTGTTTATTGTTAAAATAGAGTCTCTTATCCTCGTATAATCAAGTTAAGTTTGTAAAGATTTTGTGTAATTTTTTACTAAATATCATTACATATAATAAATATATGATAAATTAATAGAAAACATATAAAAGTTCAATGAAAAGAAAACTATGTTATTAAAGACAAAAATATTTAGTAAAAATTTGATATAAACGATTTGAATAAGATTAAACTAATTTTAATTACATTAAAAAAATTTATGAACTAAACAGTATATTTAAACTTAATTTGAGAAAATAAAAAATCAAACCATACTCACTCTTACCTTATACTTACTTATCCCACTAGAAAGCTTAAATAATTAGCATAGAAGAAGGTTCAATAAATAAATACGATCCTGGGAAAATCCGTAAAGATTACCTCTACCATCTGAGTTTCATATTCCATCGTATTTTTGTAGATAATATAGGATAATCAATGAATGGTTCTGATTATTTGAGCAAGTAATAATTACTTTTTCTTGTCTTGGTCAAAGAGAATGGTTTCCTTTTATTTCGAAACATGATGCTCGCTTTCTCTGGAAAGTGTATAAAGAATTTATTTATTTATTTTTTTCAACTACATGTGATAATTTAAGGAACATGGAACCTACCAGATTACAACCAAGCATACGACAGAGATAGAATGAAAAGAACTGACTAGAAAATTAATTGCTGGATAATCTGCTCTCTGTCCACATATATCGTTTTCCACGTACGTAATTAAGTTACAACGTCACTTTTTAACTCATTCACTCTCGCCATCAGATATTCCACGGAAACAATCTCTTTATACTACTGTCTAAGTTAAACGAAAAAAATAAAATAAAATAACATACCGATAGGTAGATTTCATTGCACTTGACTGAATTTTAGGAATTCGAGTATTATATTCTTGAGATTCGAAACAAAACCATGCCGTGAACGCAACAACATTTACTAACTCTCCCATGGAGGGTAGATCGGTGGGTGTCCTTTTTCCGAGTATAAACAATCTATTACATTCCTGGTTGTTTTTCTGGAACGAGTAAAATAGAAAAACTTCAACCTCGTCCATCTAATTCGGAGACGCATGCGTTGGACTGGGAAACTGATTACAAAATGTGAGGGGCGCTGATGGATACATTACAGTGGCGGTAATAGTAGTTATAGCAGCCACGCGAGTCCTACGGTCAAGCTTTCTCCAGAAACTCTTTAAGCCAAATCTGTGAATAGTGTGGGATCCACAAACCATTCACCTCTTGCCACGTGTTACCTCACTACCTCACAACCTCTTCTATAAATTCAGTGCATGAGCCCCAATCGACTGATCAAGTTCACAAACATATCGAGTGAGTTAGTTGGAGGCTGAGAGGACGCACCTTCGAAAGAGAGACTTTCTCTTTCATATTTCCTTGCGGGCTATTGAATTTTGAAGTTTCTCTCTCCGTTTCGAATTTGTCTTGAATTAATTCTTCTCTCCAAAAGACAAAAGGAAAAAAAAAAAAAAATGTTCATCGAGAGCTTTAAGGTCGAGAGTCCTAATGTTAAGTACACGGATGGTGAAATTCATTCTGTGTATGATTATCAAACCACAGAGCTTGTTCATGAGAACAGAAATGGTACCTATCAATGGGTTGTCAAGCCTAAATCTGTGAAATATGAGTTCAAGACTGACGCCCGTGTTCCAAAATTAGGGTTAGCACCTCTTACCATCTCCCTTTTTCTATAATAACGGAACATGAAAAAGGAATCCATATGTTTCTTTTGATTCACTTATATATATTTGACACAGAAATTTCAAATTCGATTACAGTGTTATGTTGGTGGGATGGGGAGGAAACAATGGTTCAACCCTCACTGGTGGTATTATTGCTAACACAGAGTGAGTTGCTTTCTTTCTTCCTTTCTGTTTTTTTTTTTTTGTTTAATTTTTATCTCCCGAATAAAGTATCGTCTTAGTTGGAAATTCACTTTATTCTCGATTTTCCAATGATTTCCATCTGTAATCATTGGCGTTTTCAAACGTTTTATTTTTCTTAAATCAGAGGGATTTCATGGGCCACGAAGGACAAGGTCCAACAAGCCAATTATTTCGGCTCTCTCACACAGGCATCAACTATTCGTGTTGGGTCCTACAACGGTGAAGAGATATATGCTCCATTCAAGAGCCTGCTTCCAATGGTACTTTCAATTCTTTTGCATGATCCAACCCAATATGACAAAAATTTTTATTATTTTCAAAAAATTAATTATATATATTTTAATAAATTTTTATTTTTTTGGGTTTCCAGTTGGTGTAATATATATATGTTTGGCTAATGCTTTGGTTAAGATTGTAAAACTTGTACTAATAGAATGTAACAAATCGTGGGTAATAGGTCAATCCTGATGAGATTGTGTTTGGAGGGTGGGACATAAGCAATATGAACTTGGCGGATGCTATGGCTAGAGCCAAGGTGTTTGACATTGATCTTCAAAAGCAGTTGAGGCCCTACATGGAGCACATGGTTCCACTTCCTGCTGTCTACGACCCTGATTTTATTGCAGCCAATCAAGGTGCACGTGCCAACAACGTCGTCAAAGGCACCAAAAGAGAACAAGTCCAACAAATCATCAAAGACATTAGGTTGCTATCTTTCTAGTTTATTGTATTCCTTGAGTGGTAGTTTTCTAAAGCTATATATTTTAGGGTCTACGAATAAATGAACACTTTCATTTTAATGGTACAATATATATGCATACAGATATATTATTTATATATGATACCATCCTCCACTAATCCACTTTTTATATTATTTGTTTCAAAGATCATTACATTTGTGGAATTAAATAATCGGTTTTGGCTTAGTAATGTAGATGAATACAATTCACAGAAAGAAATATTGATAAATAGATGGAAAACATCTGAGCTTGTTACTTAAGTAATTATACCTCTTTAGTTAAAAATTAAATATTTTATCATCATAATTGTAATGAAATTGTGTATTACTTGGTTTATTAGGGAGTTTAAGGAGAAAAATAAGGTGGATAAAGTTGTGGTTCTTTGGACTGCCAACACAGAGAGGTACAGTAACGTTGTGGTTGGACTAAATGACACCATGGAGAATCTCATGGCTTCCTTGGAGAAGAATGAGCCTGAAATATCTCCTTCCACACTCTATGCAATCGCGTGTGTCCTTGAGAATGTGCCCTTCATCAATGGAAGTCCACAGAACACTTTTGTGCCGGGTATATTTTACATACAACTAGAAAAAGAAACAAAAAATAAAAAATAAAAAATAAAAATTAAGACAGTAAATTGACTTGCTTTACATTTGCAGGGCTGATTGACTTAGCCATCAAGAGGAACTGTTTAATTGGTGGAGATGACTTCAAAAGTGGTCAAACCAAGATGAAATCAGTACTTGTGGACTTCCTTGTTGCTGCTGGTATTAAGGTATATATAATTTCCCTAATCATTTTCGTTTTTACTTAAAAAACGAGTTAATGAAGTAACGGTATCAAATGGGAGCACAGCCAACATCAATCGTGAGCTACAATCACTTAGGAAATAATGATGGCATGAACCTGTCAGCTCCACAGACATTCCGATCAAAGGAGATCTCCAAGAGCAACGTGGTCGATGATATGGTCGCTAGCAATGGCATTCTCTATGAGCCAGGCGAACACCCCGATCACGTCGTGGTGATTAAGGTAAAACGAACTTTTGCTTATAATTCTATCCTTTAGCATAAAGGAAATTGGGATTTGTCCTTTTTTACGGTACCATGATATTTGTTACGTAGTTGAACAGTAAGGGGTGCGATTGATGAGGGATTTAACAGAGAAGTGGTGTGTTTTGTCAATTGTGTAGTACGTGCCATATGTGGGGGATAGCAAGAGGGCTATGGATGAGTACACCTCAGAGATATTCATGGGAGGGAAGAGCACCATCGTTCTTCACAACACCTGTGAGGATTCGCTCTTGGCTGCTCCCATCATCTTAGATTTGGTTCTTCTGGCTGAGCTCAGCACTAGGATCCAACTTAAGGCTGAAGGAGAGGTAAATCATATTTGTCTCTTTCCAATAACCAAACAGAGAGGATTTATTAGATTCACTTAAATATTTGACTATGCTAAACAACGAATGTTTAGGACCTGGTAATATTTATAGTTCCAATGCATCGGCAAGTATAGTAAATAGTTAAACTTTCGTGTTGCAGGGCAAGTTCCATTCCTTCCATCCGGTTGCCACCATTCTCAGTTACCTCACCAAGGCTCCTCTTGTAAGTTCCAACCCATAGTTGCTTTTGCAAAAGTTTTTAAAGTCTGATTAGGTTATTTAATATTTGTTGCTAGCTTGTCAAATCGTTTGTTGTAAACAATTTTATTTCGAGAAATATAATGTTTTTGTTGATATAAAATGGTACCAGGTTCCACCAGGCACACCAGTGGTGAATGCACTATCGAAGCAAAGGGCAATGTTGGAGAACATAATGAGGGCTTGCGTTGGGTTGGCTCCAGAGAACAACATGATCTTAGAGTATAAATGAACGTGTCGATTGGCTACATAGTGTATGTATGTAATGGGCAGTGTTAAAAAAACTATGTCCTTTGCATGTAATCATGTAACTCTTTCTTCCTTTCCCCTTTGCTTTTTTTCTTTTTTTTTTTTTAATCCTTTGTAATTTATGGTTGGTGCTCATCTGAGTAGCATTATGTACTCAGTCTAAAGTCAGCACCTGTTTTGCAATGGCAATGTTAAATGTATGTTTCTGCTGTGTTCTTTCATTTCCCATAGTCACACTCTTTTCTTTTTCTTCCTTTTCCCTCTTTTGCTCTGCATTCACAAGAAAATATCGATAGGTATAGACAGGTCATAGTAGTAAATAATTACTAATAATATATAAATATATATTAATAATAATAGATATATATTTTTAATATTTCTAATTTTATTCCCTTGGACGTGGGGAATCAGTAAAATTGAAAGGATAAAGTACATGGATGCCTAAAAAATTTAACAAATGTTTGCGTTCCAAAATTCTAAAATTAAACGCTTTCGGAGGGATTTCTTTTTCCCATTTCCCATCCAAAATGGGGAATGCCTGGTTGGTTTAAAATTTGACACGGACTCCAGTACTAAAAAGAATGGCTACATGGTATGTTTCCAACTCATACAAACTTTAGTCCATCGGGTCTCTATCAAACTCATCTAACCACTTGAACACAACCACACCCAGACGTCTAAACCGCAAGTGTGATGGACATTGGCAAGGGGGTAGACCTATCTGATTTCTATCTTTGGGAAGTTGAGTAGGTTTTGCGGTGATAAGGTTTCAAAAATGCTGTCTTGGCATCCAAAACAGACATCGACTTATTTGAAAATATTAAAGCTTATGTTAGATTTTAAACCAATTGGGTATCCATATCTTATAAAAGAAAAGAAAAAGTGAGCTTCATGTAAGGGAAAATTTATTCAATTTTCAAATTCTTGAGGTTTGTGCAATTATAGAAAGGGAATATTGGCGTAATTTACTTAGATCAAAAGTATACAAGAAAAGACAAAATTCAAGTGAACAATAAGAAATTCAAATATTATTGTAGATCTTGGCACAAGTTTTATTCTTTTTTTTTTTTAATTCCCATTTTTTAAGTTCTATTCCCGTTGTATGCTGTACTGTATGGCTAATAAGAGGAAAAGGTGGGAAAAAAAAGCGGACCAAGTATACATATGGGTTTTACATTATTCTAATTTATGATTAGTTTAAAAGGTTAAACCAAAATAAATTGAAGAAAAATCAAGCTAAACTATAATAAAAAGCAAGTTAATATTTTACTTGTAGGTAAAAAATAATTTTTGATATTACATATAACTTAAAAGAAATTTTGATTTTTATTTATTGAACCATATATGTATTTTACTTTATGGCTGTAGATTATAAGGTTCAATTTAAAGTTTACAATATATGCTATCTTTGTGAATAAAATTTATTAACATCTTTTATATGTATTTCACATTTAGATCTTTTAAATTGTATAAAATTGGCCTCATTAACTCTAAAAGCCTAGCCAATGTAAACAAGAACTACAATTACTCTAATCCCTCTTCTCCAAACTCTTCCTTGACACTTCCCAAAGTTAAGTCTCTTTATAAAGCTTAACCCTCCTTTCTCCTTGTGTTTATGATCTTAGATTTGTAAAGCCTTAACGCTTAAACTTGTTTCTATTGCAAGGGATCTACAATGGTCACTTTGAATGGACTAGGACTTCTTAGTATGATAGAAATACCTCTTTTCAGAATGTAAATCAATGATGTTTTCTATTATTCACTTTCTCCTTTTATCTATATATTTTGTAACTATTTTTGTTGTGTTAGTTACATTCGCTAAACTAATGTGTACAACCTATTGGCTTAGTATAATGACTACTCTAATGTGTACAATGTATTGGTTCATCAAAGTCTCTTAATCTACTAGGTTTCATAGTGATTCTTCTTTTATCGTATGTAACATTTTCTCTCATCTCATGAAAAATGACCTTGTTCTCAAGGTCATAGTCTAAGTAAAGTTAGTTAAATGTCTCTTAGTCCTCCCTTGAAGCATCTTTAGATGCAACACCTTGCCATTGAACCAAAATTTGAGGCACTTGATGTCCCTATCGTACAATCTCCCTTATAGCCAAAATAGTGAGGGCAATTAACAGATGACTATATATTGCATCTAGTTGTAAACCTTACGAGGGAATATGAGATCCATGAGCAAGCTTAAGTAGTGACACATGAAAACCATTATAAATTTGTGCATATGGTGGAAGCTGATGCTCTTATGTACAATATCCTACTCATCTAGTAATTGGAAATGGCCCATAGTATCATTTAGAAAGCTTATGATGACCTTATAGTATAAGAGACACCTATTTATAAGATTGCAATTTAACAAAATCCAAGTCACCCACCTCAAATTCTAAAAAAGACCATGATTCATCAACATACTTCTTCATGGTTTGTTGGGCCTTTTGTAAATTTTCTTTTAGCAACCATAAGATCTCTTCTCTAAAGGATAGCTTACTATCAATTGCAACTAAAGTTGAGTCACCTCTTTAATAGTGAACAATAGTTGGTCATTTTCTACCATAAACCACCCCAAATGGAGTGAATCCTATTCCCTAATGGTAAGAAGTATTGTATGCCAAATCAACCATGGCAATACTTAACCTATTTCATAGGTTACTCCATGACAAATCCTTGTAAATACTGTTAAGTCATCTTGTTAGGCACCTTAGTTTGACTATTACTTTGAGGATGATAAGCATTACTCATAAAGAGCTTAGTGCCAGTCAAAGTGAATAATTCTTTCCAAAATCAACTCGCAAAAATAGTATCTTTATTAGAGACAATCGACCTAGGAAACCCATGATGTTTAACCACAATGTTCAAGAATAACTAAGCAACATTGGTGGTAGTAAATGTGTTTCCAATGTTCCTAAATGATAATATTTAGAAAGGTAATCCACTACCACCAATATAATAGTAAATCCATGGAAATATCTTCTTACACTTACTCTAGTGTAGGTAGTAGATGTAAGAGACTAGATGGATTTATAGTAAGGTACTTAAGTTGCAGATAAGTAGTACATCGTCTAATAAACACTTCTACATTATGCTTCATCCCCTCCCAATAAAAAATCCGAGGCTAATCTCTTGTAAGTTTTTAGTACTTCGAAGCAGCCTGCTAATGATGGGCAATGAAACTCAGTTAATAGTTGAGGAACCAACTGAGAAGTAGGCACCAAAAACAAATTATGTTGGAAATAAAGTAATCCATCATGTCATCTTAATGGTTACTTCAAGTCCTTGCCTTTTGTCATATCTTGAATAATATTCAGAAAAGTAGGTACCTTATTATATATACTTTACTTTTAGGTTCTCCACTATGTTGAAACAAGGCATAAACAAAGCCATATGCGAGGCATCATACTATCGTGACAAAGTATCTGCAACAACATTTTCATGGCTAGATTTATAGGTAATGCTATTATCATACCCTAATAGCTTTGTCAAATACTTGTGTTGCTCTAGATTTGTAATTACCTAAGTCAACAATTCCTTAATGCTTCTATGATCTATCTTAATAATGAAATGAGCACCTAATAAGTATTGGCACCATTTCCTTACAACCTCTACTGTACTATACAATTCTTGGACATATGTTGATGCCTTGGTCATATATTAAGGAAGTTTCATATTAAAGTAAGAATTGGGTGTCCTTCCTATAACAAAACTGCTCTAACTCTTGTCTTTGAGACATTAGTATTAATGACAAATTGTTTACCAAAATTTGGTAAAAAATAAGGCTTGATACTAAAGTATGCTTAAGTCTATGAAAAGATTCCTTTGCCTCATCTATCCATGCAAAATGATTAAATTAGAGCATGTTTGTTAGAGATGTAGCTATCATAGCATAGCTCCGTATGAATCTTCTATAGTATCTAGAAATCTTAGAAAAGCTCACAACTATTTAACATTCTGTAGAAGTGGCTACTGTTACACCACTTGTACTTTACTTAGTTTTGGAAATACTCCATTTTTACTAATAATATGACCCAAGTGGTCAACAACATTCTTCCTAAAATCACATTCACTTTTTTTAAGATAAAGAGTGTTGCGGTCAATACTTGAGTTAAATATGCAATATGTAACTCCAATGTTGTATTATAAACTAAAATATCATGAAAAATTACAATGACAAATTTCCTTAAGTATAGCTTAAAAATTCTATTCATAATAGCTTGAAAAGCGACTAAGGCATTACCTAACCTAAATAGCATCACAAGAAATTCATAGTGACCCTCTTGGGTTCTAAATGCTACTTTCTTAATATCTTGTGGATGCATTCTAATTTGATGGTAGCCTGATCTTAAGTCCAACTTTGAAAACAAAGAGGTACCCTTCAATTCATCTAGTAATTCATCAATTGTCAGTATTGGAAATTCATCTTTAATGGTAGCTTCTTTAAGGGCCCTATAATTGATACACAACCTTCAACTTCCATCCTTTTTCTTCACTAATAGTATTGGTGAAGAAAAAAGAGTAGCATCATAGTGAATAATACCTTATTATAACATTTCACAGACTTGCTTTTGAAAATGTAGATACTTATGAGGTTTGACATTAACAAGGCCTCTTGTTGAACTTAATTAGTATCAAAACCTAACCTATTTAATACAAATCATCAACTAAGAATTAAGAAAAAACTTGGTTTCTATTTTGTAAAGGTTTGTTAGATTAATTGGGTGAATTGATTTAACCTAGCCACTAGTCTACTGAAAAAAAGAAACAATTTTTTTTTTTAAAACGGTTTTCATAACTAGATATTTGAGTTCAACTACTAACCTATTAAACCCTTAATAGGTACTACTTTCAACCTTCTGAAACTAAGTTTATCTTTCTAAAATACTGCTTCTTAACTAATTTTATTTATACAAACAAAAATAACAAATCAAAATTATTTATAAAAGGCAAAATAAAAATATTTCCTATTTTAAGTCACTTTGTATGTGCCTATATACCCTTTAATAGAGATCAGACTTTCCGTAATTCATTTACTTAAAATTAAATGCGTTAGTTCTTTTTAATTTCTTAAACAATAGTCGGATTTACATTTTTAATTAATTAACTTTATTTAAGAAAAATTCTAGAAAGGTCCTAATTTGGTGTGTTTATTTTTGAAAAATTCTAAAATATCTTAATTTTGAAAATGGTTGATTTTGTTTTATTCCTTTATTAAAAACTGAATTTTATTTTATTCTTTTGTTGAAAACTGAATTTTCTAAGTGATAGAAAATTTTATTATTATTATTATTATTATTATTATTATTATTATATACTTTGTTTACGTTTTTGATCGGAGAAAGAAAAAAGAATAAAAAAAAACTTCTCTATGTTTCTTTTTTGTTAGATTTTTTTCCTTTTTTTTACAATTATAATAAATTTACAAAAAAATAAATTAAAAAAAAAACTGAATTAAAATCACAAGAGAGAGAGTTAGACTTGAACAACAAGATACGGGTCAAAGTTAGGTTCGGACATGGGTATTAATTAGGTCATTAAGTTGGTGAAAGGAAAGAAAGTAGCAATAAAGGGTACTCTATAGGCATTTTTAGGCTGACATTGACTAAGGATTTTCATGTGGTTTGGATTGGAGAATATGGGTGTAAGCAAAGTGCCACAGCTAAAGAGTGGTGTTTGGATGGTTTTCAAGTTTAACCACCGATGGGTGGTGGTAAGTGTGTCGAATGGTTATTAGGAATGTGAGGGGAGTTGGGTTTGGGGTTTCAAGACATTACGACATCAGTCGTAGTGTCAATGTCAAAAAAGGATACATGTAATGGTGGTTCTTGTAAGCTCTACAATTGAGCAATCCGATGTTTCGATCGGTTGAAAGACCCGATTAAGCTTAAATTATAAAGTAAAGCTAAAAATATTAGTAAACCGATCCTGCAAGTTTGAATTTAAGAAAATAAGTAATAAAATAGGAGAATGCAAAATTTTCAAATTTTAAGTATATAACTCGTTATTTATCGAAAATGCGTATAATGCATTCCGGTACTTAACGAATCTCTAGAAATAAATTATATGTATACTAAAAATTATAAAATGACCTAAATAATATTTAAGAATATTTATTTGTACTATATATGAATTTACATGTAGGTATAAATACGCGTAATTACTTAAAATACGCGAAATGTGCTAAAATTATACTAAATAATTAAAGAAAATTCATAATTAATTAAGAAAAAATCAAGAAAAATCAATAATGATCCAAATCAAGTCGTGGCAGGTTAGAATCCACAAAATAAAAATTAACCAATTAAAATTAGATAACACAAAAGCCAAAAATTAAGGAAATTGAGCAAAGTCATGTCTAATTAATGCACAATAATTACACTAAAGCTCTATAAATAGCAAAAAAAATTCAGAAGCTCATTTGGATAGTTAGAAATCAGAGAAAATTAGGGAAAGGCGAAAATTGAGAGAAAAATCAAAGAAAAACAAAAAGAAAAGGAAAACTATGCAGTTATGGCCACAAAGGAGAACGCAAACCCAACGGATAGCTGGGAGTAGATGGCCACCACCACCACACGGTAGTAGCAGCTCCTAGGCCGGCCGATAAGGCCACGGCGGCCGACGGTGGCCGGAGCCACCCAGATTGGTGAGTCCGATTTTCAGCCCGATTCTTGTGTAATTTTGTAAAAATAGTAAATAGTTTTAGAAAATTATGAAACTTGTTATTTTAAGGTTTTATTGTATGTAGATTTAGGAAAAAATAGTGATTTAGTTTAATCACGTTTGAAAATATAGGGTCCTTAAGAAGTTGTGCAAAACCGAGCATGATTAGAATGGAAAATAAATAGGCTTAGGAGTGTAGTTTGGAGCTCAATTTTTTTCCGTAGGATGCTCATGTAATATAGAATAGTGCTACGAAGCCATTTTTTTAAAATTAATTTTTGAAATTTTTAGCCCTAAAATGATGGAAAAATTGGGTAATTTGGGGTTAATTAGGTGATTAAGATATTAATTACTGATTTAGATAGTAATTAAATGTTTAGAGATGTTAATCTCTGACGTGGAACCCTAATCCTAACCTTTGGAGTATTAAGTATGGTTAATTTAGGAAATTAGGTAATTAATATAAGAAATTAGTAATATGTGAAATTGTAAATTAATAAATCTAAAAAATTAGGGTTATTTAGATAATATTAGAGTAAAAATTAGAATAATATTACAGCTGAATTAAGATTGAATTTTAGGTAATTATATAAAAAAGTAAAAATTTCTCACATCGGGGATAAATCCGATATCCTAATTAGGACTAGCGTGTACCGAATAACTTAGAACACTAAGTTAAGACCCAATAGGATACTTGAATACTCAAGCTTAATATGATTAATTTCACATTAAGATTCGAGCATGTTTAGGACTTAGAAATCGAACTAAAACCTAATTTAGAAATTGATTGGGAAACTGAACCCGAACCTAACCCCAAACCTAAAATAATTGTAAAAGACTTAAGACCTAGATAATTAGGTATATTAAACCCTAAACAAAACATAACAATAAGCGTTATAGGATAAAATGAACCTATAACAGTTACATGAAAAACTGAAACCACGTTTGTGTTGTAGGGATGATCGGCGATGGCCTAAGCAAGTCGAACCTCGAGTGAGTGAGCGAGGAGTCGAGGTAAGTTGGGATTAATACGATGTTGTATTTTGGAGGCTTAAGATTATGCTTGGTTGTGTTTGTTAGATAGTTGAATGTGTGCATGCGCTTGATTATGGGTGATGCTATGATTCTGTTTGTTGTTCTGGTATATATTGTATGATTTGTATGAAATAATTGATTATCCTAAACTGGACTTAATCAAATATACGACCAGTAATCATAATCAGACATGCATGGTAACCCGTTAGGGGAACTTAGGACTCTCCGGCCAAATACCGACCCCTTCGAAAGAGATAGCGCAGGATTGCAAAATGGTCTCTTCTTTATCTTCAGTCGAACTAAGTGACAGGAGAGGAGGTCGTGGCGAGGGTGAAGACAGTAGTTCGAAGGTAGTCATGGGAGGAGCAAGGTCTCCATTACACAAGCCTGGGTTTGGTCGTGAGCTGTTGCATTAACGGCAACTCCTCAACCCGGATTAGACCGGGCGCAATTTCCCTAATCTCACGACGGGTTGGACAACGTCGTGCGATGGCATTTGCTTGCACATGCATTGCACCTAATAAGGGATTGAAAATCTTGTTGTGTGTATGGTATAGTTTTAAGTCCTCCGTCCTAACTTACTGAGCTATGGTTGCTCACATCCCTATAGACGTCGTGCAGGTGCTGGCTAAGAAGCGGCAAATAACTACCCTGAAGCTAGCAACTACTGGACCCTGGAGAGTGAGGAAAAATATTGAAGAATAAACACACATATTTTAAGGTCTAAGTTTTTATTTTAGAATTATTTTTCATTTTTAAATAATGTAATAACTGAATTAAAGTGTGTATATATATATAAATTTTCTCACTTTCTTAAGTAAATGATCTATTGAAATTACAAATTTTATACTTCAAAACGGGTTAGTCGTGGACACCTTGTGTAGATTAGGTCTAAGATAGCGGTTGTAAGGCTAACTTCTATTTTAGGATGATTTATACGGCGGGGCTATTACGACTCTGCCGTTTCGGGACGTGACAGTTATAAGCTAGGGTTGACACAAAGGGTTTAGGTTTCACAACGGGGAGCATAGGTTAGAGGCTAAGAGTTGTAGTTAGGGGTGAGAGGGATTGGGTTCAAAAGCTTACATCCTAGGGGATCTATTAAGAAGATGAACTCAGCTTGAATTGCATTGAGCTCTTACGGAGACTTAGAGAGAGAGGGAGAGTCGACGTAACTAGAGAGAGAAAGAGAGGATGTGTGTATTTAAGTGGATTTGAGTGATAAGTGATGTTAAAAAACAAATCAAGGCAGTTTATTTATACTCTTAAAGCTCGAAATAATCTTAGAAGGTCCAAAAAAGGCAATGAATTTTCAAAATGAATAACGGAGGATGATTAACCTTGACTCTAGGATTTGGATGATGATTTGTCTTAATTTCCAACCAAAATGCATCCCCATTGTTTGTTTTTTCCAAAAGGATCAAGTAAAAGATTCACAATTGCATTAAAAAACTCGAATCACAGAGATCCAAGGAGAGGCAAAATCCGAGCATTATTGTTTTTCCCAATTTTCAATCTCCATTTTGACCTTCGAAACAAATGAATCTAGATAAGTTGTTGTGCATGATGTGTAGTACTCTAAGGCTAGCATACGATTCCATCATTAATTTGATGGAAATCCTATGCCTTACACAAAAGAAATAGATCTAAAGTGACGGGGTTGAGTAGAGTTTGTTAGGAAAAGGAAAGAAAAAGAAATAAAGGGAAAGAAAGGGAGAGAAAGAGCTTACCAATGTGGTGCCATATAATCGAATAAACGCGTGTTACTTGTTAGGCATTGCCATGTGACCGAATAGACCTTTACTATGTATAATCTATTTTGGCAAAAAGAAAAAGGCACAAAGTACCTATAAAGAGACTCGAACCTATGACTTCTCTCATGTATCAATACTAAGACTAAGTACAATATCATCAAATCGTTAACCTATGCCTTATTGATATATGTAATCAAATTGTATATATGGATTAGGTTGATCTAGATTAGATTTAAATCTATGTTCAAACCTAGGCCCAAGCTTAATATTCCCTTTTAAGACCCAAATACTAAAGCTACTTAAATTTTCCTATTCCATTTTAAATAATCTACTTCTTCTTCTCCTCCTCTTTTTTTTTTTCTTTTTAAATTTATATATTTCTAAATTATATATATTTTTGTACTTTTCTAAAAATTTTATTTTTTTAGATAGGACCATTTTTCCCTATTCTAAAAAGAAGCTCTATAATTATAGAGGGCAAAAATGGGGTATCTATACCTCTATCTTATTTAAGGTGAACATAAAATGTTAAATTTTTCTTAGTGAGGACAATGATGATGGTGCCTTGAATAATTAAGAAAATTTGCCCCAATACTTCTTCTACAAGAGTATTGGAGGTGGTATTCTCTGACTCTTCATTCACCTTCTTAACCTTAAGATGAAAATATGATGTAATGACATCTTATGTAATCAATTTTCTCAATTGATTATGAGTGGTTTGAGCATTTTCCCTAGCTACTACCTCTTGTAATTACACAATGTAGTCTTCTTTTCTAAACTCCATTATTAACTTGGCATAACCAATAGTTATTGAACCTAGACCTTATAAAAATTGTACACCCAAAACCACATGTACTCCTTGAGTTAGAAGGAGATAAAAGTTATCCTTGAATTCCAGTCCCTGAATTTCTACTTTTAAATTAGTATACTTCCCTTCATAAGTGAGTATTTAGGAGATGAAAAATAGTAGGACCCAAGTATTTAGCAAATCTATTTCGTACAAAATAATGAGTACCCCTTAACATGAATTGAGATTGTGACTATATGCCCCTTAAGACTATCCTTAAAAGGTAATGTATAAGGAATAGACTCACCTGATAAAGCATGGAAATTGATGACTATTGAATCCTCTACTTGTTACGTTTATGCATCATCATAATTGTCATCCACTTGCTCCTCTTATTGTTCTTCTTCATCTTTTTGAAGAAGTAAGAAGAATTTGGCTTTGCATTTTGATTGATATCTCTTTCTTTCTTTTTTTCAATAATTTTGAAATTTCTTAAGATTATAACTTCTCAATAGATTTCCTACTAATTTTATCTTCCTTTTTCTTACATAGCTTTGTTTCTTTATTTTATCCATGTTTCATAAATTTCCTCTAAAATATCATAAAACTCCTAAAAGATTTCCCAAGTACAAAAACTCCTTTAGTAGATGTCCTTGACTATACTTATGTCATTTAAGGAAAATGGTAGTTTTAGTCTAATAAATAAATTATTAAATTGACCCTTGCTGCTAACATTATGATAAGTTAATGATAGGTAATTATGCATAAATTGTAAATTGAATTTTAATGTTTTATGAAATTTTATAATTGAAATTTTGAAAACTAAAGCAATTTTCTTTTAATAGTGAGAATTGATCATTTAACGTTTTATAACATAATTTTTTTTCCTTTTTTTATGCTTGTAAATACGAAAATTGTTATGGATGAAGCTTAATCATATCTTCACTATCTAAAATTTATATGTTATTGATGTTTTACCAAAGAATGCATTCTTCTATATTTTAATCGATATATTTAGGATAATTAGTGAAAGATTCTAATAATTAGAGTAATACTGAAAATACTAACTTTCAATTTTTTTCCAAAATTGTTGCTATCTTAGTATGCCTAGGAACTTAATTATCACTAGAACTTATTGTGACAAATCTAAACTAAATAGGTCTTCTTAGATATTGAAGAAATTAGAAGGAAATAGTCTACAGATGAACAAGAGTAGTTGATGTGAAGCTACTTGAAGGATGTGACTCACCAACGAACATAACACGACTTTACACCTCACTTGATATGACACATAAGTTGATGTTAAGGTCCACCCGCCATTAATCTTGAGTTACTCAACAAGATTATATAAGAGTGTAGGAAAGATGAACTTGGAGAGGGTTGTCTCATAAGAACAAAATATTCAATCTTAATTGTTAGTTATCTATGGCTAGCAAGGGAAATGGACTATTTACAGTAAGTCCTTAAGGTAACATTACAAATAAAAAAATTATAAGAAAGTATATACAAAAATGGAGTTCTTGGTACATACAAAAAATGGTAAAAAGGACAAAGATAAAAATGGAAAGATAATACAATATCAGATGAGGTGGACAGTTGATAGTGCAACATTAATCTCGTACAAAGATTCTCTGAATGTAGCAGGTGAAAGGGGGGATCAAGATGTTTCGACAATAAAGGGGTCGAGATAAGAGGAATGGTAGCATGTCGAGAGAAAACTACTCGGCAAGTAAATTAGTCTTTCGTTACTCGGCAAAAACCTTTCGACAGTAGTTGGTCAACTTACTTAGCATAGGGTCCTCAGTAAGGGAATGATCAGCAACATCACTATCGAGGGTATATATCAATGTATAACACTGCAGGGAGCTCAAAGAGTTCAGCCAAATTCCTTCAGTGTAAAGTTTCTCATTATCAGCAGGTTACCGAGAGAAAGAATTTTTTAGGTGAAGGATTGGAGTCCTCGGAGCCGTGAGAGAGTAATGGGACCAATGGTTGGCAGTTAATTAGTTCCCCGAGGTTGTTGAAGATTTACCCTCAAATCTTAGTTTTCATTATCATCGGGCATATATGGAGTTAGATCAGTAACGTTGAATGTGGTAGACACGTCTAGATCTTCGGGTAGCTCAATCTCATAAGCATTATCATTAATGCGCCTTAGGATCTTATAGGATCCATTTGTTTAGGAAGACAGTTTGTTTGTCCTTTTTGCTGGGAAGCGTTCCTTACTAAGATGGACATAGACAAGGCCTCCAAGGGTATAAATGACTCGCCTTCTTTCATGGTTTCCTACTTCCTTTGTTGGGCTATGGTTTTAGCCAATTGCTTAACAATCTTTTGATGTAACCTTTGGAACTTCTCAGTACGCTAGAGGTCGAATTGACTTTCCCCTTGTGTAGTCAGACTGTTAATTAAATCCAAAGGTAAGTTCAGGTTAAGTCCATAAATAATCTCAAATAGTGATTGTCGGGCTTGATTTTTCGGTTTCTTTTATTTAAAATTGATTTCTCATTTCTTGATTAATACTAAACCTTAATCTATTTAATATTAATCCTCGACTAAAGAAATTGAGAAATTTCGGTTTTTTTATTGAAAATTATTTTTGGAGTCGCCACTTGACCGAAGTTAGGAAAAGAAAAGAAACCGTAACCAATTGGGTAGATTGATTATTATTTGGCTACCGGTCTTTGATTTTAATTTTAAATGAAGAACCAGAGGGTTCCAAGTTCGGGGGCTAATCTATTAAACCCATAACGGGGTACTACTATTTATTTACCGAAATTATGATTATTTTTCTAATTATAATATTAAATAAATAAATAAATAAAATCAAAAAAGAGAAAAAGGGATCTAAGTTTCTACATATTTTATCGTCGCTCCGAAGGTGCCTACGTACCCGCTAACCGGGATTAGGCGATCATAGTTCTTTTAAAAAATCTTTAGTGCATTAATTGATTTTAATTTTAAAAACTGTCTAAGTTTATGTATTAATTTATTCGATTTATTTTTTAAAAAAAAATCTAAAGGGTCCTAACACTTGAGTATTATTATTATTTTATAAAAAATACTTTAAAAATCCTATTTTTAAAAGGACCTTTTATTAATTTTCATTTAAAGAAAAACAATTTCTATATAATAAATCCTTAAGTAAAGCCAAATCTAAAAGATAACTAATTCTAACAAATACTAAATTAATATATATAACTATCTACCAAAATAAAATAATTTCATATAATACACTTTATATAAGAACTAATACTAAAACTCCTAAAATCATATTATATATTATGTTAACTAAGAAAATATAATACTGTGTATATATGTGATAAAAAATAATCTTAACGACCCCTAAAGTAATACATATATACATTCATACTTATATAACTATTATTAAATAACTATTCGCTTAAATTATTATCTAATCTATATAATAGAGAAAACTAATATTAAAAGAAATACCCTACACTAACATACACACATATATATAATGTTAAATAACTAAGGACATAATAATAATAATAATAATAATAATAATATCTAAAGAAACCGAACCTGAACTGTTTGTTCGGTGAAAGCAGTAGCGTGCGAGGATTGGAGGGCCAGTTAGGTGTGTACCGTCACTGTTGCAACTATTTGTCGGGCTTCTGTAGTAGATAGTACATTGGTGAGTGGCTACTGGTTACAACAAGGTAAGCGACGGGTGTTGAATTGGAGCTTCACATGGTATTGATGCTAAGTTTGATGCGAGTGGAGCATAGCTGTGCATGAGCGAGTTGAGCGATGCTACTGTGCACAGTGTGGAGTTGACGGTTGCAAGCATGGTGTGCGGTCGTACATGGGGAGGCGTTGTTTAGTGTTAACCATGAGGCGTTGGACTGCTGCGATGTATCGTGCCTAAGTACGCTAAATGACCGCAGATCTGTACGATTCGTGGACTATGCTGTGTCGGCATGTCAGTGCTATTGCAATGTTTGGCAGCAATGTCATGAAGTACTGCTGCAACTAGGTTTGATGGTGGTGCATTTGAGTAACTGAGAGAAGGATGCTACTCAGTTATGGCTGTTTTGAGGATGGTGGTGTAATCTAGTATATGCTGTGTTGAATTCATTGGCAACCAACAATGGGCAGTGGGCTGTTGCGTATTAGTGCTAAGGACGTGCGTGCTTCAACTATGGAGTGTGGTAGCAATGCAGTGGTCGTGTGCTCAGCCGTACGTGTTTATGGTCGAGTGGACAGCAACGTGCTTGTATGTAGGAGTAAGTCGCATGTGTGATTGTGTTTAGTAGTGGACGTGCACAGTGTTGATGGTGGATGGGTCCAGCCGTAGAAGGACATCGGAGAGGCGCGTATAGTGCAATGCTGGATCAAAAACTTGTATGTATGCTCTGTAGTTGAGCTTGCTGTTGGAGTTGCAATGTGTGACAGTGAAACAACACTGCTATGGTGGATTGGACTTCGATAGTGATGCTGCGGCGATGTCGTATGGATGTGCGTGGCGGCTGCTGTATGTGAATCTGATGCAGTGCATTATGTTGAAGTCGGGCTGATGGAGTCGTGGAGTAGCTTCGCCTGTTATTACTGATCAATTGTACATGAGGATTCTGGGGATCGTCGTTCGTGAACTGTGTCAGCGAAAAGCTTGTGTACGGCCAAGAACCACGGTGGACGTCGTGTGCATCGTGACTATCGATATGGATTGGGTTCAGATTCGTGGTGTGTGCTCGTCGTGTGATTCAGCCTGTCGGGGAAGTTGTAGCAGTAAACTATACTGCTATCGTGCATGCGTGTAGCAGTGTATTGCGATTGTAGTGAGCGTGTATGCGTGCAGTAGTGTACTCGGCTAGGTGATGTACGGAACAGTGCTGTTAGTCAAGGGGCTTCGTGGGGTATCAGCGAGCTGCTAGATGTAGGTTCGGCCAGTTTATTAGTTGGTGACAGTCGTGGGTGTGGAATTGAGAGTAGCGGCTGCAGAATTCACTTACTTCATTATGAGTTAACTGTTATGTGTGTCCTTAGTGTAATCGATCGGGTGATAAGGGTCAGGGACTACTGTAGCGTGCAGCAACAGTTTTTGTAGTAGATGATGATTAATGTTGCAGGTCTGAAGACGAAAAGTGGATGTGTGTGAAGCAGCTTTTTCTCCTGTTGTTATTTATCATATCTATTATATCTGATTCGTCAATTAAACTAGATTAAAATTACTTCGATACTTATCCATTAAACCGTTGCCTTGCGTCTTGATATTTATTACAATTAAATTATATTTAAATTATCTGATTCTTTAAACTAAAATTTTTAACTTAACTAAAACTAAAACTAATACTAAAACCAATTATTTCTAATATAAATTATATCTTAAAAATCTACGAAATTTTTATGATTTTTCCTTTTCTTATTTTTTTGGTATTTTCATTATTTTTTAATTTTTATTATTATTATTAATTTTATTTTCTTTATTAATTTTTTATTTTTATTTTTGAATTAGGACCTTTTTTGTAAAAATAAGACTTAGAACTACAGAAGGGCAAAAATTAAGTGTTTACAGTGATGTTCCAATTGAGTTGTGAGTTAGGCGATTGTAAAAAAATTCAATGATGGGCAGACATAAATCACAATTATGAGAGTTCTTGCCAATAGTGGCTACAGGAGGTACCTGACGATTCTGTTCACTACTTCAGTTAGGCCATCTATCTGGGGATGATAAGAGGTATTAAACAGGAACTTAATGCCGAGTTTCCTCCATAAGGTCTTTTAAAAGAAGGTTATGAATTTTGAATTACGGTCGGACACAATATTCTTCGACATTCCATGTAGTCATACAATTTCCTGCAAAAAGAGGTTAGTAATGAATAAATCATCATTATTTCTGTAGCAGGGAATGAAGTGGCCCATTTTGTTGAATTGATTGACTATCACCATGATAAAGTCGTGTCTTTTCGGTCTATGGGGAAGGCTGAGCATGTAATCTATGCTTAGATCTATCCATAGCCACTCTGGAATTGGTAGTGGTATATATTCTCCATAGGGTTCTCTCCTCCCCTTTGCATATTGACACACTTCACATCTCTCAAGTATTCGATACACATCTTTCATCATCTTAAGCTAGTAAAAATGTTCCTTCAATATCTTAATTGTCTTCTTTTCCTTAAAATGGTCGGCTAAGCCCTCGGCATGAGCTTCTTGAACAAGTAACTCCCTAGCAGAACCACTCGGTACACACATTTGCTTACCCTTCATCAAGAATCCTTCATTCAAGTAGAACCCTTCTGCATCTCCTTTAGCACTGCACTTGGCTACTAAAGGCCTAAAATGTGGATCATACTCATACCAATCAGGTAAAGTGCTAAATCTAAGCACATTAGCTTATAACTTATGATGAAGGTATGATGGCGAGAAAGTGCATCAGCTATTGTATTGGTGATTCCCTTCTTATATTTGATGACATAACAAAAGGTCTCTAAGAACTCGACCCACTTGGTGTGACATTGAGAAAGCTTCTGTTGCCAGTGAAGATACTTGAGAGATTCATGATCTAAATTGATAATGAATTCTCTTGGCAACAGATAATGTTGCTAGTTCTGCAGTGTACGGACAAAGGGCATAGAACTCCTTGTAATAAGCTGAGTAATTTAAGGCAGCACCTCGGAGTTTTTTGCTAGAGTAGGTAATGGGTCAGTGCTCTTGCGTAAGGACAACACTAATGCGAACACCAAACACATCACATTCAACCTTAAAGACCTTCTCGAAATCTAGCAGGGTGAGTACTAAACCAGACGTCAACTTAGACTTCACGTCTTCAAAACTCCTCTAAGCCTTTTCTGTCCGTCTAAATTCAACATGCTTCTTAGTTAATTTAGTCAACAGTATAGTCATGGAACTGATGTTCCAAATAAATCTTCGATAGAATGAGGCTAGACCATTGAAGCCCCTGACTTTGGTAGCACTAGTTGGTGTAGGCTACTCATTAATAGCTCTGATTTTTTCCTCATCAACTCGAACTCCCCTCCCTAAAATAACATATCTGAGGAAAATAATCTTACTTTGACAGAACGTGCATTTCTTTAGGTTGATGAATAATTTCTCAACACAGAGTATGTTAAACACCAATCTCAAATATTCGACATGAGCAAGGATGTCGGCATTGTAGACCAAAATATCATTAAAATAAAGCACAATGCATTTGTTGATCAATGATCTAAGGGCATGATTCATCAGTCGCATAAATGTACTCAGCGCATTAGTTAGACTAAATGGCATCACCGACCATTCGAACAGACCATCCCTTGTTTTGAAGGCCATCTTCTATACATCCCTAGGTTTTATTCATATTTGGTGGTAGCGACTCTTCAAGTCAATCTTAGAAAAGATATAGGTGCCATGTAACTCATTAAGCATATCATTAAGCGACGGAATCAGGTATTAGTATTTGATAGTGATCTTATTGATAGCCTGGCTATTAATGCACATTTACTATGTTCCATCCTTTTGTGGCATGAATATAGTGGGAACATCATAAGGATTCATGCTCTCATGAATATATCCACAATCCATCAACTTATCTACCTGTTTCTTTAGTTTAGCTACCTGCTTCGGATTATGCTTCTAAGTAGGTCAGTTTGGTAAGGCAGCCCTTGTTTGGAAGTCGATGCAATGCTTGATACCTCTCAAGGGAAGTAAACCTTTTAGCATCTCAATAGGGAATAGGTAGGCGAATTCCTGAAGTAGTTGTTGTACTTTGGTAGGTAAGTTCTTGACTTCTCTAACCTCTAAAGAGTCTTTTGACTAAAAAGAGTACATAGTTTTCAACCTTGAGTTCTTGGATAAACTGAGCTAAAAAAATCACTAAGGATTTCTGCTGCAGAGATATATCAACCTTTTCTTGAGCTTCTTACACTTCCTTAGGATTCATAGGTATTAATATATTTTCTTCCTATCCTTATAGAATGTGTAAGTGTTTTTATACCCATCATGTAACACTCTTGAGTCAAATAGCTACGGTTGGCTAAGTAATATGTGAGATGCACACATAGGGAGGACATCACATAGCTCCTCGTCTTTGTACCTATCACTAATGGTAATTGGTACTCTAACTTACTCAACAACGTGTAGTCCTCCTTTCTCGTTTAGCTAGTGAATCTTATATGGCTTGGGGTGTGGAAGAGTTGACAATTTTATGGCCTTAACTACCCCTTATGCGATGATGTTGGTATTGCTCCCTCTATCAATGATTATAGTGCATAGCTTTCCATTCACTCTGCAATTTGTATGGAAAAAGGTTCTTTCTTTGCTCGTTCTCGTTAGCCATAAAGTACTGAGAAATCGTCGAACAACGAAGCAATATTCAGCTCTGCCCTTCAGAAGTATCTCAGCATTAGGGTCTTCCTAAAATTCTTTTAGCATCTGATTAGTTGTTACTTCTTCCTCTCCTTCACTTGCACTTTCTACTTTAAATTGGAGCTTGTCTCCCTTTATGGTCATAACTCGGCGGTTCAAACATTGACTAGCTACATGTCTATAGCTAAGGCATTTAAAACATTTGATTTCTTGGGTTTTCCTTCCTAAACTCTGACCTATATCTCTTCGAATCTTAGGCTCCTCTGTTTTGCTCCTGCTTCAGCCTTCTTCTAGTCAGCTCGGTATCTAACTTTGACATTTTACCTTGGAATTTTTTGATGCTCTATCATTCACTAGTTAGCTTGGTAGGCCACTCCTATTCGGCATTAATGTTTGGTTACTCGACATTTGACTTAACTTGGTTTCGCTATTGCCTTTTAACTCTCTAGGTCATACGGATGGTTTCATTTGAAGTTGTGAGGTTTTGCAATTCCACGATGTTACTAATCTTAGCCCGTAGTCCAGAGATGAACTGTGTTATAGTTCGGGTCTCAGGTTTGTTGACATCGCATTATATCATGAGCAACTGAAACTCTCGAACATAGTCGTCTACGGACCTGTTACCTTGCCTCAAGTCTTGGAGTTGTCGAAAAGTGTTTTGTTCGTAGTGTTTGGGAGCAAACCTACTTCTAAGAACTCTCTTCATCTCATTCCATGTTCGGACTTCACATTAGGCCCTCAGGTAAACATTTTGTAGTTTCGTCCACCAGATTGCCGTATATCTAGAAAATTCTAACACAGTTACTTGAATGCGGATGTCATCTTCATAATCGTAGAAGTCAAATATCTTTTCGATCATCTCTTCCCAATCCAAATAGTCATCAGTACTATCATATTTGTTGAAGCTTGAAATCTGCAACTTAAGATGTTCGGGACCCCTTAGCTCTTTAAACTCCCGCTCAACAATCCCAAAATGCTGGTCTTTTTCTTTTTCATACTCTTCCACTTTGTCCAACTCTAACCTCCTTCTTTTGACTTTGTCCACACATCATGGTGGTGCTTGGTTCACCGAGAAGGCTTTCGAAGCTCATTCGTTCATCTTCCTTCGCAGCTTATCTCTCATCTCTTGGCTTTGCTTAGCAACTCTCTTATGTGGTCTGGTCTCTAGTACTCTATTTACTAAGACAGCTAAGTTGGCTACAATAATAGCAAGATCTTGTATTTGCTCATCAGTAATATGTAGTATTTGTTAGATAACTCAACCACAATCAGGAGCATCACTCATGGTATCGTTAATCTCTCCCTATATACTAGGGTTCAACATTCTCAACCCAAAGCTTTAGTAAGTAAACTTTACACAGATGTCTTCAACATACACACAAGTACCTTGAATAGTAGATTGATTATCACTACATAGCTTTCGGTTCTAACCTCAAGTTTTGATATTAGAATTATATAATATGCCTAAAAGCTTAGCTATCATTAGGACTTACCGTAACAAATCTGAACTAAATGGATCCTCTAAAATATCGAAGAAATTAGAGAGAAATGATTTACAGACGAACAAGAGTAGCTGGCATGAAGCTGCTTGAAGGATGTGACTCACCAACGAATACAATACGACTTGACATCTCACTTGATATGTCGTACAAGTTAGCGTCAAGGTTCACTTGCCATTAATTCTAAGTTACTCTACTAGATTAAATAAGAGTATATGAAATATGGACTTGGAATGGATTGTCTTACAAGAACATAATATTCTATCTTAATTGTTAATTATTTGTGGCTCACAAGGGAAAATTGACTATTTATAATAAGTTTCTAAGATAATATTAAAAATAAAAAAAATTACAAAAAAGTATATATAAAAAGGGGGTTCCTAGTACATACGAAAGAAGGTAAAAGGGCAAAGACAAAAATGGAAAAGTAGTATAATGTTAGATGGGGTGGACAGGTAACAGCGTAACATTAGTCCAGTATGAAGATTCTCTGAATGCAGTAAGTGAGAGGGGGATTAAGATGTTTCGGCAATAAAGCAGTTGGGACGAGAGGAATGGTAAAATGCCGAATGAAAACTACTCAGCTAGTAAATTAGTCTCTTATCACTCAAAAAGAACCTCTCAGGAGCAGTGGGTTGGATTATTCAGCACAAGATCCCCTGTAAGGGAATGGTCAGCAATATCACTACCAAGAGTATAGATCAACGTATAACATTATGGGGAGTTTAAAGAGTTCAGCTACATTTCTTTGATGTAAAGTTTTCTGTCATCAACAAGTTGCTGAGAGAGAAGATTCTTTAGGTGAGGGATTTGAGTCCTTGAAGTCATATACGAATAATGGGACTGATGGTTGATTGTTCATCATATGTATGAATAATATAATCAATGAAAGGGTTAGAGACAACCTTTCGACATGGAATTGCAATATGCCATGTTTAAAGTAGAATGAATAAAAGTAATAGCATATTTGTTAGGCAGCAATTAATGTTTTCGCAAAGTATTAAAAAAATAAAAAGGGAAGAAATACATTATTTGTTAGTGCTATATAATTCAAAACATCTTATTTTTTTATTTACCATTTAATTGGTCTACATTGGCCTTATTAAGATTTAATACAATTAAATTTTAATCTTTTAAATAATTATTTAATAATTTTTTTTTTATTTTCATCTTATATAGTTCGTACTATCTATAGTTAATTATAATTCAAAAACTTATATACAACCTGATATAGATGAGTTTTCATGTCATTTTTTATGGGCTATTTTTATTTATATAAAAAACTTTTATATCATCAAATAATAACTTAGTTAATCAGTTTGTTTTGCATTATAAACATATAGCATGATCAACATTAAAGAATTTAACCAATAATAATCTAGTATTATTACCCTATGATATAATAACATAAACGATACTTATAATTTAATGTCCATATTTTTGAACAACTTTAAAATAAGACCTTTCTATTCCACATTATTTTATCCCTTCTCTTGCATGTAATTAACTGTATAAATGTTTTGCAATTAATGTTTTATATATCTGGTATTGTTAAATTATTTTCAAACGTACCCAAGTGCAGCATTGAAGAGCCGTAAAACTAAAAGCAAGTCCAATATTTTTGAAAAGGAATATATTATACTCGAGTAACCATCTAAAAATTATATTTTTTGTTATTTTAAAAAACGTAGGGGTGTTGTGTTGACAGAACCATTACAGTAGGGGCGATAGGAGCAATAGCAGCCAGGCGACGCCTACGGTCAAGCTCTCTCCAGCAACTGCTAAGCCAATGGTCAGGGATCCAAAAACCATTCACCTCTTTCCACGTGTTCTCTCGTAACCCACAACTTCTTAATATAAATTCCATGCACGAGGAAAAAGGGATCGACCACGTTCACTGACATACGGAGATCGGAGGCTCGGAGATTAAAAAGAAAAAACAAAAAAAATAAATAAAAAGAGGCGCGTTTGAGAGAGAGAGAGAGAGAGAGAGAGAGTTCTTTAAAATGTCCTTGTGGGCTATTAAATTTTAAAGTTTCTCTCATTTTCGAATTTGTCTTGAATGAGTTTTCCTCTCAGAAAGACAAAAAGGAAAAATGTTCATCGAGAGCTTTAAGGTCGAGAGTCCTAATGTCAAGTACAAAGATGGTGAAATCCATTCTGTGTATGATTATCAAACCACAGAGCTAGTTCATGAGAACAGAAATGGCGCCTATCAATGGGTTGTCAAGCCTAAAACCGTGAAATATGAGTTCAAGACCGATGCCCATGTTCCAAAATTAGGGTCAGCACCCAATACCATCTTCCTTTTTCTCTAAAAATGGAAAATGAAATAGGAATCCATATGTTTCTTTTGATTCACTTTTGACAGAGAAATTTCAAACTTGATTACAGTGTTATGTTGGTGGGATGGGGAGGAAACAATGGTTCAACCCTCACTGGCGGTGTTATTGCTAACAGAGAGTGAGTTGCTTTCTTTTTTTTTTTTTTTTCAATTTTTTCCTCCCTAATAATGGATCGTCTTATTTGGAAATTCACTTTATTCTCGATTTTCCAATGATTTCCATCTGTAATCATTGGCGTTTTCAAACGTTTTATTTTTGTCCAAGCAGAGGGATTTCATGGGCCACGAAGGACAAGGTCCAACAAGCCAATTATTTCGGCTCTCTCACACAGGCATCAACTATTCGTGTTGGGTCCTACAACGGTGAAGAGATATATGCTCCATTCAAGAGCCTGCTTCCAATGGTACTTTCAATTCTTTTGCATGGTCCAACCCGATATAACAAAATTTTTTATTATTTTCGAAAAATTAATTATATATATTTTAATAAATTTTTATTTTTTTGGGTTTCCAGTTGGAGTAATATATATGTTTGACTAATGCTTTGGTTAAGATTGCAAAACTTGTACTAATAGAATGTAATAAATCGTGGGTAATAGGTCAATCCTGATGAGATCGTGTTTGGAGGGTGGGACATAAACAACATGAACCTAGCGGACGCAATGGCTAGAGCCAAGGTGTTCGATATTGATCTTCAAAAGCAATTGAGGCCCTACATGGAACACATGGTTCCACTTCCTGGCATCTACGGCCCAGATTTTATTGCAGCCAATCAAGGTGCACGTGCCAACAACGTTGTCGACGGCACCAGGGAAGAGCAAGTCCAACAAATCATCAAAGACATCAGGTCTAAGTTCAATTTTTTTCCTTACAATTTCCTTATTATTTGTGTAATTGTAATTATTTAGTTAAAATTTTTACAAGTCTAATGAAGTTGTCGGTGATTTGGTTTTTAGGGAGTTTAAGGAGAAAAATAAGGTGGATAAGGTTGTGGTTCTTTGGACTGCCAACACAGAGAGGTACAGTAACGTCGTGGTCGGACTAAATGACACCGTGGAGAATCTCATGGCTTCTTTGGATAAGAACGATCCTGAAATATCTCCTTCTACACTCTATGCAATAGCTTGTGTTCTTGAGAATGTTCCCTTCATCAATGGAAGTCCACAAAATACATTCGCTCCAGGTAAATTTTATATATAAAGAAGAAACATAGTTATAATCAAACACTAGGACAGTATAATCATTTTGCTCTTCATTAGCTTGATGTGTAATATGTATAAAGTTTGATGAGCAATTGTTGAATTTTTTTTTTCTTTTTTTGTAATTGATACGATTTTGTAGGACTAATTGACTTGGCCATCAAGAGGAACTGTGTAATTGGTGGAGATGACTTCAAGAGTGGTCAAACCAAGATGAAATCAGTACTTGTGGACTTCCTTGTTGGTGCTGGTATTAAGGTATATATAATTTCCCTAATCATTTTCGTTTTTACTTAAAAAACGAGTTAATGAAGTAACGGTATCAAATGGGAGCACAGCCAACATCAATCGTGAGCTACAATCACTTAGGAAATAATGATGGCATGAACCTGTCAGCTCCACAGACATTCCGATCAAAGGAGATCTCCAAGAGCAACGTGGTCGATGATATGGTCGCTAGCAATGGCATTCTCTATGAGCCAGGCGAACACCCCGATCACGTCGTGGTGATTAAGGTAAAACGAACTTTTGCTTATAATTCTATCCTTTAGCATAAAGGAAATTGGGATTTGTCCTTTTTTACGGTATCATGATATTTGTTACGTAGTTGAACAGTAAGGGGTGCGATTGATGAGGGATTTAACAGAGAAGTGGTGTGTTTTGTCAATTGTGTAGTACGTGCCATATGTGGGGGATAGCAAGAGGGCTATGGATGAGTACACCTCAGAGATATTCATGGGAGGGAAGAGCACCATCGTTCTTCACAACACCTGTGAGGATTCGCTCTTGGCTGCTCCCATCATCTTAGATTTGGTTCTTCTGGCTGAGCTCAGCACTAGGATCCAACTTAAGGCTGAAGGAGAGGTAAATCATATTTGTCTCTTTCCAATAACCAAACAGAGAGGATTTATTAGATTCACTTAAATATTTGACTATGCTAAACAACGAATGTTTAGGACCTGGTAATATTTATAGTTCCAATGCATCGGCAAGTATAGTAAATAGTTAAACTTTCGTGTTGCAGGGCAAGTTCCATTCCTTCCATCCGGTTGCCACCATTCTCAGTTACCTCACCAAGGCTCCTCTTGTAAGTTCCAACACATACACACACACTCTTCTAGTCTTAATATTATTAAACCAGTGAAATAAAACTAGAAATCATTTGGTGGCCAATTCAATTTGATTTTCTGGCCATAAAGGCATGAAGGACGGGACAAACGCATCTAGTGCCCTTATATTTTGATAGAGCACATGTGGTTGTATGCAATATGAATGGCTCTTAAATTAAGGTTGTCTAGTATTTGATGTTAACGTGTCTAAGCATTTCTTGTTGATGTTTCGTCGGCATAAAATTGCACAACAGGTTCCACCAGGCACACCAGTGGTTAATGCACTATCCAAGCAGCGGGCAATGTTGGAGAACATAATGAGGGCTTGCATCGGATTGGCTCCAGAGGACAACATGATCTTGGAGTATAAGTGAACGTGTCAACATGGATACATAGTGAATGTATATATTGGTTGGTGTTAAAACTAGATGCCCTTTGCATGTAGTCATGCAGCATGTGTTTTTTTTTTTCCCCTTTTCTTTGTAATTCATGGTTGGTGTTCGACTGAGTAGCTTTTATCTACTCATTTTAGAGCTAGCTACCGTTTTGCAATGGGAATAGTAGAAGCAATTTTCAGATGTGTTCTCTGTTTCCCGCGTTCACATTCCCTTTTTTTCTTTTTTTTTTTTTCCACTTGTCTCTTGTGGCAAGGATTGTCCACGAATGCATGGAATAATTTAGAGGAAATGGGAAAATTCTTTCAATTTTACTTAATTTTACTTAATTTATCCTCTTAAGATACTTTCGTATAATTGTTCGTATAATTGTAATTGATGATCAAGATTACAAAGAAAAAAAAAAAGATAACATTATGAAAGATTTCAAAAATTTAGATAATTTAATTATTGATTTATAAATTAAATAAAATTAAGAGGAGAAAAATTAAGATTTTCAAATCCAAGAAAACCTAAAAAAATAAAAGGTTAAAAGTAGTACGTGGATCCTTGAAAATTTTATAAATGTATTGGCATTATTCTTCTAGGATTAAACCATGGCCCAGAGGAAAGGCAATGGCACGAACGGATACGTACTCAATTAAATTAGACCTATTTGTCTTTTTAGTTCAATGATCATGGACAGGACATGCAGAACGTTGCAACCATGGCGTAATTCTCCACGGCAAGCAGTTTAGGTAGAGTACCTTAATGTTGGGGCGGGTTGCATAGCAAAAAGTAAACTGTGTAAAAGTTTGCAATGTAAAAGATGTGCGCATAAAGAACATGTACTCGATGAACGTTTTGAAGTTTTTTAATTTTACAAAAAACGTTTGCAACGTGTATTGTCAAGCAAGTGAACGTTTTAAAATTTCAGCAGATGTCTTCAAACAATTATTTTGCTCAGTGAACGTTTTGGAATTGAAGACAATAGAAAAATAATCAGCAGATTTTCTCCCCATAAATATAAGTGGAAACAAGTATGGGTTTTACACCAAACCACATTCCTTTATATAAAAGTAGCCATTGAATTTATATAAATATAGGCTAAGAAACACATTTTCATCGTTCACTTCCATACTACCTATTTCCATTAACCTCTATGCTTCTTTTCCTCCCTCAAGTATCATATCAACAAGTAGCTCAATTCTGATTCTGATTCGAATAAAAAGTCATATGAAGTTGTTGAACGGTCAATTCTCTCGAACATGAGCAATATATAGATAAAGCTGATGAATTCTTTATATCAAATGCTCCCTAATATATGCAAGAGTTCTTCTACCAAAAGACTGTAAAAGATAATATATTGATAGAAGTCGTTTAAAGGTCACAAATGTTTATATGACAAATATTTCTTACAAAACCTGATATATACCAATGAAAAATTAATGTTAAGTAGTTGGTCATTTTAATTTATATGTTAGTTGTTTATGTTTTATTTATTTTTCTTTTCAATTTCTAGCTATGTACTTTAACTAACCTCAATTTATAATTAGGACTTTTTTTTCTAACCTTTTTATAATATTGTTTAATAATTAAAAAAAGTTAAATTTTCTTAATTATTTCCATTAATAAATTAATGTTATGTTGTTATTGTCATATAGCAATGGACTGGTTTTTCCATTTAAGTTAAATTTTTTTCCCT
This sequence comes from Lumnitzera racemosa, assembly GCA_024138005.1. Classification (NCBI taxonomy): domain Eukaryota; kingdom Viridiplantae; phylum Streptophyta; class Magnoliopsida; order Myrtales; family Combretaceae; genus Lumnitzera; species Lumnitzera racemosa. Next base: position 31,871,536 of record JAMXBC010000008.1, read on the forward strand.
TTTGTAATATTCGTTATTGTGATATTAGTGTCGGACCGTATAATTATATTTATAATGAATACATCAAATATTAATAGCTTGTTTATGTCATAGTCATAATATTTTGCTGTTGTTATTTTTTGTTTTCATTCCCATGTTTCCAATTCTTTTTGGCCATTGCGCTGTTAAGATGTTTTGAGATGCGGTTGAAAGTAGTTATAGTATGGCACCTACAAAAACTTAAAATGTTAAGAAATTACCCGGAAGGAATTTAGGGATAAAGTAGAGAGTTTTCTGAGAAGAAAAAGTAATTCTATATGATTTCTAATTTAGCAATATAAGGACCTTATAGAGTTCTTTAGAGTTGGAGAAGACTTTAAAATTTACTTAAATATTTGATGATGAAGCTGGCAACAAATGTTTAGGACCTGGTAACATTTATATTTCCAACAAATGTTTTAATATTTGACTAAGTTAATTTTCATATTGCAGGGCAAGTTCCATCCCTTCGACCCGGTTGCCACCATTCTCAGTTACATCACCAAGGCTCCTCTTGTAAGTTCAAACCACGATTGCTTAAATTTTTACAGTTTATTAAGGTATCTAGTATTTGGTCCTAACTTGTGAAAGCATTTGGTGTAAATGCTCTAACTTTGAGAAATTTGATATTTTACTCAATATAAAGTGGTAGCAGGGTCCATTAAGCACACCAGTATTTAATGTAATTTTAAGATTTGTTCTTTGTTTATCATATGTCAATCGACTTGTCCATTTCTTTTAAAGTGAATTATTCATTTCTCTCTTCATTGTATTTCCTTGTAATCCAGATATATTAATGGTGCTATTACAAACACTTTGAAATGCTTCTTGTACATGTTTACCTATGCTATTTCTACTTAAAACCTAACCAAACATCCATGTTAAGAAATGAATTACTTAGATTAGAGGATTACTTGACAAGTTCAAACTTAAAGGGAAAGAAAGATGGGAAGTTTGGTGGATTTTTCTAGATAGGGTTTTGATGGACAAAGTATACATGGGTTAAAATTTAAAAGATGTTGTGTTGGCATTTAAAACAAAATGTGTCAAATCTTTAAACCACTTAGGTATACAAATATGAAAACAAGAGTATGAAGAGAAAAGAGAGAAGTGAGTCCAAGTTTGTTATGAGAGGAAAATTGCTCAATGTTGAAATTCTTAAAGGTTTGTGCAAAAATACATAAATAAGTAAATTGAGAGTTGAATGTGGGACAAATAATTAAAGGTTCATATGATTCAAATGCGATGATAGATCAATGAATTGGTCAACTAGAAATCTATTTATACCTTCATGTGCTTAAATAAAAAAAATTAAGTTATGAATTTTGACCTTCCAACCGACTAAGCAATAGGTTGAAGTTGAACCAATGATGGTTTCATGCATATCATTTTTGCTATTAATCATAATCTATCTTGATCGTAAAGTGAAATTTAAGCCAAAATCCATACTTTATATAATTTTAATTTATTTATTTACTTGAATTTTATCTAAAGTATTGTTTAAGTTTAGAATCAAATGTTGTAATAGTACTAGTTATCATTTTCATTTTTCAATCGCCATCAAGATTAAGGTTTTTCCTTTCCTTAAAAATGTGCAAAATATAGGGTTTAATTCTTTGCAGAATAATGGTTTTCAATTTTTGTGAAACAAAACAAAACCAGGGCTTAAATTTGGGAACTCAAGGCAAAGTTAAGAAATTATAAATACGATTAGGGATTTTCTCAAGCAAAACATGATTTAAAATTTGGGTGCAATAACATGTACTAGATTTGAGATTTCCTATGTCTTGATAACTATTTTAGGCATAGGCCTAGAGGCCTAATATAGCCTAAATACAAGGACTAAGTACATCTCAGCCTTGTGATACTCCTCATCTAACCTACCCACTTGAGACCATGCTCCATGCTCGAGGATCTAAGCCGAGTAGCAATTTAGCAAAGACATGATAAGGACTATATTGCATTAATTGGGAAATGACTGTCATGCAGCCAAAGATAACTTAGGACCATCATAACCTAACTATGTTAGAAGATCATGATAACTTGTATTCCAAAGTCTAATAGCTCATACCTTAGGGGAGAGGCTACTAACTAATGGAAGCTTAACAAGTTCACTTATAAATGTCAATTCCAACTAATTACAATAGGTCAGACTTCACAAACCTTCTAGCTTATATTCATTTTCTCATACTATTATCAATGATTCACTTAAGTATTAAAATGACTATATTAAAGCAGACTCTATTCTAGTTATGTTCACTAGTTGTAGGTCCATTAAGATATAGAGTAAGCTTATGAAGGTTTAAAGCCCAACTAGATGAAATTCCCTCATCAACACCATGTTTGGAAGAAAATAATTTAAAATTCATGTGATTTTGGGAATTGGAAACACAATTAGGGTTTAGATGAATCTTATTTTGATAAAGTAATTTAGTAGCATATAGAGTAAGGCAAATTAAATTATAGGGTTTTTGAAGATTCGCTAATGGATCTCGATCTCTTCTCCTTCTCCTATCATAGCAACTGGCAAGAGAAAACCGTTGCTGGAGCAATTTGCGAGAGGGAGCTTCTTGCTTTATTTATGGTGCTGCAAATAGGTTTTTGGTGTATCCTGTCCCATCAAGTGTTTTATTTTGTTCTCATTTTAATTGATAGATTTTGTACTCATAATTATTGAATTTCCCGTAACATAGTTAACAAACTATTATTCATTATGTCTCTTTTCTACGTGGAATTTGAACTTGGTTTACTCTGTATTATAGTACTTTATCATAACGGTCTTATCCTATTTATATTCATTTCAAATACATATATTTTAGTATGTACAAAATGGGTGGATGTTTATATATATATACACTATTTTGGCGCATACCATTTTACTACTACATTTAAATGATTTATAATTCTTTACTAAATCATTTGTTCGTAATAGCCAATAATGTGAAATTCACTCTTCCTCTAGGGCATTTCATTATGCATATAAAGTTTTTTTTTTTCTTTATAATAATAAGTAATAAGTTATAGATTAATTGGTGAACCGAATCAGATCCAATTAAAATTTTATGCTATGGAAGAAATCATAAATGGAATCACTTTTTTTTTTTTTTAAATTTTTTCCTTTACAAATAAATGGAATCACATTGTTTAGTTGGAAATGATAAAAATACTGGATCTCATAAAGATTGGTTGATACTCGAAGAAAATTAGAGCAAACCGTAATACCATACCCTTCTCTCATGAATAGCTATTTTTGTGTGCCATCTCTTGTTCGAAACTGAAGATCCAATCATACTGAACACTCCAAATTTCCCTCCGTAGGGTTATCGACGAGTAATACTCGCAAGCAGATGATCAAGTCAAACTAACCTAACAGATTGAATACGAACGACGTGTAATCGCAGTATTGCATTGGGGATGCAATCATCAGCTGCATTATTTAAGGGAGGTTTTTTTTTTATACGGATATAGGTTTTTTTTTTTTCTTAAAAGGAAATTGGTAAAAATAGGTAGCCTTAAAAAAATAAAAAAGAAGAAGAAAGAATTGTAATTAGGAGAGAAGGGTAGGTAAAGATGCATGTTGAGTATATGCTTTTGTATTGGGTGAATTTTGCAAAGGTATATGGATAGAAATGTTTGGATAATACAAAAGACACATCCTAATTTGTAAAATTTTTCAAATGTCATATGTTGAGTATGCAACTTATGTTGTGTTGAAGCTTGTACTTAATAAGGATATAATCAAGGTAGGTTTAGGACAAGTCCCTCAAAACAAGGTTTTGCCCCACTACTCAACAAGATACTCATAACACGTGAAAAACCGATACTCAAAATCCATCCTACTAACCTAAAGTGCATATTATGTATATGCCTTCCCTGCGATCTTAATTACTTTTGAAGCCGAACTACTATGAAATTGGTTCAAGCGGTGGCCTCAGCCCGTATATTGTTAGCCTCGAAAAAGCACATATCTTCAGGATTTCGTGTGTGGGCTTCTACGCACGGACCGTAAAAAATAAAAATGAACTTTTACACGTCCAGGTCCGTGAACAATGATTCACGTTGGCATGGTTCAAGCAATGCATCAACGAAGATGGCATCTGAACATGCTAGTGCTAACTGCTGCACAGTTGCACAAGGAAAACAATTAGGGAAAAAAGAAAAAGAAAAAGAAAAAGACTATTGATCCCGGGTGGTAACAAACACCGCTTATTTTGGAAATCATATTATAATATGTAATTTCAAAAATTATTTCTTTTTTTTTAATTTTATCATTAACATATTTTCTTTTATATTTATCAAATTTTTTATATTTCATCTTTTTATTATATTACTAATGAATTTTCATAATTTATTTTCTTAAATCATAATAGCTTTTCGTATTTATTTTCCATTATTGTCCAAAAGGTGTTAATAGCTTTAATTTTTCCTTCAATACAATAAAATACATTTGTTACTATACTAATAGAAAACTAAAAAAAGAAAAAAAGAATTATGTGTTATATTGCATATTTTTCCGATTTCTCTATGATTTTTCTCCTCTAACTATATTTAAGCAATTTCGGGTAATACATTATTAATGCAATAGCTTACTCTCTCTCTCTCTATATATATATTTATCCATTTTTGAAATCCTCTTGGTGTGGTTGTGAAGATGGCCTCATTCTTTCATTGCCAATGTTGCCATTACTCACTAAATACGGGAGCATGATTTCATTTCAAAAGAAAAAGGATAAATCCTTTTTCAATTTTTCATGTTATCATGTTCACTTAGTCTTTTTTAAACATAATTAACAACAATCAGTTTTATATATTTCTCTATTATATTTTATTTTGCCTTTACTTGTGTTAATTCGTTTAGAACAAAGATGTGTCCAAACAATTAAAAGAGGATTTTTAAACATGGTAAGATCCTTGGTGGATGGATTGAAACTTGATGGGAAGATCACGTAATCTTTCTTTTCATATATTCTATGACTATAGATTCAACATATTGTGTCATTTTGCAGTATGTGGTGAAACATTAAAACCAAACATTGAAGCATAGTATGATAAATTAAGCAAAAAATACAAAGCTCTTTGTATTTTTTAGCCCATAATATTTGTAAGTAGACTCTCTTATCTACTAATTTTTCCCACTTCCCTAATGTAGTTTATAAAATATGTGAGGAGTTAACTGGTACTATTATAAAACTTATTATTATTATAACATTATTAAGCTCTTACGATCTACCTATACTCTAAAAGCTATTTATTTATTAGTTATTATCCTTGGTATCCGGCTATAGGATAGACATTTCATGCTTAATATGTGCTTACTTCCTTTAATTAGTATTGCTAACTATAATTATAATAAATTTACAATGTATTGTTAGAATTTTACATTTCCTGGTTTTTATGTACTTAGAATCAACTTATGCAGATTGTTTTCTCTATTAAATCATTGCTTGTATGTAATATATAATTTGGTAATTGATTTCCTTGAATTTTTATTTTGTAACATTACTATTTCATGTATTTTACAATTTTTTATTCTATAGTATATTTCTTTGGTATTATTCTATTGAGTTAGAAATGTCAACTACTTCTTTTCTATGCATAATCACTTACATTTGTTAAATTATTGTATAGTTACTTTGTATAACAAATAACATTAATTTATAAACCAAAAAATCTCAAGTAAAGTAATTAAAGCATTATTATAATAATCAACTTATAGTATCTTCATAATTTCAAAAAAATTCGTAATCTAAAAGCTACCATTTCGAAGCTACCATTTTGTAAACTACATACTTTTAGGAATAATAAAAAATGAAATTGAACATGAATTTTTTATAATCATCATTTTAATTATGCACACATGATGCTATTTTTATATAGTGTATATATGAATTAAGATATGTAATAATACTCTACAATATCATGTATAATACACAATTTTATGATATATTATATCATTTTACATTACATGTAATGATATCATTATACATTATATTTTATTTGTATATTTAAAAAAAATAAGGGCATTTTATGACTATAACCATGTATATCACATTCAATTTTGAATATGCTCAAATGAAATAAATTACTAGAGTGAAATGGGGATTATTCTATGGTTAATGTTGGTATAAAGGATTGGAACTTTCATATAATTTTCTATTCCATTTCATTACTATTTAGTAATTTAAGTTACTAAAAACGAATAATAATTTATCATTAATGAGTATTATTATAGTGGTTTATACATGTCATAATATACTTATATTTAAACAAGTTTAAATAGAAAGCGTTTCTTATAGAAATAAAATTTATTAAGGAGTTATTTATGGCAAAATGACTATACATTTGAATAAATCTAAAATTGAAAGGATTTTATGAAATGGACAAAATGTATTAAGAAACTGTTAAGACTGGAATTCTCATTCCATTATGATTCCGTTTCATTACAATTTAAAATATTAATAGATTATTTAAGTAATTTGATTTATTGGAAATGATGGTAATATTTTATTAATTGGTTATTATTATTATGATACGTGAAAACATAAATATGTATTTAAACAAATTTGCATGGAAATGATTTCATTAAAGAGATAAAATATATTAACAAATTTTTTTTCATTAATTTTAAAATTAATGAATCACCATCATGGTTTTTATATAGAAAAATTATCTTAATGTTTTTTTTTTAAAGAAAGAAGATACAATCAGCATTAATGAATATTAACATTTAAGAAATAATCATCATTATCATCAAGGTCTATGAATATTAAAGTGATATTGAATTCAAAAAAATAGACAATGAAAGGATTATTTGGCATTCATAAAAGATTATATTAACTCTTTGTTAAGAAACAAAAAAAAAAAAAAAACAAAGCAAAAAGAAAAATAGTGTTATTATGTGACAACAGTTGTACAAGCAAATTACTCAAACTCCCCATGTTTCCTTATTTTAGATTAAATGTTTCTTGGATAAATCAATTTGTAAAATATATATAGTATATAAATAAATAATTGAACAATATAAGAATTAGTATTGCTTTTTTTCCTTTTCTTTATTTTTGTTGAAATATAAAATGGATAAAGGACAAAATGTAGGTGGTTCTTATTTTATGGAAAAATTAATTTATGAAAGTCAATTAATACATTTTTTATGAATAGATTATGAATAGTGATAAAAATTGACGTAGATTACAGATACTTACTGCCTTTGTAACCTCCTGTTTTAGATTTTTCATTCTATAAATTATTTTCCATTTCTTTGTTTTTATTTGATACTTCAAGCATATCATTATGTATTTAATTCTAAAATGTATCGCACTTTTTCCATCGTTTATATTTGTCATAATGTGAGTTTCAATTAAGAGATATAAAAATAAAACCTATAATAATTCAATATATATATGGTGCTAGAATAATGGAAAATTGGTCCCATTCTATAATTGATTTTAGGTTAGATTTGTCACCGATTATTTAATTTGTAGAAACTTTTTATCTATAAGATTATAATTTGCAAAGAAATAACTAAGGATTATAAAAATTGATATTTCTTTCTTTTTTTTTTCTTTCTTTCTTGTAAAATAAGACACATTATTAGAATGGACAAATCCTAAAAATTGCAATTAAGAACAATAAATTAGTAGAAATAAAAATAGCATAATATGAATCATTAATGAAATAAAATTATATAAAGAGAAATGGATTTGAATTTAGGTAGTTTCTTGATTTATGCAAATTAATTAATAAAATATTTATTAGTAGATCGTCAATGGTATAAATCAACATCTCATTATTATAAATATGTAAAAATGTGAACATTTATGGTCTTTAAGGAACTTTAAAGAAGTCAAGTTTACTTGAAAAGGAAAAAAAAGAAGAATAATCAAAATTAAAGAAGTAATAAGAGCTTAAAGAATAAAGAGATGATTGATGAACATCCAAGATATGAACAATCAAAATAGGAAATACTTATATGTCTATCATGTTTAGGGAAACTTGAGAAGCACTAATTTATTAACATGTTAATAAAAGAGATAGCGAAAAAGTTCCTGTGTGTTTTTTTTCTAGTTAAATATTCATTATATCATAAATAATAGTCATTTGTTTTCATAGGACATTATATTACCCAACTAATTTTTAAATGTTCTTTTAATATATAAAAATATTATATTATATTTACATTTTTGCTCTAGAAAATTATATCAACATTCAAACTTATATTTATGTATTGTGCTACTTTTTAATTGATTTAATATAATTGCAAAAGATCTTACCTTTTATATTCTATTTAGCAAATTATTATTCAATAATTCATTATTTATATGAAAGTTATATATCATACAATAATATATTATAATGTCCATTAATAAATGAATTGAATATTTATTATATAATTTTTTAAGATGGTACATAAAATTTTAAATTATCTTTATATTTTTTGTTTTCAACAAATAAAAAATTAGTAATCGTAATTCATATTTTTACTAGTACATAACATGGACACTTAACCAGTATTATATAATTTTGGAAGTACTTACCTTTTATTACAACATAATAATTTAATATAGCAATCTTAGATTTTTTTAATATATCCTCAAGTTATTATTATTTACTTTTTTTGTTAATAAATAGGTGTACTAGTAAACATTACACTCATGTTACACGTCATTATAAGACTAACCCATCATCTTTAATATTGAATTATATTATATCAAGAAACTTATAAATATATAAATATATTTTAATTTGAGATCTTATACAATTACTACATGCACTTCATAGGTAAGCATTGAAGGACTATAATATGAAGTGTGTGCAAAAAAAGAAAGAATACTAAGTTTCTTTTTTCAAATTTTTTGCCTTAAAATGCACATAATCACTTTATATATGTTTTTCTTCTTAGTTGAATATTCAACAAATCATAGATAATGAGTCTTTTTTTTTAAAACTTAATATTGTTTAAATAATTTTTTATGTATTCTTTTAAAATACATAAAAATCATTAAATTATATTTACATTTTTTGCTTTTAAAAAAGATCGTGATCATTATTTAAATTTCCATTTGCATATTGCGTAGGCTCTATAACTAGTTATTAGAATAAATTGCGATTTGGTAACTTAAAAAGACTATATATTCATATGATCCTCCTCTTTCAACAATTAATCATTTTTAAGTGATGTGTTAATAATGTCAATACCGATTATATCATTGGAACCAACATAATTGATCTATTTGTTGTTGTTAACTCTTCTATTTCCTTTGAATCACTCCAAAAAACTTTTCTTTTTCCTTTTTTTTTTTGGCCATCTCTAGATAGCTTATTAACTTAAGGAAATTTCCCACTATGTGGTCTTATTTTTAACAATCTTTAGAAAAACTATAGAGTTTCCTTTTTAAATCTTGAAATTTGTTTTGAAATTCATTTATGATTATGGTCACTTTAATTAATTACAAAAGCGACACATTCATAATTACTAAGCATAATATTTAACATTTCTCTTTGTTTTTTTGACTTAACATAAAAAATAAAAGAATCTTTCAATACAATAACATAACTAACAATATATAACAGAAAGGTGGGGGTAGGGGGAATTAAATCCAAGATTTATAGTTATTTCCTCTTATTATTGAGTCATTTCTTAATCTTGTTAACTCCAAATATTAGGCCTTCAAAAGGCTTTTATAGAATTTCTTTAACCTAGTTTACAACGAACATGATTTCTTATGCATTTATCTTAAGCCTCTACTCTCTAGATTAGATAAGCATCCCCATCACTCTCAACTTGCTCTTTTCAACTTAAACCATTTAAGCACACAAATCAAGACAAATATGACAATACTTTTTCTGATATTGGAAAGATATCTAAACAACAATAGAAACTCATTTTTCAAAAAAAAAAAATCAAAGATCATTAGCTAAAGGCTTTGTAAAATAATATTTGTAATACCTCTTATATGTTAAGAGAAGGAACTTTAATTATTGAAGCACCATTAAGTATAGCGGCTCGAAATATGTCGAAACACTGAAGTTAAGTGTATTCGGACTAGATCAATTTTAAGATGGGTGACCTTTTAGAAAGTTACTGTACTAGGTGACAAAACCATACGACATTCTACGCTAAAGTGGGTAATACCTTAGTAGGAGGTTTTTTGGCCCAATCGTTACAAATCAGAGTAATCCACCGGTCAAAAGGGAAAAAGTCTTACTTGGTGGTAATCCTGTCATTAGTTTGTATAGGAGGTGTGAAGCTTCTACTGGTTGCCTTGAAGATCAATTGAAGAACTTAAGAATACAGAGCAAGATGAAATGAACAATCCAAATTTACTAGATGTAACAGTAAGTTGTTATCTACTAATGGAAGATAAATGTAGTATTTATATCTGCTACATAGCTACTTAAACTAACTACTAAAATACAATCAATAGAATAAATACATGTGGACTAATCAAGAGAAGACATGTGGCAATATATTCTCATAGCCTACCCCCCCACCACCACCACCTTCAAGTTAGTGTCGTATGAAGGCCTAACTTGGATAAAATATGGTGAAGTTTCTGCCGTGAAGGAAGTTTGGTGAAAAGATCCACTAGTTGATCCTATGAACGAATATAAGAGAATTGAATTATTCCTTGAGAAACAAAGTAATGAACAAAATGGATATTAATATCTATATGTTTAATGCGTTCGTGTACACATGGGTTAGTAGTAATGAAGATAGAGGACTTGTTAGCACAGTAAAGATGAATAGGAAAAGAATAAGGAACACAAAAAATCTCATAAAATATAGGTCACCTATAAAAGTTCTTTGGAAGTGGCAGCAAGACTATGGTATTCCGCTTCTATGGTAGAAGTATTAACCGTAGCTTGTTTCCTAGACTTCTAAGAAAAAAAAGCTAAACCAAGAAGTAAACAATAACCAAAAATAGACTTTTGATCAGACATAGAAGATCCTTAATCAGCATTCGAATAAGCAACAAGATCTAAAGAATTGTTGGATGAATAAAACAATCCCAAGTTAGCAGTTCCTTTCAAACATGAAGAGCTTGTTGCACTTAAGAAATACAAGGACGGGACAAAAATTGACTAAGCTTATGGATGACAAAGGAAATGTTAGGTCGTGTAATGGTTAAGTAAAAAAGTCTACCAACAAGTCATCTCTACGGTTATGGATTTGCAAGAAACTCATCATAGACAGAATGAGCATTAAAACCAATACTCAAAGGGAAAACAACAGGTTTGCAGCCACTTAAGCCTGCATCAGTTAGCAAATCAAAGATGAATTTATGCTACAATAAAAGAATACCGGAGGAAGTTCGACAAAGCTCAAGACCAACGAAAAATCATACATGGCTAAGATGCTTAATAGTAAAGGTTTCATGAAGTGAATGCTTTAAGGCTGCAATAGCAAACTCATTTGTGCCTGTAAGAAGCATATCATCCACATACAATAGAACAACTAGAAAACCATCAACTCGATACTTGGTAAATAAAGAATGATCACTTGATGATTGAATAAATCCTTGAGATAACAGAAAAATTGAAATTTCTCTATTCCACTATTGTGATGCTTGTTTAAGACCATAAAGTGATTTCTTAAGTTTGCAAACTTGATTAGATCCGAATTTAGTGTACCCTTGAGGAGGAAACATATAAATTTCTTCGTCTAATGAACCAAGTAAAAAAGCATTATTGATATCAATTTGGTGTAAAGGCCAAGAGCTAATAAAATTCGAATGGTACCTATCTTAGCGATAGATGAAAAAGTATCATGGTAATTAATGCTCTCAACTTGTGTATATCCTTTAGCTACAAGTCTAGCTTTATAATGCTCAATCATACCATCAGGCCTATACTTAATCTTGTAAACCCATTTAAAATCAATCGGTTTCTTTCCTTTAGGAAGCTTAGGAACTTCCTAAGTGTCATTGAGCTTTAATGCATCTAGTTCCTTTTCCATGGCACTTACCCATTCTTTATGCTTACATGCTTGTGAGTAAGAAAAAAGATTCTTGAGTGTTAAGAACGTTTGCTAAGGATATCACATAATTATATGGATAATCACAAAAGGATTGAGAAGAAAGAGGAGGCTAAGGTGTTGATGAAATGGAAGAGGTAACAACTATTGTAATGGAAGAGCAAGAAGAATCATTGGTGTCATTGCTTATGGTGACTGCACTTTTAATAGAGTGTACATAGTCTTGTAGCCATGATGGAGGTTTATGAACTCTATTAGAATGTTGAACATTAGTAAATGAGTAGTTATCATGAGAAGGATGAGAAATGGAAATGTGACAAGAATCATCAATATTGTTAGGACTAGAAATAGAAGGGGAAGCATTATTAGAACTAGCAATAGTAGGAATAATTGTATTAGCAATAAGACCAGAAGAAGATTGAGATGCAACATCAGTAGTGGAAAATTGTGGAAAAGACATCATTTGTAGCATAAGTGACAAATTATGGAACTGAAGAACAAGTTAGAGTGTGAGAGGGAAACACATATTCATGAAAAACATCTCGAATAACAAACAATTTCTTCTCACACAAATCATAAAGATTATAAGCCTTTTGACCATGTACATAACCAAGAAAAATGCATCTTTAAACTTTGGGATCAAATTTATCTTTGTATGGATGAAGAATAGGTGTATAGCATAAGCACCTAAAAACTTTCAATTGTGAATAAGAAGGCTTATTTCCAAACATCAGTTCATAAGGGGTTTTCCATTGCAATTTAGACACTAGCATGATGTTAATGAGATGAGTGGTTATAAGTATACATTCCCCCTAAAAAGACTTAGGTAAATTAACTTGAAGTCTCAAGGCTCTAGCTGTTTTAATCAAATGTCAAAGTTTTCTTTCGACTTGACTACTTTGTTGTGGTGTATAAGGGGTAGTTTTTTGATGAATTATTCTTAGGTTATGTAACATGGTTTGACAGAAAGGTGAGAGAAATTCCAATTCGTTATCTGATCTTAGAAATTTAGGAACAATATTAAATTGATTTTGAATAAGTTTGAAGAATTTATCAAGTAGAATGAGTGAAATCATTAATAATAGTAAAAAAATATCTAGCACTAGATAATGATGCACCTGAATATGGTCCCTAAACATCCACATGTATCAATTGAAACATGAGAGAAGAACAATTAGAAGATTTACTAAAAGGAAGATGATGAGCTTTAGCTTTGTGATATATATCACAAATATACTGCTACATATTTAAGTGTTTATGTGATTCTAAGCGTTGAAGTTTGGTAAAAGACACATGACTAAATTGTTCATGAAGCAAAGAAATTTTCGCATCAATTTTACAAGAATGATCAATTGATGAAATAAAAGAAGTACACAAAGTTGAAGCATAAGAACCCAGTGTATGAGAAGTTAAAATGTACAACTGATTAAGGGCAATCGCCATAGCAATGGCATTACTACTGGTTTGGTCATGAAAAATGAAGGACTTATGGTTAACTTTGGTAGTTAATTTGTTATCATGTAACAATTTATGCATAGACAACAAATTATGTGAAAACTCAAGCACATAAAGAGCACTTGTGAGAATTAGGTGGGAATTATTAAGTGTTGAACCAACCAACTGTACAAACTTAGTTGATCCATTTGGTAGATGAATTGAAATGGGTTGATTTAAGGAATGAACATTGGTCGGGATAGAATGAAAAGGTGTAAAGTGATTTGTAGCACCCAAATCAACAATCCAAGAACAACGATTCTTACTTAATACATTTAAGCACAAGGGTGAAACATTACTAGAAAAATGAATTGAGTTGACCAAAGCTTCTGACTTGTTCTACATTAGCTTCATCATCTCTAAGCAAACAATTTGCACTAGTTGTGGATCCATAATTGCTATTGCAAAAACATTAGTTAAACAACCAACATATTGTTAGAAGAACAACTTGTACTAACAATAGATCTTGTTATATATCCAAGGTAAAAAAATCCAAAGGTATACTACAATTAGACTTAACAGTAGTAACACAATTCATAGCGGCCTTTGATTTCGCAATATTCATTCTCTTCCCTTTGTATCGCTCTAGATACCCAATCAACTGGAAACAAGAGTCAATGTTGTGAACTTCTGACTTACAGTGCTTGTAATAAAATTTTCTCCCTTTCTTCTGATCACCAAAATTTCTACTGATAGAAAAATGTTATGCTCTATTAATATTATAGGCTGAAACCTGAAGATCAACATCAGCAAGACTGGTAATTTGTTTATGCCTTTCAACTTGTTGAGCTAAATAATAGGCTTTGTTCATACTCGGTAGTGGATCCATTGAAAGTATTTGGTTTCTAACCATCTCATATCCTTTATTAAGGCCTATTAGGAATTGAATTAATCAATTTTTCGATTTAAATTCAACTATTTTTTGTTTCAATTAACATATACAATAGTTTAGTCGCCCTCAACTACATGTAGGATAAGCATGAAGAGCTTACAATTCATCCTAAAGTTGCTTAAGCTTGTTAAAGTATACAGTCACTAATTGATTATGTCATTTGAAACTACTTATCTCAAATTGAATTTGAAAGATTAAGGGTCCATTACATTGACCATACTATTCAAGCACCTCATTCCATAATTCTTCCGCAAATTGTCAATAGAGGAAATTTTGAGAAATATCACTAACCATAGAGTTCAACAACTAACATCTTACCATATAATCACTTCTCCCCTATTGAATCAAATCAGGTGAATTAGTATTAGGTTTAATAATTGTACTGATGCATCTTTAGGGTCGGACACATGGAGAAGCACTACAATGAAGTGAATCAAAACAAATAGAAGAAAAGCTAGCAAAGTTCGAGCAGTTATCGAATGGATATGATGCATCACTCATTCCTATTCGGCCAACAATCTACCAAATGTGACTTATTGGTCCGAACTGAAGGGTCGCTTGCTACTACTTTTTACTAAAGGGAATAGATAAGAGTTGAAAGATAATGAGAATACTAAGGTTACTCAAAGAAAACGTGAATAATTTCTCTATTGATAATTGATTGCCTGCATACAAATAAATGGGGTTTTATATACCCATCCATTAGGGTTACTTTACATATATGAAAAGACAAAAAGAGGTATTCTTATAATTAGGTTCATAATATATATTAGAAAATAGTAAAAAAGTCAAAGAATATTTAGAATGGAAAAGTAAAGAATCCTTTTGAAAAGTCGTGCTACAAGACATGTGTCGCCTAGTAGCTAGATACTAGAAATATGGTACAAGTGGGTAAAAGAGAGAGAAGAATTTATAGTTAGGGGCTAACCTAATCCAGATCAAGTTAGGGACCAATCAATCCATCTGTAGAGAAGTCAGCTTGACTCGGGGTTGGATGTCTATGGTTGACCCAAGAGCTTGGCTCGGCTAGTCTTGGGTTGTCTTTTGGGATAAAACATCACTATTGTGAGGGTCCAGTAGTCGTGAAGGTCCGGTAGTCAGGTCGGTAGGGGATCGGGTTAAGATAAGAACCTCTGTCTCGAATATAGCCTTAAGCTAGTATCTTTCGAGTGAGTCCTCGAAGTCCTCTAACTCGGCTGTGGGTAATTGGACTAGGAGCTTGATTCCTACATCTACTTGGGGGTCGAAAAGATTTGTCCTCAAATTTAGAGTAGTCTCTGCTCCTTCCCTTGGGGCGCGCATAGTTACTTCTTTTGTCAGGTGGTGAGGAATTAGATCGGACACATTGAAGGTAGGGGAAACACTATAGTTATCTGGTAACTCGATTTGGTAAACGTTATAGTTAAACTTCTTTAAGACCTTGAATGGACAATTAGCTTGAGGAGATAGTTTGCTCTGTCTCAAGTGCGAGAATTATTCTCAACTGAAGTGAATCCATACTAAGTCTCCTAGTAAGAATGTGATAGTTCGACGGCTTTAGCTACAAACCTTGTATGAACTTGGCGATCTTCTTGATTATAGAGTGGTGTAGTGTTTGCAATTCTTGGGCTTGGTCAACTCCAAATTGATTCTCTTCAATAGCTGCTAGGTTGCCAATCATATCCAAGTGAATTGTAGGATTAAGGCCATAGATGACCTTGATTAGGGTCTTCCTAGTGGTGATGTGGATACCAGCCTCGTTTGAACTCCACAACTAATAGGCATAGATCCCAATCCCTCAAGTTTTTTCTTATGATAGTTCTGAGTAGATTGCCTAACATCTTGTTTACTACTTCAGTTTGGCCATCAGTTTGAGGGTGGCTATGGAGTTGAATACAAGTTTAGTTCCAAGCCTTCTCTAAAAATTCTTCCAAAAATAGCTCAAAAATTTTGTATCCCGATCTAAGACCATAGTTTTCGGTATCCCATGCAATTGAATAACTTTCTGTAAAAACAAATCGGCAATATATAAAGCATTATTAATCTAATGGCATGGGATGAAGTGTGCCATTTTGTTGAAGAGGTCTCCTACAACAAATGCAGAATCTTTTCCTTTAGATGTTTGAGGTAACCTTAAGACAAAATCCATGCTAAGGTTGACCTAAGGTAAGGTTGGCGTTGGTAGAGGCATGTACTCTCCATAGGGTTCTCCTTTCCCCTTATCTCGCTTGCATACTTCATAAATACCAACTACCTGATGGACATCCTTGGCTAAACTCGGCTAGTAAAAGTTCTCCTTTAATAGATTGATTATCTTGGTCTCCCCAAAGTGACCTGATAATCAACTACTGTAAGTTTCCTTGATCAATAGCTTATGCGTGGAACAATTCAGTATGCATACCCTTCTGTCCTTGAATAGATAGCCTTCTTTAAGATAATATTCCTTAATAACAATTCCATCCCTGCACTGCTCTATGATAGGGCTGAAATGAGGATCATAAGCATACTGCTCAATGAGTGAGAATCCTAATAATTTTGTTTGCAAGGTAATCAGCATGGTTTGCTGATGTGACAGAGCATTGGTGACTACATTTACACTTCCTTTCTTATGTTGCATCACATACAAAAATCCTTTCATGAACTCCAACCACTTAGCTTATCTCTTCGAGAGTTGTTCTGACTCCTAAGATGCTTTAAAGACTCATGATCTGTATATATGACAAACTCTTGTAGCAGCAAATAGTGTTGCTATACAGTAAAGGCTTCGTAAAGAGAGTATTACTCTTTCTCATACACAGAATAGTTTAGGGCAGCACCATTAAGCTTCTCATTATTGTAAGCAACGGGTCTTAGCTCTTACATCAAGATAGCACCAATTCCAACTCTTGATGCATCATATTCTAACTCGAAGGGTTTGTCTAAATCTGGTAGTGATAGGATAGGCATTGAGGTGACCTTCTCCTGATTTCTCTAAAGCTCTGTTTAGCTTGGTCATTCCATCTGAATTTTTTACTCCTTTTTGCCAGTTCAGTCAAAGAGGTGGTTATGGTACTGAAGTTCTTGATAAATTGCCTATAGAAAGAAGCTAGGCTGTAGAAACTTTGGACTTCAATGACATTCTTTGGTATTGGCCACTCTAGAATAACTCGAATCTTCTCCTCATCTGCTCGGATTCCTTCCCCTAACACCATAAACCCTAGAAAAATCACTTCATCCTAGTAGAACGTATACTTCTTCAAATTCCCATATAACTTCTCAGTTCGCAAAATGTCAAATACTTCACGAAGACCTTAAATATGATTGTTCAAGTTAGCACTGTATACTAAGATGTCATTAAAGTACATGGCCATGCATCTTCTGATTATGAGGTGCATCATATGGTTCATTAACCTTATGAATGTGCTTGGCGCATTAGTAAGTTTGAACAGTATAACCAACCATTCGTAGTCTTGAAGGTAGTCTTCCACTCATCACTTGATCTCATGCGAATTTGGTGGTAGCTACTTCATAGATCAATCTTTGAAAATATCTTGGCACCATAAAGCTCATCTAACATTTCATCGAGCCTTGGTATCAGATATCTGTATTTCATAGTAATTCAGTTGATTGCTCAGTTGTCGATGTACATACGCCATGCTTCATTTTTCTTCGGGATGAGCAGAGTTGGTATTGCGCAAGGGCTCATGCTCTCCTTCACATATCCTTACTCTACGAATTCATCCACTTGTCTCTTTGGCTTAGCATCCTACTTAAGGTTCATTTTGTATGTAGGTCCATTTGGTAGGGCAGTGCTTGGCTGTAAATCAATACAATACTCAATGCCCTAGACTAAAGGAAATTCTTCAAAAAACAAATTGGAAAACTCATTTTGTAAGCTTTGGATTTCATTAGGGATATCCTCTAAATCTCTTATCTCCAACGATCTTTTGATTAGTGGAAACATAGGCTCTTCAGCCTTCTTAGCATCTTAAAGCTCTTTTCAACTCATGATTAAGGCCTTCTTCTTATTGGCTCAGGTGAGTTGATTATGGGTCTCGTTTACTTGGGAGGGGGTCATGGGTTGTAACATAACCTTCTTCCAATCATTAACAAAGGTATAGTTGTTTTTATATCCATCGTGTGTAAAGTATCAGTCAAATAACCAAGGTCGTCCAAGCTGTAGATGTGAAACTCCCATGGGGATGACATTGTATACTACTTCGTCCTTGTATATACTTGCAACACTAAATAGTATGGTTATTAGTTCAGTCACGTGTAAAGTACGCTTATTATGAAACTAATGTAGCTTATAAGGTCGGGGACGCTTAGAGGTTGATAGACCTAACCTTTATATGAATGACTATGTTACTACGTTAGTACAACTTCTTCCATCCATTGTAATAGTGTACAACTGTCCCTTGATGGTACATTTAGTATAATACAAATTTTCCCTCTAGTCTTCTTTAGAGCTCGACTAAGAGCTCAGTACTTATCTCAAAACTAGGGTCATCACTTTTCCCTGGTCAACATAGACACTGTTTTCCTCTTCCTCTTCAGCTTTAGCTTTTCCAACATCCCTTTCCTCTTCAGGCTTGCTCTCGTTGGTGGTATCCACTACATCTCCTTAGAGTACCATAACACATTGGTTTGGATACTCTGCAACCATATGTTTAAAGCCTAAGCATTTAAAGCACTTCATTTCATCATTCTTCCGTTTAGAGGTTTGTCCTCTCTCATATGTTTTCAAGGTTGGCTTAGTCTTAGTTTGGCCTGGCTAACCAACTTGGTCCTATTAGCTTACTTAGCTATCATCAGGTTGGTCGTTCCTTTCTTCGGCTTGGTTTGAACAGGTTGGCGCAGGGCAAGGGTTTGAGAAAATGCTAGCCTAAGTCTGCTTAGAGCACTTCTCCTCTACTTTTCAACCCTTTATGCTATCTTAATCACCTTTTCTAAGGTATAAAACCTCTATACCTTCATAATGTTGAGAATCTCATGTCCAAGTTCAGAAATGAACCTTGATACTATATGGGCCATTGGTTCTTCCATGTTAGCTTGGATCATAAGCATCTGAAACTCTTTCACATAGTCATTAATAGATCCGCCTCCTTAGCGTAGTTTTTGAAACTTTGCAAATGTATCTTTTAGGTAGGTTTCGGGTATGAATTTGCCCCTTAACAATCTTCTCATCTCATCTTAGGTCTTTACTCCTCACCTTCCATCCCTTATTCTGGCTACATTCAGATTCTTCTATCACATAGTGACATACCTATAAAACTTAAGTGCAGCAAGTCGGACTTTCATAGTTTTCATATATTCATAATAGTCAAATACCTTCTCTACCTTCTCTTCTCACTCCAAATATTCATCGGTATCTCTACTTCCACTGAAAGATATAATTTGGACCTTAACATTGTCTAGCCCTTGAGGAGCTCGGCATCCTCACTCCTTTGCTCGGTAATAACTAGCTTCTTCTTCTTCTCCATGCCCCTTGATATCAATCTCCTCATCATCTTTCTCAATTTCCTCTAACTTAAGTCTTCGTCTAGCAAATTATTTTGCGACTCCTCCACCTCGTTACGGTTGAACTAGGTGATTGAATTGGCTACCTTGGCCATAACCTCTTTCTTGAATATTTTCAGGTGGGTTATGCGGCAGCATATTCTGAGGTTGTGGTCTATTAACTTGCATTGTCGTCTATTAACTTGCATTGTCGTCTATTAACTTGCATTGTCGTCTATTAACTTGCATTGTTGTGATTAGTCTCTTAACAAGGTTAATGAGTTTGTCAAGTTTGTCATCAATTGATCCTGGGGTGTTGCTATTGTTAGAACTACAACCAGGTTAAGCACTACTATTCTAGTAATCAATAATTCCTTGAACACTAAAATCTAACATGGTATAATACTTCTTGAACAGATTAATAACACACTAAACAGAAAATAATGCTTCCTTACTACAAAAAAACTTCAACTAGCATACTAACAACTTTAATATCTAATAATCACTCAATTGGGATAGAAAAATGACTTACTTTGTTTTTGGGGGTGAAAAATAGATTAAGAATAGTGTAATAATGGAACTGCGCTTACCACACATAGATCTTCATTATATAGCTCACATACCAAACTTACTCCAAACATACTGTAGTAGTTACAGAAGGAACATAGCAACTACTAACAATAAAGCAAACCAAACTTCACTGTAAATTTACATACTCCCTCTTGGAACCGTGCTCTGATACTGGTGAAGCTGATGCGTCTTCGAGGTTGGATACACGGTTAAGCACTACAACTAAGCGAACCGAAAGAAACAGAAGAAAAGCTAGCAAATTTCGGGTAGCTATCGAATGGATATGACGCACTACTTGATCCTACTCAGCTTACAATTCGCTAGATGTAACTTACCGGTTCGAATTGAAGAGTCACTTACCAAAGGGAATAGATAAGCGTTTAAGGATAATAAAAACACTAAGGTTACTCAAATGAAACATGAATAATTTCTCTATTGATGATTGGTTGTTTGTATACAAATAAATAGGGGTTTATATACTTGTTTACTAAAGTTACTTTACATGTATGAAAAGATAAAAAGAGATATCCTTACAATTAGGTTCATAATATATATTAAAAAATGGTAAAAGATATAAAGAAAGTTCAATATGGAAAAGTAAAAAATCATTGTGGAAAGTCGTGCCAAAAGATACGTATCACACAGTAGCTAGATGCTATAAATATGGTATAAGTTGGTGAAAGAGAGAAGAATTTGTAGTGAAGGGATGATTTGATCTGGATTAGGTTGAGGACCAATCAGTCATTCTATAGAGAAGTCAACTTGACTTGGGGTTAGATGTTTGTAGTCTGCATGGGAGCTTAGCTGAACTAGTCTTGGGCTATCTTCTAAAATAAAACATCGTTGTGGAGTAGGAGCAGGTCTAACACACGTAAGGGTTATTGAACCTAGAAGTTCTTATTTGTGATTTTAACGAGGACAAATCCATACATGTCATGACTAATCAAATATTGTTATAAACCAATTTGCAAATTCTCACAAGAACTCCTTTGATTATATCTCTTAAGGAAATACAATTAAACTTAGAAATATCTTTGTAACTTATTAAAATTGATACTAATGTTGTTCAAAGAAGAAAAAGTAATTAAGTACCGTCTAAGTGTACATTTTAACTATTTTAGTATGAACTGGCCAACTGTATTGGAATTGGTCGACTGATTGCTTTAGGTATTCTATGATTAGTAGCTAGTTCTCTCTGGATTGTGCGGCTGGTTGATGAAGATCAGTGTGATGTATTGGATCATGCAGCTGGTTGAGCATAGATCGTCGAGTTGGTGACTTGAAGATCGTTTGAATGGTCATATCATTTGAATGGATTGTTCAATTAGTCCTACTTGAACCATTTGGTTGGTCCATACAGAAATTAACCGTTATAGTGCATTTAATGCAGAATAAATAGGACCAATAGTTGGATTTTTACAAAAGGATATAAATGCGAGTTTATGGGCAATTGAAGGATAATCAATAGAGATATATTCTTGCAATTATTCCTCTTGTCTACTTATACTTTATTCAAATTGTCTTATGCTCATCATTGTAATCTTTTGTAAACCTTAGTAGAGTGTTAAGCTTTACACTTGCAAATTTTATTCAAGAAAGCACTATGCTAAATGATTGTGAGTTGTTGTGATTAAGAGATTATTAGTATTAGAGATTGGGTGTAGGCATTTATGCCTTTGAGATTGATATAAAATTATGTGTGAAGACCTCAGTTAAGGCATTAGGTGATCGTAGAGAGTAGGAGACAGTCCGAACTTTACGTTAAAATTATGAGCTTGATTTCCCTATCCCTATCTTATTTATTTTTTATACTTATTATTTTATTATTATCTTGATTAGACTCATTGTTGGTTTATTTCAATATTGCATCATTTTAGTTACTTAAATTAAGAAATTGGTATTAAAATAAAATTTGGGCATTGAACTCAATTCACACCTCCCCCCCCCCTCCCCCTCGAGTTCTTAGTATAGTATTTCAAGAGTCTAGTAGTTAGGTCAAGATAAGAACCTCCATCTCGGATATAACCTTGAGCTAGTATTTTTTAAGTGAGTCCTTGGAGTCCTGTAGGTCGGCTGTGCGTGATTAGTCTATAAGCCTGATTCCTATTGTGTACCATTTATGAATCCTAATTTAAATTTAGCTTCAAGTCCCATTTTAATCAAATAGCTCCAATTTAAATACTTACCATTGAAAACAATATTTCCTATCACTAAGCTAAGGTTTTCTATGCTTGACAAAAATAAAGGATTAGAAACAATTTGATCTAATGATGTGCCTCCTAAATTCGTATTCATGATTGGAGGAAGAAATAACATGTGAAAGCACTTACTTCCTAAGATTTGATACCATATGAAGCTTTTGCTAGTTGCCCTGAAGATTAATCGAAGAACTCGAGAATACAAAGTAAGATGAAATGAATAATTTGAATTTACTAGATGTAATAGAAAGTTGTTATCTACTAACGAAAGATAAATGTAGTATTTATATTTGCTACACAACTACTTAAACTAACTGAACTAACTATTAAAATACAACCAATAGAATAAATACATGTGGACTAATCAAGAGAGGACATGTGGCAATATATTTTCATAAGGGGTGAATTGTAATACCCTTTATATGGTAGGAAAAGAAACTTTAATTATCGAAACATCATTTCGTGTAACGGTTTGGAACACATTAAAACACAAAAGTTAAAACATGTTTAGGCTGGATTATTCTCAAAATGAGTGACCTATTAAAAAGTTACTGTATCAAGAGATAAAACCGTGCAGTGTAAAATAGATAATATCTCGATAAAAGGAATTTTGACTAAGTTGTTTTGCTTTGCATCAACATCTTCACTTGTATATGTATTAGGCAGTATGGTCATAGAGCGTGCAACAATATGAGTTCGAAAATTTGATATACCAAGCATGTTCTTCTTGTTCTCAAAACAAGTTTTGTGAAGCAATGACTGAAAATATCTTCTAAGTACATATGACGTTCTCTTCCTTTATGTAATACAAGTTTGATGAAGTAATAACTAATTACATCTTCATGAAACAAACATGCTATAGTCTTGAAGATCCTGATGAATGTCTTCTTCTAGAGATATGTCACCATCACAAAAGCATAAAAATATTCGATTATAATGATGTAAATAAATTTGGTTCGAAAACCTAGTTAAAACCGAATATAACAATAAAAGAATAAATTTCGAACCAATTCAATAGATTTTCTTAATATGTTCATTTGGTATAACTAGGTCTTTATATAAATGTTGACACACTCTACAATCATATTAAATTAATTGCAAATATGCTAAACCCAAGAAGTACAAAACTAATGAATAAATACTTGTGCCGTTCTATATATATATACTCTCTTCACACTCAACATTTCGCGCGAAGTTCGATAGTGATCTCACTTCGTGTTTTCTAATATCACCAAACCATTATTAAGTATTATCGTTGATTTGCACCGGCACTGTATATCAAGCATCGGGATCTGGAAATTAACGGCAGCGATGTGAAGTAATGGTCCCATGGTGACCAAATGATGGAGACATAAATTAATATGCGCAATAAATGTGGGACCCAAGACAACATACCAACCCGGCAACCCATACCAATCAAAGAGAAGCTAGCAAAAGATTCAATCACTTCCCTTGTGCATTGAAGCTGTCCATCGTGACAGTGCCACAGATTCCTAGACCCTGTCTTAATCATGATACTGGATCTTAACTTCAATCTGAAGGCAAGCTGTAAAGAGAATGAAAAATAAAAAAAAAAAAACACAAAAAAAAGAAGGAAAATAAATAAAAAAAAAACAAAGGAAGAGAATGGGACTCTTTTAAGCTAATTAACGCCAATAGCACGTTTGGTTCAGATAAAGGAACGAGACAGTAGTATTTTATAATTCTTAAAAATAAAATTAAAAAAATTATATTATTACTTTATTTGATTACGTTGTAAATAGTAATATTTTAAAAAAATTATAGAAAAATACTAATATACCATTTGCAATCCATGCTATACTATTGATTTAAGGTTATGAATAGATTATAAAAGTACGTAGATAAAATTTAGGAATAGCTTCGTTTGATCGTGCGAGAGATTTGCAATTTTTTTATTTAACAATAATAGGAATTTCACCTCATAAGTATTCTACATAGTAAATATTATTTACTTTTACAGAGAAAGAATATCTACGCCACTCAATCTCTATTAATCAACCAAAAATACAGCACATAGCACTTAATTTGTCGATTGCCTAAAAGATTTCTTATTAACATCAGCCAGCCTGTGTAATCCAATGTTATTAGGCCTCTTTGCGAATTAGATAACTATACTTTCACAAATGATTAATGTCACTTTCAGTACACAAGTATGAATCGGTATGAAATCACTTTTTTGAATTCGATTCCCTTTTTCTCATGTTTGAAGGTGTTATTAGAAAATTGAATCAAAATCTATTATTCCAATTTTAAGAAAGAATTCATTTTCATCTTTTAAGAATATGAAATGCCACATATTTATTATTAATTAAAATTATTTGTTTAATCTTTAACCTTATTATGATATTTAGTAATTAGGGAATTTTTTAATAAATACTATTATATAATATATTGTATTCCATTTCACCATGTTTTAATCCATTCCATTTTAAATTACTCCCTCTTACCAAATTTGATGGTGAAAATTCAAAATTGATCTATATTTACACTTTCTTGTGATAAATGCCCTCCTTAAACTTTAAAATGAGCAAGTTGGGAAGAAAAAAATAAATTGAGCCAATTATTGGAGTATATGAAGACTTTACGAATAGACTAATTAAAGCTATAAATTACTTGAGATGATAAGGTATTTATATTGATCATATTATTATGTACATAAATGCTAAAAAAATTACAATATATACACATGCAATTCTTTAGGACACCGCAAAAATAGATTTACCATGTTTTTGAACGAGTAATGAGTAAATATAAATGATATTTATACATATACTAATAATAATAGATAGTATTTTAAAGACAATCGTTTATATGTTTATACCTTGAAATTTTATTTATACTTACTTACCCTTTATCATATACATATCGTCTTTTGCTTAGTATGTGTTAAAAATTGATACACTTTGGTTTATTTCTAATCCAAGTCCATTACAACCTATACATTCTATAAAAAGTATTAGACGAAGTTTCTAGAATATATTAGTTTATATATTTTCATGTAAGATTTTAGAGAGTAGTTGTAACCTTTTAGATGGTAATTGAAGCTTTTTAAACAATAATTTATAATTGTGGAATCAAGTTGATCTTTAACATCCATTGGTGGAAACTAGATCGATGTCAAATGACAAGGTAATGCAAACAAATCAACAAAAAGGAAGACACATTAAGAAAAAGAGAGAACATCAAGATGATTTTCCGTATAAAACCTCATATGATATCGATGAAAAACAATAGGATTGTAGTAGCAAAATTTACTTGTCAAATCAATAATTATTTAGGTGCATTGTGAACACAATCTTGTAAGTGAAACTGTAAGATGGGTAGTGTTTGAGTGGTGAATGGGAAGTCAAATAGGCCTAGAAGGTCGATTAGATAGGGCTCTCTCTCTATATATATATATAACGTCTAAAATTATGTCAATAAAATCTATAGTTATGAGGTTTTATGAAGTGTTCATGCATCTTCTCGTCTAAGAAAAGATAAGAGGAAATCCTTGTCTAACTATTTGATGGATAACTCTGATTTAGTTTAACTATGATTCAATAGGAGAACGAAGTTGCCCCTTACTTCTAATGTACTTGTACAAATACTACTATTTTGATTATCTTAGAAAATTTACAATCCACAGCCAGTCTAAAGCCTATGTGACTCTAATACACAAGGTAGATTTCTTATGATGGGCACACATGAGAGCGCATAGCTTATAAGATTGATTCTACTATCCTCTAATACAGGTATGCTGAAATTTAAATTTATTATATAAATATGAAATTGAGACGTTAATTTTGTTTTTAATATTTAGGGGGTATCATTGCAAATTTTTGAATGTTTTTCGAGGTTAAAAGCATATTATTTTGAGTTTGATTTGTATTTTGTGCATAATCAAATAGTTAATGGTGCCTATTTGCACCTTCCCTAACCAAAAGAAGAAAAACGTCAAAAAGTTCTTCTAATGGCTAGAAAATATTTAGTGTTAGGGTGGCAAATAGTTATTGAAAGTTTAGATGGAAAATTTGCAATACCCTTTTTCTTCATTGCTCTAATTCTTAACATGACTAACAATAACATAAATAAATAATAGGATGCCACAGAAAAGAAAATCTTCTAACGCCCTCGTACACATTATTTTTATTTTCTTAATTTTCTAATGGCGGCAAACGTAGAAAGAAGTAATTAGCAAATCCCTAAACGTGAAAAGCTCTATTAGCGTTATAGTCAATCATGAACATAAAACCAAACTACTTGCAATTACAAGATTGTTATAATAATTTAGAAATCTATTGATATTGAGGAATTTATTTACATCTAAAACATATCCTACTATCCTAGTCCTTTCATGACAAAATACCTCTGATATGTGTAGAATAAATGTTTCTCTCTCTCTCTCTCTATATATAAAATATATGACATTCTACGCAGTATCCCTTTTTTCTTTTTTTTTTTTTTACTTAACTTTCACGAAAACGACATTTAGAAAGTAAAATCTAGGAAAATCAAGCAAATTGATATTCTTCTTCAATCCACTTCTTTGCCCTTTTTAAGAAAGTCATTTAATAATTTTCAAGGCTGGGTAAAGTTACTTCCCTTGCCCATACCAACTTTGATTAATACATACATGATTCCATCCACTCAAGTCCAAACAAAAGCACTAATCTTCCTATTCACAGCTTTTGATGTCCCTTATCTTTTTACCTAGGAGACAATAATGATGTGATCATCAATAATGCGCTTTCTCTTTCTCTATGTCGTAGATGTTCTCAATTTTTTTTTCTTTTTTCTTTTTTTAAAAAAATCCCCCCTGCTTCTTCTGATTTCTCCTTCCATGACTTTTTCGCCATAATTCCCATATATGTCTTGAAAAGAGCTAAAAGCGGGTTGATGCGTCGAGGCTTCCTCTCTTAGAGGCTGCAATGGCTTTCTCCTTTCTCTCGTCTTGTTTCATCTTCTTCTCCCTGCACTCTTGACTGCAAAAGGCAGTGTCTCCCCTAGCAATAGTGAAATTAACCAACATCAATAAGTCTAAATTTAGTTTCGCTTTATGTAAATTACCATGAAAAATATTATATTATGGGGGATTTTTATGAGACCATCCACTCCATTTTCCTTTGATTATTCAGATCATGACCAAATTATCATAATAAAATTTCATAAGTCAGATAATTGACTGAACCGTCGTCGGAGAAGCAATACCAACCCTACATTATGGACATTTTTAAAAATTTATAATGGAATATCCAATGCAACTATTATGACGTCTGTAGACAACAACATGAAGTTACAACCATGATTTAAAAAAAAATAAATTAAAGGGAATTGCGTTGACTATTTTCACTTGATTTATAACAATTTTCTTTTTTTTTTTTTTTTTTTTCCATCTCGAATATTTGATGAGAGGAGCACGCATGTGACTCGTTCTAGAAGATGATGTTTACTTTCTATGCTCCCGAAGATCACGAACACCATTGAATTTTTTGAAGAACGAGAGACTCACCCACTACCAGCTATTATTGGTCTCTATGTAAGCGTGCAACCATGCAGCGCACATGTGGAGTGCAGTGGACAGCTACTTTACGGTGGAAAAAAAATAGAATAATCAGAAAAATAAAGGCTCAAAATAGTGCAAATTATTGACAATGCAGAGGAAGTACCACCACCTGTGATAAAAACTTTCTTAAAAATTGGAAATCGATAAATATATATATATATATATATAGAAAATTGAGAACAAATTATAAGCGGCTTACATCTAATATAGATGCCTAAAATGAAAATAATCTAAAGATTTAGTTTCTTGGTTGATGTACATATATTTTCATATTTTAGATTTTAAATTATGAATTATATAAAATTTTAAATTGAAAATAATTTTATCTCTTTATTTTCTACTAGAGGAGGGAGATTGATTTGATAATATTATGTGTTGTATCGGAACTTTCCTCCCATTCTTAATTAATATTGATAGTTAAACGTATTATTTTTATTTTTAATTTTCGAAATTAGACATACCCTTAAAAAAGATGCGTATTTATGACTCTAACCACGTTCAATCAAGAATCTGGCGCAATCATCAACACCATCAAATAGATTGTAGTTTTTCCATATAAACAAACTGTATGTCCAAAATATTGTCACTGTCAGATAACCAATAAAACCATGAAAGTTCTCTTTTCTTTTTGTCTAGTCAAATAGAAATGAGTGAAGGATATTTTCACTGGGATGCAGCCAAACGTCACTTTACGAATCCTTCATAAATGAGAACTAACGGGCAATACAACCACAATATATGAGTTTTTTTTTTTTTCTTAAAAACATTTCAAAATAAAATTGTCATAAATAAAAATCTAAAATATAATACAATAGTTATTATAAAGAGTGTTAGTGCAGAACAGCAAAGATGATGCTCTAAAAATGTTTTAATGCAGTAATGGTAAGGCTTAGGATATTTGATTTAAGGAGAGAGAGAGAGAGGGGGGGTGGTGTGGGGGTGGGTGGAAGGTGTGGGGAACTACCTATAGTAGGTGTTTTGCTACATGTAGAAAGTGTTCATTTAGTGCACGTACAGAATACATTTGTGTGAATGTGGGCGAGTACACGTGTGCATGCAAGTGTCAAAATTCATCAGCTAAACAATTAAATAGTTTCTGGCCAATAGAAAAAAGAAATTAAATAGTTATATGACGTGATCATTAAATTGTATTGGTAATTAAAAGATATTATAACGAGAAGACATTACGTATCACATCTACACACACCTGTTCATTTTGCTCCAATAAGAAAAATTCTTGCACTTCAATATTATATAAATTTCTTTTTTTTTTGGGCACAAAAATATAATAAATATTGAAAAGTAATTAAAAAAATAAAAGAAGAAGTCTTTTTTTTTGGGTCTACGGGACATATTATAAACACCTTTTCTTTTCATTCTCACGGGAAAGGATTGCTACATTTATACTAGGTCCCTAGGACTTTATAAACATATCCCAGTACTGTGAATACCAGACTTTTGAATCATGCGTCTAAACAATTGAGGTTTTCGGTTTCCACCGCCATGCCACCTGAAGGCCTTAAAAAAGAGAACTCGTTTCTCAACCATCAAACAAAGCAGAATCAAAGAACTAGACCGATCCACAGAGAGAAAGAGAGTACCTGTACATGTATATATCTCGTCCAGGAGCAAGCCGGCGTCTACAAAGGCCACACGTTCTCAAGAAACTAGCAGTCTCCATAAATCCCCCAGAATCGTTACTGTTGATGTTAACACTACCTCTAATAGGAATATTTCTTGGTGACACCATCATCTTGCCTAAAAACCGTTCATCATATGCACCAGAATTACTACTACTACTACTACTCATAAGTAAATCATTCCAGTTATGATCATGATTTGTTCCTAGAACTTCTGCTCTTCCTGGTGCTGGGTTATGTTGCGCATCGGACGGCTCTTGGTGGTCCACGTTGCTCAAATCAACCGTGATCGCCGACATGCTAGTTGTTCTACGGATCAGATGGCGTGGACGCTTTCCTAGTAACATCTCTCTCTTTGGTTCTTGTTCTCAGAGGTTGTAGTAACTTGAAAGAGAGATGTTGCTGTTTCGTGTTCAAGTTCTACATGTAAAAAGTGGAAACTCAAAATAATAGAGACGGCAGAGAGAGAGAGAGTCTTTGTCTCTGTATATTGAGTGAGGATGGAACTGAAAATGGAAGGTGAGAGAGGGAGGGGAATAAAAGGGATGGGAAAACGAATCTTAGCCGTTGCTTGCGGGAGCGGGGTCCAAGGAGTCTACGTCATGCCTCTCTTCTTTTTTATTTCTAATGCTATCAGGTTGCTTTCATCATATATGAATTTTTTCATTAGCGCAAAAGTTGCACAAGTCAGCACTTTAAACTTTGTCCATAATTCATCCTTATTAATCGTTTATGTCATGGCATATAAAAATTGTTTGAAATTTACTCTTACAGTCTTGTGTTCTTAGTCTAAAGTATTTAACGTTTCTTGAAGTTCTCATATTGTTAACAGCTTCAATTTTATCACCTGCTCATCATTTTATAAAATTTCTCATTATTATATTATTCTCTTAAATCCCTCTTCAAATTGTCAAGAATTACATATTTCATAATTAACTAAATGGTTTGACTATTAACTGAAACATATTTTTCCAATTATATGATTAAATACCAAAAAAGTTGATGTTGATAGTTTCTCTTAAGTAGCATTTGGTTATAAAAAAGAGACTAGATTGGATTAGATTGGATTAGACAAATATAAAGAAGATTGAACAGTATAAGTTTATTGTACCATATTTGGTTTGCATAATTCTTAATATAAAATTTATGTTAAAAATTAATTATTTATATTAATAATTTTTTATAATATTTAATAAAAATAAAATTAATTAACTTAATATTATAATATGGATGGATACTTTTAGGAATGTAAGATATTTTTATTTTTATCTAATAACTTTCATTTTTGTACTACAGTATAGATGAGACAAAATTTAGGCCTTTTGTCTAGTCTATTGGTGCAATTTTTTATCTAATCATGAAGTAAAGTTACAAATTGAATATGGAATAAAATTTTTTGTTTACTCTAATATCACAAAAATTATACAACTAAATACAACCTTAAGATCAATTTAATTTTAGGTGTATCCTGGATTCTCACCTTATAGTAGATTTGACAAAATAGAATGATGGCTAACTTCTCCTTAACGCTTGTAAAAAAAACTCCTTAGGTTTCTTTTCAAAGACATGAGAAAACTTTGTCTTCGATTATCCTAGAAGCTAATATATTTATGGGTGTTTATCTTACTTTTACTTAAACACCGAAGAAATTTCTCCTTTTTTACACATTGTTTCTTTAAACAAATTTATAATAAACTTTTATTTGCAATATATTTGATAACTCATAATAAACTTTTATTTACAAGTAACGAACTGCAGTTTAAAAATTTCAATTAGTACATGAACTTTGCTTATTTTTTCAATCAACTACTTGAATTTTATAGTTAACTACCTAAGCTTCCTATCTTTGCAATTAATTACTTAATTTAGGTACTATAAATGACCTTTGAAAAGTTTGTATATAATAAATTAATATTTTTAAATCCAGATAGTTAATTATAAAAATGAATAAAGTTTATTTACCAAATGTAATGTTTACCTAAATTAGTCGAAAATTTTATACAATATTGATGGTAGGAGATAGAGTGATATCAATTAGGGCTTTAACTCAAAACTACACTCCAAGTAGCGGTCACGTAATCACTAATGTCACTAGTATCAGGTGTTATATGCTATCAAAAGGCTCTATGGTTTCTATTTTCCTCCATTGATATTATGCCCATTATATATGTTGTTTCCATTATTTTCCAATCTTTGTACTAGGTCAATTTTCACAATTCTTTCTCTTAATTGGTGATTGAAAACTCATCTCAATTTTTAGATTGAACAATAGAGTCAAATCTATCACTTAATTTCTTTGCAATACACATAAGACCTCCAACAAAAGTTCGCTAAATCAAGGTTCAAACCTCTTTGAAATTTCGCGATAAAATACCAATCTAGCATAACCTATCCACTAGAACCAACACTTGCAACTCAATTCCAAAAGTCCAACGCATTCCACAAACCCAAATTGAGGATACAATATTTTCAACACTAATCAACCAAAGTCTTGAGTAACTAACAAAATCTCAAAATATTTCTTAGCTAATATGAATCTTAAGTACATATTTCAAACTCAATCAATACTCTCATACATACAGAACAATGATTAAGCTCATTATGTAATAACATAAAAGAACAAATAATAGCTAAAAATTTACCATACTAAAAACTACAACTAAAACTACTAAAAGAAAAATGACTTATCTCAAAGTAGACACAAATGTAATATTAGCATTGAAGCTCCCTCACAATCACAAAAAGTTTGTTTTTTGTTTTCAATGCTTCTAAATGTTGTTATCATCTAACCTTACACAAATTTTTAAAAAATATATATGATTTTGATTTTGAAAATAACTAATAAGTGCACTAATTATATAAATCTGCTATAGTAGGTAGTACAAGGTTGAATTGCCATAGGAAACTTATTGTTTAACTACTAAATTATTGCGATCCACTATAATTTAAGTTATTAGAATTTGGGTTTTTAGTTTAAGAAGTAAAATAACTAAAGTAGACTAAGTAATGCCAAAGGAGAACTATGAATAACTCTATGCAATTAAAGATGAAGGAACATACTCTTATTATCCTGTGGAGTATCATGATTTATGTGCTGTAGATATGATCAAGATTAATTAAGAGTTTTGGCTAAACTCATCAAAACCAAGTTTTCTTCTGAGATGAGTAAAGTTTTATCTATAGTATGAACATTCTTTAGGGCATTTTTTTTCTTTCTTGTAGGATTGTATAAATAACTAATCTTTCTCACAAATTTAGCTACTATAATTGAATTTCTAGGTGAGGGAGTAACTATGGTACTGAAATTTCTGATAAACTTTCTATAAAAGGATGTTAGTCCATAGAAATTTCTCACTTCGGTACAAGTGGTGGGAGTTAGCCACTCAATAATTATTTGGATCTTCTCATCATTCACTCACAAACCTCTTCCACCTACTACATAACCTAAAAATACCACTTCCTCCTGGTAAAAGCAACACTTCTTTAGATTGCTAAATAATCTCTCACTTTGAAGCACATCTAATATGACAGGAAGATGATCACAATGACTTGGTAAATTGGCACTGTACACTAGGATGTCATCAAAGTACACCACGATACATTTCTTAATCAGATTTCTTAGTATATGGTTCATCAATCGCATGAAAGTGCTCGAGGCATTCGATAAATCAAAAGGCATTACTATCCCCTTGTAAAGTCCGTATCAAGTTTTAAAATCAGTCTTCCACTCATCTCCCAGTTTCATTTGAATCTCATGGTAACCAGACTTCAAATTAATCTTGTTAAAGACCTTGGCTCTACTTAGTTCGTCTAACATGTCGTCTAACCTAGGGATAGAATACCGGTACTTAATCATGATCTTGTTCATGGCGAGGCTATCAACATACATTCGCTAGGTATCATCCTTTTTTATTAATAAGAGTATCGGAATAGTGCAAGGACTTAGACTCTCTTTTACATACCCTTTCTCTAATAGTTCATCAACTTATCTTTAGAGCTCAATAGCTTGTTCGAATTCATCTAATAAGCTGGCTTGTGCAACAAGGCAATGTTGAGAATCAAGTCATTCCAATGCTCAATGCCTCTATATAGGAGCAAACATTCCAGTAATTGTTTTGAAAACAGGTTGATATATTCATCCAACAGCTCTATAACTTCCAAGGGAAGTTAACCATGTTCCCTTAACTCCAATAATCTCATGATTAACAAAAAGGTTGCTGCATCAGCCTTAAGAACCTCTTCGAGTTTAGCTTTGCTCAGTATTAGTGCATTCTTAGATCCTTAAATAAGCTTAGCTTATAGTTTGCTAACTTGACTCAACGTCATTAGATTCAAAGTAACCTTTCTTTCATCTTTCTCAAGCACAGTGTTCTTTTATCCATCATTGATAACTCTTTGATCATAAAGCCAAGGTTGGCCTAGCAGTACATGTGATGTGTACATGGGCAGCACATCACGAAAAATATCATTGGAGTAGTTTTCAATTGAGATCTGTAGCAGTACTTGCTGAGTTACATGTGGTGCACCCTTATCATTTAGCTAATATAGCTTATATGGCTTCACATGTGAAGTGGTCGATAGCTCAAGCTTCTTCATCAGGTCGGCAAATGCCATATTGGTGCAGTTA
Source organism: Lumnitzera racemosa (assembly GCA_024138005.1). Lineage (NCBI taxonomy): Eukaryota > Viridiplantae > Streptophyta > Magnoliopsida > Myrtales > Combretaceae > Lumnitzera > Lumnitzera racemosa. The sequence goes on from JAMXBC010000008.1 coordinate 31,905,972, forward strand.
CCACTATCTACAATGAATGCACACCTGATAATTCACTTTGTAAGTGATATGGAACAAATTTTCTCTCTACACCTCCTCACGTGAGGGTTTCAAACTCATGGTATGCCGAACAACTAGAATTAAGTTATTCAGGTCCTTCCCTAACACATTCGCCTCTATTAGGTTAGCATCTACATCAACCTTATCTTTCATTTTTCTCTCCTCAAGCTCTTCATTTGTGCTATCAACTTCGATTTCTGCGGTATCTCCTTTGATAATCATAGTCCTTCGATTTGGACATTGAGTAACCATATGTTCAAACCGTTGGTACTTGAAGTACTTGATCTGGTTCGTTTTCCTTCTAGATCCTTATCCTTTTTTGTATATTTGGGTCGGCATGTTACTGTTAGGTCGACCCTTTTGTTTGGCTTAGACATCTACCTTCCTAGTCAACATGATACTTGAATAAGCTCGATAACTTCTCTAACCAAGTTGGCTTAGATGACCAGTTTGGATCGTTGGAGGTTAGGTCACTATTTTATTTCTTCTCTACTTCTCTACTTGTTGGGCTATTTATATAGCCTCATCCATTGTAGTAAATTGTTAAAGTTCTACAATGTCTTGGATATCACTCCTTAACTCAGTAAGGAACTTAGAAACTGTCCGTGTTGGTGGTTCCTCTACTTTACAGCGAATCATAAGTATTTTGGAATTCTTGAATATACTTATCAACAGTTTAACCTTCTTGTCTTAGCTTTTGAAGTCGAGCAAAAGTGTTTTGTAAATATGTATCTAGCTCAAATAAATTTCTGAGTATTCTCTTCATCTTAGGTTAAATATTAATCTCTCCATGCCCTTCTCTTTTTCTCACGACCTGGAAGTTCTTCCATCACATGACAATGTATCCTAAGAACTCAATACTAGCCGTCCTCACTTTCTCGTAATCTTCATATTGGTAAAAATAAAAAAATACGCTCCACCTTTTTCTCTTATTCCAAATAGTCATCTGCACTTCTAGACTCATTGAAGCTTAAAATCTAAAGCTTCACATGGTCGGTAGCTTGTGGTGCTCTAGCTTGCTTTCCTTCTTTGTACTCTTCTTCCTTAACTTTGTCCATTTCTCCTAAGTCAATCATTCTTCTCACTCATTTGCTTACTCCTTTACCTTAAACTTGTAGAGTGGGATTCTAACTTATTGCTAGTCGAGCAGCATGAAGGGTGTTATGCATGGCCTCAGTAAGGTGATAGACCAGTACATGAATAGCATAGATTAAGTCGATTAGGAGGTTAGTCACCTCATCAAGCCTTTCATCTATACTCTTAATGATGCCTTGGGATTATTGACTATGGTAGACAATACCGCTGTTGTCATCCCCAATACTGGCATTAACACTCGGGTCTATCATTTTCCTTAGTAATTTTGATTCTGATCTTCAAGTTTGAGCTATAACTAATACTATTTCTCCAAATCTGACAATATAGTACACTCTTCACACTAATAGTCAGCTAAGTCATGGTATAGTAACAATACTAACAAATAAACTACTAACATAGAACTTGCTTTGTTTTCAGATATTCAAAACAAGGAAAAATAGGGTAAACACGAAAATAACCACTTCCACTCTCTTATTATTAGAACACTTCAACGAAACCTCTATGCAACTTTGACACATTGTTACAAGAAGCACTACTTCACAAATAACAAACACAACTTATCCAAACGAAACTTCCACTCTAATACAAAGATGATGTAGACTGGAGCTAAGAGTAGACAACGCTAGTTGAGGGGATAGGTTTAAGCTTATCGAAAGTTTGAAATGAGTGATGGAAGTGTACGAAATAATAGAAAAGAAAGTAAGCAAACTTATGAATAACTCCAAAAGATATGATACATTAGTAGAACTTTGAAGGACTCACGGCATTGCTTGATATGACGTATGAGTTGGTCTAATGAGGTTACTCACCACCTAGCCTTACTTAAGGGTTAAGATAAGAGTGAAGAAAGAGCAAATAGGTAAATGAAAGCAATGTTAAAAAAGGGAAATATTTAGTATGTTAATGATAATAAGATGATGTGCGGCTACATATATAGTGGGTATTTATACTTAAGAAATTAGGGCAACTTGTCTAAAAAACTGGAAAAGACAAAAAAGGTATTATCCTAAAAAAGTAATGTACAAGGAATATAAAAGGGTAAAAATGAATATTCATGGAAAAAGTAATGATTAGGTGTAACAGATTCTCCAAGTGAGCCTGGACAAGTAGCAGTAGTATATTGGCAATGCCTTCGTAAGATGCAAACAAATCAGTACGATTAGGATGAGTAGCCAAGAAGGGATGCTAAATAGGGGTACCGGGTAATAGTGGACTTCTCTGAGAAAGAGTAGCTAAGGACTCGAGCAGGATCTCTAGACCTTTTGACATCAATGTTACCAAACTATAGGTTAGCTTGGTATGTTAGGCAGGAGTGAGTGAGAGGGTTGGTCTATTAGCATAGCAATTGTCCATTTGACAAATAACTTCCAAGAGACCCAAAATCACTCGGTTCAGCATTAGGAATTGATCATTGACCTTAATCAATTTGACTTTAGCAGGAATAACTGGAATAGGAGAACTCACTGCATCAGACTCTTAAGGCCTTGAGCTTGGCTGCGATTTAAGGGTTTAATAGCCTAATTCCTATTAAGGTTGTTTTACCTTTGACCTCTTATTCTTTATTTAGGGCCGTAGAATGGCTCATCTTGTATGTCAAGTGCTCTAGATCCCTTACATATTGAAAATTCCACAAATTTGGTTTGTATTAATCGTAATTTCGATTCTTTTTATATTTTTATGCATTTAATAATTTTAAGTGCATATAATCCTTTTTGTTGATTTTTACTAAAAATAGTCAATAGAATACCTATGAGTACAACTCATGAGTTAGGAGTAACATGTATTTTTATCTATTATCATTGTCTAGGAGAGAACCACCTCAAGGCAAATCCAAAAGCACATGTTTCCACAAAGTCTAGCAAATCTTCAATCTGAAGCATACCATTGTGTGAAAAATATCTAATACTAATCCTTGAAGGTTTTATTAAGCTAAAAGAGATGCATATCACTAGGAATGGATCTAAGAGGATATAGCTTAGGGAAATAATGTACGATCAATCAAATAATCATGGAAATAGAAATAAATTGCAAGGAAAATAAAAAGATAAAGTTATAAAGATTAGGCATTGATATATAGTAGTTTGGCTTATGCATCAATCCATTCTTACAACCCATGACCATGGATATCGTTCTCTATACTATAGATCCACTATTTGAAAGAAATTTGTATATTACGATAAACAATTCCTATGATCTAATCTTACCTCCAAATCATAAGTCCATAAAATCTACCTCTAGGTTCTCTCAAACAGTCTCTTCATTATTTTTTTTTTCAAGATTAGTAACTCTTTGGGGATTACAATGAATTTCCTTACACTTTCACTCAATGTTCAGCAATAATAAATTCTTTGTACTTTCTTTCAACTATTTATCTTTCTATTTGCTCCTTTAATTAGAAACAAGTGTATAAGTTTAGCAATAAATTTTTGTTTAACACGTATACTCTAATAGCTTTCTTCTTTTCTCTTGTATTCTCTTTTTCTCTTCCAATCATTCTTCGTTGATCACTTCTTCTTTTTATATAGTTGTGGCTCTAATATTCAATAGTTTCTTGAATGGTAATAGTCATTACTCTTCAAATCTTTCCTATTGTCTACAAATTTGCTAGTCCCTCAAGTGGTACTTTTCTCAACAGTTATCTTACATGCATATAAACTTTACTTTAGTCCATGTATCTTATTGCTACTGTAATCATTGTATGTAAAGCTTTTGTTTCCCTTAACTTGATCAAATATATTACACAAACATATCTCTACAATGTTAGATCTTGTATTATGATCGTTCTTTTCATTTCCTTTGTCTTCATCTTCTATCCATATTTTGCTTTTGATCTCAACATGTGCTTCTAATGTAAGCTTCTGTTCAGTCCTTATTCTTCTAGTTAGTTCTTGTACTTCTAATAAGTTCTTACTTTTCTTCATTCATCTTTAAAATAATATAGTCATATCTTCATCAGTTTCCAGTGATCAAAACATTGTTGTTTTGGGCATAGACATTCTTTGCACAATTTTGTTCATCATATAGTTTTAATTCTAATTTTGAATTCACTACTGATACTTATTTATTTCTTCTAATTCTTTATAGCTTTTGATCTATTATTCCTTGTTCAAAAACTGTCTCTACTTCCACTCTTGTTTTTTATCATCTCAATTACCTTCAATTATATAATTTCTCTATACTATACTAGATAACTTAATTAGTAATATTAAGATACTTGTTGTTCCAGTTGATATTAACATATATGTATTTATCATCAAAGTACCTTTCATTGAGTTCTTACATTAACAATCTTTTTCTATTTGATGATGATAATATATTTGTCTTTCTTAAAAAATGATGTCCTTAAAAATTAAGCTAAATATTTGATTGAAAAGTTGTCATAAACTATATCAGATAAAGTACTTAGACAAAAAGACTCTTGACTTGTCTAATCTTTGTTTCTCCCACTTAATAGGTTATCTATTGTATTATTAAATTTGTCGAAATTGTCTCTTTGTTTAGGATTATATTCTTCCTCTCCCCCCTACGTGTATACTTTTCATAAGACTTTCTGTTTGTGTGATTTTTCATGACTTCTAACTTTGTCCTTTCTATTATATTCTATCTCGATTGATATGATTTTTTGTACTTTCTCAACCTCCTTTTATTATCATCAAAATAACAATATGTTCATGAGGGTATTGATATAACTAATGATTATGTCTTTCCTTTTTATTATATCAATTATATGTGCATGCATAATAATAATTCATGAGGATTCATAATGCATTCATCAAAGTAGATATATTACAATCACTCATCAATTAGATGTATCATATCGGGATTTCTAAAAATCCTACACAAACTCATTAGAATCATGATAAATATTAATCATGTCTTAACTTCTTATCAAGAATTGTTTCCAACAGATCAAATCAAGTATAATATACTTATAAAAATTCCATATGATTCGTTCAGAATCACTTTTCTTGTAAATTTCGAATATTTCAAGCATTTTCAAAATCATTGGTTTTGTTGACTTATTCCTACACGAAATAATAACTCCCTATGTCTCAATGAATTGTAAGACCCTTTTTATTCTTTTTGCATAAATTTGTTAATGCTTTTTCATAAAGTAATCAACAAGTTTCTATATTAATTTATCAATCTTCATAGAAAATTATTTAAAGAAGTAATCTTTCAAACATAATATTAGATTATTCAAAATATAGTCTCTCTAAGGTGACTTCTATAGAGTAGATTAACAACCAATGTAGTCATTTAAGATCAAATTAGATCTCTCAACAAAATATTTTGGAACTAAATAAAATTAGTAGTAAGAAAATTAACCTCTTAAAACTTCAGAAAACGCCTTTAGACCTTAGTGGATCTCTTATTCCTTCAAACACCAAATTGATTTATGCTTTTGGTCTAATCTCTTAATCTATTAAAGTTCTTTTTGTTTCAATTTCATCAAGAATGTTCCTATAAGGGGTAGACTACCTAGTTTTATGTTAAAGGGTCTTAGTTAAAGCGTAGCTTATTTTGGAGATCACCCTTAGGATAGTTATCCTTAGTTGTATATGTCCTATTAACTCAACTTTTTTTTTTTTAGTAAATCTTACTTTGGGTCTTCTCCAGGGTTTTCTTTAGTATCGGTCCGGATTGTTTCTCTTTCAAAGGTATAATCCTTTATAGGTCTCATATACCATTTCTTGCTCTTCTCATAGGACTCTTGTACAAACTTTTCTATGGGTTCTCTTTTGAAGATAAAGTTCTCTGCACAAGTGCCTTTGTTGTGATAAGCATCATCTTCATTTTTAAAAACTGAGGTTTTACTAGAAGATCCTAGAAGAAAATTTCCTTTTCCCATTATCCATTTCCTTTTATTGATTGAACTCCCCTAATCTAGAATAAATGCCACATCTTCTACTATCAAAACAATTGGTCTTTTCCTAACTCCTAGTGGAATGAGTGCTAGATTCTTATATTTGATAACTTCTAAGATCAGTCTAGTATGTACTAAATTTGTATATCTTTTCATATATTGAATATGTTTAATAAGATGTTGTGCTAGATCTAATGAATGTCTTTTTTTTAAGACCAATTAGAACCTTCAAATCTCTTTCAATCAGGGTAAAACTACTCCTTTTTCTAGGTAGCAAACACTTATACATAATTTTGTATAGAATTCTAGTATATATGGGAATTTTTTACAATTTTCTTTTTAATGATGTACTACTCCGTAATTCCTCCATTGATCTTGTAGAGCAATTCATTTTTAGTTTCTTCATTAAATTTTTCATCATCCCCTTAATTTTTTATTACAAAACGATGAATCAAATCTCTTTGTATCATACTTATCAATAATCCTCCTATTTTATTGATCAAATTATCTTTCATATTTATATCCAAGATTTCATGGAATTCCTAAATTAATGCTATTTTGATAGATTCTTTTAGCTCACACAAAGAATTCCGATTATGTCTCTTAAGATTTCTTTCTTTGACTATACTAATCTCTTAAAATTACTGATAATCAACAAAGCTTACGTCAATTAGGTTTACCTTCTTAGTTTACTTTTGACTTTCCTTTTGCTCCTTTGCAACCTATTTTCTATTCCTCTTCTACCTTTCATGTATTCTCCAATGGAGACTATCTTCATTGTCATCATTAATGAGATTATTTATTGATGATTTTGAGGTGGTTTTGGTAGTAGTTCTATAACTCATGACTTTAGATGAATTCTTTGACATACCGGTTGATGAAGAGTCTTTTGTAAATTTCCTTTTGAAGAAATTTTCTTTTAGTTTCAAAAGATTTACAAGACATTATATAGTATTCATAAGATATTTTTCTTGGTTAATTAACAATTTGAAAGAATATATTAGGTAAGTGAAATTTTTTAGATAACAATATTTTCCTTTCTTTCCTTATGCATGTCTTTAAAATTTTCTAGTATCTTTATTTATGATCTCTTGTTGCTTGGCTTAATTTCCTTCTAAAGTAGTTCCTTGCAATATGGCCTATTTTGTAACATGAAAAACATTTTAAATTCTTGTAATTGAAACTTTTGATAGTTCTTGTGGCTGTTAACTTGGTTGTGCCTCCGATGTTTTGTATGTCAAGTATTTCTACCATGATATAGTCTTCTTCTTATTCTTATTTTTGGCTATTGATCATGTTTCAATTTTGAATGTCGAGTTTGATTCTAGTAACTTCTTTCATTATGAGATTTTAGTATTTTACTCAACTTCTCTTCATTTTTGGAAATCTTCTTGTAGGTATCACTTGTAAATGTTGACTGTTTTTCAATCTTATCTTCTAATTTACTAGCTTCTCTATAATTTTCTTTTCTTAAATCTTTTGTCTCGTTCTGAGCATTCTTGACTTTCATCTTGTTGCTATTGATTTGTTACTAATTCAACTTGTTCACTTTGAGTCCTTAGCTCCAATTGTTTAGTCAACTTTTTCATTTCCTCTTCTTTTCTAGTGTATAAATCTTTTTGTATTTTAATCTCTTTGATAAGACCTCCTTTTCTTCTTTAAGCTTCTTATTTCTTCACTAATTGAAATATTTACATCTAACAGATTGATATTCTCCTCCTTCAATTCTTTAACTTTTTTACTTAGCTTTATATTCTTTATTTTGTATTTAGAGAGTACTAACACGAGTCTTTATAATTCCTCGTAAGTATCCATTGGTTTATCTTCTAAATTCGAGTCTTTCTTGGAACTATAGTCTAACTTCCCATGTAGTTTTCTTATAATTCCTTACATATATATCTCATTTAAAAGTCTTCAAGTACCATCAATTCGCAAATTTCTATCATAATAATAAGAATTCAAAATAAAGTCTATTCCTTTTATTTATGCTATTATACTATCAATTCAGGTATCTGAAAGATATATATGTTTAGATCTTCTTGTTCATACCAAGCTTTTCTTTTTATTTAACCTAGTTTATACCAATTGTTAGTCCAATGAACAATCAAGAAGGGGGTTGAATTGATTATGACAAAAAACTAAGTCCTAAGTAATTTTTTCTTCTTGATGTTCAAGATTAATTAACTATACCAAATTTGTTCTTTAATGCTTGACATATAAAAAACATTAACAAACTTAGATAAGAGATTAGCATTCGAATGCACAACCGATTAACTCTTAATTTGATCATTCTTCTAAGTTCTAATTACATAATGATACTTCGATGAATGATGCATAGACAATCAAATAATTACGCAAACAATGAATAAATTGAAAGTAAAATAAAAAGATAATGTTAAGAAGATCAAGTGTTGATATATAATGGTTCCGCCTTGTATGTTAGTCCATTCTTCCAACCCACGATTGGGGATATAGTTCTTCATATCATAGTTCTACTATTTGAAAAAAACTTGTATATAGAAGTCAACAATTCCTATAATCTTACCTTAGCTCTAAAGTGCAAGTCTACAAAATCTCCATCTGTGATCTTTGAAATAGTCTCTTTACTAAATTTTTTTCATAGATTAGTAACTCTTTAAGGATTATAATGGATTTCCTCATTCTTTTGCTCAATATACAACGATAATATATTCTTCATACATTCTCTTAAGTACTCAACTTTCTCTCTACTCTTTTGATCAATAACACATGTATAAGTTTAGCAATAAGCTTTTGTGTAGCACATAAACTTTGATAGCTCTCTTCTTTTCTCTTATATTCTCTTTTTCTCTTCTTATCATTCTTCATTGGTCACTTTTGAACTTTATATAATTGTGGGTATAATTTTGGCCCTAACATTGAATTATTCATTATATGGTAATAGCCATTAAATACTCGTTGCTCTTAAAATCTTTGTCATCTTCAAATCTTTGCTCTCATCTACAAATTTCCTAGTTTGTCAAGTGATACGCTCCATAGTAGTTGTCTTTTATGCTTAGAAACTTTTCTTTAGTCCATGTATCTCATTGTTATTGTAATCTTTGTATGTAAAACTTTTGTATCCCTTGACTTGATCAAATATATTATACAATTATATCTTCATGGTGTCGAGCCTTATTTCAATTTTTCTTAATTTAACCTATACTAAGCTTCAGCCTAGTTTGCTTAATATAAATTACTTGATATTAAATTAAGGAATCGTTTTTCTTTAAAAAATATTTAAAATAAATATTTAGAAAAATTAGAGTTGCCAACTAGTGACACTATCGACAAATGAAAATAGGATTTCTAGGTGGAAAAACCTTAATTTAGCTATTAGTTTGCAAATATTCTAAAAATAATTTTTTTTAAATTAAACCAGAAAACACTAAATTTGAGGGTTAATATATTAAGACTAAGTCACCGTGTAAAAATTAAAAAAAAAAAAACTAATGAGCTTTAATTTTTATAATTTTTTTAAAAATACTAAGATATATATAGATGTGCAAAAATACAATTAAAATGAATTTTTAATAATTTTTATTACGAATTTTCTAAAAAAAGAAAAAAAACATTTTTTTTTAATTTTTATATAGTTGTCTTGGAGGTATCTATATATCTGTTAGTTAGAATCAAACTAACGTAGTTTTTTTTAAATATTTAATAGGCGGATCTTTTTTAAAGAAATTAAGTTAGATTTATGTTAGTTATTACTTTTTTTTCTTTGAAAAAAAAAACCTAAAAAGATCTAATTTCACAATCTATTTAATAAAAAACTACCTACCTAACTAAATCTTTTAAAAACTCTAATTAAGATTTTTTCATTTAAAAAAAAAATTACGTGTCAAAAATTAATTTTTTTTAAATCCTAAATGTAAAATATACTAAGATACCTATCTTAAGTATGTATCTTCTCTGAATATATGAATCTTAGAAAAAAGATATATAACTTTTAAAAAAAATGCAATTTTGGTTAAAAAAATGCAATTTAACTAAAAGTTATAAAAAAATTACAAATTATCTAAAAATTACAAAACAGCATGATAATTATTAAAATTTATAAAAATAAACCTGCACTAAAAGAAATTAGTAAAATAAATTAATTAACTTAAAGAAAAAAAAAACTGATTAAAAAAATTTATTCAATTACCTAAATGGATTGAATTGTGCATGTGATTGGATGTGCATGTCGTGAACTGATTGTGAACCAATTGTGGATGGTGTTCGAGTATGTAGGTGTGGAATTGGTCATATGTGCTTGTTTTAGTCGTGTATGTGTGTATAAAATCTGGACGTTGGTGTGTTTATTTTGATTGTATATATGTATGTTGAAATTTAGACTTTATATGTGTATGAAATTTGATCATGTGTGTGTTGTGAGGTGATGTGTGTGATTGGGATAGTATGTAGTGTGAGATGTGTGAGGGATGGTCGAGTATGTAGATATGTTGATGGATTGGATGGTGGTTGTGAATGTGAGTGCTCGTGTACGACTGTGTGTTATAGGAGATGTAATGTTTATGATTGGTGCTAGTATGTGGAAGGCTAATTGGATTAGCGCATGTGTGCTGCAGTGTGTGAAGTGCTTGGATCAATACGTGCTGCAGGCATGAGCTATGTTCAATGAATGTATGAGTGAGGGGTGAGTGACAATCATGTATAAGTGTTTGAATATGTTTTAAAATGTGGACAGTAAAGTTTGGCGTATACAAATGCGAATGGTAGGGAAATACTGAGGTGTAATGTGAATTGTGAAAAAAAATGTATCTAAACTTTATAACCAAAACCACTATTTATAGACCATGGGTTTGGAATCTTTTGGATCTTTTTGGATATAGATTTAATCTTAATAAATCTCAGATATGATGATATGATAATACCCAATTTAGATTCATTGAAAATTTAACCTAGTTTGTAGAAATTTTACGTTGATTTGGGCTTTCTATCTTGGGCCTAATTCAGTCAATCTTAATTTGGCCCAAAAAATACACTAACCCATTTAATAATTCCCAAGTCTATTTAGTCTAAAATAAATTAGATAAAAATCTTCTTTATATTGGACTAGATTAAAAATATTTTTAAATGAAGCCTAACTATTTAAGCCTTGGAATTTATTAAATTGAATATACATCTTCAACTATTATTCAATCTGAACCTAAACAACTCAACTTGACTCTATTTGACATTTATATTATTTTTCAATTTTCAATTTTTATTTTTATTTAATTTTTAGTTATTTTTTATTTATTCTATTCTATTCAATTCAATTTTTTCATTTTTTATTTTTTATAAACCTGGCTCAAAGTTAGAAAGAGATTGAAATTAAAATAAAGAGTGACAAAAATAGGATGTCTACATATTATTCTAGGCCTTGTACTATAATTATTCTTTTCATTTCCTTTGTCTTGCTCTTCTATTTATATATTGCTTTATGTAATTTTGTTGTAAGCTTCTATTCAATCCTTACACTTTTAGTAAGTTCCTTACTTTTGATTAGTCTTTGCTTTTCTTTCTTCATCTTTAGAATAATGTAGTCATGTCTTCATCGGCTTTTGGTGATGAAAACATTATTGTCAAACATTCTTTGCATAATTTTGCTCATCATACAATTGCTTAACTTAAGATGGCAGTTGTTTTTGGTTTTGAATCCATTACTGATACTTGTTTACTCCTTTTTTAATTCCTCATAGCTTCCAATATTGTTATTCCCCGTTCCTAAATTGTCTTTACTTATACTCTTGTTTATACTCACCTTAACTACTTTCGATAATATAATTTCTTTGTACTACATACTACATAACTTGATTAGTAATATTAAGATACCTTCTCTTCAAATTGATATTAACATATATTTTGTTATCATCAAAATACCTTCCATACAAGTTCTTACATTAACAAAAACTATGTTTTTTTTCCTTCATTGTGTTGTAGAGGGAAAGTAAAAGGAAGAAGAAAAAGCTATGAGTCTTATAGGCATTTATGCATGTCTTAAGTAAGTGGCAAGATTGACTTGCTTTGAAAATAATAGGGGGAAAATTTTCCTTAGATAAACTTAGGTTAATAAACCTAATTCTACTCCTTAGTGAACTATGCAATTAAGTGTTTGGCTCTTGCTTGAACCAATTAGGCCTAAGTGCAAACTTTAGTAGATAATCAACTCTAGACCCTCAGTTTCCAAAAAATTGATTCTCCCCATGGATGATTAATTAGTATGCATGTGTGAAAAATAATTTATGTCTACTTCAAAGATTAATTGTTCATCAAAATCATGTTGCAAATCACCTCTTTAGGGAGAATTGTTTGAATATATACCATCTGTATTCAAATTTAAAGAACCCAAGCATGGCTTCTTCTAAGTAACTTCCTTACACCTACTGTACATGTTAATCTAGATTTCTTGTTGCAAATGCTAAGGAACAAACTTACGTTGGAGAGAGCTCAATGGATATGTTAGCAAGGATGAAGTAATATAAAACAAGTTTTCAAAATCACTCTGGAAAGGCTCCAAAGTTCATTAAGATTTGTTACAAGTCCTCTTAACCAAAAATTCTATAATGTAACTAATACAAATAATAAATGGATGTGATCTTTCCTTTTAAACTTCAATGACCACTAATGTAAAAGATGAGTAAAATGCTGAAACTTTCATAAAAATGATAAAGGGAAATCCCTAGACAAATGGCTACAAACTTTGAAAAACTCCATACTAAAAAAAAGAAAAAAAGAATAATGGTTAAGAGAACCCACAACTTTCTTTCACATCTAGCATCTTGAGGCTAATTTCATGTTATACCTTTTAAGAGCATCATTTGTAGCTAAAGTTTTTCCACATATTTTTTATGTAAATAGTAACACTTTGGTTGGAATTTGTTTACCCTAACAAAATCTTAAATATAGAGAGAATTGTGCTTATATAGAACTTGTTACCATAAAGTACGCTTCAAAAAGTTGTCCAATAGAAGATAACTTTCATCAAGCTTCATTAGGATATTGTTAATGAAATTAAGTTTTTCAATTGCTATAATTAAGTATGGTTGTAAATTGCCACATTATATCATCAACATCCCAACTATCATTTTTACTAAAGTTTGAAACTTTTTTTTTTTTTTTGTTTTCCATTCACATAATGTGATACACCTCAAAATAAGGACACATGACAAATACCAAGGAATCAAATAGAAACAAGAAAACTAGGAAAACATGGAAGTAACTTACTAGATGTGATGCACTAGCAAGTCTATACGGCCTAACAATTGCTTGATATGACACAAATCATTATGAGGGGTACTCACCATTAACTCTTACTAAAAGAGTTAGATAAGAGTTGGAAATTTAAGAGGAAAGTGCTCTCGAAATGAAAGGTAACTCTATTAGTGGAAGATTATGGTTACAATTGATGTATAAAAGGGCCTTTTATACTATATCACTAGGTTTAATACAAAATGATAAAAAATGAAAAGGGCAAATTACATGGAATAACACAAATAAAGTCCTAGTATACATTCAAAAGGGGTAAAACAAAGAAAGGATAGAGGAATTTGTTAGAAATCATCATCTGGGTCTATAACTCTAGCCACATGTAGGACTAGGGTTTGTCTCTTTAAGAAAAGTGAATGAATAGAATTTTCAGCTTATTCATAGTTGATGTTGAAGCTTGGACCCTTAGTTAGCTCCATAGTTATCAAAATCACAAGTCAAATATATAATTTTACAAGTTTATGATTTATAATATTTTTCTTAGTAAAAAGGATGTAAAATCATTTAAGTATAAACTTTTAGTAAAACTATGAATTTCAATGTACGATTCTATAAGTTTCTAATTTTACTAAGTTTGCATAATTCTATACGATTTTACTAATTCTACATTTTTAAAGTACCAATATATAGATATCTAAAAGTTAAATTAGTTGACTTGAACCTAGTCAAGTTGGGTAGACAAATAGCTTAATTCAATTTCATGCTAACTTAATAATAAGGAGGTTTACAATGGGATTTGGTCATCTAACCTTTCTAGGTCATCCTACTTACTTAAGGTCAGGTTAGGAATAGTCTTTACCATGATCAAAGTTCTATACTTAGCTCAGTTGAAGTGAAGTAGACCTTGATTTAGGTAGGAATCTTCATCCTATACGGGTTCTTGAGCTAAGATCAGTTGGCTAAGGCCTTGCAATCCCCTATCTCTTCTCTTGGTGACCAATTTAGGGACTTGATTCCTATCATAAGGTAACATAAAGGTGAGATTATTGTCATTTAGCTAATTATGATGCCAAAAAAAAGAAAAAGAAAAGAAAAGAAAAGAAAACCACAATCTTCTCTCTTTAATTCAAAGAAGAAATACTTTAAGTTGTAGAATGTACTCGAATAATCTTTTCTAAACTAAAGAGTCTGGACTTTTCCCCTAAACCATAAGTGGATGAGAGTTTCAAATATAATCCACATGAAAATACACCAACAAAAGAGAGTTTCTAGATCTAAACAACTAGCAAAACTTCCATATCTTGCATAATAGCAATATCTTCCAATTTTTCTATTTCTAAACCCCCCTTCTTCTATATGCTCACACATATTCTTCCTTTTAATCTAGTATATGCGTATGTTTTTATCAAAATGACCCTAAAAGAAGCAAGTAAAACATCAATTTAGAATTTTGATGACTGATTTTGAATGTTTTAATGCTTGTACAATATAGAACAAAATAAAAACAACATACCTTCAAGAAAATCTGAATACGCTCTCTTAAATAACCAAAAGTTCAATTGCTTATCTAATTTTATTTTAACAATTTTACATTGTCATGGAAACAAACTTTACCTTTTCTACCAATATATAAAGGATACCTAAATAAATAAAAGGTAATAAACTTAGAATGAGACTCAAAATTTTAATAGCTCGAGCAAAAGTGGTTGATAAGCATTGATTTGTTATATAGATAGCACTCTGCTTATTGTTAACTATTTAGCTTAAGACTTTTTGATAACTTCTCAAAAAGGAAATTTGTTTGGTCAAAGCCTTACAGTAGTTAAGATATAATATTTTGTCCTTTAGTAAAGCCAATTTGATTTTAACTAAAAATAATAAGATATAAGGAATCTAATCTATAAATTGAAAATTTTTAAATTAGCTTGCAAAATTACATTACACAAGTTATTCAATCTACAATCCTTGCATTCACTTAAGTCTGATTTCTTAAGAAGCAAAACAATTGATGTGCAAGTAAAATACCTTAGTAGGGGATGACCTTAAGAGAAACACAATATTGCATTAACCACATCTAAGTGGATAATGTCCCAATAAGATTTATAAAAGAGACTTCCATACCCATTTGGACTTACTATTTATCATCTTTTGCAATGCTTTGTAAATCTCTTCCTCTAGAGGTATTATAGCCGAGTGACGAGTGTTGACTTTAGTTACAAATGAGTTCATCCATATTGGTTCAATACTAGGACAACCAATTGATTCATCTCTTTGAAATAATGATTGAAAAAATTTACAATTGAGTTCCAATATTCTTTTAATTTTCTACCAATGTCCATTCTAAGTCTTTCATTCTTGAAATCTTTAACCTTAAGTATTTTCTTTTCTAAGGGGCATGAAAGAAAATTACTATTCCTATCACCCTCTTTAGTTCTTTTGATCTATTTTTAGTTAAGCAAATATTGTTGATAAGTTAACTTATATGAAAGATGAGCTTGCATTTCATGAAGCTTACTCTTATCTCCTTTAGAAGGATAGTCATGATATTCAATTTTCAATTATTACACACTAGTTTCAAAAGCTAAAACTCGATCTAAAATGGTATAAAAAAAATTCTTGTCTCTTTCTTATAAGCATTTTTCTAAACACAATAAATTCTCTTGCAACTTCAAAAGACCAAAACTATGTACATCTTGTTTTGAAAATTTTCAACCACTTTAGAGAACTTTGACTTTTTGGTCTACTATTAAGGAATCTAAATGAACTTAGACTTTTCAAACTAAGGGCCTATACTCAACTAAAATCCTATACCCTTACGGATACAAATTTGTGGATGAACGTACAAACCCAGTATCATGTATAACCAAGGGATAGGTTTGAACCACTAGATGGTTTGAAAAGTAAATGATAGTCAAAGGTTGAGTAGGGTTCCCAATGTATTGATAATGGATATGATGCATCGATGCCTTAAACGAGCTTAGGTCACACGTAATATGACGCATAAGTGTAGTTGACGGTCATTCGCTACTAATCCATACTTAATGAGCTAAATAAGGGTAGCTTAAGAGGGTATGTCTAAAATATTTAAAATGTATTGTTTTGTTGTGGCCATTATAATATAAAGTATTTATAGGACCCAATTAGGGTAAATCCTAGGTTAGAGTAAATTACAAAAAAGGATTCCTACTAGTTAAGGAAAAGGAGAATAATTTATAGGGGTATCATTATAATCATACAAAAATAATATCCAATTATAGAAAAGACTATACGGATGTCAGGAAATGGTAGGACGTGCATCATTTTGCTCATTTTATGGTCCCAATGACATTACAGGCCGAGTAGGGGCAACTTCAATTAGGTCAGTGTCAGCAATTCGACAGTTCGAGTAGTTGGGACTGTATAGGGATGGGTTTATGCACAAATTATCTTTGGGTTGGCCTTGGGTGATTGACTCTTGACAATTGTTAGCTCAGCTTTATCATGAGTGTAGTTGGCAACACTTTGCTTTGTTGTTTGAACTGGAATGTTTCGAAGGGGTCAACTTGGTACCTTGGTTGGTTACCTCGGAAACTTCTTGAATGTGAAGGGTGAGGTAACTCAGTAGAGTGGTTTGAGGAATGCGCTACTCCTCAACATTTAGCTCACATAAGACAACTCAGTACATCATTTGAGTAAGCCCACAGGTATAGGAGTGTATGATTTGTCTACGATCCCTATAATCTCCTTCGAGCTGTTTGAGATTTGGGATCAAATCTAGCTTGAATTCAGGTTGCTTGTCTTTGGGAATGTAAGGGTAGAGATCAATAATGTTGAAGGAGTCTGAGAGTCCATATCCTTCAGGTAGTTTAACCCTATAAGCATTAGGGTTGATTTTTTCAAGCACTTTGAAGGGTCCGTTGACTCTATGAGATGGTTTGCTCTTCCTCAAGTTTGTAAACCGTTCCTTGTTAAGGTAGAGCTAGACCAAACCACCTAGTTGGAATTCTCTCTTCTTTTGTCCTTGGCATTGCCTTTCGAGCTTAGCAATAGCTTGGCTTAATTGCTTTATAACTTTTTAGTGTATGGTTTTGATGGCCTTGACTTTCTCTATAGCTAATAGGTCATCATCGGGTCTCGGCATGGGTACTTTGTCCATTGGGAGCTTAAGGTTGAACCCATAAGTAACCTCAAAGGTTGACATGTTCATTACATTATGGGTAATCCTATTATAGGAAAACTCAATGATTAACAGATACAAATTCCAATCAATCATGTTTTTTCCAATAGCAACTCATAGTAAAGTTCCTACTATTATATTAGCAACCTTAGTTTGTCCATCATTTTGTGGATGGTAGGACATACTATACAATAGCTTATTTCCCATTCATCTCCATAGTGTCCTCCAAAATTGACTTATGTACTTTAGGTCTCGATCTGAAACAATGGTTTTGGGTACTCCATGAAGCTTGATTACTTCCTACAAGAAAAGGGAAGAGATAGCTAAAGCATCATTAGTTTTGGAACAAGGCACAAAATGTGCCATCTTGCTAAATTGATCCATGACCACCATAATGAAGTCTTTCTTAGGATGTCCTCGGTAATTTGAACATGAAGTCCATACTTAGCTTGGACCATGATTTGGTCGGGGTTAGCAAGGGTAGATAGTGTCCTTACTCAGCTCGATTCTTAGCTTTTCGGCATGTCACACACCTTTCTAATATGGATTGGACATCTCTCATCATCTTAGGCCAAAAAAATCTTGAGAGGTATATCTCATGGGTCTAGCATTGGCCAAAGTGTCCTATTAATCCTCTTCTATGCACTTTGCATATTAGTAATTCTCTCATAGAATAGGCAAGGATACATAGTCTTCTCTTCTTGAATAAGCATTCGTATTCCCTATGATAGTCATCCAGTGTCCGTCCTTTTTCAAGCTAAGCATAGATGGGACCAAAGTAGGGGTCTTCAGCATACAAAGTCTTTATTATTGAAAAACCAAATAGCTTAGTCTATAGTTTACTTGGGAGGGAATGTCGTCTCGATAAGGTATCGGCTACTATATTGTTCTTCCCATTCTTATATTTCATGACATTAGAAAATCCTTCCATGAACTCGACCCATTTGGCTTGTTTCTAAGACAACTTGGGTTGGCTCTTCATATATCTTAAGGATTCATGATCGATGTAAATCACAAATTCCTTAGGTAGCAGATAGTGTTGCCATACCATTAGCTCTTAGATTAAGAAGTAAAGTTCCTTATCATAGATAGAATAATTAAGTGTAGTTATTCAAAGTTTCTTGCTAAAGTAAGCAATAGGTCTACGTTCTTACATTAGCATGACACTTATGCCTAGTTTGAATGCATCATATTCTACTCTAAACACTTTGTCAAAGCTTGGCAAAGCTAAGATAGGGACTATAGTCAGCTTCTCTTTTATTTTGTCAAAGCTCCTTTTCTCTTTCTCTTCCTATTTGAATTTACCGTTCTTCTTTGAGAGTTCAGTGACTGAAGCCATAATCATACTAAAATTCCTTCTAAACCTACAATAAAATGATGCTAAATCGTCAAAACTCCTCACGTCGACCGAAGTGGCCGATACTAGCTATTCGTTGATCGCTCTAATCTTCTCTTCATCAAATCATATGCTACTACCACTTACAATAAATCCCATGAATATTACTTTAGGTCCGCAAAAGTTACACTTCTTTAGATTGGCATAGAGTTGTTCAGCTGGGAATTTTGCAAAGACTCTTTGGAGATGCTTTTGGTGAGTCTCCAGGTTGGGGTTATACACTGAAATGTTATCAAAATAAACTATGGCAAACTTTCCTATTAACTCTTAAACTACATGATTCATCAAGCGTATAAATGGCTTGATGCATTGGGTAGTCCAATCGGCATTACAAGCCATTTATATAATCCATGGCACATTTTAAAGGTAGTCTTCTATTCATCTCCCTTGCGCAATGGGATTTGATGGTATCTCGATTTGAGGTTAATTTTGGAGAATACTCTTGCTTCGCTCAACTCATCTAACATGTCATCAAGCTTTGGTATAGGATACTTATACTTGATGGTGGTTCAATTGATTGCTTAGCTATCTACATACATTCTCCATGACCTATCTTTCTTAGGGACCAACAAAGCTAGTATGACATAGGGGTTAAGGGATTCTTGCACAATCCCTTTCTTCATCAACTTATTTACTTGCTTTTGTAGCTTGGTAGCCTATTCAAGATTTATCCTATAAGTAAGCTTATTCAGAAAGGTGGCTCTTAGCTACAAGTCATTGACATGTTCTATACCTTGGATAGGGGGCAAAACTTTCGATAGTTCATTTGGGAATAAAATAGTAGACTCCTTAAATATCGCTTTCACCTCAGTAGGTAACTCCCTCTCCAGTATTCTTTGAACCAACAGATAGGTCGGTTCATTGAGGTCTATTTCTCTTTTTAGCTCGACTCAAGTAATTACTAATGCCTCTTTCTTCAAGGTCCTATTTAGCTGGGTCTGTATGACCTTTACCTGCTCGGTAGTCATGGGACTTAATGTCACCCTCCTCCCTTCGTGCTCTAGGGAATATGTATTCCTCTTTCCATCGTATATCACAACTCGATTGAACATCTACGGTCGCCTAAGAAGAACATGGGATGCACTTATGGGCAATACATCATAGAGCACTATATCTTGATAATTGGCAATGTAGATTGGTATAGAAACCTATTTTTTCACCTAAAGGACTCCATTATCACTGAGCTAATGAAGCTTATAAGGCTTTGGGTAGGGCTTGATTGGTAATTTCAATTGCTAGACCATGAATGCAGAGGTTACATTGGTGTAGCTCCCATTGTCAACAATTAGGGGACACAGTGACTCATTCACCTTGCATCCGATGTAGAAGAGGTTCTCCTTCTGTTCATCTTTAGGTATAAGATTAATACTCATCGTCCTTCTCAACAGTAGAGTGGCTGGCATAAAGTTACCTTCCTTATTGTAGATAACCTCCTCCTCGGACAGCTTGGGCTGTCCATCCTCTTTTAGCTTCTTTACTTCCTCATCAGTACTGTCTACTTCTACAGTCAGTACCTTACCTTGAATGACCATAGTTCTCTTATTCAGATACCGAGTGACCATATGTTCAAATCCTTTGCATTTGAAACACTTGATCTCATTCATCTTTCTCCTTGAGCTCTAACCTTTCTCAAACTTCCTCAAGACTTCCTTCTCCCCTGCTCAGGTAGTTGTAGCAGGTCGAGCTTCAATAACCTTACATGGTTTTGTTTACATAGGTTTGCTCAGAACAGATCGTCTACTACTATGTCGGTTGATTAGAGGCTGTAACTCTCCTATTCAGTGTCTTTGTATCCTTTGGGCAGCTTGGATTGTGTCACCAAGTGTTTTAATATTTGTGATTTTTAGGATATTTCTAATCTTACATTTCAATCCATTGATGAATTGAGATACGATTTGATCTTCTAGTTCATTGTTGCCTCAAGTCCTGTAATCTTTTGAAGGCATCTTGCAAATGATAGCTCAATACAAACCTTCTCCTTATGACTCTCTGCATTTCATCCCAACTCCTAATTTCTCATTTTGCTTCTCTTCTTCGAGTGGCTTGTAAGTTTTTCCACCACAAGGCAGCATAACTAGTAAACTCCAACACAGTAAGTCTAACCTTTGCATTATCAAGCACTTCATGGAATTCAAATTGGATCTCAATCTTATGTACCTAATCCAAGTATTCCTTAGCATCACCATTCCTTGGAAAAACTTGGAATACGCATCCTTAACCCTTCCACTCTAAAGGCTCAGATGTTCTTCTCTTTATGCTCACAGTTCTCTTTTACTTCATCGTCCCCTTCCTCTTTTTCTTCTTTGATTTCCTTAAGTGCTAGCCTAAGCCTTGTAACCCTTCCTATTCCTTTAACTTGGGGCAATTGAGCTAGGGTATTAACTTAGCTAAATTGACCATTGCTGCTCTCTTGTTGCTTTTGTCCTTTGTTTGGGCCATTTATAGCTTGTTATCTATCTTCATTGATAATAGTTACCAAATCAGCTACCAAGTAGGTGAGCTTATCTAGTTGGTCACCCATTAATTGAGGTGTGAAGTTTCCCTGTAGTCCTTAGCTATTTCAAGTACTACTTTCTTGATTTCCCAGATTTCCTTGAATACTTTAATATAACATTGTTGGTTAACTCATAAAGTTGATGTTTAAAAATACTAGTTAGAGTTCTTTTCGTGAATAATAACAGTAGAGCAATAACTAATACTCCCACTACTTTGACAACTACATACAACAAACAAGTAAGCAACCACACTTTGTTTTTGCATATAAGAAATAGGGTAAAATAGAGCATTGAATGTTTTCAACACTATTCACCTACCAAATTACTAATGTTAACAATAAAACTTTGAATACATAAAACCAGTAACAAATCACTTAGAGAACAAGGTAGTAGAAGCTAGTTTTCGAACGTAAACTAGGCTTTGATACTAGGATGATATAGATGCGTGAATGAACATATGATCCCAGTATCACATTCAACTAAGGGATGGGTACGGACCTCTAGATGGTTTGAAAGTCAAATGATAGTTGCTAGTTGAGCAAGGGTCCCCATGCACAGACAATGGATATGATGCACTACGAGCTTGGGTTACACTTGATATGATGTACAAGTATAGCTAGAGGTCACTCGCTACTAGTTTACGCTCAATGGGTTAGATGAGAGTAGCTTGAGAGTAAGTAGTAGGAATACTTAGCTCAAGAGAGTATGTCTAAAATATTCAAAGTGTATTGTTCTATTGCGGCCGTTATAATATATAAGTATTTACAAATCCTAGATTAGAGTAAATTACAAAAAAGGATTTCTATTAGTTAAGGAAAGAGGTAATAATTTATAGGGGTATCATTGTAATTGTACAAAAAGAATATTTGGTTGCAGAATGGACTATACAAATGTTAGAGAAAGGCAGGAAGCATGTCATTTTACTCATTCTATGGTGCCAATGACATTGCAAGTCGAGTAGGGGTAGCTTTGATCAGGTCAACATCAGTAGTTAGATAGCTCAAATAATTGAGACCGAATAAGGATAAGTTTATGGGAAAATTATCTTTGAGTCAACCTTGATGGATTAGCTCTTAACAATTGTCAGCTTGGCTTCGGTACAGGTATTGTTGGTAGCACTCTCATTTATTGTTTAGATAGGAGTTTTTTGAAGGGGTTAACTCGGTACTTCGGCAACTTCTTGAATATAGAGGCAAGGTAACTCGACAAAGTAGTTTGAGGAATGCGCTGCTCCTTAACGTTCAGCTCACATTAGACAATTCAATATACCATTTAAGTAAGCCCTTAGGCTTGAAAGCGCATAATTGGTTTATGATCCCTATCACTTACTATAACGACCCGAACCAAAAGGAAAAATAAAGAATAAAAACAAGGAAAAATTGATAAGAATCAGTTATTTGGACTGATCACACGAAGCCAAGTTAGAGGACTTTAAGAACTTGTATGGAGAATATTAGCTCAAGGCCATATCTAAGACGGGGATTCCTATTTTGAATTGATCTCCTACGACTTAACTATCAAATTCTTACGTGTGCTAGACCTACTCCTGCCAAGTAATTGTGCTATAACAGGACATCTGAGAAGATAGCTCCAAGATTATTCGAACTGATCTCCTGAGTCATGTAGAAGCATTTAACCTCAACTCAAGCTAACTACTTTACAGCAGGATTAACTAAGCCCTAACCCAATTCAAATCAGGCCAGCCCCTAACTACAAATACTTTTTTATTTTCTCCTACTTTGTACCATATTTCCAATGTCTAGCCACCAAGCCACATGTGTCTGTTGACACAACATTCCATAATGATTCTTACTTTTCTGTACTTAATATTATTTGTTTTTTTTTTTATCCCTTTTAGTATATTTTATGTAACCTAATTGTAAGAATACCCTTTTATCTTTTCATACACGTAAAGTAACTCTAGTGGATGGGTATATAAATCCTTACTTACTTATACGCAAACAATCAATTCATTAATAGAGAAATTATTCATGTTTCCATTAGTAACCTTAATGTTCTCATTATCCCTCAACTCTTATCTATTTCTTTTAGCAAGAAGCAGTGGTGAGTGACTCTTCAATTCAAACCGGTAAGTATATTCGGTGAATTGTAGGCAGAGCAGGATCGAGTGGTATACCATATCTACTTGGTAATTGTTCAAACTTTTCTAGCTTCTCTTTTATTTCTTTTAGTTTGTTTCATTATGGTGCTTCTCCATGTGTTTGACTCCAAAGACGCATCAGTTTCACTAGTATAAGAGCACGGTTCTATGAAGGAATGTGTGAAGTTGCAGTGAAGTTTTGGGTTCGTTTGTTGTTAGTAGCTGTTGTATTCCCTTTGTAGTTGCTGAATGTGTTTGTATGGAGTAAGTCTAGAGTTGTGAGCTATGTAGTGAAGATTTGTGTGTTGGTAAGTGTGGTTTCACTGTTATACTGTTCTTACTCTGTTTTTCCACTCTAGAAACAAAGTAAGTCATTTTCTGTCTTGTTCGAGTGAATGTTGGGTATTAAGGTTGTTATAGTGTAATAGTTAGAGTCTTGGGTAGCAAGGAAGCATTGTTTTTTTTGTTGGGTTATTCGTGAAGTATTGTATTATGTTTGATTCGAGTACTCAAGTTATTATTGGTGACTAGAGTAGTGGTGCTTAACTTGGTGATGGTCATAATGGTAGAAACTTCTTAGCATTAGTTGATGACAAACTTGATAAACTTATTAACTTTCTTAAGAGTCTAGTTACGGTAATGCAAGTTAATACGCAACAAACTCAAGAAATGCCACTACATAACCTACCTCAAAATATTCAAGAGAGAGGTTATGGCCAAGGTGGCCGAGCTAATCGCCTAGTTCAATCACCTAGTAAGTTAGAGGAGTAGCAGATCTAGTTGCTAAATGAAGATTGGAGTTAAAAGAGATTGAGGAAGATGATGAGCAAATTAGTGCTAGGGAGAATGGAAAGGAAGAAGAAGAAGCTGGTTATTACTGAGCACAAGACGAGGACCTTGAACCCTTTAAGGACTAGACAATGTCAAGGTCTAGATCCCCTTTAGCGGAAGTGGAGTTGCAAATGAATATCTTAAGTGGGAAGAGAAGGTGGAAAAGGTGTTTGACTGTTATGGATATACATAAGCTGTGAAGGTTGGACATGTTGCACATGAGTTTTCAAGGTATGCCACTATGTGGAGGAAGAATTTGAATGCAGTCAGAGTAAGGGATGAAAGATAGGGAGTAGGGACTTGGGCAGAGATGAAAATGTTGTTAAAGGATAGATTTGTGTTTGATTCATAGTTACAAGATACATTTGTGCGATTGTAGGAACTCCAGTAAGGAGGTTGATATGTTGATGACTATGTAAGAAGAGTACTAGAGGCTTATGATCTAAGCCAATGTAGAAGAACTAAAAGCTTGTATAGTATTAAGGTTTATCTCTGGATTCAAATTTGAGATTCACAACATTGTGGAAGTGTAGAGGTTTTATACCTTGAAAGAGGCCATTAAGATTGTGTAGAGAGTCAAAAAGCAAAGGAGAAATGCTCTAAGCTGACTTGGGCTAACATTCAGCTAAGCCCTTGTTTCACGTCGACCTATTCAAATCAAGTCAAGGAGGCCATATTGAGTCATAGAAAGGAATGACAGAACCTGATGATAGCTAAGTAGGCCAATAAGGCTGAACGGGCTAGTTGAGTTAACTTGAGGTCAAATCAACCCTAAGGACATATGAAATAGGATAGACCTCCAGTTAGAAAACCAGTGAAGTGAAGTGTTTTAAATGCTTAGGCTTGGGATACATGGCTACTGTATGTTCAAAAGGACGTGTTATGGTGCTTTGAGGAGATGTAATGGATAGCACTAATGAGAACGAGCTTGAGGAGGAAAAGGATATCAGAAAACCCAAAGTCCAAGAGAAAGAGGAAACCTGTATCTATGTTGACCAAGGAGAAGTGATGACCCTAGTCTTGAGAAGAGTATTGAGTTCCCTGCCAAACTTCGAAGAAGCCAAGAGAGAAAATTTATCACATGCTAAGTACACCATCAAAGGAAAATTATGCATAATCATTATCAACGGAGGAAGTTGTATTAATGTAATAATACAGTCCTTTGCGTAGAGGTTAAGTTTGCTAACCTTAAAACATCCTAGACATTACAAGTTGCATTGGCTTCATGATAAGGGTACTTTGTACATGATTGAACAAGTCATTATACCATTCAATAATGGGAATGTGTATAGAGACGAAGTAGTATGGAATGTCATCCCTATAGGAGCTTCACATCTATTGCTTGGATGACCTTAGTTTTTTGACTGATGTGTCACTTATAATGGATATAAGAACACCTATGTTTTTGTTAAGAATGGAAGAAAGATTGTGTTATAGCCTATGACCCCGCCCTAAGTTAATGAGACACATAATCAGCTCATTCGAGCTAGTAAGAAGAAAACTTTAGTGATGAGCCAAAGAGAGCTTTGAGCTGTCGAGAAGGCTAATGAGCTTATGTTCCTGTTGGTTAAAAGATTGTTGGAGGTTTACAGGGTATATTGATGAGATTCGAAGCTTGCTAAATGAGTTCTCCAGTTTGTTCCTTGTGAATTGCCCAGAGGATTACCTCAAATTCGAGGTATAGAGCACTGTATTGATCTATAGCTAGGCACTATCCTATTGAACCAACTTGCATATAGAATGAACCCTGAGTAGGCTGCTAAGCTAAAGAGATAAGTAGGTGAACTCATGTGAGGGAAAGCATAAGCCCTTGCACGTTACTAGCTCTACTTATCCCAAGGAAGGATGGTTCATGGCGTATGTGTATTGACCACCGAGCAATTAACCAAATTACTGTGAAATACATATATTTGATACCGAGGCTCGACGATATGCTGGATGAACTCCATGGTGCCAAAATGTTTTCAAATATTGATCTACGAAGTGGCCATCACCAAATTCGTATGAGATTAGGTGATGAGTAAAAGATTACCATCAAGACTAGGCATAGACTCTATGAATGGTTGGTTGCGCCGATCACATTCATGAGGCTAATGAACTACGTGACGTGCCCCTTTGATTGGAAGATATATGGTTGTATACTTTGATGACATATTGGTATATAGCATCAACTTAAACAACCATGTTCAACATCTTTATGAAGTATTTGACATTTTGTGGACTGAGAAGTTATATGTGAATGTGAAGAAGTATATGTTCTACAAAGATGAAGTGATTTTTCTTTGGTTTGTAGTATCAGGGGAAGGAATCCAAGCAGATGAAATGCAGATTCGAGCTATGTTGGAATGGCTAATGTTGAAAAATGCCGCTAAAGTTCAAAGTTTTCATGGCATAGTTTCTTTCTATAGGCAGTTCATCAAAAACCTCATTACTGTAGTCGCCCCGTTGATAGAGTTGACAAAAAAGAGTGATGGGTTTAGGTAGAATGATCGAGTTAAACAGAGCTTTAGGGAGATTAAGGAGAAACTCACCTCCGCCTTTGTCCTATCCCTACCAAACTTTGATAAGTCCTTTGAACTAGAATGTAATGCATCAGGAGTTAGAATTGGTGCCGTCTTAATGTAGGAATAAAGACTTGTTGCCTACCATAGTGAGAAGGTTAGTGGTACTTACCTAAACTATTCTGTGTATGAGAAAGAGTTATACTCTCTTTACTGAGCCCATACCATGTGGCAACACTATTTGCTGTCATAAAGTTTATTATTTATGTAGACCATGAGTCTCTAAAACATCTTGGGAGTCAGAACAAACTCTTGAAAAGACAAGCTAAGTGGTCAGAGTTTATGGAAGGGTTTTTGTATGTCATTCGGCATAAGAAGGGAAGTACAAATGTGGTCGCCAACGCTTTATCGCGATGACAAACCTTGCTGACCACTTTATAGAAAAAATTATTGATAATCTCATTCATTATTGAGTAGTATGCTCATGATCCACATTTCAACCCTATTATAGAGCAATGAAGGGATGGAATTGCTATTAAGGGATATTATCTTAAAAAAGGCTATCTATTCAAGGACCGAAGGTTATGTATACCAAATTGTTCCACATGTGAGCTATTAGTCAGGGAAGCTTATGGTAGATTATCTGGTCATTTCGAAAGACCAAAATAGGCAATTTGTTGAAGGAAAACTTTTACTGTCTTAGTTTGGCTAAGGATGTCTGATGTGGACTATGACTAAGAATAGACAAGGTCAGTTGCTAAGTGGGTTCAAGCTTGTTGAAAGTTGGAAAATGGTGGTGGGGAATGTGCAAAAGAGCGATAAAGTGAATGAAGATCAAGCAAAACCCATGAACAACTCCAAAGGAGATGACGTACCAATAGAACTTCTGATGACTCATGGTACAGCTCGATATGATATGCAAGTTAGTCCAGTGAGGTTACTAGTCACCTAACTTTGCTTAAGGGTTAGGAAAAGAATGAAAAATGAGAGTAAACATGATAGTGTTTATGTAAGGAAGAATACTCGTCATATTGATGACCAATCTGTTGATTATGGCTACAAATATAAGGGGTATTTATACCCAATAAGCTAAGGCAATCTACCTAAAAGGGAAAAGACAAAAAGGGTATTACCTTAAAAAAGTAATGTATAAGGATACAAAAGGGTAAAAATGAACATTCAGGAAAAACAATGATTAGTATAGTAGATTCTATACATGGTTTTGTACACATGGCAGAGGTACATTGGTGATGCGGTTGGAGGATGTAGACAAAGAATATGAGTAGATTGCTTGTTTGGGTAGGGGTGACTAAAGACTAGTTTGGTATCATTCTCTCGACTTCTCAACTAGAGTGAGGTTGAGTAAGTGGTTAGCTCGAGCATAAGTAAGTGAAGAGCAATGATTGGCTGTTGTCTCGGCATTCTTCTATTAGACACACATTCTCTAAGAGATGGATAGTCATTCAGCTCAGCATATAGAGTGGGTTGGCAAAAAGGTACTCGGCATCGGTAAGAGACAGCTGTAGTAGGAGGATACGCCTTGTTAATCCCTTTAGTCCTCAAGCTTTGTTGTTGATTAAAGGCCCAGTAGCTAGACTCCTATCATTCCCTTTGGATTGATTTAGATTTAGGATCAAATCTGAATGGTCTTCAACCAGCTCTCCGTTAGGGTGATATGGACTAAGGTTGTCAATGTTGAAGGTATCAGAGACCCCATAATCTTTGGGTAACTCTAACTTGTAGGCATTGTCATCTATCTTTTAGAGGATTTTGAAGGGTTTGCAGATAGCTCGTTCCTCCTCTTGCTCGGAAACCATTCCTTGCTGAGGTGCAGCTACACCAAGTCTCCTAGCTGAAACTATTTAGTTGTTCTACCTTTGGCCTTCTCTCACATTCTTCTAGTAGCTTGGTTAATATGCCGAGTAACTTTGTTGTAGATTTGTTGAAGGGACTGTGCTCAGACTCTTGTGTTAGGGTCTTCTTGGTCTGACTCAGGTACAAAGGTGCGATTGAGGGGTAATGCAGGATTAAAACCATAGACAACCTCAAAAGGGGCCTACTTGGTGGTGTCATGTGCTGTTCGGTTGTAAGCTAATTCTATCACTGGTGAGCAGAAGTCTTAATTAGCTAAGTTCTTGCCCACTATAGCTCGAAGTAGCGATCCTAAAGTACAATTGTCTACCTTTGTTTAGTAATCCATTTGAGGCTGATAGAATGTACTAAATAGTAGTTTGGTCCCCATCCGTCGCCTTAGAGTTCTCTAAAAATGGCTTAAAAACTTTCGGTCTCTGTCTGATACTACACTTCATAGCACATCATATAGCTTAATAATTTCCTACAAGAAAAGAGAAGTAATAGCTGAAGCATCATTAGTTTTGGAGTAAGGTGCAAAGTGTACCATCTTGCTAAATCTATCCATGATAACCATTACAGAATCTTTGCCTTAGGCAATTTGTGGTAGTCAAAGAATAAAGTCTATATTTAATTTAGTCCATGGTTTTGTCGGAATGGGTAAGGGCATTGCTTTCCCTTTCTTGGCCTTGCATTTAGCTGTCTTGCACATAGTACATCTTTCAACCACTCGGTGTACATCTTGCCTCATTCTTTACTAAAAGAATCAACCACTCAACAATTCATATGTCCTTTTCTCCCCAAAATGTCTTTACAATCCTCCATTGTAGGCTTCCTTGATAAGTAATTCTTGTAGAGAGCAGGTCAGCACGTACAATTTCCCCCCTTAAAACAAGTAACCATCCTCTACATGGTATACGTCTACTGTCCTTCCATGGACGCATCGTGCAAATATGGATATGAAGTGTAGATCCTTAGAGTGTTGCTCTTTAATGCTTACAAATGCAAACAATTTGGTCTACATTTCAGTTAAGAGTGCATGCCTCCTCAAAAGAGCATCTACAACTACGTTGCTCTTTCCTTTTTTGTATTTTATTACAACATTGAACCCCTCAAGGAATTCGACCCACCTCGCCTATCGCTTTGACAATTTCATTTGACTATGGAGATACCTTAAAAGCTCATGGTTAGTGTAGATGACAAACTCTTTTGGCAACATATAATGCTGCTATACTTATAATGCTTGGATTAGTGCTAAGAGTTTTTTTTATCATATACAAAGTAGTTTAGTTAAGATCCCTTGAGCTTCTCACTATGGTAGGTAATTGGTTAGTCTTCTTACATTAGGATAGTGCTTATCCCAATGCCTAACGTGTCACACTCTAGCTCAAATATTTTCTTGAAGTTAGGTAGAACTAGTATAGGGGTGGAGGTTAATCTTTCCTTCACCTTGGCAAAAATTCTCTCTTCCTTTTCTCTCCATTGGAAGTTGATGGTCTTCTTTGTCAACTTGATAAGCAATGCGGTGAAGGTACTAAAATTCCTAGTGAAATCTTCCATAGAAGGAAGCTAGTCCATGGAAACCCTTCACTTTAGCACAAGTAGTAAGGATTGGCCAATCGATGGTTGCTTAGATCTTCTCATCATCCACTTGCAAGCCTCCTCTATTAACTACATAACCTAAGAATACCACTTCCTCCTGGCAAAAGCAACATTTCTTAAGGTTGCCGAATAATCTTTAGGGATAAAGGACATTTAGTCTGGCTCGAAGATTTTTACAGTGACTCGACATGTCAACATTGTATATTAGGATATCGTTAAAGTACACCACAATATACTTCCCCATTAGACGTCTCAACACATGGTTTATCAGTCTCATCAAAGTGCTTGGGACATTTGACAAGCCGAATGGCATAACCATCCACTCATAGAGTCCATGTTGAGTTTTGAACATAGAATTCTACTTATCTCCTGGCCTCATGCAAATTTTATGATAGCTAAACTTCAGATCAATCTTGTTAAAGATCTTCGCTCCACTCAATTCATCCAACATGTCTTCTAACCTCAGGATAGGATACTTGTATTTGATAGTTATCTTGTTCATGGCTTTGCTATCAACACGCATTCGCTAGGTTCCATCCTTTTTCAGTACTATGAGTGCAGGAGCAACAAAAAAGCTGAGGCTATCCTTAACATAAACTTTCTCCAATAGCTCATTGACATGTTGTTAGAGTTCAGAAGCTTTCTCAGGACTCATTCGATATACGGGCTTATTTGGTAGGGTAGCGCCGGGTATCAAGTCAATGCAGTGTTTTGTGCCTCGAATTGGGGGTAACCCTTTGGGTAACTATTCTAAGAACAGATCGGTATATTCGTTCAGCAACTTTATTATTTCTAAAGGTAGTTTACCCCGCTCCTTCATCTCTAATAGGTGCCTGACCAGCATGAAGGTCGGCTTGTTAACATTGATGGCTTCTCAAAGCTCGACTCTACTCATTATCAGAGTCTTCCTCTATCCATGAGTAAGTTTTGTTTGCAGTTTATTAACTTTTCTCAATGGCATCAAGTTTAACGAAATCTTTCTACCATCCTTCTCGAACACATACGTGTTCTTGCATCCATCATGAATAACTCTTCTATTAAACAGTCATGGTTGGCCAAGCAACACATATGAAGCGTACATAGGTAGCACATCACAGAGAACTTAGTCAGAGTAATTCCTGATAGTGATCGACAGTAGTACTTGCCAAGTGACATGTAGTGTTCCCTTCTCATTTAGCCAATGCAACTTGTATTGTCTTGGGTATATGATAGTTGGTAAATTCAACCTTATGACCAAATTGGTTGATGCCATATTGGTACAACTTCCACTATCCACAATTAATGTGCTTACTTGATCATTCACCTTATAAGTGATATGAATAAGTTCTCTTTCTACTCTTCCTTGTGAAAGGGTTCCAAGTTCACTGCCCGTCAGACAACCAGGACCAATTAAGTCCTTAGCAGACATATCCCCTTTAATTAGTTCTTTCTTGGCAGTATTCCCTTCATTCTCAAGTTCCTCATCAGAACTTTCTACCTCTAGCTTGAGGACATCTCCCTTGATCACCATAGTCCTTTTGTTCGAGCACCAAGTAACCATATGTCCAAACTCTTGACATTTGAAGTACTTGATTTAGCTCGTCTTCCATCCAGATCATTACCCTTTCTTAAAGGTTTGGGGTCGGAATATCATCCTTTATTCAGCCTTTCTGTTCAGTTTTGTTGTCTCCTTATCTGATCGAGTTAACGTTCGGCTAACCTTGATAACTTGTCTGTCTTTCCACTCGTTGAGCTATTCGTATTGCCTCATCCAACGTATTAAGTGGTTGGAGTTCCATAATGTCTGAAATATTACTCATCAATCTAGTAAGGAATCTTGAGACAATTTGTGCTGTGGGCTCCTCCACTTCATAGCGAATCATAAGCTTTTAGGACTCTTTGACATATTTATCAACAGTTAAACCTTTATGCCTTAGCTCTTAAAGTTGAGTAAAAGTGTCTTGAATACAAGTTTCCAACACAAATTTGTTCCCGAGTATTCTTTTCATCTTAGGCCAAGTATTGATCTCTCAGTAACCTTTTCGCCATCTAATAACTTGAAATTCTTCCACTACATAGCGGCATATTTAGAGAACTCAACAGCAGTAGTTCTTGCTTCGTCGTACTCTTCATAATGGTAATAATTGAAGACTTGCTCCACCTTCTCTTCTTAATCTAAGTAGTTATCTGCATTCCCAGACCCATTGAAGCTTGGAATCTTAAGCTTCACATGGTCGAATGCTTGAAGTGCTCGAGCTTGTGCGTCATATTGAATTATGTTATGAGTCCTCGGAAGTTCTATTGGTGCGTGATATCCTCTAGAGCTGTTCGTAGGTTTTTGTTTACTGCTTCATTCGTCATTTTTGCCCTCTTTCATACCTTTCTCCATTCATCCTTTTGAGCTTTCTGCAAGCTTGGACCCATCTAGTGACCGGCCTTATTTGTTCTTGGTCACGGTTCACACCATCTTGGAATTAGAGCGAAGGTTTTGTGTAAGTTGAAGTTAGTTCTTCTTGAGTTTTGTTATACTTTGTTTTGCGTATGAGAAATAGAGCAAGTTATTGTATTCATTTGACCGATGTGTTGTTAATTGCTCACTTTCTGAATTGTTTTCTTGAGTTTTGAATCTGTAAGGAAAGATGACAGACTTAAACATGAATGTTGGTACTGGTGATGACAGTGAAGTTGTCCACCATGGATGACAGTCTCAGGAAAATCCTAGAAGCACCGATGAGAGGCTTGATGAGGTAGTTAACCTCTTGGTAGATCTGACCTGAGTTGTTCATGTACTGTCTTGCCAACCTACCGAAGCCGCACAAAACACTTCATAAGTTGTTCAACTTATTAGAGGTCAAAACCCAACTCGACCAATTCGAGGTAGAGGAGTTGGCAGACAACTAAGATGAAGGATAGACTTGAGAGAGCTTAATGAAGAGGAAGAGGGAGAGTATTTTGAAGAGGAGTGTGTATGAGTCCCCAGAGCATTCGACCATGTGAAGCTTCAAATTTCAAGTTTCAATGGATCTGAGAATGCTGACGAGTATCTAGCTTGGGAAGAGAACATGGAGCATATGTTTGATTATTATCAGTGTGAGGATAATGAGAAAGTGAGAACTACTGTTGTTGAATTCTACGGGTATGCTGCTATGTGGTGGAAGAACTTTTAGAACATGAGAAGAAGAGAGGGGTACTGAGAGATTAACACTTAGCCTAAGATGAAGAGAGTGCTCATAAACAGGTTCATACCAAAAACATATCTCTAAGATACTTTCACTCGGCTTAAGGAGCTAAGACAAAGAGGTTGAATAGTTGATAAGTATGTTCAAGACTTTCAAATGTTGATGATACGTTGTGAAGTATAGGAGCCACTAGCCCCAACAATCTCAAGATTTGTTACGGGGTTAAGTGGAGACATCCAAGACATTATGAAGCTTCAATGATTTGACATAATGGATGAAGCTGTTAGGATTACTCAGCGAGTAGAGAGGTAAGGAAAGGGCTGAGTAGTGATTAAAATGCTGACTAGTTGACCTGGACAGGCAAGTCACTGAGCTCAGTTGTGTATCGAGCTAAGTAGAAGGGTTGATGTTAGAGCCAAGTAGAATGGCCGACCCAATGGTGAAGTACCAACCTGAACTTATGAGAAGGGCCAAGGATCTGGCAGGAAGACTATCCAGATCAAGTGCTTCAAGTGTCAAGGGTTCGGACACATGGTTGCTTAGAGCTTGAACTGACGGACAATGGTCATTAAGGGAGACATCTTGAAGTTAGAAGTAGAAAGTACAAAAGAGGAACTTGAGAAAGAGGATACCGACGAGAAAGAGAATACTGAGAAAGAGTTGATTAAGGAAGACGTGTATGCTAAAGACTTAGACCATCTATTCATGGTTGTCCGACGCATTATAAGTACGGAACTCTTATGAGAGGAGGAGCAAAGAAAGAACTTATTTCATATCACCTGCAAGGTAAATGATCATATGTGTACCCTCATCATAGATAGTGGGAGTTGCACCAATGTGACTTCAGCCGATCTCGTTTCAAAATTGAGGTTACCTACTGTTATACATCCGAAGCCGTACAAGTTGCATTGGATGAGTAAGAAGGGAGCATTATACGTCACTCGGCAGATACTGTTGTTGATCACTATTGGCAATTACTCCAATCGGATTTTCTACGATGCACTACCCATGTATGCTTCCTACGTATTGCTATGTAGACCATAGCTATTTGATAGGAGAGTTATCCATGACAGTTACAGGAATACATATATGTTCGAGAAGGATGATTGAAAGATCACACTAAATCTGATGTCGCTAAAGAAGTTTAGAAGAAAGTTGCTCGCGGATTGAATAAGGCTCTAGTAATGAGTAGAGCCGACCTCTGAGAGGCCATTAATGCCAATGAGCTAACCCTCCTGTTGGTCAGGCAACTATTGGAAATGAAGGAGCGAGGTGTTTACCTTAGGAGGTTAAGGAATTGTTAGATGAATACATCGACTTGTTCCCAGAATAGTTACCTAAAGGGTTGCCCCCAACCCGAGGCATAGAGTACTAGATTGACTTAGTACCCAACACTGCACTACCGAGCAAGCCAGCTTATTGAATAAATCTCAAGCAAGCTTCTGAACTCTAATGTTAAGTCAATGAATTGCTGGAGAGAGGTTATGTAAGAGAGAGTCTCAGCCCTTGTGTTGTGCTTGTACTTCTAGTATTGAAGAAGGATGGAACTCGGCAGATGTGTATTGATAGCTAAGCTGTGAACAAAATCATGATCAAATACAGGTATCCAATCTTGAGGCTAGAAGACATGTTAGATGAACTGAATGGAGCAAGATTTTTGGTAAGTTTGATCTCAAGACTGGCTACCATCAAATCTACATGAGGTTAAGAGATGAGTAGAAGATTGTGTTTAAAACTTGACATGGACTTTATGAGTGGATGGTTATGCCCTTTAGCTTATTGAATGCCCTGAGCACTTTCATGAGACTTATGAACCATGTACTGAGACATCTAATTGGAAAGTGTATCATGGTGTACTTTGACGACACTTAGTATACAATGCCTACATACTAAGTCACTATGGACATCTTAAAGCAATCCTGGATATTTTCTGTACCGAGAGATTATTCGGCAGTTTAAAGAAATGTTGTTTCTACTAGGAGGAAATGGCATTCTTGGGGTATGTCATTAGTGGAGGAGGCTTGTAAGTAAATGATGAGAAGATTAAAGCAATTGTCAAATGGCCGACTCCTACTACTTGTGTTGACGTAAGAAGTTTCTATAGAATGGCTTCGTTTTACAGAAGGTTTATCTAGAATTTCAACACCATCACTACATCACTTACCGAGTTAACAAAAAAGAACATTGACTTCCAATGGGAGAAAGGGAGGAGAGGAGTTTTGCTAACATAAAAGAAAGATTGACCTCTACCCCGATGTTAGTACTACCTAACTTCGACAAAATTTTTGAGTTGAAATGCGAATGCATCGGGTGTTGGAATAGGCACTGTCTTGATGTAAGAAGGCCGACTAATTGCCTTCTATAGTGAGAAACTCCGAGGACTACAGCTGAACTACTCCATGTATGATAAGAAACTTTGGGCACTAATCCGAGCAATGTAAGTATGACAACATTACCTACTGTCGAGAGAATTTATCATATATACTGACCATGAATCATTGAGGTACTTTTGAAGTAAGACGAAATTGTCAAAGCAGTAAGTGAGATGGGTTGAATTCTTTGAGGGATTTAATTTTGTAATTAAATACAAGTAGGGAAAGAACAACGTAGTTGCAAATGCTCTTTCGAGGAGATATGTGATTTTATTAGAACTATAGACCAGGCTATTTGGTTTTGCGAGTATTAAAGAATAGTACTTTGAGGACCCTCATTTTAGGCCAATAATTTTTCCATGTGTGGATGGGAGGATAGTAGACGAGTATTATGTAGAGGACGGCTATCTGCTCTAAAGGGGGAAACTGTGTGTGCCAACTTGTTCCCTATGGGAATTATTAATTAAGGAAGCCCACAACGACAAACTCTCTGGACACTTTTGAGAGAAGAAGACTTGTGAACTATTGAATGACCAATTCTTTTAGCCGATAATGTGAAGAGATGTGTACTGAGTTCTTGAAAGTTGTGTTATGTGCAAAAAGGCCAAGTGCCGAGCTAAACAAGAGAAAGCAATGCCCTTACTTGTTCTGATGAGGCCGTGGATTGAACTGAGTATGGACTTTATTCTCGGATTACCGCAAACTACCCGAAGCAAAGATTCTGTCATGCTCATCATGGATCAGTTTAGTAAGATGGCATACTTCGTGCCCTGTACCAAAACTAATGACACTTTGGCTATTGCTTCTCTTTTCTTATAGGAGATTGTATGGATATACGGCTTGCTGAAAAGTATAGTTTCCGACAAAGACTTGTAGTTCTTGAGCCATTTTTGGAGAACCTTGTGGCGTCGGCTGAAAACCAAATTACTCTTCAGTATCTCATGTCACCCCCAAACTGATGGCCAAATAGAGGTGGTTAATCGTACTTTGGGGTCATTATTTTGAGTTATAGTAAGCAAGAACTTGGCTGATTAGGACGTCTTCCTGCCAATATTCGAGTTCGCCTATAACCGAACTGTACATGACACTACTAAGCAAACTCCTTTCGAGGTAGTCTATAGATTTAATCTCGAGTTGCCCTTCTACCACACCCTTTACCAGCACCCATGCAAGAGGACCCTAATGCCTCGGCCAGAGCATAATCTCTTCAGTATATCTATGACAAGGTCACTTTATACGTTAACCACGCTGCCAGAAGAATTCGAGAAAAGGCCAAGGGTAGGTCAGTTAAACAATTTCAACTGGTAGACTTGGTATGGCTACACTTCAGTAAGGAGCAATTCCCGAACAAAAGGAAGAACAAATTATTTGTAAGAGCGAAAGGACCTTTTAGAATCTTCTAGAAAATCAGTGACAGCGCCTGTAAGCTGGAACTTCTTGAAGACTATGGGGTTTCAGACATGTTCAACATTGTTGACGTCAGTCCATATTACCCTGATGAAGAATTGAACAAACACTATTCGAACTTGATCCCAAATCCAAAACAACTCGAAGGGAATGATGAGAATCAAACTATAGGACCTTTGACTTACAGCTAAGCTCAAAGATTAGAGGGGTTGGCACAACGAATCCTTAGGTTCCAACTAACCTTTGTTGAGGCAAAGTACTTCCTTGCCGAGTTAACTTTAATGCTATACCGTATGACCACTCATTATTTTATGGTATGCCGAAATGATGATTACTCTTTATTACCAAGTTAACCAATCATTCGATATCATCCTTGCCGAGAAGTTAAGAGATAGAGAATCTGGATTGGTTAAGCCATCCCTGCTTAGACAAGTCCATTTGTCCGTACTTTTTATCCGAATCTCCTAACAGCCTCGCCAATATAGTATCGCCACGTGTACAGTATCATATATTTAATCTGTAGCACCAATGATTGTTTTCCTTGCATATTTATTCTTACCTTTTTATATCATGTACATTGCTTCTTTAGGAAATGTCCTTATTGTCTTTTCCCTTTTGGGTAAGTTGTCCTAACTTATGGGTATAAAGATCCTTGTACTGATAATTGTAACACATATTACCTTCAATATACACTTTCAGTACTTTCTTCCTTGTATAAATACTATTGTTTACTCTCGGCATCACTCTTATCCTTTCCCTTAAGGAAGGTCAAGTGGCAAGTAATTGTATTGAACCAATTCGTACATTATATCAAATTGTGCTATGAGTTTTCGAAAGTTCCATTGCTGCGTCATATCCTCTTGAGCTGTTAGTAGGTTTTTGCTTACTGATTCATTAGTCATTTTTGCTCTCTTTCATACCTTTCCCCATTCACCCTTTTGAGTTTCCTGCAAGCTTGAACCCATCTAGTGACCGGTCTTATCTATTCTTGGTTATGGTTCACACCAAAGCTAAGACATGAAAAGCTCAAGTTAAGTCCACTAAAAGGTTAGCCACCTCATCGGGTCTCTCGTCCGTACTTCTGGGAGTACCTTAGGATTGTCAACCATGGTGAATAAATAATTGTTGTCATCTCCAGCACCAATATTAATACTTGGGTCCGTCATTTTCTCTAATAGATTCAATTCTCAAACCCTTCGATTAGGTGTTTCAACTAACACTTTCACAAAATAAAAACTTAATAGCCAGTAAATATAGTAATTAGATGAACACAATAACTTGCTCTGTTTCACATACGCAAAACAGAGTTTAAATAGGACTTTAGAATAAACTACAACTCAAATGAAACCTTTGCTCTAATACCAAGATGATGTAGGCCATGGCCATGAACAAACAAGGTTGGTCGTTGAGTGGGTTCAAGCTTTTCAAAAGCTAGAAAAGGGTTGTGGGGAATTTATGAAAGAGCGATAAATTGAATAAAGAGTAAGCAAAACCTATGGATAACTCCAAAGGATATGATGCACCAATGAAACTTTCAAGGACTCACGACATAACTCGATATGACACACGAGTTGGTCTAGTGAGATTACTCACCATTTAACCTTACTTAAGAGTTAGGATAAGAGTGGAAAATGAGAGTAAACAAGATAGCATTTATGTAAGGAAGAATATTTAGTGTATTGATTATCAAGTTGTTGATTATGGATACAAATATAAGGGGTATTTATACCTAATAAGTTTGTGTAATATGCCTAAAAAGGAAAAGACTAAAAGGGTATTGCTCAAAAGAAGTAATGTATAAGGATACAAAAGGGTAAAAATGAATATTTAAGAAAAGTAATGATTAGTATAGTATATTCTACACATGGTCTTATACACGTGGTAGAAGTACATTGGTAATGCTATTGGAGGGTGTAAACAAAAGAGTATGACCAGATTGCTTATCCAAGCAAAGGTGACTAAGGACTAGTCTGGTGTCATTCTCTCGACCTATCGGTAAAAGTGAGTTTGAGCAAGTGGTCAGCTTGGGCATGAAGGAGTGAGAGAGAGAAGATTGGCTATTGTCTCAGCATTTTACTATTGGGCATAGATTCTTCGAGAGATTGGCAATCATTCGGCTCGACATGTAAAGTGGGTGGAAAAAAGGTACTTAGCCTTGATAGGAGTCGGTTGGAGTAAGATGATACACCTTGCTAGTCTCTCTAGGCCTTGGGCTCAGCTATGGGTCAAAGGCCCAGTAACCAGATTCTTATCAATGTCCACAAGGTAGTTAGTAGTTGTGAAGTATGCAAGTAAGCTAAAAGGAACAGAGGGCCTCATGGAGAATACATACCCTTGTTGACCTCAGTATGGACTTTGTCCTAGAGTTTCCCTAAATATCTAGAGGAAAAGATACTATATTTGTTGTAGTGGACCGCTTTAGTAAAATGATACACTTCATCTTGTGCCATTGAACTAACAATGTTTTATACATTGCTGATCTGTTTTTATAGGAAGTTGTTCAACTACATGGAGTGCTGAAGACTATTATTCTAGATTGGGACATAGAATTTTTTAGCTACTTTTGGAAGATTCTTTAGAGAAGACTTAGAACTAAACTTATATTTAGCTCTAGTAGCAATCTTCATATTGATGGCCAGAGTGAAGTAGTAAACATGATGTTGAGAAACTTACTTAGAGCTATTGTGGGCAAGAACTTGATGGATTGGGTTATGTGTCTACTAGTTATGGAATTTACGTACAATCGAACTGTCCATAGTACTACTAGAAAAACCCCATTCGAGGTTTTCTATGGCCTCAACATTATTATTCCCTTAGATATGAGCAATACCTCCACAATTGTTGAAGAGAGTTAATCTGAAGTTGATCAAGCTTAAGAATTGCAAGAGCTACACTAATTTATAACTAGGAAAATTGCCAAGTTCAATTAGAGAAAATAAGAGATTAGTAGCCGAAGCCGCCGAATTGTTTCTTTCTAACTAGGAGACTTAGTATAGACTCACCTTAGTTGAGAGCAATTTCCACACTTATGACAAAATAAGCTATCCCCTCAAGGTGATGGTCCTTTCAAGATCCTAAAGAAAATCAACCACAACGCTTACCAAATCGAGTTACTTGATAACTATTATGTTTCCTTTACCTTTAATGTATTCGACATGATTCAGCACCAACTAGAAGAAGGCTTCACAAATGCCAAAGAAGGATAACTAGAGACTACTCCAAATTTGAGGACAAATCTTTTCGACCTTCAAGTAGATGATAGGAATCTATCCCTTGGACCGATTACATAAAGCTAAGCTAGAGGACTTTAAGGACTCGTACGAAGAATACTAGCTCAAAGCTATATTTGAGACTGGGATTCTTATTCTGAACCAATCTTCTACCGACCTAACTATCAGATCCTCACGTGTGCTAGACTTGCTCCTACCCAACAGCTATGCTATGATAGGGCATCTGAGAAGATAGCTCTAAGACTATTTGAACTAATCTCCTAAGTCGACCATGAGCATCTAATCCTAACCTAAGCTAACTACTTTACAAGGGAATTGACCGGGACCCAACCTGATTTAGATCAGGTCAGCCCCTAACTGCATATGCTTTTCTATTTTCACCTACTTTGTATTATATTTCTAATGTCTAGCTACCAATCGACACATGTCTTTTGATACAACATTCCAAAATGATTCTTTCTTTTTCATACTGAATATTCTTTATCTCTTTTACCCCTTCTAGTGAGTTTTATGTAGTCTAATTATAGGAATACCTTTTTGTATTTTCATACATGTAAAATAACTCTAGTGGATGGGTATAGAAACCTAAACCTCCACTTACTCATACATAGACAATCAATTCATCAATAGAGAAATTATTCACGTTTTTTTAGCAATCTTAGTGTTCTTATTATTGCTTAACTTTTATCTATTTCCTTTAGTAAAAAGTAGTGGTGAGTGACCCTTCAGTTTGAACTGGAGGGTTACATCTAGAAAATTGTAGGCCGAGAAGGATTGAGTAGTGCATCATATCTGTTTGGTAACTACCCGGACTTTGCTAGATTTTCCTTCTTTTTTTTTTCTTTCAGTTTGGTTCGATTCGTTTCGTTGTGGTGCTTCTCCATATGTTTGACCCTGAAGACACATAAAAAATAGAGAAATAAGTGGTCATGTTTTTTAAGGACATGAGTTGGCAATACTAATAAGTAATAAGGGCATTTTGGTGTATAGAGAAAATTCTACCATACCTTATGTATAAAAAGGGCCGCTTAAGGTTTAGGAAACCTTTTTTGCAATTCTCGTAAGTGCTATACACTTTGCTAAGGATTTTGTGTGAATTCTTGAAGCAAAGAAGGGCATGGTGCATAGCATGATTTAGCGAGATTGGGATAAAAAAAATCAAGGTAAATGATGAAATCACTCTCTTTCTTAAAGTTTTTAACAAATTTCAATGAGGAACTTGTTTTCCCTTGTAAGATAGCACCTAAAGTGAATTTAGAGAGGCTATTTAGGAGTCTTACATTGGATTCTTGGCAGTGGATGCAAGGTTTTCTAATCGCAATAGTAAGAGTTCTTACTTAGCCTTTACATGTGTTATTTCATAGGTTGTGAATTTTGAATTCAAGAAGTTTTTAGGTTTTTTTTTTTTTTTAAGATGTTTATCAATCCTAAACCCTTTCTAAAACCTTTCTAATCAAGAATCATCACCCAAAACAGTTTATAAATCAAACTAACTTTCCAGTGATCTTAGATTCCTTATGGGGTACCTAAGTAAGCATGAGTGTTTAAATTGCTAAGTTAGAGAACATCTTTAGTTTAGTTTAAAAAGCTAAGTGAGCACGTTGTTTCTTATGTGAGTAGGTAGTGAGGCGCTTCATTTAGTCTCTAGCGAGTCGATGAAACCAAATACGAGATACTTGCTTATGTTTGTGGTGTTAGGGTAGTAGTATAATTGGACTAAATAATTATTAAACATTAAATAAATGTGAGTTGCGTCTGCTTAGTGGGACCCAAGGGATGGGAGGACCAGACCTTAGGGTAGCACCCTAATGATCCTTACACGATAGTGCCCTAATTGGTGTCATGCTTAGAAATGATTTGGGTGGATTTAGTTTGTTAGTTTGATACTTGGATACTTAGTTACCAGCATATTGGGGAGGATCTACACCAATATTATGTGGTGTCTATATATATATTGCTAAATTGGATTCATGAGTTACTCTAAAATTAGAGTTAGATATATATGACTCTAAACTATGTTGTCTGCAAGCCTAAATAAAAGATAATAAATTGATGGTTGTTGCATATTTGTACTTGTTCCCTATATGTGTTGTCATCATTATGGTTTACTTATGCGCACGTGATTGTGTATTCTATACTAGGCTTAGACTCATCCTTTCTTTAATTTTTAAGTGCAGCTATAGGTCAGAGCAATTATGATGTTTAGTATGGTAACTTAAATATAAGGTGATGTAGCAAACTATTATGTTTTTATGATGAAGATGGAAATAGTTCTATGTAGTATGAGTAGGAGTGTAAGTTTGGCTGAAAATGTTAATAGACTTTTAGTTATTTATTTTAGTTGTATTTTGGGTCATAAGAAGTCATCTAAGACTTCTCTTGTTGGTATAGTTGGAAGTATGTTAGTTTTTGAGTTTGGTCGGGATAAGAGGTTAGGTTGTTATTATGTTTTATTGAGAATCACTGTTAAACATATATTTAGTTGAATAAAAGGAGTCAAGAATGTTGACCATTTACTATTATTTATGGTTTCAGGATGTCATAGACATTCATGAGATTTTGTGAAAATACTACAAGTTTTGAGGATTGATATGTATGTATGCGAAGAATTTAGCAGGTCGTTTAAGATGCCTAACGTGTCAATAAAGATTACAGATACATAGTGGGCTATAGTATTCTAATTTTTAGGGTGTTACACTTACTTAAATTAGTTGTTTTTGCTATCTTTGTAGAAAAGGACACGAAGTTCTTCTTACCCACGATTGACTTCGACAATTACTGTAAGGCTTAACTTTCTTCCTTTTTATTTTATAATTTTTCTATATTTTTTATTATTATCTTTATACTTAATTTAGTTAAGTATTTTTTTTTTCATTTTCATATACCTTTGTCATTTTTATTATAATTTTTAATTAAGTATATGTAACAATTTATAAATTTTATTATTATGGACATATTATAAGTTGACATATGTTAAAGATGGATGAACGTTTTATAGAGTTCATTTATAAAATTTTGAAAATGATGAGAACTCAAATAAAAAAAAATATAGGTTGAGTATTAAAATAATAATATAGATAAATGTTGAAGAATAAATGTGAACTTTTCCTATCTTAAAATCATCGAGCTTTATTTTTTTCAATTCCTAAAACTTGGAATTGCTAAACATTATATATAATCAAACTTTTATTTTCCAAATTTTGCACTGAAAGTTTAAAGTTGCTAAATATCATTGTTAGTTATACTTTTTCTTGGTAAGTTTACTAATACTATCATCTTTACAGAAAATGACATTGCAAAAGAATCATTTCCTAAAGAGTGCAAATGTAAATGATAAAAAAGAATGATGGATTCTTCTAAGTAAATATATGATTAGATATGAAAATTTAGCAAATTTAAATTTCATGTGTCAAATTGAGAAAAACTCAAAGTTTATGAGGCAATTCCAACATTATCCCAAATTTCTAATTTACTATATTTTAAGATACCCATCAATTATAAAAATAATAATAGTAATTTATAAATATACCGCTTTATATCTGTTGCATGTGTGCCTAGCCCCCATCTTAATGAGCACTTAAAACATCAAATGTTTAAGAACTTGTTTCTAGACCTTGATAGTTTACACGACTATTTTGCTCTTAATAAATATAACCAAAAATATTAAAAACTAAATATGATGAAATGTAAAAACACCTAAAAAAATTGAGAATTTTATTATCTATTTATTTTTTTTATTGTAGTAAATTTTTGTTATTTTTATGAAGTGATGGATTTGTCATGTAAGAATATAAAAGTAAGTGTTTGAAGTCTCAAAACTTTAGGATATATGCTTGTATGATCAAGAGTGTTGATTATTGCTCCTTTACCCTTCTTCTAGCAAATATTCGATATATTTATTAATTATTTTACTGGCTTAGAGTTCTTCAAATCTTGAACTTCGAGCTTTATCCCCGAAAGGGAATATTATTCGTCAATTCATCTTTACTCACCTCAGCTCTCTCCCCGGTCTCTCTCTAACAATAAAAGCAAAACCCTAATTTTGCAATCCT
Source organism: Lumnitzera racemosa (assembly GCA_024138005.1). NCBI lineage: Eukaryota > Viridiplantae > Streptophyta > Magnoliopsida > Myrtales > Combretaceae > Lumnitzera > Lumnitzera racemosa. The sequence continues at coordinate 31,950,340 of JAMXBC010000008.1, forward strand.
AAGGGCGATCGTTCCTTCCCATCTATTCCAATCTCAATAAAATGCATTTACTCAAGAAAATCCTCTTTGTTTACCTTCAAACTTGTTAATTCTTTATACCCATACCCATCTCTTTTTATATACCCATTTCCATCTCCTCAAAAGGTTTCTTGGTTCTTTACAGGAGGTTACCGCCTGTCCACAAGTCATCACCATCTACATTGCAGGCCCATCTTTCTACTTCATTCCGTCATTTAGGTGTTTTTAGTTTTTAATTTTTTTTTCTTTTAGTTTAGGATTCTACCCCTCATATAGGTGTTTTCTTTGGTCAAAGGACTAGTTCTCCGTTCTTTCAAGTCTCGGTAAAAGAGGGAAAATAAAATAACTATTTTTAATCAACTTTTTATTATCCTATTTATTTTCATTTTGCATGGGGAATTCTCATTCCTAATATCCTTCCTTCTGTAGAGGAAAGAATTATTATCTTACAGAAGGTAGAATTTTTTCCCTCCATAGAGGGGATGAGTGTTCAAATAATGTGACCATATCATACCCCACATTCAAAAATTAAATTAATGAAGATACTCACCTAAAAATTAATAAGTGAAGTAAACATTAAAATATATATTTCTTGCAATAGAGACCTATAGAAGTAAATACTGGAGTGGAAATTTATTACCCATTCTTGATAATAAAATGTTTTCTATTTCTTATTTATTTCATTCCATAAGTATATAGATTGTTAGTATAACTCTTTTGTTAAAGGGTTATTGATACCTATTTTTAATTTAAGAGATACAACCTATTAGTTGTGGTCTACAACATCATATATTTAGTTGTTATTATATATGATGTTGTAACCAGATCAATTCTATCAACGACGATGAATATACCTCATTACTAAAGATAGTGAGTTAACCACATATATTGTGCAATCATAAAATAGTATATTTATAAATTATCTAAAGAAAAATATCAATTAGAAGTGAAACAATGAATATACCTCATTACTAAAAGGAAAAAAAGAAAAGAAAAGAAAATAGAACACCAATATACGTGCATTCACAATTCAGAGAAATCAAAATATTCAAAAGATTAAAAAAGAAATCTTAATTATGGCAAATATATAAGAAATTGCGACATATATTTCTTCTGAACCGTGTACCATATATATGTGCTGCATCCATTGGAAAGTAAAAAGCGAAGAGGAAAAAAGATAATGGCCTTCGGCGTGATGCAAAGTATGGACTAATAACTGAGAGTATCTAATGGAAAGCACTCAAGGTGAGTAAATTTTTTATGGCCTTTTCTCTTCATATTGTCAATTCTCTTCGAAAAGGGAAGAACAGTATCTTACCCTGGCAATGAAGATGGTGCATCTGCTGATGCATTAATATGCATATACCCCAACGTGGGAGGTTGTAGACCAATGGAGTCCATTTAGTTGGAAAAAAGGGCAATAATGGATGTCTCCTACCTACTCATAAACAAATATGGATAATGGATATGATGGTTTCATAAAGTTCACAGTCCTCCCTCATGCCCTAGAGTCCACTACAGATGATGGGCACATTTAGAGGCAGGTGCACTCATCGGGAATATAATTGGAAGCCTAAAAGCACCATGAATACCAATAATTGCGTCGACACATATCCCGAGATCCATTGTAGAAGCATTAGACAAAAGATTTCGTCAATAATATATTCACATTTAAATAGAAAATGTTAATTATATATCTACTTATTGAATTTAAAAAATTTTGTTCTTTTCTTAATTTTTTAAGGGAAAAATGAATTATTTCGGAGAAGCAAGTTTCGTATATTTGGACTTTTTTTTTTTTTCCCTCATGGGCGCTCTATATTTATAAAGCTATGTACCAGATTTTTCGGATCGGACCGGATAGTTTCCTTAATTAAAAGGGCCTTAATGGTGGACTCTTGCTTTGGACATGGGATTTGGGGTTTTGCTTTGCCTTAGGCTCACAATTCTTGATACGCTCTCAAAATTAATCTAAAAAAAAAATCTCGGCCTAAAATTAGGAGGTGATGTAAGAGAGTGATCATCATATTTTCTTGTTTATTATTTCTTTATATTTTCATTTACTTTACTTTTTTTTTTCCCACTTTCATTTTCACTGGCGAGTTTTTAAACGAGATGATCACTCACTCTCTTTTCAGTTTCCCTTTCCATGTGTATAGTATGAGGCTTGGAAGTGTTCTTTTTTCTTTTTTCTTTTTTCTTTTTCTCATGAGGAATGGAACTTCTTCTTTGTTTTGAAGGAAATAGATTTACCTATAATACTTATCACTGATGAATCAATATGATTAGTTTATTAGGAAAACTTAATGGATTTGACGATGCATAAGTGTGTTTAGGGAAATTCAAATAAATCCTCACCTTTATTTCGACTCTATGTTATATATAAGATAGACTTCACATTCTAATTCAATTATTACTTCACTCTATTAGTATTTTAGAAGTAGTGTTTTTTCCTAGTTTACCCTTCATCACTCTAAACCCTTCCATTGAAGTACCTTTCCTTAAAAAAATTTAAAGCATCCGGAACATTCATTTTCATGTCTACCTCTATTTGCCTGCATCATGCATGTCTCAAGATGCCCATCTAGGCCATGTGCCTCCTTACTCTCAGTTATCGGTAACTTTTTTTTTTTTAAACCATTGATAGAGATTGAGTCTTTTATTATTATTATTTTATATTTTGACACCTTTGGCTCAAATAAAGAAATGAAAAAAAAAAATTTACAAATGATAAACTTTATTTCGCATAAATTAACTCCATCATTACAAAGTTAGACTAAGAGCTAACTTAAAGATTATTGCAAAATCAAACTTCACTTCTTCATTTATTCAAATAGCCTCTCTTCTTGGGGAACATGTTCCATCCAGTGGGCTTTCTCTTTTTGCATTCAATTGTGTCCATCGTAATTATGATCAATTCTTCATCATGATTCATGAGAGGATTGGTTTAATGTTAGATCCAGTAGTCTATATGGAATTTGGTTAGATAAGTTAAATATCGATAAGGACTTAGATTTTATTCTTTAGCTTCCAACACCTGTATGTAGAGTGACCCTTCTAGCACATGATGTTTTCAGGTTGTACTCTAAGATCATTGTTCCATAGCCTGTAACTTGGCTTAGAGAGTTCATACGTTAACGTTAGCACATTTGTTTATCTTAAATGGTTAAAGGTCTAAAGCATAGGGATTGAAATCTAAGTGGACCATCACTTCTGTGCATTGGAATTGTTCCAACATATGGGGGCTTTTGGATGCTGCTTGGGGCTTATGGTCTATGTATGGTTATTAAGAGGATCATCGCATAATCTCTAGATTTCACTACGTTATAGTGGTTTCCTTGTCTTCAATGGACGACCTTAGGGCACCATCTTCTTTTGTGCTTAATTTGGCCCTCCGAGCCTTCTCATTCATTTGGCATCTGGTATCCTACTTCCAACTGCTACAACATAAGCAAAGCCGGTTGTCATATGTCCTAACAAGTGACTGAAGTGGGGTTCATTTACGCTATGTTTGGTATAGAGGAAAGGGAGGGAAAGAATTGGCGGGGGTGAAATGAGGGAGGATTTTATTCCTTTTTCATTAATTGGTTAAAAGGGAAATTGGGATGGAACAAAATTGGGGTGGAAAAGAGAGAGTGGAAGGAATTCAAAAAAGACGATTCCATTTTTCATTTTACCCTTTATGAATAATTACGTTATTAAATTTTATGGGCATTTTAGTAATTTGATGCTATATAAATAATTAATTTTTTTTCCTTCTCTTTCCCTACTCTAAACATGAATGAAAGAATGAAATACCCCCTATCCATTAACATGAAACTATGATCTTTATCTAGTGTGGCTATTAATAACTCAAGCCACCTTATTCCTTACTCTTTATGCATATACTCTTTGAATATTTCATTATTTGTTCGTTCTATACTAGTTTAGCAATATTGAGTCACGTCATTGTTAAATCTATATTGATTGTAAAAGGTTCAAGGTAGTTTTGAACTATCTCATATCAAGAAGAAGTAATTAAGAAGGATTTTTTTTGAAGTAGTTTAAGTATAAATGGTAGAAATTCTAAAATACTTAAGTTCTATCTAAGGTTAATAAATTATCGAATTATTAAAATAACCTAGTTTGTATCAAATTAGCAAGGGATTTTATTATTTTCTACTTACTATGATATTTTAAGGAGGACAAATAAAATTTTACCCAATTGACCTTAATTCCCTTATCTAAGGTAAGGTAATCTAGTATTTCTTTACTTATCTAAATGCATTTGGAGGAAAATGGAAATATAAGTTATTTTTCAAAATAAAAGAAGAATTATAGAACTTGTACTCTTTCTTACTCTCTCTAGCTCTCATGCTGCTGATATAAGGAAAATAGGATCCAAATTCCTCTTATTGCCCAACTTAATCAAGAATCAAACAATTCAAGCAATGTAGGAGCTCTTAGTTCAAGGTTCTTAAATGATTTGGTAAGTTATCTAGCTACTTAGCTTAATTAAGTTTGATCTTTATCTCATTTGATAAGATAAGTGATTTCTATTATTCAATTTCAACGGATTAGATGAAATTAAAGAGGATCTATTAGATTTCTAGCTTGCTTTTGGTTTCTACATGGAGCTAACCTTAGTGGATTAGGTAAGTTGAATTCATTTTATTAGTTTATATTGATGTTTACATAGCGACACCTTAAATTTGATGACATATAGCATAAATATAATTGAATCTTTGAAATATTAGGCTAATACTTAAAGAAGGGAGAAGGGAAAGGGGAGGGGGAGTGAATTAAGTATTATGGATAAATTTGATCTTCTTTTCAAAATTAAGAAATAAATGTAATAATGTGTATGAGTAGGATAAATAGGATAACATCGATAAATGCAAATTTTAAAAGATAAGGATAGACAAGATCAAGCTTAGATATAATAACGGAGTTCATATTACCTTATTTTTTACAAACATACAATGCCTCCAATCGAGAACTTTACACTATTTTTATTAATCACCAATTCAATACTCTAAGAGTTAAACGAGTACTTAATACACCTTAACCACAATCACAGGTACATAATTATCTCATAACCATAATACTTATCTCTTTATATTTTTGCAACAGGTAAACTTACAAGCATTATGCTATGTATCTCTCTTTATAAAATGCAAGTTAATGTATAAGAGATAATTTGGATGTTAGTAGGCCAAAGAATATAAGAGAATGTTTGTAAGTTGCAGTAAAGTATCAATTTTTAATTTTTCTTATTAAAAACAATGCTTTAACGATTAGTTGAATTGCAGCTATAATCAAGCCAATGATCTATGCTACTGTTAAGCTAATAGGCTACATAATTGCACCTGCTCCAAAACCGTCTACATCATCGTCAAGTCAGCTTAAAGAACAGAAGCTATCCAATTTGTTTTTTTGGAGCTTTATATTGTTAAGTCGGCTCATCACCTGACTGTTAAGCTAGTAAACCAAAGTGTTGCATTTTGTCCTTGATTTCATGTAAGAAGCACATAATACAACCATTTGTTAAGTTTTCTTCATTTTTTTATGCTAAAAACAAAGAGCAAGTATACTGTAAGAGGTTTATGCATTCATAAACTTAAGACAAGCAACAGTTATAAGCTTAATTAAATGTTTTAAGGCACATCGAGGGATGGATTAGGAGATGCATCATAGGTTCTTGGGAAACGTGAATTTGTTCTATAATTTTTCATGAAACAGAATTAAGTTGGATTTTAAGTAATTTGAAGACCCAGCTCCATCTATTGGATGTATTCGGGTAGCATATCCAATATGTTTAAGTTGGATAAATCTATCGAGATTAATTCTATGGAATTAACTTATCATTCTTACTCAAATTAAATTAATGAGCTTGGTCTAAAAGGTTATTGAGAGATTTTGGATAAACAAATTAGTCTTTTCCATCACATAAAAAGGGATTAATATCTTGAACAATTTTCAATGATTTGGAAATTCTTTAAGGATATGGGAATCAATTTATACAAGGCATGACTTTTTTTTTTTTTTGAAGATGATTTTGGAAAGATTTGCTGCAAGTATTTCAAGGAAGTCCTATTGGCAACTCATCAAATTTCTTCATAATTTAGAAGTTAAAGACTAAAACTAGTTCATATTCTTTCAATTATTTAAGGAGCAAATCAATACATTTCCTTCCTTAAGATGCTTAGTCAAAGTATTCTTTAGAAATAAAAGATTAACCAAAGTTTCTCAAGAACAATTTCTCGGCTACAATAAATTAAAAAATTTCGAACTTTTTGGACTCAAGGAACAAGACCTATTTTTTAGGCAACATTCATTCTCTTGAATAGAAGAGACTTTCTTTCTTATTTCCAAAAAATTAGCAACAAGATCAATAAGATTTAGGCTTAGCAAAAATAAGAAAGTTCTCGTTTGCTTGTTTGTGCAACTTCGAAAAATAAAGAAGAAGATCAAACGAATTTGATCCATTGAATCATGGAAATAAAGAAATTCTAAGTTCATTATCTATAACCATTATCAAAGTCAATTGTATAAGGGTAAAGCTTTCAAATTCGATAAGTACAGGAACTAAGAAAGAGTGTTGCACTAAGAATTTTCAAAGTTTACCTTACATTAGCTAATCAAAGTATAGATTAGAAGATAGTTGATGCATCCTTAGGGTCAAGCATATGGAGAGGCGCTACAATAAACAAGAAAAAAATAAAATAAAATGGGAGTTATAGCAAATTCGTGAGCTATCTAGTTTGATATGATGCACCAATGAGATCTTATATGACCTAAGACTCGCCGAATGAGACATACTAGTTTAAGTAATAAGGTTACTCTCCATAATCCTTATCAAAGGGATTGATAAGAGCGAGTAGAGAAGAGTTTTCCAAGAGAGAAGTTTCAAGGGTTTTTCATTAATATATCAAAGTCTAACTAAAACCTTATACATGTGTTCTATTTATACATAGTGGCAAACTTGCAAATAAAAAGACTAAAAGGATACCTTAGTGACATTCCCGTAAATATAAAATACATATGAGAGTACTTTAGGAAAAATACAAGAAATAGAAAGTCTAAATAAAATAAGCAAAAATAAGTGATCAAATGAGATGTCCGAGTAAGGAGTGGACGATATAGGCTTTGGCATTTGGTTAGATCGACACCTGAATTTTATCATCATCTCCTTCTTGAAAAAGTTTCAACTCAAAACTTAGTAATTGGCTGCTCTAACTTCCACTTGGATAAAAAACAAATCTGTAAGAACAAAACAGAAATAAACTACAACAGCTTAACTCAATGATCAAAGCAAATACAATCCGACGCTCTTTCCACTCATCATAAGCATCGTTAACTAAGCTCTTCATCAAACATCCTTCCTTCCACTCATCATGTAACCTATCAATTACCCTTAAGTAGTTCCAATAACTATCAATCATGGGGAATAACACAACTTCAGGCTCGAACAAGACATGAGCTTAGGGAATTCAAATATGTAAGAGCTCAAACTACCCCAGTTCCTCAACTATTGTTAAGGCTTCATACTCTTCCAATGTTAGCTCCTCAGTTTCATTTTCAGTAGTTATTATCTCATCCACTTCCTTACAACTCTATTCTTCTCTCCTTCATCTATATACTTCAAATTCTTCTAATGTAAGAGAATTAAGGATAGGAACAACATAACCCAAACATAAGTAATCACCACCATGACCTCGAAAAACACCAATAACTAGCCTATGACATCTCACAGGTACAATACTACTACAACACATATCATCTTTGAACAACTTCGTCAGTAGATCAAGATAAAAGAATCTAACATATGGATGGCTAATATAATAATACTTGTGATAATTAATAGCACCAATTGTCAATGGCAACAAGATCACGTCAAGAACATGGGTTTTAAGTTGCAACTCATCCTATCCCTCCTTTTCAACCTCCTTTACATCCTCGAATCTTACTTCCTCTCCTAGTTTCTTCTCTTCATTGTTCTTCAGTTGAGTGTTCTTCTACTGCCTTATTTCATTCTTGATCTCTTTAAGCCCAGCAAGAAGAATCTCTAATTGTTTCAACACATAAGAAGAAGTAGGATTTGGGGCTTGGTAATAAGACTTTGTCTTTAAGCCTGTGCATAACGTTACCCATATTGAACTTTAGATGCCATATCAAATAAATTTTGTTTCAATAATGTTGAAATAAAATCAAGTTTTTGACACCTTTTCAACAACTTCTAGCCTTATAGAGATCAATTCTTGCAAGTTTGATAAGACTTGGAGTGCAGTTCAGCCTCACACTAACAATTCAATATATGATAGTTTGAGAGTAAAACAGCTAATTAACTCAGTTTAGCTTGGCACCAACCAAACTCCTTACACATATACTTAAGCAGTTCGGCTAGGTAAGGAAAAGGACAGCTCAGCCTCAACATCTTTACTGTTCTCCTTAGATTAGCACATGTTTTAGCTAAACCCCAGTCACTGATTAAGTTCACAATACTTTACATTGGTCGATATATACATTTACGAAATGAGTTGAGGCAACTTGGTTTGGAAGTATTTAGTAGCTCGGTGAATTCTTCTTAGAAAGAGGTCAACACACAACTTTGTAGTAGAAACCAGCTCAGTAATTGCTAAAAGGACAATAGATACTCAATAGCTCAATCTAACATAGAGCAATAGCTCGACACAGTTAAAATGACAACTTTATAGCTCGACAATTGATTTCCTTATAATACGCAATGCCTTGAATTGACACGCGTTTGGTTTGCATTCTAATCACCGGCCAACTTCATAGTACATGAAGCACTCACACACACTTTTTAGGTCACATACAATAGTTCCTTGGCACACGTTTGTTTAGCTAGGCGCACTCGACAATAAGTAACTTAATAACTTGGCAGATGGACATCATAATTAATTTTAGCTTGGTAAGAGGACACTAAGATAAACATGTAGCTTAAATACATGTTCAAGTCAGCTCGGTACAATTCACAAACTTAAAACTAAAGTTTCTGACTAATGTAGCTTAGCATGACAACAATTCAAATGGCTCAAATGTGCACTATCAGTTCAACTACAGACCACTTATGTAAAGGTGAATTCCATAGTTCGGTAATGCTTCACACGCTACAATTCTCGAATTGCATACCTTAGATAAAATCTCATAGAGGAGCTCGAATAGGAATTATCTTCAGTTTAACTTGTACACTAATTCTTTTAGACATATGCACAAGCAGCATGGAGAGGAACAATTGCAGCTCGATTCAATTATGAAAATAGGACAACACTACTAAGCCAAATTTCACCTCAGCAGTTTATTAATTACAATAACTCAAAAATGCATTTAGTTCGGTAAATAAGGATTTCAATGTAGCTTGGTGTGATATATTGTTTAGTAATGTGTCTCACAAAGTCATAGTGGTTTGGATTGTAACAATCTCACACAAACAACTCGGTTCGGTACTTCAATCGACAACAGCTTGGTACAAGTGCTACACTTTATGATAGCTTAGATATGCACTTTGACAACTTGGTATGAGTACTATAGTACTTTAGCTCGACAATCTGCAAAATATAGTAGAGTGAATGTGTTTGCTCCTTTACCGACCATAATTTGAGCAGCACTTCACCTCAACTATTGTGCAGTTCAACCAAAAAGTATTAGTACAATACTATTCATGAGCTTGATCCACATGTACTTTAGCTTGGTTAATGCTATTAGCAACTCGACAAGGCAACCATTTCAGCTTAGACAACATAATAGCTTGGTTCACATACTCCAAGTCACACATATGCTCACAATAGCTTGGATACAAAGTGTAATTAAGTTCTCAATTAATAATAGCTCGAAAGTTTCTTTAAAGTACAACAGTTCAGTAGAGTATACGCGCGCAATAGTTGGGAAATTGGCTCATACGTAGCAACTCAATAATCTAATCTCTACAGTAGCACTATCATGCTTCTGCTCTTTAGCTCACACATATGTTCAACTAAAAAATATAGCTCTTCACAAGTGGATGGTAGCTTTGGTTTTGATCTATTAATAGCTTAGATCTTTACGACAATTGTAATTCTAGGGTTGAACTCGGCAAAACAATTATTTTTGCTTGGACACATTGATTTTAGCTTAGCAACTTTGTTGTATGTCAACTCGAACAAGTAATTATGACAGCTTGGCAAAACAATCATTTCTGCTTGGACACATCAATTTCAGCTCAACAACTTTATTATATGTTAGCTCGACTAAGTGTTACGACAGCTCGACAAAAATTCAAAGGTCAGCAAACTTCGTAATTTCAAAGGTACAAGTCGTAAATTGATAACATGGAATCGACTCGGCTTGGAGCACTTTGTCAGCTTAGAGTGCATTGTTAACTCGGATTCATACATTATACACCACTGTAACATATTTGTGATAGCTCTAAGCTCAGACACTTCAACACAACACAAGCACTTCACAAACACTTCTTTCAAGCATAACTTTATTAAACACAGATTCGCGCAACACTATTACACATGACACTACAACTTTAACACCAACTCTCAACTCGCAATTATGGCAAGTACTACTAGTTTAAATCAACTTGAACTATCGCAATACTTTACACTTTGGGTTCACTTCCATCAAACACCATCCTAGCAGTCACAAACTTCTACAACTTTGAAGAGAAACCAAACAACATCCAACAACTAGCATCACCACTATACACCATTGTATAATAGGCATTGGCTACTGCGCACAAGACAACCTATTATCAAATTATTAATGGCTGTACCTACAATCGTACCACTTAGCAAGCCATATGAACCTACCAATGCAACTCTGACAACGGCAGCAATCAAACCCATAGACCCACACGAATCTAACATCAGGAAGCTGCTATAACCATACGAAAACCTTAATTGAACTACTATACATTTATCAATAGAGCAAAAATTTCCTACTCAAACTTGTAACATCACTTGAAGTTCAAATGCTACATTATTTCACACCTAACGACTATTTATTATTTACTCACAACAAAAACACATACATATAGGGCAATCCCTTTTGTCTACTATTGAAACTCGATTCACACACAAACACCCTTCATCCAATTCTTCCTTTTGTCTTCTTCTTCTTCTTCTCTCTCTTTTTTTTTTTTTCATTAGCTACTAAACATAACCACAACACTCATACCGTAATCACTTAAACATGAACTCCAGTAACCGCTACTATCATACCCATAATCTTAATGGTACAATGTAACAACATGCACCCAAAGAAACCCTTATGATTATACCTTAATAAAACTTCATGTTGCCACTACGAAAACCCTCAATCACTGATTTCACCTTTTAGTGGCAAAAATAACGATTTATAAGGTACGTGTTGAGTGTGAGTGGTTTAAAACAATCCAAAATAAAATAATAGCTCTTGTCATAGGAACTCCAATTATTAGCTGCATCTATGGTAAGAAATAATCTCTGGAAATCATGTAGTAAGTTAGAAATCAATTATTCTCATACAGACAACAACCTCAACACACTATAGTAACTATGGAAAAGACATAGCAACTATTAACAGCAACGAGAAATGAAACTTCATAGCAACGTTGCACAATCCCTTGTTGGAACCATACTTTGAAATCAATGAAGCTGATGCGTCTCTAAGATCAGATATATGGAGAGGTACCACAATGAACAAGAAAAATAAAATAAAATGGAGATTTTAGCAAATCCGTGAGCTATTTAGTTGGATATGATGCACTAACAACATCTTACATGGCTTAAGACTCGCCAGATGTGATGTACTGATTCGAGTGATAGCATTGTTGATCACAATTCTTACTAAAGGGATTGATAAGAGCTATTTAGTTAGATATGATGCACTAACAACATCCTATATGGCCTAAAACTTGTCGAATGTGATATATCGATTTGAGTGATAGGATTACTCACCATAATCCTTACTAAAGGGATTGGTAAGAGTAATTAGAGAAAAGTTTTCCTAAGATTTCCTAAGTTTCTCAAGAGAAAAGTTTTAAGGGTTTTTCATTAATATGTTAAAGTCTAATTAAAACTTTATACATGTGTTTTATTTATACATGGTAAAACACTTGTAAATAAAAGGATTAAAAGGATGTCTTAGTGGCATTCCTGTATATATAAATAAATAAAAGGATAATTTAAGAAAAATGTAAGAAATAGAAAGTCTAAATAAAATAAGCAAAAAATAAGTGATCAAATAAAATATCCGAACAGAGAGTAGAAAAGTTGAGTTTCAACATTTGATTAGGTCAATACCTTAAATCTTATCAATAATGTTGCTCATACGAATTTTTCTTTCAATATTATGATTTTGTACTTATATTTGGAGGATCTATTTACTTTATTTTCTCAACATTTTATTTTATATTTTAAGAGTTAGGAGTTATTGTTTTGTAAAAAATTTGAATGTAACTTTGTAAATTTGATTGTTTGCTTATGTTGAGGCTAAGTGAGTCAAAATAAAGGAATTGGCAACTATAATTTTTCAAAAACTTTTGTTTTTCAAAGTAAATAGTAGAATGACTCTAATATGAAAAAACGAGTCTCTAATAGAAGAGTATAGCAACTAAAGCACTATAATTGTTTGGCTCAATCTCCATTCCCTTCTCTTCTTATATTTTGTGCATGTTTTATATTTTTATTGTAAATTGTTGTCGACTATACTTTCACGCCTACATTTAAGTAATCAAGGTTTCGCTTTTACAAAAAGTTTTAGAAAAACACATCTATTTTTAAAGTAATCCATCCACTCTCAGCAGCGCGGCACGTGTACAGAGAAGTTTGGAAGACTCGAAAGCAACATGGCTCGACTGCAAGTTAGCTCGGTAATTTCAAGAGTTCGAAAGCTTGGTTTCCCCTTCGCACCGAGTTATAGCTCACGCACACCACAGCAGTCACACACGCACATCAGATTAGTGTGGTTGCTGAAAAAAGGACGCTACGGGTTTGCACTTTAATCAGCTCAGATACTGTTCGGCTTTTGCACAAAAGCTCGCACAAGTAATTGGACAGCTAGGCACAAGTTCAACAACACTTGAATCAGCTCGGCTCAACTGTCCGACGTGGAATGTTTTTAGCATGGAAGACGCGCACTTCATAGAGCAGTTCGGACAACAAAGCAGCTCGGACTTCAAGTTAATCAGCTCGAACACGCAAGTTTTCAACAGTTTAGATATGTTCGACATAGGACGGTACGATCATAAAGCAGTTCGCACCGATCGAGCTCAGTACGCACTCATAACAGTCCAACACGCCTAAAGCTCGGCACAAGTCAACAAACAAGCTCTGTACGTTCACGAATTCAAAGCTAAGTTTTCTGTCCAACTTAGCCTAGCACCATTTCAGCTCGGTTACGCGACTCCTCGATAACACAGATTAGCTCGGCTACTAGATTCACTCAGCTCAGTGCTTCGGATTGAAACAGCTCGGTTGCACTTCGTCAATTGTCCAACTCCAACCGCTATTCAGCTGGGAAATTTTTACAGAATAGCTCGGACGCACTTTCAAGTCAGCTCTTTATTTCAGACACTTGGCTCACATATATAAGAGCCAGCACTCGCAGCAATTGAACACGTCCAATATGAACACCACTTCAGCACTCTTACGCAGCAGCTCGATCTGGACATTTCAACTTGGTAGCTCAGACTCTGTGACAGCCCAGTACGCACAATCTCAGCTTAGCAACTTGGCTTCCTGTCGACACTTGGTTTTGTTCGGCACAAGTATGCTTTACCAAACACGGTTGCACACACGGTTCATGATAGCTCGGCAAAGCTCCAGTCACAACGGCTCGGCACAACACGACGCAATAGCACTTCACAACAGCAGCTCGGATTGCACTCGTAGTAGTTCAACAAGCCACTTGATAGCAGCTCCTCCAACCAATTTAGCTCGGTAGGACAAAACACTTCGCCATCGACTCATAACAAATCAAAGTATAAGGATGCAAAACAGCTCAGATCAAACAATGTAACGTTAACAGTTTGGTCTACAAGTTTATGGAAGCTTACCCACGTTCAGATCGGCACACTACTGTGATTAATCTAGCTCAGCAAATACCCTATCCCTGTATGCGTACACATCAACAAGCTCGGCACCTTCTCAAATCGGCTCAGAATTTTGGAAGTTCAGTAGCTCGACAACTGATTCTCTCACGCATCTCGCATTTAGGTTCAACTTCACACCGCAATTTCTCGAGTAGTCAATATCGCGCACACACACAAGCTCAGACACGGCAGCACGGCACAAGCACACGTAATTCCTATACACACTTGCACCTGCACTTTGGTTCATTAACAAAACACAAGCTTGGCACAATCGGTCCAGTTGGACACACGTCGATGCTTTCAATCTCAAGAACACAGCTCGGATAGTACACCCTCCTGTAATTCGTGCTCTTGCATAGATTGATAACTAATGCAATACAACTACACACGACTATCTTTCGAGCATCAATGGCTTCGTAAAGTGTACCACCGACACAACTTCCTGCATAGAGTAATCTCACCCACTTCACAAACCCCTGCAACTCCACGCTTTATTTGAAATACACTACGATGACTGTTCTGCAACCACATTCACTACCGATTCTCAACAGCATAATTTGGGCACCTACTCGTCTTTTACAAGGGCACAACACTCACTCACGACTACTACACAAAGTCATACACAAGACACCCACGCGGGGTACAATCACCTATTAACGATTGCACCTACAATTGCACCACCGGTCAAGCCACATAAAGCTACTAAGAAAATCGCGACCACCATTCGCTACCTTAAAACCCACCAACAAGCTAACCTGCACAATTTCCCACGATAGTTCAATCAAGACCCTAAATTAGTTCCACGATGAGAATTTCTTGGTGTCCCTTTCAAATCTCTGTTCACTCGTGTAAAATTCTCAAGAGTAAACCCTAATGCCCAAATTCACGGATCCTCCGGCCCACTAACCACCACCATCACAGCATCGAATACGGTAACTCGCACTTCCCACGTCGCTCAAGTTTGTATGAAATGGCAGTAACACCACCGCGCACAATCACAGTCACAAGCCTGCGTCTCCACACCAACGGTTGCTGCACCGTACGACTTACCACCTCGATAGACATGTCATTACAACCTCCACCAGAACACCCACAGCCCACTCACGCATGCACTTCAAGTAAAATCTGGTCACACTTCAGCTCTTCTTTAGCGCTTACCCCTTTCCTTCGACACAAACCCTAGCTTCTATAATATAATTGGCAAAAACTAGTACGAAATTTTACAAAAATAGTGTGATGAAAGCGTGCTGTGTGTAGATTTTTTATATAAAAAGCGTGTTAGTTAAGTACGCCTTTACTAATTACGAAGAAGGTACGCTTATGAAATGAATCTTTTGGGCTCTTAAAGAGGCACGTCCACCAAATATGCTTTCTTATAAATAGCTCAAATTTTGTGTTTCTTACTCATTTTCACTTCTTTTTCACTTTTTTTTAATTACATATAACTTTTAAAACCTTTGATTTTTTCTTAAGCAATAGTGTGATATTATTTTCTCTCATTAAGTAAAAACATAATCTTATTTTCCTTTACTCATTGATAAATAATCCTCAATCATTTTTAAAATATAAATTGCATTATTAATATAGTAATATTTATATTGTCTATATGAAATATAGTTAGATGCTAATTTTTTAAGTGTTTATGTTTTCGTAATATGCATGTTACATTTTGTTTATTATTCATATGATAATATATAGTTATATAACTTGTGGTAGTTACGTACAGAACTATATATGTGACCCATATATTGTAAGTGATTTATCAATATATTAGTGAAACACATATACATTTATAACTATAGTATGTGATGAAACAACCCATTGAGAAGTGAAATTGTGAGGGTACAATATGATGCCTCACCGAAAAGTGAAGTCGAGCGAGTGCTTAAAGTAATAGTGTGTGATAAGATACCCCATTAAAAAGCACGTAAGTACGATAAAACGATCCATTAAAAAATGAAATCGTATGTGTAATTAAAGTTATAGTATATGATAAGATATCCCACTAAGAAGCAAAATTATATGGATATGATGGGACGCCCCCAACGAGAAATGAAGCCGTGTGGATGCTTAAAGTTATAGTGTGTGATAAAATGCCCTATCGAGAAGTAAAATTGTGTGAGTGCATTGAGATGCTCCATCGAGAAATAAAGTTGTGTAAGTGCTTAGAGTTATAGTATGTGATAAGACACCCCATTGAAAAATGAAATTGTGTAGATGCAATGAGATGCCCTACTGAGAAATGAAGTCATGTGGGTGTTTAAAGTTATAGTATGTGATAAGACGCCCCACAAAAAAGTGAAACTGTATGGGTGTGATGAGACATCTTACCAAGCATGTGAAATTGTGTGGGTACAACAAACAGTGCAAAATCATATGGGTTGAAACATAGTCAACAAAAGTAACGATCTACAATATAATAAGGACTCGGTGAAAAAGTTGAAGATGAGAAAGAATTCCAACTTCAATCATTTCTTCTAGTAGATCTATGCGAGCATTGGAGTTAATTCTTATGGGGTTGAGCTAATTCATCAATATCCTTCTTATTATGAGAGAAGTGTTTCATACACTTTGATGGTTATTATGAATGATGATGATGTAGAAAACTTCATAGAAATGGCTAATGCATTTAAAGAAAACCAGATACAGGAAATATATGTCAGGGCTTCCGGTCAACCTAGTAGAAGTATTGTCGATAGAACTTCAGTCGTGTCCTATTTTGTTGAACGCAATCAAGATTTCAAATCCTGGAACGAAGGTGATTTGGGGATTAAGGGGATCCCTTGAGCTTGGTGTTTTGATAATGAAGTAGGTCTTCTACACATTTGGTCCATCTGTACACGCATTCAAGTATTATCGACTAGTATTTTGTATTAACGACACATTTCTGTATGGGAAGTACAGTTATGTACTTTTAATTGCTTGTTCTATGGATGGAAATAACTATATTGTCTCGTTGGCATTAAAGCGATTTGTTATCAGTGGTCAGGATGAGTTAATGTGCCTAACTATGAATAGACACTTAGATATCAAGAATGTGCTATCAAGAATGTACTCGATAAAGAAGAAGTTGGCTGGAAGGAATTATTTGCGGTTTGGAGATGGTGCATACGGTATGTCGCTAGCAATTTCAACAAGGCGCATAAGAATCAACTATGCAAGAAGCTCGCTATTGCTACTACTGCTATGCAGGTACAATCTAGGAAATTTAAGTATTTAATGGAATAGATGTTGCAAGTAAAAGAAAACGCACCATCATAGTTTTCACCATTTGACAAAAGTAAATGGACGTTGTGCCATGACAGTTTTTATCGATTTGGATATATGACATCTAATATCGTTGAGAACTACAATGTCATTTTGAAAGGTTGTAGACGATTTCCCCTGACTT
The DNA here is from genome assembly GCA_024138005.1 of Lumnitzera racemosa. Classification (NCBI taxonomy): domain Eukaryota; kingdom Viridiplantae; phylum Streptophyta; class Magnoliopsida; order Myrtales; family Combretaceae; genus Lumnitzera; species Lumnitzera racemosa. The sequence continues at coordinate 31,967,811 of JAMXBC010000008.1, forward strand.
CACTTGTTAAGAAAATTTTCTACAATTGTGTTGATTATTGGGAATGAAGAGTCAAACAAACGAGGAAGGGAATGAACGCTGGGCAAGTAAATACGAAGTATGTTATAAAGAAGCTTAAAACGTGGGCCAGGCGAGTTGTAGCTCATTCCATCATGCAATATAGCCATGAAAACGAGATATAGGAGGTGAAGACAGGTTGGAGGCACAGATCAAATGGAGTAATGAAACGAAGTGGTCAAACACATATTGTAGACACAAATAGAATGACATGTTCATGTAGGAAATGGATAATTTATAAAATCCCGTGCTCACATGCGATTAGGGTACTTAATTTTATTCAAGTTACTACTGGTCGGTACATTGGTATATGGTATACGTAATCTCATCAATTAGATGTCTACGCCAAACACTTCATGCTAATACGTAATGAGTTGAATTGGCCCCATCTCGATTACCCATTCCTCATACCCAACGAGAACCTGAAATGTAGTTTAGGAAAACCAAGGAAGAAGAGATACCATATAGAGATGGACTTGAGAGAACCTATCGATAAGAGCAGGTGTAGTGTGTGTAGAATGGAAGGGCATAATAGGAGGAGGTATCCTTAGCTTAATAGAGATGGTACAGATAGATATATTTGCATTGTTTTCTTACATTATATTATATATCATATCATGTTATGCTTCCATAAGTCAATGACATGACATATTTGTATTGTTTTGTAGGTTAGATGGATTCAGGATCAAGTGACTCATTGGTATTGCATGGATAGGGACGACATCGATTGCAAGACGTATGGGATTTTCAAGTATCACTTTACGTTAACTCATTTGTGAAATTATACAGTTTAATAATTTTCTACAGTTGTGATGAAACTGAATCTAATATTTTAGGGAAGCGAGCACATTATGGTTCATTGAGTGGAGTCGAGCCTATGGAAGGGCACATCATAGATACCGTTAGATGATCGCTTCATCACCTACCTTGCTGATGCTAATTTCCTTACAGTCGCATAGCTACCATTCATCTAGATCGATCATCACCTCATTACGGCATTAGTTGAGAGATGGAGTCTTAAGACCCATAATTTCCATGTGGCTCATGGGGAGATGACAATCACGCTCTAGGACATAAAGGTACCATCTGGTCTCCGTGTGGATGGAGCTATAGTGATTGGGCCCACACAGTTAGTCTAGCCCCAAGTAGCTAGGGGACTACTAGGACACTACCCCATTAACAGTATTAGCAAAAAGGGGTGTATTAGTTTTTCTTGGTTATAAAACAGATTTAACATACTTCCTGCAGATGCAAATGTAGATGAGGAGACCATTCGTTAGTACACCCATGCATACATCTTGTAGTTATTGGGTGGTTTTTTATTTGCCCATAAATTTTTATCTCTTGTCCACATGATGTTCCTACCCATGTTGGAGTATTTCTTGCATGCCACGACGTTTAGTTAGGGATCATCTTGTTTGGCTTAGTTGTATCATCAACTATGTAAAGTTGTATGATTAGGAGCATAAAAGATTAGAGGTGTAGCCATACTGCTGCAAATATGGGCATGGGATCACTGCCCTTACATTACACCACAGACCAGGTCCAGCTTTACCATACAAGAGGGGCTACCAGTAGTTGATAGGTGGATTATATCATGAGACACTACACACCATGCTACGTATGTTATGGATGTATATCGGACCACATTTCATTTGCAGATGAGTTGATAGGTATGTACTTCTTCAATTTCATTTTTGTTGTTGATCTTTATTAAAAAATTATGGGTTATTAATGCACTTTCTTTGAAAATACATCATAGGTCATGTGGGAACCATATGCGGATACCTTATTAATCTCATACCCCCGTTTTGCAGTATTGGTCGAACTATCTAGAGGGCCAGGGTTTCATTGACATGTTTCTACATTGTTAAGTTTTAATTCCCCGACCTTATTATATGAAAATTTGGAGGCTTCCAAACAATATCAATCAATGTTAATATGAGTGAGAAGCTATACCATATTGACCTTAGAGGTAAGACAAATATAGATTGGTCGATCGCACATTAGGGATACATATTAACTTAGGTAAATTGCTAGATGTAGGTTGTTCACAATCAGGGAATGAGCGATATCGATCCAGCTTACTATGATTGGTATAAGGAGCATATACACTAATACATCACCCATCATGGGGTGGTTCCTTCCATTTTTCTTATGGTTTTTTGCAAAACAATGTATATGAATAAACATTGATTCTTTTATTTACTATAGGTAGATTCTATGTTGGGCGTAACTAGTAGACAATGTTGACATTGCTCATCATATCATTAGTGGTGGCCTTCACCATCTTGAGGAGCATAGTTGGTTGATATTATTTCCCGACCATCCAATTGATCCAGTCCCTGTACCGACCCTTCAATAGTGTGCAAATCCTAGAGTTCGCACGAGAGGACATCTACCAACATAAGCATGTAGTCAGGAACATGGTGACAATTCTATGGGATCTTACCATTCCATTAACTTAGGCGAGATTGGTAGTAGTGCACCACCTGCTTATGTCTCTAGTTCTGGCTATACCTCATTCGATACTCTAAACACTCACGTGTGGACGTATTTGCAACTGATACAGCCAACTCTTCGTAAATGTCATACAGGATGACCTCAAACATTACAAATAGAGGAGGTCAACACTTAGCTATCACAACTACTACATACTCTAGTTCCTCATATGGATTTCACCAATACTCCTTTACAGCCATTTGAGCCTTAGCCATAGAAGGGACCATCCACTCACAAACGATCAATATTAGCTTGTTTCAGAAAACAATTAACTTAATCTAGGAAGAAGTAGTTGTGAATAACTACATTTGTATTACTTAGTTTGATTACTATGTATTATGGACATCTATTACTTACTATGTAAATGGTTTTTGTAAATAATGTTTCATATTACATTGCTATTCCCTTACTATTAATAGTTTACTGTATATATACTTTCTTTATACTATACATGCTTTTAACAGGTTTAGTTGGTAGTTTAGTCAGCTATTTAAGCTGACTCACTTCATGAATACATTTCGTAGGTAGTATACTAAATGAAAAAAAAAAAGCATTGGCTTTGCTAAAAATAAACGAAATGTTAGTTGGAAACTAAGAAGGCATATGCTTAAGTTGTGCCTTGTTAATTATACTGAATGTACTCTCAAAGAAAATGTCCAAAACTTAAGGCTAAAATAAGCAATTAGCCTACAATATTGAATGTACTTAATTATAGGGAGTCGATACTTAACTAAAGGGAATGTGAAGCGTGATTGAACTTACAAGTGGAATAAGCAGCTAACTTGCCATATTGAAAGTACTTAGCTAAGGAGTGTGAAGCGTCAATCGAAGGTACGCGGTAGTAACACTGAAGGCGCATAGTAGTGACACTGAAGGTGTACTCAAGGGACGTACATCTATATAATAGTTTATATAGAGACTAAATAGATTTTTTATTATCTAATTAGATAAATTAAATCTAATTAAAAAAAAGCAATTGAAAGTACGCTCAAAGGATGCGCCTTCTTTGTTGGTACTAAAGTTGCATTCAAGAAACATGTCTTCAATTTCAATAAAGACGGCGCCAACCCTTAAGCGCGCTTTCCATACTAATATACAGGGTGCACATAGATAGTGCACCTTCAGTATAAAAAATTCATGCACAGTATAGCATGCCTTCACTACACTATTTTTGTAAACTTTACTTAAAACACCCTATTTCCATACCGATTTTTCACCATTTATACTATAGAAATATAAAACTCAATAAATGCCTCTAACTAATTTAGGAACATAAGCCAAATAGTTCCCCTTTTGGGTCCCAAATATGTGTACTGCAGTAAGTTATCATCGGGTCAATAGAGGTATCATGTTCACCACTTCTAAAATTACTCACTAATTGGAAAAATTAATCCCCCTTTAAAATAAAGGAATCAATATACAACTGATCGATTAAGCTTACAAATTTTGATAAAAACTTATGGAAATTTTGAAAATTTTAGTAAACATACCGATCAATTAGTAGTATAGGGTGAGCTTTAAGGTAACATTTCTCAAAAGAATAATGTGCTAGCTTTCAGTCATTTTAGTACTATTCATATCTAGGTAGGCTAAATAAAATTTGATTATTTTATTAAACAAAACTCAACAACTAGCTTAATGAGGATAAATAAGTGATTCTAACACCAAAAAGAATAAAAATATAATTTCTATTAGACTATCTAATTTTAAAAACAACTCTTAATTTAACAAAGCACAAGCACGAGATTCTAACACTTCAATGATTACAATTAAAAACCAAGTAAATGAATTAACAAGAGGCATGATGTTTGAGTTTTTCTATTGTTCATGTACACATAAATTAAATATTGATTCCAAAAACGAAATCTTAACCAAATCAACATGTATCAACAATTAATCTAAGTTAAACAAGTATAGAAATGACTAGAAATCATGCTTTACACGTAATCCCAATCTACATACGTTCCTTCACAAGTAAAATACATATTCAATGCTTGAAACCCATAACCTATATAATACACAATTCCTTCACAAGTGAAATACATGTTTAATACTTGAAACCCATAACCTATCTAACATACAATTACAATAAATAACACAAACACCAAATATTAATTCATTAACATTAAAAGATCCATAATCTTCATGAATACAACGGGATTACAAAATTAAACAACATCCCAAAACAATAAGAAATCAGGTAGAGAGAGAAATCATGTAACAAGAGGAGTTCCAATCTTCAATCTGTGTTGGAATGATGTTTTCATGCATCTTGAGGTTGGAATCCATTAAAACTAACTTAAGCTAAGTCTTACTTAAAATAGCCTAAGAAGGTGAAACCCTAAAAACACTAGAGAGAAAAGAAGAAAGGAAGTTGAAAAAGAAAGAAAAAAACAAGATGTAAATTATAGCTTTTTATATTAGGAGAGTATTGTCTTAATGGTATTGCCAACATGACAATAGATACCGTCATAATGGTAGTTAGGACTATCATCAGGATAGTATGGTCCATTCTTTGTGATACTTGCAAAGATTCTATTCTAGACACCGACTTGACAATAGCTAAGATTACAATCAAGCCAGTAGTTCTTGCTCCATGTTTTCATCCTCTTCTTTTCTTTTTCTGTTTTTTTAGGCTTCTCATATAGAAGCATGGTAGCTTAAGGACCTGCATGAATAAGCACTCGTAACACTGCAATATAAGATATTTATAGAATTTTAAGTGTGAACAATTCCGAATACCCAAATATTAAATTATGAAGAAACCAGTTCCTTAAATATATGTAACGACAATCCCAAAAATTGAATCTCTCATAATCGTAGCTCCACTCTTATACCAAGATGATATGACCCGTAATAAGAGCAAATAAGAGTGGCATATTGAGATGGGTTTGATCCTACCAAAGGATCGAAAATAGAATGGGTTTTGAGAGGGTTTTAGTGAATTTGTGAGCTACCTAGCCAAATATAACGCACTAACTAGATTCTACACGGCTTAATTGTCACTTTGGTATGATGCACAAAAAGACAACTAAGGTTGCTCACCATAATCCTTACTAAAGGGATTGATAAAAACTAGCGAGAGAGAGATTTCTAAGAGAAAAAACTTAAAAGGTTTTTCACTGATATGTAATTCCATCTAAAACCCTACACATATGTAGTATTTATATATAGGAGCAAACTTATAAATAAAAGAACTAAAATGATGCCTTAGTGGTATTTTCGTAAATACAAAATAAACATAAGGATAATTTAGGAATAGTACAAGAAATAAGAAGTTTAAACAATACAAATAAAAAAAAAAGTAATCAAATGAAATATTCAAGTGAGGAGTAGATGAGTTGGGCTTCAGTATTTAGTTAGGTTGATACCCCGAATCCTATTAAGCTAAGTCTAACAGTACATATTGTAAAAGAAGTAATAAATCTAGTTTAAACAATAATAAGCAACAAACTAAATAGCTATTCACCATCTTGACGTTTAAGGGGTAGAGGAGGATAAGGGCAAGATGAGCACTGGTAATTTAGGCTAAAGTGGTTGTAGAGGATTCCTTGAAGACCACAGTGAATATAGCTTGAAATGGGTCTCAATATGTTGAAATGGGTCAAAATGTTGGAAGCCATATCCTTAAGAGGTCAGCACTTGAGATTTGCCCTCAGTTTGTTGAGCCTAGCCTTATATATTAGGAGCTAATTCATAATATTCATCACCTACACTTTCACCTTCCATGTCTCTAGAGTCCTCATATAGCTCATCTCCATTACTAAGGACTTAGGGACTTAATGCCGTTTTTCTTACCCAATTACTTCCTTTCTTTTTCATGCCCATTGACAAATGTCAACTAGTTCAAATCATTTCTATCGAGCAACTTAGGTGCTTTAGGGAAGTTCATTCCCTTTCTTATAGGAGTTGAGTGACTAAGTGCCCAAAATGAAGAAAGGTTTAAGAAGAGTTGGTAACATGTTTGAAATATTATACAATGACATTGAAAAAATCAATCTTTTGATTTTGGAGAACATAATAAAGTAGCCACAAGTTCTAGAATGTAACAGTTGATTATTGACCTCTTTTAGGACAATAATTGTGAATAACAATGTGGTAAAGGATTTTGGTCCTAAAGTCAAGTCTTGAGACCAAAAGATTTTTTGTTTTCCTCCAATAGCCTCTAATCCCTCTATATCTAAAAACTCTTTCATAGAATCTAGCACCACAATAATAAAAATTCATTTCATCTCCTTTAGTCTCAACTATAATGAGATTACAAACATCTTCTAGGGTGATAATGATCTTAGTACCATAAACATAGAAATATAGCTCAATCATTCCTAATTCATCACTAGGATTCATCCTTACATTTAGATGCCTACTATCATCTAATCCACTAAACAAGTTAAATAAAAATATTTGATAGTGTCATTGTATACCTCATTCAGAATGCACAAAATGTCTGAGATGTGATTTGTGATCACTTTCAGAAGCTAGTAGATTTGAAACTCACTAAATACTTCTTTTAGATAAAAAACACCAGTATTAACTTCTAGATTCTAAAACTTTTCAAAACAATTAACGTATTTGCTAATGGGAAAGAGTCACTAGTTGTATGTGGAAGGAGTAAAACCTCTTCAAGTACGAGGTGCCATTTGGGTTTTTTCTTTTTTTTTTTTCTAGTTAGTGGATTAGAGTTTGTGAGTGAAGAGTTAGGTAGATTTTAGAGTAATGGAGATGAAGTAAAGAAGGGAAAAGGAGTAGAGAGAGAAAATAAGGTGATTTGAGTGCGATTTTGGTGAAGGAGAGAAGGATTGGTTCGAAAAAATTGGGATTTGATTTGAAAAACTAAGAAATAGTTTAGTTCCCTCATTATACTCATTCTAAACTCATTTTTTCATGTATTAAACAAAATCCTTACCAAGTCTCATGTTAGTAGCACCAATGATAGGAATTAACCCTTTAGACTGATCATAAGAAGTCGAGCTAAAGGACTCTAAGGGCTCGTATAAAGAATACTAGCTCTAAGCCATAGCTGAGACGAGGATTCCTACTCGAGCTGGCCTCCTACCAACCTATCTGTTCGATCCTCACGCGTATTAGACATGTTCCTGCCCAACAGTAAAGTATTGATCCAAACGACAGCCTAGACCTAGTCAAACCAGGCTCCCCAATTGACTACTAGTATCTAACTTCAAGTCAGCTGATCTCTTTACCAAGTTGATTGGCTCCCAACCTAATCCAAATCAGGTCGACCCTTGACAGCAATGCATTCTTGTTTCTGCTTACGTTGTATCATATTCCTGATGTCTAGCTACTAAGTGATATGTATCTTCTGACACAATGTTCTATAATGATTCTTTCTTTTCTGTACTGACTGTTTTCTGTCTCTTTTATCCCTTTTGGTATGTTTCATGTAACTTAATTGTAAAATACCCTTCTTGTCTTTTCATACATGTGAAGTAACCCTAGTGGATGAGTACATAAACCCTTACTCTCTTGTACGTAGGGAATCATTCCATTTTCAATATAGAATTACTCACTTTGAGTAACCTTATTGTTCTCGTTATCATTTAACTCTTACATATTCTCTTTAGCAAGGAGTAGTGACGAGTGACCCTTCAGTTTGAACTGATGTGTCATATTCGGCAAATTGTAAGCTGAATAGGATTGAGTAGTGAGTCACATCCATTCGGTGGCTGCCCACGCTTTTGCTAGCTTTTCTTTTGTTTCTTTTCGGTTTGTTTTATTGTGGTGCTTCTTAGTATGTTTGACCTCGGAGATACATAAGCTTCGCTGGTATCAGAGTACGGTTTCAAGAGAAAGTGTGTGAAGTTGTAGTGAAGTTTTGGTTTACCTTACTGTTAGTGGCTGCTGTGTTCCTTCCATAGCTACTACAGTATAATTGTGCGATAGCAAGTGTAGTTTCATTATTACTCTGTTTTTCATTGCGAAAATAGAGCAAGTTTTTCCCTATTCTATTTAAGTGACTATTGGGCATTAAAGTTGTTGGTAAGTTGTTAATCTATTCCAAAAGTATTGTATTAGGTCAGATTCGAGTGTTCAGGGGGTTATTAGTGACCAAAGAAGTAGTGCCTAACCTAGTCGTGGTCATAACGATAGTAACACATTAGGGTCCGTTGATGACAAACTTGATAAACTCATAAACTTTATTGAGAGTGTGAGTTTGGTCGCAGCAATGAAAGCTACCAGATAATAACCCCAGGGTATGCCATAGAAAAATCTACCTGAAAATATTCAAAATAGGGGTTATGGCCAAGGCGAGCCAATCGCCCAGTTCAATCGCAATGGGCTGGAGGAATAGCGAACCGAGCTACTAGATGTAGATTGGAGTTAGAGGAAATTGAGTGAGAAGATGACAATGAACTGGATGTTGAAGAGTTTGGGGAGGATGAAGAAGAGGTTAACTAGTACCAAATACAAGGATGAGGACACTGAGCTCCTCGAAGGCTAGATAATGTCAAGGTTTAGATCCTACCTTCAATGGAAATGGAGATGCTAATGAATACTTGGAGTGGGAAGAGAAGGTCGAGAAGGTGTTCAACTGTTACAGCTATACAGATGCTGTCAAGGTCCGACTTTCATACGGATATGTGGATGAACACAGATATCACGTGTAACCAAAGGGATGAGTCCAAGTCACGAGATGGCTTAAAAAAGTGAATGATGGTTAAGGGTTGAGCAAGGGTTCCCCATGCATTGACGATGGATATGACACACCAATGCCTCACACGAGCTTGGGTCATACTGGATATGATGTACAAGTATGGCCGTAGGTCACTTGCCATTAATCCACATTCAAATGGGCTAGATAAGAGTAGCTTAAGAGAAACCAAAACAATACTTTAACTCAAGAGAGGGTATAAGTTCAGTATATATTCTGTATAACTTGTTGATGTTGCAGTTGTTATATTATGTGATTATTTATAGTACCTTGTTAGGGAAAATTCTACGTTACAGAAAATGATAAGAGAATCCTTACTTGCTAACTAAAAAGAAGAAGAATGTACAAGAAAGTGTAAAATCATGTGTAGTGAATGTCCTTTGTTAAAAAGGACATTACGACTGTTAGAAAAGATATCGCACGCACGTTTGTGCGTTCTTATTCTATGATTCTGATAATGTTGCGAGCTGAATAGGGGTAAGCTTTTGTTCAAGTATGTTAGGTGTCAAAAGTCTGGCTCCCTGACTGCTAGGGGGCTGGACTCAGGTTGGCTTAGGGACCGCTCACAAAGGGGTTAGCCTTCAGATGGTCGGCTCCTAATAGTTTATCTCGGCCTTAGCACCATAGAGATTGTTGTATTTAGATTTGGTACTTGCAATACTATTTAGTAGAAGGTTCGACTCGGCATGCTAGTTGATCACTTCAGCAACACCTTGGATAGTATGGAGAGTTAAGTAGCTCGGCGGATTAGATTAGGTTAAGCAATGCTCCTTAGTGCTTAAATCACCTCTAATAGCTCAGTAAACCACTTGAGAGAGCCCTCGAGCTTAAGAGCATATAATCGGTCTGTGATCCCTAACATACTTGCTACATTGGAGTTTATTGGGTATGCTACGATATAGTGGAAAAATTTGAATGTATCCTGAGTAAGGGATAGAAGGCGAGGTATGAGAACCTAGGAGGAGATGAAAAGGTTGTTAAGGGGGGTCGATTTGTACTCGAAACCTACTTGTAAGATACGTTTGCAAAGTTGCAAGAGCTTCGCCTAGGAAACCAATCTGTTGATGACTATGTTAAGGAATTTCAAATGCTTATGATTTGAGCCAATATGGAAGAACAAGAGGCATGTACTGTATCAAGGTTTATTTCTAAACTCAGATTTGAGAGTCTTAACGTTGCAGAAGTGCAGAGGTTTTATACCTTAGAAGAGATAATTAAAATAGCATAGAGGGTTAAAAAGTAAAGGAGAAATGTTTTGAGTTGACCTTGACCAACATTTTCCTAAGCTCTTGCACCATGTTAACTTGTTCAAGCTGAGTCGAGGAGATCATACCAAGCTGAGGAAAGGAATGACCGACCTGATGATAGTTGAGCAAGCCAGCAAGGCTAATCAGGTTAGACAAATCGAGCTAAGGCTAGGCTACCTTTGATACTTTATGAGAAAGGATAGACCTTCGGACAGAAGTCTAGCGAGGTGCAGTGTTTTAAAAGCTTAAGCTTCGGATACATGGTTGCTGAGTATTTGAACCAATGTGTCATGGTGCTCTGAGGAGATGTAGTGGATAGCATTGATGAGAATGAACTTGAGGAGGAGAAGGATGTTCGAGAGGTAGTAGTCGAGGAGGAAGAGGAAACATGTGTCTATACTAATCAGAGAGAAGTAATGACCTTAGTCCTAAGACGAATCCTGAGTTCCTTTCCAAACACTAAGAAGGACTAAAGGGAGAATTTATTCCACACTAAGTTTACCCACTGTTAAAGGCCAATTATGTACAATCATAGTGAACGGAGGAAGTTGTACTAATGTTGTTGCACAGTCCTTTGTGCAAAGGTTAGGTCTGCCGTCCTCAAAGTATCCTCAACCTTACAAGCTATATTGCTTTCATGATATGGGTGCTTTGCATGTGATTGAATAAGTGACCATACTGTTCAGTATTTTGGGAATGTGTATATGGACGAAGTAATTTGTGATGTTGTCCTTATGTGAGCTTCACATCTATTACTTGGACAACCTTAGTTGTTTGATTGACGTATCACTCACAATGGACACAAAAACACCTATGCCTTTGTTAAAGATAAAAGGAAGATTGTATTGCAACCCATGACCCTGTCCCAAGTAAATGAGACTCATAACTAGCTCACCTAAGCTAGTAAAAAGAAAGCTTTAGTGATGAGCCAGAGGGAACTCCAATTCACTGAGAAGGCTGGTCAACCTATTTTCCTATTGGTTAGAAGATTGTTAGACATGAGGGAATTAGAGAATGTTCCAAAAGAGATCCAAAGCTTGCTAAATGAGTTTTCTGGCTTGCTTCTAGAAAAACTACCTAGAGGATTGCTACCGGTCCGAGGCATAGAGTACTATATTGACCTACAGCTAAGCATTGCCCTGTTTAACTGACCCATATGCAGAATGAACCCTGAGCAAGCTATTGAGTTGAAGAGGCAGGTGGACAAGCTTATGGAACACGGATATGTGAGGAAGAGCATAAGCCCTTGTACGGTACTACCTCTACTCATTCCGAAGAAAGATGGTTCATAGCGTATGTGCATCGATGGTTGAGCAATCAATTGGATTACTATCAAGTATAGATATTCGATACCAAGGCTTAATGATATGATAGATGAACTTCATGGTGCTAAGATGTTTTTGAAAATTGATTTGCAAAGTGGCTACCACCAAATCCATATGAGACTAGGTAATGAGTGGAAAACTACTTTTAAGACTAGGCATAGGCTCTATGAATGATTTGTTATACCATTCAGACTTACCAATGCGCCATGTACATTCATGAGGTTGATGAACCATGTAATACACTCTTTAATTAGAAGATATGTAGTTGTATAGTTTGATGACATATTAGTATACGGAACCAACCTAAATAACCATGTTCAAATTCTTTGAGAAGTATTTGACATTTTGTGAGCTGAGTTATATGGGAATGTGAAGAAGTTTATGTTTTGCTACAAAGAGGTGATCGTCTTAAGGTTCGTAATGTCAGGGGAAGAGATCCGAGCATATGAGGAAAAGATCCAAGCTGTTCTATAATGGCCAACACCAAAGAATGTCACTGAGATTCAAAATTTTCATGGCCTAGCTTCTTTTTATAGGCGATTTATTAAGGACTTCAGTATAACAGCCGCCCCTATTGATTGAATTGACCAAAAAGAGTAAAAGATTCAGGTGGAATGATCGAGCTAAACAGAGCTTTAAAGAGGTCAAGGAAAAGCTCACCTCAATGCATGTCTTATCATTGCTAGATTTTAATAAGCCCTTTGAATTAGAATATGATGTATCAGGAGTTAGAATTAGTGCTATCCTGATGCGGGAGTGACGGCCTGTCACCTACCATAATAAGAAACTTAGTGGTCTTGCCTTGAACTATTTTGTGTACGAGTAGGATTTTTACTCTCTTTACCAAGACCTTATAGTTTGGAAACATTATTTGCTGCTACGAGAGTTTGTTATTTATATAGACTATGAGTCTCTAAAGCATCTAGGGAGTCAGAATAAGCTTTTAAAGAGGTAAGCTAAGTGAATGGAGTTCATGGAAGGTTTCTCGTATGTCATTCGATACAAGAAGGAAAGTGCAAATGTGGTCAATGATGCTCTATCATGACGGCAAACCTTATTGACCACTTTGCAAATAAAATTATTAAGATTCTCACTCATTACTGAGCAATATACTCATGATCCTCATTTTGGCCCTCTCATAGAATAGTGCAAGGATAAAATTGCTGTCAAGGGATAGTATCTCAAGGATAGCTACTTGTTCAAGGTCAAAGGTTATGCATACCAAACTATTCTACGCGTGAGCTATTGATTAGGGAAGCTCATAGTAGCGGTTTATTAGGCCACTTTAAGGAGACCAAGACCTCCAATATATTAAGGGAGAACTTTTATTGGTCAGGTTTGACCAAGGATGTCCAGAAGGTAGTTAGTGGTTGTAATGTGTACAAATGAGTAAAGGGGAACAGAGAACCTTATAGAGAATACATGCTGCTACCAACACCAACCTTACTTTGGGCCAACCTCATCATGAACTTTATCCTAGGGTTACCCCATACATTTAGAGGCAGGGATTCTATTTTTGTTGTAGTGGTATGCTTCAGTAAGATGGTATACTTCATCTCATGCCATCAAACTAACAATGCTGTCTATATCGTTGATTTGTTTTTGCAAGAGATTGTTCGACTACATGGTCTATCAATAGTTATTGTCTCAAATCGAGACACAAAATTCCTAAGCTATTTTTGGAAAACTCTTTGGAGAAGACTTAGAACTAAACTTGTATTCAGCTCTAGTAGCCGCCCTCAGATTGATGGCCAAACTGAAGTGGTAAACAAGATGCTAAGCAATCTGCTTAGAGCTGTTATAGGGAAGAACATGAGAGATTGGGATCTGTTTCTACTCTTTGTAGAGTTTACATACAATTGAACTATCCATAGCTCTACTAGGAAGACCTCCTTCAAGGTTATCTGTGGCCTTAATCCCGTTATTCCCCTGGATATGATTGGTACCCCAGTAGCCACTAAAGAGAATCAATCCGAAGTCGATCGAGCCCAAGAACTACTCTAGTCTATAACCTAAAAAATCACTTAGTTCAATTAGAGACAACATGAAATTAGAAGCTGAGGTTACCGAGCTGTTTCCTACCAATTAAGAGATTTAGTATGGACACACCTCAACTGAGAACGATTCCTACACTTGAGACAAAACAAACTATCTCCTTGAGCTGATGTTTCATTCAAAATCCTAAAAAAGATCAACTACAATGCTTACCAGATCGAGTTACTGATGACTAAGTCATTTCTTCCACCTTCAATGTGTCCAATTTGATCCCTCACCAATCAGTAGAAGATGACCCCGTGTATGCCTTAAAAGAGAAAGTAGAAACCACTTCAGATTTGAAGGCAAATCTTTTCGACCCCTAGGCAGATGATAGAAATCAACCCTTAGACTGATCATAAGAAGTTGAGTTAGATGATTCTAAGGGCTCGCATAGAGAATACTAGCTCTAAGCCATAGCCGGTACAGGGATTCCTACTCGAGTTGGCCTCCTTCCGACCTGTCTGTTTGATCCTCACTCATATCAAGCATGCTCCTACCTAACAGTGAAGTCCTAATCCAAACAACAGCCTGGAACTAGTCGAGCCGAGCTCCCTAATTGACTATTAGTGTTTGACTTCAAGTCAACTAATCTCTTTACCAAGTTGATTGGCTCCCAACCTAATCCAGATCAGGTTGGCCCTTGACTTTAATGCTTTCTTGCTTCTACCTATGTTGTATCATATTCTTGATGTCCAGCCATTAAGTGATATTTGTCTTCTGACACAATGTTCCAGAATGATTATTTCTTTTCTGTACTGAATATTTTTTGTCTCTTTTACCCCTTTTAGTATATTTTATGTAATCTAACTGTAGAATAATACCCTTCTTGTCTTTTCATACATATAAAGTAACCTTAATGGATAGGTATATAAACCCCCACTTTCTTGTACGTAAAGAATGATTCCAGTTTCAATATAGAATTACTCACTTTGAGCAAACTTAGTGTTCTCGTTATCATTTAACTCTTATCTATTCCCTTTAGTATGGAGTAGTGGTGAGTAACCCTTCAGTTTGGACCTATACTCATATATAGTGGATTGTAAGCCGAATAGGATCAAGTGATTCTTCACATCCATTCGATAGCTGCCTAGCTTTTGCTAGTTTTTCTTTTATTTCTTTTCGGTTTGTTTCATTGTGGTATTTCTCTGTGTATTTGCACCGGAAACGCATCAACCAAACACAATGTTATCAATATAAATTTGAATAATCAACATCTGTGACACGTGCTACTTAATAAATAATATTGTATTAAGCTTCTCTAAAAAAGCCATTGTTCACCGAGAAGCTACTTAATCTTTCATACCAAGCCTTAAGAGCTTGTTTGAGTCCATATAGAGCCTTGTTGAGCTTGTAAACATAATTAGGGAATTCACTATCCTCAAAAGCCCTCCGATTGCTTTACATATACTTCTTCCTTAATTAAACTATTTAGGAAAGTACTTTAGATATCCATTTGAAAAAGTTTGAAATCTTTGAAAGCTGTAAATGCTAAAATTTTATCCATTTGAAAAAGTTTTAAATCTTTGAAAGCCATAAATGCTAAAAGCATCCTATTAGCTTATATCCTAACAATCGATGTAAAAGTCTATTCAAAATTAATTCCTTCTTCTTGATTGTGACCTTTAGCAATTAAGCATGCTTTGTTTCTAGCTACTATGTCAGTTTCATCTAACTTGCTTCTAAATACCCATTTAGTTCTAATAACCAATCATCATTAGGCTTAGGTACTAAGTCCCATATCTTATTTCTAATAAATTGATTTTTCTCTTTTTTTATTGATTAAATCCAAAATTCATCTTTTAGAATCTTATCAACATTTTTAGGTTCTAATTGAGATAAGAATAATACATTACTTAAGTTCTTTAGGGAAGCTAGTTTGCATCCTATTGGAAGGTTTACCTATGATCAAATCCTTAAGGTGATCTTTCTAACATGTCTGTTCTCTAGATAAGTTTATATTAGATTGATCAATTGTTTCATCTTCGATAGAGATATGCTTGTCTTTATATATAAATTGATCTTTGTGAATATTAAGACTATCCAATTGAGTGCTAATATTGTCAAATTCATTACCCGATTCTCTATATGCCAATGTATCATCAAATACAACATGAATGGACTTTCTATAGCTAATACTATCGCTTCTTATAGCACCATTTTCGTTTTTGGAACTTCTTACAATATTTCAAGAGCATATGATATGATCCGTCCTTACTTACAAGAAAGAAGTAAGGAAGAAAGTCCAAATATATCTAATGAAATCATCAACAATGATTAAGGTGTATCTTTTTCCTTCAAAGCTTAAAGTTTGAGTTAGAGCAAATAAATCCATGTGTAATAGTTATAGTAGCTTAGGAATTGAAATGATGTCTTTTGATTTAAATCATGAATTTGTTTGTTTACTATATTGACATTGTCGAGCCTGGTTTTTTCTCTTTCGGTTCTTTTATAAATAAAGTCTTCTTCAAATCAGTCAGTACTAAACTTTACCACCTTAATACTGACTCTTGACTAAACTTTAAAAAAACCATTTTTTTTTTTGTTATCTTGAAAACACCTTGGAGTCGCCACCTAATCGGAGTCAGGAAAAAGAGTTAAGTTATAACTAATTGGGTAGATCAATTATAACTTAGCTACTGATTTAAGGAGAAATCCAATTTTACAAAATAGCTTTCTAAAAAGTGAGATTTAGATTTGGAGGCTATCCTATTAAATCCTAAATGGGTGCTACCTTTTAACTTTCCAAATTTAATTTTGTTTTTCAATAATACCTGTAAACACCTAATTTTTGCCCCTCTGTAGTCCTAATTTTTATTTTTACAAAGAAGGTCCTAATTCAAAAATAAAAATAATAACAAAAAAATTAATAAAAGATAAAAATAATAAAAATTAACAAATGATGAGAAAAAGAAAAGTTAAAAAGACTTTTTAGATTTTTTTTTAGGAAGTAAATTATTTTAGAGTTAATCATTTTGGTTTAGCTTAGTTGAAAAAATAAATAAATTATTTTAGGCAACCGGGTGTTTTAAGTACAGTTTAGCTATATTAAAAATGAAGGCACAGGTCAACGGCCTAACAGATAAGTATTAAAGTATAGGATTGGATTTAATTTGAAGTCTTGGGTTCGAGTCTCGTTAGGCAATTAAAATCATTTGAATCTAGTTGGATTTTATTAAATCGAATTTGAATTAATTTGGATTTAGTTTAATAATTTAATTAGATATAATAGATATGATTTGATATGATCTTATTTAACTTTTATAAATACAAAAACTTCCAAAATTATAAGGATACCCTATCCGTCCAACAAAAATTAGTCCTAATAACATCAGCAGCAAGCCAAATTGAATCCTTACATTGTTTCATACACCACAGCCTACGCTCCAAAGCGAATTCCTTATCGTGCAGTTGCCTGATTCTTTCACAACGTGGGACCCCCCAAGCCTATTCAATACTCAAATGGCATACGGCAGCCTTCTTGTTCCATCGCGTGTAACTATTGCAACAACACTACACGCTACTCTTCACTAAGGACAGCCACAGTCAACAACTCAAACAACACCTAGCTAACGCTCTAAGATCATGGACGAATAACCCATACTCCACGCGTGCTTCACTACAGCAGCCGTGCGGCTCATCCACACAACCACGCACCGCAGTCCGCACTCCTCTACACGTAGCTCTTCAATCATTGCTTACACTTCATCGACAGCCATATGAACAACAGCACCATTACTCTTCCTCTCCTGTCAACAACACAGTAGTTACCCTACCCATAGGCACTTCATCCACGTAGTAACGATCGATTAGCACTTAATCAGTAGTACAGTGACATACCCACACTCGATTAGTACACTGCACACTAATCAACGCTGTGATCCACACTGCTGCAATCACTTGCCAACTAAAGCCAACACCCTAACCTGACGCAGTAGCAGCACCCAGTTGTTTATCTACCAATCGCCTGAACAATCCTCGCGCTTTACATCACATTGTCGAATGCCGAAGTATAGCACATACCGTCCCTTTACCCACCTTTTATACTGAAACAGATCAACCCACCGTGCTGCAGGAGATACTCATTCACCAACTACGCCTACGCGCACGAGCAAGCCACGCACGCTAAGCCACTGTCACTACAGACACTGCGCGACTTTAGTTGCAAATCCAGGCTGCATGACGTCTCCCCCTCTATGCTGTTATATCAAAGTTTGCAATACATACGAGTTGTGTTAGACACAAGGCATTGCTCCTTTACTGAACTGCCCAAATCAGGTTCAGATACTAGATTCTTTTTTTATTATTATTATTGTTTGGTTGTTATTATGTTTTAGTTACTTAGTTATTTAATAATATATATATAGTTGGAAAACTTTTAATACTAGTTTATATATGTTAAAAGTTTATTAATTTAAATAAGTAGTTGTTGACAATAAAAATATAGTTGTAAATATATATATATATATATATATATATATATTAGCTTAAGAGAGTTTTTAGTATTGTTTTAGAATTCTTTACATAGGAAAATTTTCTTTTAAATAAAAATTAATAAAGAAAAAACTTTTAAAAAAATTTTAGGACTTTTAGAGAGTTTTTTAAATCACTCACGAGTTAGGATCCACTTAGATTTTTTGAATAAATTAAAACAATTAAAATGTAAATTCGATTAGTTTTCAAAATTAAAATCAACCAATACATTAAAGTTTTTAGAAAGAACTACGATCGTTTGATCCTACCTAGTGGGTACGTAGGCACCTTCGGGAAAATGATAAAATATGTAAAAACTTATTTTCTCTCTTTTGATTTTATTTATTTATTTTTTAAATATTATAATTAGAAGAATAATCCTAATTTCAGAAAATAGATAGAAATACTTGTTAGGGTTTAATAGGTTGGCCTCCGAACTCGAAACCCTCTGGTTCTTCATTCAAATTGAAATAAAAGATGAGTAGCCAAATCGTAATCAATCTACCCAATTGATTACGGTTTCTTTTTTTTTTTCCTGACTGCGACTCTAAAAATTATTTAAAAAAAAACCTGGAATTTTTCAATTTCTTTAGTCGAGGATTAATATTAAATAGGTTAGGGTTTAGTATTAATCGGAAATGGGGGAATTAATTTTAAATGAAAGAAACCGAAAAATCAGGCTCGACAATACCCTTTTTCAATTTCTAAACAATTAATCGTATCACATGTGACAAATTTAATTAATTTACACAAACATTTACAAAGATGGAAAAAATAAAATTTTTCATATTTTAAGTCGTCCCATACGTCCGAGCGTTTACGTATCCGCTATTTGGGATCAAACTTCCATGGTTAATCTACCAAAAACATTAGTGGATTGAGTTAATTTTAATTTTTTTTAATAAAAACTTAAGTTTACGTTTTTACCCATTCCCATTTATCTAAGGAAAATTTCTCAAAAGGTCCTAAGTGAAAGTTTATTTGTGGAAATTCTAGAAATGTCTTAATTTGGGAGTGGTCCACTTATTTTTATTTATTTTTTGGAAATTTGATTTTCTAAGTGACAAGATAACTTTATTATTATTTTTATTGTTTATTCCTTTACTTTTTTTATTTTTTTTGTTTATTAAACGTGAAAATAAATAAAACTAAATACTTTTTCTTTTTTCTTTTCTTTCTTTTTTTTCTTTTTATTTTATTATTTCTTCTCTTCTTTTCCTTTTTTTTTCAGATTTTTTTACTTTAATTTATAATTACATATTACACTAATATAAAATATTAAAAAAAATACAATCAAATCAAAAAACAAATAAACTGAACAACAAGTGAAGGCTTGACCGGAGGGGACAAACACAAGTCGGACTTTATTGGTGGGGCCAATGCAGAGGGCTCGAACGAGTCGGCAGACCCAACCCAATTCACGTGCACTGTACGTGAGAAGCTAAGAGAGGATGGGGGTGGTTGGCAATGGTGATTGAAGGTGGTTTCAAACAGATTTTCTTATGGGTGAAAGCAGTTTTGTGTCAAATTTATTGGCAAAAGGGGGGTTCAAAAGACTGCCATTGCCAATGGAGGTAGCTTGGTGATGGCTTAGTTTGGTCGGTAAGTGGTGGTCATGGATTGTCTATGAGTTGTTGGTTGGGACATGTGTACTAGAGTGTAGCTATGGGTTTGATAGTGGATGGGTCTGTATACGTGTATCAGATGAGAGTGTGATTGAGGAGAGGATGGGGGCAGTGCTGTGTATGGTGTTGTTGTTGTATGTGTCAGACGAAAGAGGGTATGTAGGTTCGATATATGGTCAAGATAGAGGGGTAAAGGTTTGACAGTGGTGGGAGAGAGGTCGATTGAGTGGTGTTCAAGATTGACGAGAGAAAAAGAGAGTATGAGTTGTGTATAATGGTGTTCAGAGAGTGAAAGTACGATTGATGGTGTGGTAGCCGAGTGTTGTGCTAGTTTAGGGTGAAGACGGCAATCGAAAACCAAAGAAAGAGATGATCGGAAGAGGGTGAAGTTGTATGAGGATCTGCTGTTACGGCTTAGCTCGAGAAAGAGACAGTGGTGCCTGTGTTGTTTTTGTGTGGATAAAAAAAAAAATGGACTCTCCCCCTCCTTGCGTATATGTGTGTGTTTTTCAATTGAGGGTGGACAGGCTGTATGTATTGAGAGGGAGATTAGGCCAAAAGAGAAAGAGGGTCGGCTCCAATCGTGTATTGCTGTGTTCGACCAAAATGGACCTCCCATTTAATTGAAAAAATAGAAACTGATTCAATGTGAAAGAAAAATTCCCAAACTTATGTTTTTCCTAATTTTTCAATGCCAAATCAATGCTCCTAACGCTTATATCTAGATGGGTTTTGATCCCAATCAAAATAGGTTATAATTGGTTCGCTAATCTACTATCAATTCAACGAAATTGTGCCATAAAATGTCTCAAATTTGATGCTAAAGTTGACTAACTAGAGATGGAATGTCCAAGAAAAATCTAGGAAAAAGCAAGAAATGGGGAAAAAGAGAAAGGAAAGTGTAAATGTGGTGTTAGTGTGGCGCCATGTCAATCGTATAATCTAACCCTGTTGTGCCATGTGTCCTCACATGACACATGGTAGTTGATGTGGCAAGGGATTGCCAACGTGGCGCTACTTTAGCTGTTACCCAATCCAAAGGTGCCGCATGTAAACCCCTAAATATTTCAACTTAATACCCAAAGTAGATATTAGTGTGCTTGAAGATTCTAAGAGTTGATAAGACTAGTTAAGATGAAAACCTTACAATAATAACTGAAGATTCAATCGCTTACAAAATTTTTAGATCCTCAATATATATAAACACTAGAGATTGTACTCAAAAGTGATTAAAACTTATAATTATAACTTTAAGGATATAAAAGTATTAAGTTACTATAATTTATTCTAAAACCCTAATTGCTAATATATCCTTAGTATCATACTAAATCATTATCAAATAATCAAGATAACTTTCAATTATTCATAAATGCTTACAATACTAATGTAATTTACTAAAAAACTAAGATATTACATTATAGATCACATCCACCTTCTAATCATATAACTAGATTAGTATTTTATAGAGTTAAGTGTGTAATTGATGTTTATATTATATGTATTTAATATTAACATACTAAATGGCATATTTCATGATAGTTACACTAGGTACCATACTAAATAATGTATATAGGATATAAATACTTAGAGGAAGATCTCATTAACTATTCTTACTAATCATTTCAATAAACTCCATATTTCCTTTCATTTCCTTAATTTTCTTCCTAATTTTCCTTAATTACCTCATTATGTACATACAAATTACATTTAATTTCAAAGAGTTGATTAAGTCAACATTTGATCAAGTCAAATGTTAACCAAAATCAAAAGGTTGACCAAGTTAACATGTTAAAAAATCAACAAATATATCATTGTCATCTAATGTTTTCTTCTCTTTTCTTTTGATTTTTTTCCCTTTCTTTTGCCCCTTCTTACTGTCTAATACATGGGGACCTTCTAGACCTCAATTGTCCTACTTATGAACTACAAATTAATACAAAGTAAACCCCTCCCCCCCCCCCCCCCCCCCCCCCCCCCACTATTTCCAAACTTGTAACCTCCTCTTCTTCTTCCCCTTTTCTATACTTCCATTTTTTCTTTTACTTTCATCTTAATACATATCTTATATCCTAACATCTAAGTAAACTCTTCACCATTATCTAGTAGGAAAAAGTGGTTTTTTTTCATATAATCTTTCATCTTAATTGGTAATTAGTTGTTTATGTTATGTTAGTTTTGGAATTATCATGTAATATGTACATGTATGTTGATACAAATAGGATTCTTATATACATGTACAAAAGTGTAAGAATACTTAGGTATAAGAGTATAATACATAGTATAGATGTACATATACATAGGTAAGAATAGGAGAAGTACTTATACATAAGCATAGAAAGCCATGTACATGGATACCCTTTATGTAAATAACTTAAAATAAGGAATATACTAAGTATATACACATATACCTTGCTAAATCCCTTAAAGTACAAAAATATGTATTTTGTGAAGATATCTTAAAGGGGTATACTAAGTATACGAAAATACGTATGTAACCATATGCATGTACGGGTATATGTACTAGTATACGTATATGTACACAAGTATACATACAACTATATTAAAAGTATAAGTATACAGATAACCTATTTATAGAATACAAAAGAGTATAAGTATAAAGTATACATAAGTGATAACATAAACATGACATAAATGATGATATAAGCCTATAAAATAGTAAAATATAAGATAACAGAATAAAATAATAGTATATATGTATACATATACATATGGGTCGAAACTTCTTTAAACTCCTAATACACATCCTAAATTGAATTAGTCTTAATTAAGCACATAAATTAGTAAAGATGAAGTAAAATTATCTCAGTGTAAGAATCTAATGGCTAATTAAATTATTAAGTACTAAAATAGGATATAAACATAAGTGATAAGAATATTTAAGTTTTAATAGTTAAAATTCCAATAAATTTAGTCTATATCGTAAAATACAAGTCTTAACATCCAAAACGGACATCTCCATGTGAACGTGCGTTCGGAAACGATGAAAAATAACTATAAGTTCGTAAATATTGGAAATAGAATGAAAAAATTATATACGATTAGCAATTAGGTTTAATCGAATAAAAACTAATATTAATCTAGGTAGAATTAGGTAGATAGATATCTAGAATCGTTAGTTAATTCAATTACTTATTATCCCTATTATCTCGTAATGATTAGGTGATCCCAACAAGAGCGAAGATCTTCTGATCGATTATTATGACTAAAGCAAGTCATCATAGTCAAGTAAGTACTCCCAACGACTCTATACTTGTTTATACTTATAGTTAGTGTGCTTAATTGAATATTAATAACTTAATGTATGGGGTTTTGGGATATCCATGTGCTTGATATCGATTGAGTACTATTAAAAATATTGTTAAATATGATAATTAATGATTTGATTATATAATTGATTGTTATATGATTTGGATGAGTCGCTGATATTGATTGATTGCCTCATAATTTGACTTAATTATATTTGGCTTATCTTAAATTAGAAAGGTCATGCATTATCCATGCATTGCATTACTTATTCCGGTCGTTACTTCACGCGGAGGTAAAGAGAGGCCTTGCAGGGGTTGTTTCTGTATATTAAAGTATTTCTATACGGTGCACTTGTATAACATGACCTTACCCAAACCTATGAGCTTACTAAGTGATGTGCCAATTGTATGGCTGAGGGTTAAGTCTAGAGACTTTCGCTATAGGGTGTGAGTATGGACTGCGGGTGTCACCTTACCGCTAGGCCTAGGATTTTGTGTACTGTTGGATTTTCATAAATGAAAACTTATTTTGTGAAATATGGAATTCAAAGTTATGGTTAAAAACCTAAGTGCTAAGGCCTGATCGTGATTAGTGCTGATGTATCTCTAACCTTTACCTCGGAGGGCGTTAAAGTTCGATGTTATATGTAGCACCGATCAACTGCTTATATTGTTTGGCATATTGCGTATGCATGCATTCATATGATTATAATAATTTGTTTGATAACTTGCTTGCCAATATAGTATGAGGGATAACTCACTAAGCTCTTATAGCTTACTTCCTAATAGTTTTACTTTTGTAGGTTGATAGATAATCGGATATAGGTTAAGAGACGAGCATTGAGTGTAAGTAATGAAACATTTTAGAGGTTGAAATTAGAGAAAGATTGTTTAGTTCATGTGAAACTTT
This sequence comes from Lumnitzera racemosa, assembly GCA_024138005.1. Lineage (NCBI taxonomy): Eukaryota > Viridiplantae > Streptophyta > Magnoliopsida > Myrtales > Combretaceae > Lumnitzera > Lumnitzera racemosa. The sequence continues at coordinate 31,991,920 of JAMXBC010000008.1, forward strand.
AAATGTAATTATTACTTATGTATTTAGATTTTTCAACCTTGTTAAGTTTGGATTTTAAGTCTATATTACTTGATCTTATCATTTAGTAGGGGATACCGATTTTCTGCTGTTCTAAGGAACTGTAAAATATTGGATATCCATAGTTATTTATATTTATATTTTACAATAAATTAATTACTTAAAAATCAATAACCTTAGTGAAGAATCATTCAGAGTCTTGCAATCTTTAACTTGCAAGGCAATTTCTATATCATGAGTGCATACGTGATAGGGAAATTTTCAGGCAGTCATATTAGGTCTCCTTGAGGGTCCTGACACCAAGTGTCAGGGCACGTGGCATAGTGAACCCTTAACATATGGTAGTGGTAGTGTATCTTTTAAGAAAAATTAAAAGGTGTTTCTATGTTTTTGCCATTATTCGAACCCAAGACCTTAAGTTTAACCCCAATGCAATGTTTAAGTGTATCTTATAAGTCTCATGATTAGAAGGAAATAGTTCGGCGGCTTCGACTATCGATTTCGTGCTGCTTTGATTGAATTTGGCAATCTTCTTGATTATAGACTGGTGTAGTTCATGTAGTTCTTGGGCTCAGTCAACTCCAGATTGACTCTCTTTAGTGGTTATCGGGGAGCCGATCATGTCTAGGGGAATAACAGGATTAAGGCCATAGAAGACCTCTAATGGAGTCTTCCTAGTGGTGCTATGGACAATCCAATTGTATGCGAACTTTGCAACTAGTACGTACAGATCTCAATTTCTTAAGTTCTTTCCCACTATAACTCTGAGTAGATTACATAGCGTTATGTTCACCACTTCAGTCTGGCCATCAATTTAAGGGTGGCTACTGGACTTGAATACGAGTTTAGTTCCAAGTCTTCTTTAGAGAGTCTTCCAAAAATAGCTCATGAATTTTGTGTCCTGATCTAAGACAATAGTCTTTGGTAGCCCATATAGTCGAAAAATCTCCTACAAAAAAAAATAAAAAATATATAAAGCATCATTGGTTCAATGCCATAGAATGAAGTGTGTCATCTTGTTAAAGTGGTCCATTACAACAAAAATAGAATCTCTCCCTCTAGATGTTTGGGATAACCCTAGGAAAAAGTTCATGTTAAGGTCGTCCTAAGGTAGGGTTGGTGTTAGTAGCAACATGTACTCTCTATGGAGTTTTCTCTTCTCCTTAGTATGCTTGCATACTTCACAACTACTACCTTATGAACATCCTTGGCTAAACCTAGCTAGTAAAAGTTCTCCTTCTATAGATTAGTAGTCTTGGTCTCCTTAAAGTGGCCTAATAATCTGCTACTATAAGCTTCCCTGATCAATAACTCATGTATGGAACAATTCAGTATGCACAACCTACGGTCCTTGAACAAATAGCCTTCCTTAAGATAATATCCTTAGACAGCAATTCTACCCTTGCATTGTTATATGATAGGGTCAAAATGAGGATCATGAGCATACTGCTTGGTAATAGGTGAGAATCCTAATAATTTTGTCTGTAAAGTGGTTAGCAAGGTTTGTTGTTGTGATAGGGCATTGGTAGCCACATTTACACTTCCCTTCTTATACGGGATGAAATATGAGAAACCTTCCATAAACTCTAACCACTTAACTTGCCTCTTCAAAAGCTTGTTCTAACTCCCCAAATGCTTCAGAGACTCATGGTCTATATAAATAACAAACTCTCATGGTAGTAAATAGTGTTACTAAATAGCAAGGGCTTAGTAAAGAGAGTACAACTCTTTCTCATACATAGAATAGTTCGGGGTAGGACCATTAAGCTTCTCACTATAGCAGGTGATGAGTCATTGTTCTTGCATTAAGACAGTATCAATTCCCACTCCCGATGCATGGCATTCCAATTCGAAGAGTTTGTCCAAATCTAGTAGTGAAAGGATAGGCGCTGAGGTAAGCTTCTCCTTAAACTCCCTAAAGTTGTACTCAACTCGATTGTTCCACCAAACCTTTCATTCTTCTTTGCTAAGTCGGTCAAGAGGGCGGCTATGGTATTGAAGTTTTTGATAAATTGCCTATAGAAAGAAGTTAGCCTATGAAAGCTATGAACCTTAGTGACATTCTTTGGTGTTGACCACTTCAAAACAATTCGAATCTTTTCCTCATCTACTCGTATCCCTTCTCCAAACATTATAAACCTTAGGGAAATCACCTCATTCTAGTAGAGTGTACACTTTTTCACATTCCCATACGACTTCTGAACTAGCAAAATGTCAAATACGTCGTGAAGATGTTGAACATGGTCATTCAGGTCAGCACTATATACCAATATGTCATCAAAGTACATAACCACACAACTTCCAATTAGAGGGCGTATTATATGGTTCATTAACCTCATGAACTTACTCAATGCATTGGTAAGTTCGAAGGGCATAACCAACCATTGGTAGAGTCTATGCCTAGTTTTGAAGGCAATCTTCCATTCATCACTTAGTCTCTTGCGAATTTGGTGGTAGCTACTTTATAAATCAATCTTTGAAAATATCCTGGCGCCATAAAGCTCATTTAACATGTCATTGAGCCTTGGTATTGGGTATCTGTACTTGATAGTAATTCGGTTGATTGCTCGATTGTCTATGTACATGCAACATGAACCATCCTTCTTTGGAACAAGTAAAGCCAATACAGTGCGAGGGTTCATGCTCTCCTTCACATATCCTTGCTCTATGAGTTCGTCTACCTATTTTTTCAACTCAATAACCTACTCAGGGTTCATCTTATGTATAGATCGGTTCAATAGGGTGGCACCTAGCTGCAGATCAATATAGTGCTTTAATCCTTAGACTAGGGGTAGTCCTTTAGGCAATTCTTTAGGAAACAGGTTAGAAAACTCATTTAGTAAGCTTTAGATCTCTTTTGGAACATTATCTAATTACCTCATTCCTAACAATCTCCTAACCAATATGAATATAGGTGTATTAGTCTTCATAGTAGATCGGAGCTCTCTTCGACTCATAACTAAATTCTTCTTTTTACTGGCTCGAGTGAGTTGATTATAGGTCCCATTCACTTGAGATGGGGCCATGGGTTGTAATACAATCTTCTTTCCATCCCTAATAAAGGCATAGGTATTCTCGTGTCTATCGTGAATGACACGTCAATTAAATAACCGAGATCGTCTAAGTAGTAGATATAATGCTCCCATGGGAACGACATCGCAAACTACTTCGTCCTTATACACATTCCCAACACTGAGCGGTACAATCACCTATTCAGTTACGTGCAAAGTACCCTTATCATGAAGCTAACGTAACTTGTAAGGTCGGGGATGCTTTGAGGTCTGTAGACCTAACTTTTGCATAAAGGACTCTGTAACGAAATTAGTACAACTTCCCTTATCTACGATGATCATACATAATTGACCTTTGACGATACACTTGGTATAGAACAGATTCTCTCTTTGGTCTTCTTCAACGTTCAGTAAGGAACTCAAGACTTGCCTCAAGACTAAGGTCATCACACTTCTCCCGAGTCATGATAGACATAAGTCTCCTCTTCCTCTTTGGTTTTAGGTTTCCTAACATTCTTTTCCTCCTCGGGTTCACTTTGATTGGTGCTATCCACTATATCTTCTCAAAGCACCATGATTCATTGGTTTAGACACTTAGCAGCCATGTATCCAAAGCCTAAGCATTTAAAGCACTTTACCTTATTAGTCTTCCATCTAGAGGTTTTCCCTTTCTCAAATTTTCTTGGGGGTGACCTAACCTCAATTTGGCTTGATTGTCTAGCTCGGCCATCGTCAGGTCTCTCATTTCTTTCCTTGACTCGGTATGGCTTCCTCTACTCGGCTTAAATAGGCCAACATAGTATAGGGGTTTGGGAGAATATTAGCCCAGGTCGGCTCGGAATATTTCTCCTTTACTTTTCAACCCTATACGCTATCTTGATTGCCCCTTCTAAGGTATAAAACCTCTGCACTTCTATAATGTTGTGAATCTCAAATTTGAGTCCAAAAATAAACCTCGATATGGTATAGGCTTCTAGCTCTTCTACGTTGGCTTAGATCATAAGCATCTAAAGCTCTCTAACATAGTCATCAATAAATTAGCTTCCTCGGTGAAGCTCCTATAACTTTGCAAACGTATCTTGTAGGTACGTTTCAGGCACAAATCTGCCTCTTATTAACCTTTTCATCTCATCCTAGTTTCTAACACCTCATCTTCTATCCCTTGCTTTGGCCATATTTAGATTTTTCACCACATTATTGCATACCTAGTAAACTCTAGTGCAGCAAGTCGGACTTTAACAGCATCTGCATACCCATAATAGACAAACACCTTCTCAACCTTCTCTTCCTACTCCAAGTATTCACCGGCATCTCCACTTCCACTAAAGAGCGGAATTTGAACCTTGACATTATTTAGCCTTTAAGGAGATTGGCGTCCTTGTCCCCATACCAAAAAACTGATTTTTTTTTATTTTTTTATTTTTTTATCTTGAAAACACTTTAGAGTTGCTACCCAACTGGAGCTGGGAAAAAGAGTTAAGTTATAACCAATTGGATAGATTGGTTATAACTTAGCTACTAGTTTAATGAGAAAACCAATTATACAAACCAATTTTCTAAAACGTGAGATCTAGATTGGGGGTTATCCTATTAGACCCTAAATGGGTACCACTTTTTAACTTTCCAAATTTAATTTTACTTTTCAATATACCCTTTTTCAATTTCTAAAAAATTAATCATATCATATGCAACTAATTTAATTAATTTACACAAACATTTACAAAGATGAAAAAAATAAAACTTTACATTTTTTAAGTCGTCCCGTGCATACGGGTGCCTCGTACCCACTATTTGGGATCAAACTTCTATAGTTTATCCACCAAAAATATTAACAAGTTGACTTGATTTTAATTTTTTTCTTAAAACTCGAGTTTATGTTTTACCTATTTCCATTTATTTAAGGAAAATTTCTTAAAGGGTCCTAAATTGGAGTTTATTTATGGAAAGTTTTAGAAATATCCTAATTTAGGAGTGGTCCACTTATTTATATTTATTTTTGGAAAGTCGATTTTCTAAGTGATAAGATAACTTTATTATTATCATTTTTTATTTATTCCTTTACTTTTTATTATTTTTATTTTTTATTTATTAAAACATGAAAATAAATAAAATTAAATGCTTTTTCTTCTTTTTTTCTTCTTCTTCTCTTCATGTCCTTTTTTTTCCGAATTTTCCTTTTACTTTAATTTACAATTACATATTATACTAATATAAAATACTAAAAAAAAAAAATACAATTGAATCAAAAAACAAATAAGCCAAATTGCAGGCGAAGGTTAGACCAAAAGTGCATAAACACGAGTTGGACTCTATTGGTCGGGTTAATGCAAAGGGCTTGAACGGGGAGAATCAGGTTGTAGGTTGGGTTGCCTGACTCAATTCACGTAAACTGCACGTAAGAAGCTATGAGAGGATGGGGAAGGTCGATAGTGTCCAAGTGGTTTCAGGCCGATGTTCTTATAGGTGAACGCAATTTTGTATCAAATTTATTGGTAAAAGGGAGGTTCGGAGGATTGCCATTGCTAATGGAGGTAGTTTGGTGGTAGCTCAGTTTAGTCGATGAGTGGTAGTTATGAATTGTTTGTGGATGTTTGGTTGAGATGTGTGTGTTGGAGTATGGCTGTAGGTCCAATGGTAGATAGGTTTGTATATGTATATCGGATGAGAGTGCGATTGAGGAGAAGAAGGGGGTGGTACTATATCCGGTGTTGTTGTTGTGTATGTCGGATGAGAGAGGGTGTATGGGTTCGGTATATGGTCAAGGATGAGGGGTAAGGGTTCGACAATCGTAGGAAAGAGGTCGGTTGAGTGCTGTTCAAGATTAATAAGAGAGGGAGTGTGTGTATGAGTTGTGTGTGATGGTGTTTGGAGAGAGAAAGTAACATTAATGGTGTAGTAGCTGAGTGTCATGTAGGTTTGGGGTAAAGGCGGTAGTCGAAAACCAGAAAGAGAGATGATCAGAGGAGGGTGAAGTTGTGCAAGGATCTACTATTACAGTTCGACTTGAGAGAGAGGCAGTGGTACTTATGTTGTTTTTGTGTGGTTCATAAAAATAAAAAATAGACTACCCCCCTCCCTGTATGTGTATATGTGTTTTTAAGTTAAGGGTAGATAGGCTGTGTGCATTGAGAGAGAGATTAGGCTAAGAGAGAGAGAGGGTCAGCCCTAGTAATGTGTTGTGTGTTCAACAAAAATGAACCCCCCATTTAATTGAAAAAATAGAAACTGATTCAATATGAAAGAAAAATTCCCAAACATATGTTTTTTCTTATTTTTTTTCAATGCCAAATCAACGCTCCTAACGCTTATATCTAGATAAGTTTTTTACCCTAATCTAAAATAGGCTAAAATTGGTTCACCAATCTGCCATTAATTCGACAATGACTCGAATTTAATGCTGAAGTTAGTTGAGTAAAGATGGATTGTGCGAGAAAAATCTAGGAACAAGTGAGAAATGGGGAGAAAGAGAAAGGAAAGTACTAACGTAGCGTTACGTCAGTCGTGTCGTCCAACCATGTAATGCCATGTGTCCTCGCATGATACGTAGCAGTTAACATGGCAAGATATGGCAAGGTACATATCATGTAGCGCCACGTTAGTTGTCACCCAATCTAAGGGCGCTACATGTCAAGGCATATGTTATAGTAAACCCCTAACACGTGGTAGTGGTAGTATGTCTTTTGAGAAAAATAAAAAGTCTTTTCCATGCTTCTACCAAGATTCAAATGAAAAACCTTAAGTTTAACCCCATTGCACTGTTCAAGTGTTTTACCATTAGGTCGTTCAATCATACCTTGTTTATATGTGTAATTAAACTACACATATGGACAAGGTTAGTTTAGACTAGATTTAAATCTAAGCTTAGACCCAACGATCCTCTCTTCATTTGAATTAACTAATTCTATTCTATTTAAACTATTTATAAATATATATATATATAAAACTACATATATTTTTTCTTCTTCTTCTCTTCTTTTCCTTTTTTTTCGACTTTTTTTTACCTTTAATTTACAATTACATATTACACTAATATAAAATATTGAAAAGAAAAATACAATTGAATCAAAAAACAAATAAATCAAACTACAAGTGAAGGTTGGACCAAAGGGGACAAACGTGGGTCAGACTCTGCTGGTGGGGTTAACGCAAAGGGGTTGAATGGGTTAGGTCGGGTTGCCGGACTCGATTTATGTGCACTATACGTAAGAAGCTAGGAGAGGATGGGGGCTGTTGGCAGTAGTGATCCAAGGTAGTTTCAAGCCAATTTTCTTACAAGTGAGGGCGGTTTTGTGTCAAATTTATTAGCAAAAGGGGGGTTTGGAAGATTGCCACGCCCAATGGAGGTGGTTTGGTGGTGGCTTATTTTGGTCGGTAAGTGGTGGTCATGGATTGTCAATGGGTTGTTGGTTAAGACCTGTATGTTGGAGTGTGGTTGTAGGTTCGATAGTGGATGGGTTTGTATGCATGTGTTGAATGAGAGTGTAATTGAGGAGAGATGGGGGTAGCATTGCGTGTAGTGTTGTTGTTGTATGTGTCAACTAAGAGAGTGTGTGTAGGTTTGGTGTATGGTTAATTTTGAGGGGTAAGGGATCAATAGTGGTGGGAAAGAGGTTAGTCGAGTGGTGTTCAAGATTGAGAAGAGAGAGAGTATGTGCAAGTTGTCTGTGATGGTGTTCGGAGAGAGAAAGTAGGGTCGATGGTGCAGTAGTCGAGTGTCATGTAGGTTTGGGGTGAAGGCAACAGTTAAACACCAGAGAGAGAGATGATCAGAGGAAAGTGAAGTTGTGTGAAGATAATTTTCTTTTTTTTTTTTTGTATTTTTTTTCTAATTTAGGACCCTTTAACCTATTCTAAAAATAAAATAAAATAAAAAAGGGGCAAAAATTAAGTGTTTACAAACATATTTGACATATTTTATATTTATCAAAACTGTTCCTTGGTAATCCTTTAACAAGGTCATTTTTAGCTAGTTTTAATAAGATATTTATATTAGCATGCCCTAACTTCCTATACCACAACAAATATTGTTGTTTTGAGGGGATAGACAAGTTGCAAAATAACTTGAAAAGTTATTAAAATTGATTTTATAAAAAGTTTCTTGATTTATATTCCTCAAAATGGATTTGGTCATTATTAATGTTTTCAATATAACACTTTGATACAAAAAAGGTTACTTTGCATTCAATATCACATAATTGGCTAATGCTAAGAAAATTTTATTTCAAATTATCTATAAGCAACACATTTTTTTATTCCCTTCATTATTGATGAGAATGTTACCTTCACCAAATATATGACTCTTCTAGTTGTCTCCAAAAACAATCCCTTCATCCTTCAAGTTTAAAGATGCGAACTCAGAAGCATCTCTTATCATATTTCTTCAATAATCGCTATCCAATATCCATTTTTTATTCCCTCTTAAAGGGTCTTACAAAATAAACGGTTACTTTTTTAGTACCCATTGTGGTACAGTAATAGTTACAAATCTTATTAAAGGCCCTTAAAAAGTAAATCTTAGAAATCTTGTAAATATTTTCTCAACTATAGCCAATTCTAGTTCTATCTAATCTTTAACTTTGAGAACTAATAAGTTTATCCAAATTCTTTTCCCCATCTATGAACTTGGTTATAATTTTCTTTAAATCATCTAGGCTAGATTTTAGGATAGCATTTTATATGTCTAGCCTTCCTAGTTTATATCATGCAATAATCATCATGTTTCAAGTTTTCACTTCCTTTTCAAGAAAGCTATTAACATCTTTCAATTTCTTATTCACTTCAATTGGTTCATCATTTATTGTAATCAATTATTCATTATCCTAGTCAAAATTTCAACTTCCATTCTTAGGTATTTGTTGTCTTCTTCTAGTCTTTCCTTTGCATCAACAATCTTGTTATATTCAATCTTAATAACATCAAACTCATCACCTACTTCATTCATCATTTGTTTCAATACTTTATTTTTCTTTTGAACTTTAATGAATTCCTTTAGCAACTTATCACACATATCTTTAAGCTTATCAAAGGAAGAATTTGGTAAAGTAGAGTAGACCTTATTATCAATAATCATGAAACATGTTTCACCATCATAACCACTTGAATCGTAGACATTTTAAGTGATAACCATGGCTTTCTTACTTGACTCCTTATCAACTTTTTTAAGCAACGGACAATATTGTTGAATGTGTCCTTATTTTTTACAATTACAACATTTGAGGACACCCTTCTTCTCCTTCTTGAATCTTGATGTATTTTCATCACTAGCCTTATCCTTCTTCAACTTCTTGTTGAATTTTATAAATTTCTTGAATTTCCTTACCATCATTGCCATTTCATCACCATCCTCACTTTCATCCTCATTTGTGCTTTCCTTAATGGCTTTGCAATAGCTTTCTTTATGGAATGCTTTCCTTATCTTTTTACTATTTCATTTATCTTGAGGGGTCCAAGAAGTTTTTCCTTTGGCATTATGATGAGGTCATGAGTTTCCTCAATTGCACTTCTCTTAACTTCCCAATTTTTCGATAGGAACCTAAGGATTTTGGAATTGATTTCAAGATCAGTGAAAGTTTTACTAAGAACACTCAAAGGATTGATAATATTAATGAACCTATTATGCATTTCATCAATAGTTTCATTCGAATTCATTTTAAAGTTTTCAAATTGACCATATAATAAGTTAATCATAGTATCTCTTACTCTACTAGTGCTTTCATATGCATTTTTTAATTCATCTCATATTTCCTTACTACTTTTATATATACACACTCTATTAAAATCATTTTCATTTATAGCACAATGTAAAATATTCATAGCCACTTCATTTAAATCAAGCAATTTACAATCATCATTGGCGTAGCTCCTTTCTTCTTTGCCTTATATTTTAAAAGGTCTTCTATCAACTATTTTCCATAACAATCTATTTTGAGTTTTAAGAAATATTTATCGAACCTTATTTCAATTTCCTTTAATTTAACTTATATTAAGCCTACTCACTAAATATAAATTAATCAATATTAAATTAAAGGAAAATATTTTCTTTAAAATATTTTGAAAAAGAATTAATTTTGCAGTTGCCAACGAATGAATTGGTAGAAAAAGAAAGATTAGGGATTTAGGTGGAAAAACCTTAACCAGGTCACTAGTTCATGAATTTTTTTAAAAAATAATTTTTAGATAATTTTTAACCAGACAATTGAGGCTAGAGGTTAACTTATTAAGATAAAATTCACTATATAGGGAAAAAAAGAAACTAACTAATGAGCCTTAATTTTTATGATTTTTCCAAAAGTGAAAAAATGATAAAAAAATGTGAGAAAATGCATGGAAATGATTTTTTTTTTATAATCTGTTATTACGAATTTTCTAAAAAAAAAAAACAACACAAAAAGTTTTTATATTTTTTATGGTTATCCTAAAAGTGTCTATGTATCTGCTAACTATGATCAAACCAACGTAATTATTATTATTTTCTTTTAGTGTATTGGCTATTTTTATGTTTGAGAAATTGTTGGGTTTACATTTTTAGTTATTTTATTTTTTTTAATTAGTAGAAAAAATTCTAAAAAAATATAATTTTTATTATCTAATTTTGAAAACCATAAATAAAATAAAATAATTCTAGAAAACAAACTAAGATTTTTTATTTTCTAAAAAAACAGCAATTCTATGTGTCAAAACAATTTTTCCTAAAAAAATCCCTAAAGTATCTAAGAAATTCATTTTTTACTCAAATCTTCTAAAACATGCAACTTTAATGTAAAATATACAAATCTTAGCCTAAAGGTATGAATTTTGATAAATATGCAATTTTTATATGCAAGAGGCAAATCTAATGTAAAATTTGCAAATCTTAACAAAAGATACAATTTTATTTTAAAAAATTATAATTTTTATGAAAATGGTGAAAATATGAAAATTTTAATAAAAAGATATAATTTTGTCTAACAATACAACTTTTGTGAAAAATATGCAAACAATTGCAAAAAACGTGAACATGCAATTTATATTCTAAATTTGCAATATATACTTTATATGTGTAATTTATGCTAAAGATGCAACTTTATGAAAAATGTATGGTTTTTACCTTATGTATGCAATCTATTCTAAAAAATGCAATTCTGCTAAATATGTCTAAAGAAATAAATAAAATTTTAAAAAACAATTATGAATGCCAAAACCTGTAAAGAGATGCATATTAGTATAACAAAATACCTAATAACGCTAATCGACTAATTAGTAAACATGTTAATAATATGCATGCATTTAAAAAAAAATTAATAGATAAGAGGAATTAATTTTCTCATAAAAAACTCTAAAAAAAAAAAATTAAGACCTACATGAAAAGAAGAAATAAGTTAGTATAGGCACTTATTAATAAATTTCAGAAAAAAAGAACTAAACTAAAATAAATAAAGAAAAAAAAAACACAAACTTGATGCACCTCCTATTAAATGTAGATTAGACCAAGTCTAAGGGGGATAGACATAGGTTGAGTCAATCGTGGATTATAGGGCTCCAAGTAAGAGAATGTTTGTAAGTTACAATAGAACATTAGTTCTTAGCCAAGTAGTTAAGCATTTATACTATCTCATAGAATTCTTCCCATTATAATGCATTTAATGCTTCAATAGCTAGTTAAATTGCAGCTGCCATCAAGCTAATATTTCAACCCACCATTGAGCTAGTAGGGTAAATAATTGCACTTGCTCTAACACTGTCAAGGTCATCATAAGACCTACTTGAAGAATAGAAGCTATCCAAATTGTTTTTCTAAAGCTCTATACCGTCAGACTGGCTCATCACCTTACCATCAAGCTGGTAAGCTAAACTACTGCACTTCTTCCTTGATTTCATGTAACAAGCACATAACACAACCATGCAAATATAATATTCTTTCCAAGTTTCATTGATGCAATTTAACTCTAGTAGATTTGAAGAAAGAGTTAATGGATATATAAAGGATTTGCAAGCAAGGTTTGATTTTACAATTAACTCAAATTTTTAGTTACTTTGTTTTATTCTCATCAAAATCCAAATATAATCCTTAGGTTCATTCTAAGCTTAAAAGTGTTTTATGATAAAATAATCTTTTTGGTTAGTCTTGATTCGCAGTGACTTGAGGGAAGTTAATTGATTATCAAGCACGTAGTTGATTATAAAGTACAATAGCTATTGATTGAAATGGTAAGGCAAAAGGTAATCTAGTAATCTTATAGATCTAATCAAATTCTAATCATGATATATTTTAATAACTCTTGCAATAATGGTTTTACAAAGTCAAACAATAAACAAAGAATTTATAACTCTTAAGAGCTAGTAATATAAGCCAATAGCAATAAGCAATGGTATAGTTATATGTAATCATACTTTAAACATGTTTGATAGTGAAATGTTAATATGTGTAAGGTGAAAAGACAAACACATTGATTATAATAGAATAGCGAGTGGCGAGAAAATTACAAAGGAGGGGACAACGTAAGTTCAAATAAGAAATCAACATTCCAAAAATTTCAAATAAGGAATCAATATTTCATAAAGTAGATCAAATAAAAGATTCATAATAGCCAATCCATAAAATTATTTGAACTACTTTATGAAATGTTAATCCCTTATTTGAACTTTTCAAAATATTGATCCCTTTTTTGAACCATTTTATGAAATATTCATTCCTTATTTGAATTCTTTAAAATGTTGATTTCCTATTTGAACTTATCCCAAAATGTTAATTCCCTTCTTCTCCAAATGAGTAGCCTAAATGAGTACCTTGGACCCTCTACCTATTGGCAATTCATTACTCATACTATTAGTAGTTATTATGAATGGTTAGTTATTGGTGTTCTAAATATTTATGGAATAAATGTTGTTGGAGTTTGAGTTGATGCTGACTAAGCTAGATTCGAAGTTGACAGGTTGTATATTAGTGTATTGTGTTTTGATTATTGGAATTTCTACCCTCTGAATCTCACTTAAGTCAAATCCCAACTGGGATCCTTATATAGTATTATGTAATTATGCAAATGTTTACTTGGTTGGTACTTTGTGAGCTTTTCGTTGTCTTGGGTATGTGCCATCTCTTGGTTATATGATTTGTCTCAATGTATGCTTTATATTGGTATGATTGCATTCATGGCATGGCATAACACAAAAGAACCTAAGAGTCACTATTTTTAGAAGCTTAATTCTTGGATAATAAAAGTTCTCGATTTGAAAGCTTCGTTTTTTGGCATATCAATTGTACTCTTGATTTTTGTCAATTTGAGCTACTTTGTGCTACTTTCTTTTTACTTGGTTAAGTTCTTTGTTGTTTCCTAATTATATATAATAAAAGAGCTAAATACATCATGATATCAAAATTGGTATAATACTAAGTAGTCCCTTTCAATGTGACATAAACTGTACACACACATATACAAGCTTGTACGCGAGCACCTATATGTACACAAGTACGTACACAAACATATGTGCGCGCATACACACATGCATGCGTACACACATATACACATGCATACATAAACATACACACACGTGTGCATGCACACACACACACACACACGAGGTTGAGTACGGGAACAAACTTAGGTCTTAATTAGTTCACTAAAGATAATGATTTGTATGATTCCGTTGAGAAAACCATTTGAACAATAAAGTAAGTGAGTTATTGTTGGTATATTGTAAGTTTAGGGTTGAGCTTGGTTTTTTCCCTCTTGGTTTTTTATTTTATTTTTTTTTAAGAATTAGGTTTCTTTAAACTAATTAATATTAAATCTTACCCGTTTAATACTAACTATCGACTAGGGTTTAAAAAAATCAATTTTTTTTTTTTTTATATTTGAAAATGTGTTGGAGTCGCCACTGAGTTAAGTAATAACTAAGCCAGTATATCGATTGAACCAATTTATAACATGGCTTTTGAAAACTAGAAATGTAGATCTAGGGGCTAATTTTTAAACTATAAACGGGTACCACTTTTAAACTTTTCAATTTTAAATTTTCTTGTCAATAATAACCTTTTTCTATATCTAAACAGGTAATCATATTACATGCGAATTAAATTAATTAATTTACACAAATATTTATAAAAATGGAAACAATAAAATTTGCCATATTTTAAGTCGTTTCGTACTTACGTACGGGTACCTACGTACCAACTATTTGAGATAAAACTTTCGTAGTTTGTTCCATGAAAAAACTTTAACGGGTTGAATTGATTTTAATTTTGGAAAAAGGCTAGATATATGTTTTTTACCCATTTAAAGTTTATTTAAAGAAATTTTCAAAGGATTCTAATTAAGGCTTTATTTTGAGAAATTCTAAATAGGGTTCTAATTTTAAAAAAGGATAAATTACTTTTATTTATTTGAAAAAATAATTTTTCTATATGATATGGTGACTTTATTATTTTTTATCATTATTTTATTTTTTATTATTTACTTTTTATTTTTTTATTCTTTTTAGAACGTAAAAATAAATAAAAGTATTCTAAATACTTCCTCCTCTTTTCATTCTTTTTTTTTTTTCTTTTTTCCTTTCTTCTCTCTTTTTCTCTCTTATCTTTTTTTTTAATTTTTTTTTCTAATTTCTTTTTTATTATAATTACATTTATAATTGGAATAAAATATAAAATAAAATAAAAAATACAAAATAACAAAATAGTAGAATTACAAAAAGTGGTCAGACCAATCTTGAGGATTGCATTGGAGTTCAATGTTGGTTAGTAGGGGCGAAGTCGGGTCAAATTTTGAGTCAGGGTCAGGTTGACGAACCCGACCACATGTTGCGCACATGTGTAGCTATTAGAGTGGCGACGACAATCAGAAGTGGCACTCCAAGGCGGTTTTAGACCAATTTTTTCACGGGAAAGACCAAATCCATGCATATCTAATTGGTATTAAGGCGTTTGGTGGTGTGATGGCTTTTCATAGCCACTCAACAATGGGTCAGATTTGGGCTAATGGTGATGAGTGCATTTAGGTGTCGATGGAGATTTGGGTTTAGATTTGGTCGTGTGAATCATATTGTATTGGTTGTATGTGGAGGTGGCTTAGGCATACAAAGAGAGAGATAAGTCGAGATAGAGAGATCCGTAGGTTGGTGCCTATATTTGGGATGGTGTTTGGAGAGAGAGAAAGAGAGAGAGGTTAGGGATGTAGTGGTATTATAGGTGTTCTTGACTAGGTGTTTTCGGGATTGATGAACAAGAGAGAGATGGTGGTAATCGGCAAAGAGAAGTCCGATAGTGGGTTGTGAGATGGGGGATAGAGCTAATGAGAGAGCATATGTATGTGTTTTTATTTTGGTTATGGCAAGAGAGAGAGATCTGTGGGTTTATGTGATAGTGTTTCAACCCCCCAGTTACATGCCTATGTGAGTGGTTATGCTTGTGTAGATAGGGGTGGTTGATTCAAGTCGAAGGAGAAAGAGAATACCAAGAGTAAGATAGAGGTCGACAGTAGAGAGAGAGAGAGAGAGAGAGAGAGGTAGTGGAGAGAAAGTAGATTAAGAGGAAAGAGAGAGAGAAAGAGAGAGAAGGTGAGTTGTGTGTATACTAAGAAGTGGACTAATACCTACCCCCTCGCCCCCAGTGCATGTAGTTTATCCTTTTCTTTTTGTTTGCTTGTTTTTTAAAAGAGAAATTGAGGGAAAAAAGGAAAAGGGAGAAGGAAAAGAAAAGGAAAAAAAAAATTGTTATCTAGACCAATCACAAAATGTTACGTATCACGATCAAACGTGTGACCTAATGATGGCTTGACATATGGCTACAAGTGGAGTTTGAAAAAGAAAAAGATAAAAAAAAACATCTTCATGACTCCAATGGGTCTCGAACTCTTGATCTTCAGCCAAACCCATATGCAAGGTCAGCCTGAACTAGATTCAAATCTAAACCTATGCCCAATGCCTCTCTCCTTATTTAAAAAATAACTATTCTATTATATTACTTTAAAAAATTATTATTTTCTAAATTCCTTATTTTTTCTATTTTTTGTAACTTTTCCATTTTTTTATTTATTTTCTAAATTTCTTATTTTTCTATGCTTTTTCTTATTTTGCTATTTTTTTTTATAGTTTCCTAAATTTCATATTTTTGGGTTTTCTTATTTTTATATTTTTTGTATTTTTTCCTAAATCTCTTATTTTGGGGGCTTTTTTAATTTCTTATTTTTTGTATTTTTTCTAATTTAGGACCCTTTAACCTATTCTAAAAATTTTGAAAAATAAAAAGGGAGGCAAAAATAAAATGCCGACAGCTACCCCTTTTTATGGTGAAGTTTGAGCAAAGCTTTGCCTTAAAGACAAAAGAGTCTATTTTTTGCCCCAAGGGTAGATTTTATCCTAACAAGTACTACAGTTAGCTATCTATCTTAGGCTCGGTCTACAGGGGATTTTGGTGATGAGAGGGGTAGCACTGCAAGTGTTAGTCAAAAGACTGAAAGAAAAAATGAAGACTAGTCATGCTCTTATAAGTTGACGAGCCGAGCTGAAACGGGCAAAATGCTCTTAAAGCTAACTAAGACCCTAAATTGAATGAGAAAACTTTATCATACTCTAATGAGCTAACTAACTAAGGTGGGTAAAGTGCTCCTAGAGCTAACTAAAACCCTAAAAGATAGAGAAAACTTAGTTGTACCTCAATGAGCTGACTAACCAAGGCAAGTAAAGTGCTCCTAAAGCTAGCTAAGAACCTAAAAAATAGAGAAAACTTAGTTGTACCTCAATGAGCTGACTAACCAAGGTGGGCAAAACGCTCCTAGAGCTGACTAAGACTTTAAATTGAATAAGAAAACTTGGTCGTACTCCAACGAGCTAGCTAACTAACTAAGGTAGGTGAAGCGTTCCTAGAGCTAGCTAAGTCCCTAAAAGATAAGGAAAACTTAGTCATATCCTAATAAGCTAACTAACCAAGGCAGGCAAAGCACTCTTAGAGCTGGCTAAGACCTAGAAAGATAGAGAAAACTTAGTCATGCTCATATGAGCTGACTAATTAAGGTAGGCAAAGCGTTCCTTGAGCTGGTTAAAACCTTAAACTGAATGAGAAAACTTGGTCGAACTCCAATGAATTAATTAACCAAGGCGGGCGAAGCACTTCTAGAGCTGGATAAGATTTTAAAAGGTAGAGAAAACTTGGTCATACCCCCAATGAGCAAACTAACAAAGGGACGAAGCACTCCTAAAGTTAGTTAAGAACCTAAAAGATAGAGAAAACTTAGTCGTATCTCAATAAGCTGACTAACCAAGGCGGGTGAAGCACTCCTAGAGTTAGCTAAGACCCTAAAAGAAATGACAAAACTTGGTCGTGCATCAATGAGTTGACTAACCAAAGCGAGCAAAACGCTCCTAAAGCTGACTAAGATCCTAAATTGAATAAGAAAACTTAGTCGTGCTCCAATGAGCTAACTAACTAAGGCGGGTGAAGTGCTCTTAAAGGTGGTTAAGACCTTAAAAAATAGAGAAAACTTAGTTGTATCCCAATACGCTGACTAACCAAGGTGGGCAAAGTACTCATAGAGCTAGCTAAGACCTAGAAAGATAGAGAAAACTTGGTCATGCCTCTATAAGCTAACTAATCAAGGTAGGTAAAGCACTCCTTAAGTTGATTAAGACCTTAAATTGAATGGGAAAACTTAGTCGAACTCCAATGAGCTGACTAACCAAGGTAGGTGAAGCACTCCTAAAGCTAGCTAAGACCTTAAAAGGTAAAGAAAACTCGGTCGTACCCTAATCAGCTAACTAACCATGGCAAACGAAGAGCTCCTAAAGTTAGTTAGCAACCTAAAAGATAGAGAAAACTTAATCATGCCTCAATGAGCTGACTAACCAAGGCAGGTGAAGTACTCCTAGAGTTGGCTAAGACCCTAAAAGAAATGAGAAAATTTGTTCGTTCATCATTGACCTGACTAACCAAGGCGGGCAAAACGCTCCTAAAGCTTGCTAAGACCCTAAATTGAATAAGAAAACTTGGTTGTGCTCCAACGAGTTAACTAACTAAGGCGGGTGAAGCGCTCCTAGAGCTAACTAAGACCCTAAAAGATAAAGAAAAATTAATCGTGCCCTAATAAGCTAACTAACAAAGGCGGGCAAAGCATTCTTAGAGCTAGCTAAGACTTAGAAAGAAAGAGAAAACTTGGTCATGCCCTTATGAGTTGAGTAATTAAGACAGGCAAAGAGCTCCTTAAGCTGGCTAAAACCTTAAACTGAAAGAGAAAACTTGGCCGAACTCCAATGAGCTGACTAATCATGGCAGGCGAAGCACTCCTAGAGTTAGCTAAGACCTTAAAAGATAGAGAAAACTTGGTCATACCCCAATGAGCAAAATAACCATAGGGTGAAGCACTCTTAAAGTTGGTTAAGAACCTAAAAGATAGAGAAAACTTAGTTGTGCCCCAATGAGCTGACTAACCAAGGCGGGTCAAACGCTCCTAAAGTTGGCTAAGACCCTAAATTGAATGAGAAAACTTTTTCGTGCTCCAATGAATTAACTAACTAAGGCGGGTGAAGCGCTCTTAGAGGTAACTAAGACCCTAAAGATAAAGAAAACTTAGTTGTATCCTAATAAGTTGACTAATGAAGGCGGGCAAAGTACTCCTAAGCTAGTTAAGACTTAGAAAGATAGAGAAAACTTGGTTATGCCTCTATGAGCTAACTAATCAAGGTGGGCAAAGCGCTCTTTGAGTTGGCTAAGACCTTAAACTGAATGAGAAAACTTAGTCGAACTCTAATGAGTCGACTAACCAAGGTGGGTGAAGCACTCCTAGAGCTGGTTAAGACCCTAAAAGATAGAGAAAACTTGGTCTTGCCCCAATGAGCTAACTAACCAAGGTGGGTGAAGTGCTCCTAAAGCTGATTAACAACATAAAAGATAGAGAAAACTTAGTCGTGCTTCAATAAGCTGACTAACCAAGGCGGGCGAAGCACCCCTAGAGTTGGCTAAGACCCTAAAAGATAGAGAAAACTTAATCATACCCTAATGAGTTGACTAACTAAGGTGAGCAAAGCACTCCTAAAGTTAGTTAAGACTTAAAAAGATAGAGAATTGGTCATACCCCTATGAGTTGACTAATCAAGGTAAGAAAAGAACTCCTTAAGCTGGCTAAGACCTTAAACCAAATGAGAAAACTTAGTCGTACTCCAATGAGCTGACTAACCAAGGTGGGTGAAGCACTCCTAGAGCTAGCTAAGACCTTAAAAGATAGAGAAAACTTGGTCTTGCCCCAATGAGCTAACTAACCAAGGTGGGCGAAGCGCTCCAAAAGCTGGTTAACAACCTAAAAGATAGAGAAAACTTAGTTGTGCTTCAATAAGCTGACTAACTAAGGCGGGCGAAGCACTCCTAAAGTTGGCTAAGACTCTAAATGAAATAAGAAAACTTAATCATGTCCCAATGAGCTGACTAACCAAGGCAGGCTAAGTGCTCTTTAAGTTAGCTAAGACCTTAAAAGATAGAGAAAACTTGGTTGTACTCCAATAAGGTGACTAACTAAGGTGAGGCAAAGTGCTCCTTAAGCAAGCTAAGACCCTAAAAGATAAAGAAAATTTGGTCATGCTCTTATGAGCTGACAAACCAAGGCTGGCAAAGCACTCATTGAGCTAGCTAAAACCCTAAAAGATAAAGAAAACTTAGTTGTACCCCTATAAGTTGACTAACTAAGGTGGATAAAGCACTCCTTAAACTGGCTAAGACCCTAAAAGATAGAGAAAATTGGTTGTGCTCCTATAAGTTGACTAACCAAGGCGAGAGCGTTTCTTGAAGACTAGTAACCCTAACTTTTAGAATCGATGATGAGAGGAAGTATCCTTTAGGCTTGCTTGAGAGGAATTGGTAAAAGAGAGCGCCCTATGGGCTTACTAAGAGGATTTGATGAGGAGAAGCACCTTATGGGTCGCTTGAGAGAAATTAACAAAAGGAAGCACCCTATGGGCTTTCTAAAGGAACCAAAGAGCCATAAAGGTGAGCAGGATACCTAAAAATGAAAAACGAGATAGCACCTTAAAGGCTAGCCAAATCCCTAAAAGGAATAAATGGATGAGTTAGCGTTATAAGAGTTGGCTAACACCCTAGAAAGATGGGACAACGCCCTAAAGGTTAGCTAGAATGTTAAAAAGAATAAAAGAGGGGTCAGCGCTCTAAGAGCTAGATAAAACCCTAAAAAGACGGGACAACACCCTAAAGGCTGGGTAGAACCTCAAAAAGAATAAAAGAGGAGTTAGCTCTTCAAGAGTTAGTTAGAATCCTAAGAGTAATTTGATGAAGGACTTTAGTAAGTAAAGTAAGGAAGGCAACCAGTTTTAAAAAACTTCTTGACTTGGAAAAGTATTTAGAGAGAGATTGTTGAAAAACCATTTATGAGAAAGGAAATAGGGATAGGCCAATTGATTTGAAAAGGAATTGAAGGATATTAAAAATTGCAATTAACAGGAATGATCTAGACTATTAAGGTTAATTTAAAAATGTGAGCACCTTGAAAGGGAAACAAGTAAATTGAAAACTTGGCTACTCGAGCCTACATAGATTGGACAAGAAGCTTATGTAAGCCTTTATTTTCTCTCTCTTCTCTCTCTCTCTCTTTTTTTTTTTAAATTTTGCCAACAAGTATAAAATCCTATTTAAGAAACAATCTTATAACCACTCCTATCCTTCGTAATCATGTAAAGTTTCTCAATGCCCTTAACCCTAGGGCTTTCTCATAGGGCTCTTGTGATTTCAAGACATTCATTACTTAAGGAAAAGGTAACCCATGATTTGTATAGTTAAAGAGATCTTCTTCACTAGCTTTTGGTCTAGATTTCACTTTCAACTATAGTTCCAAAAATTATAGTCCATTTTACAAATGATATGCCTTGATCAATCCATTAAGTCCTTTTCAGGTCAACATTATGAATATAGGCTTTTAGTCTAAGGGCTTCAAAAAGGACTAATTAAGAGGGCCTATTTTGAAAGAAATATTTTATTTATCCCGGGTATACAAGTTAAGAACCATAGGAAAAAATTAGAAGTTTGCTTGCCCTAGTTTCAAAAATAATTTTTATTAAAAATAAATTATCTTTTAAGATCAGAAGAGCTTTTACTTATGTAAGGGTAGTATTGTGGATAGGAAGACCTTATGTGATTCAACATAGGTAAGAAAGGCTTTAGAGTAGATATAGAGATTTTAACTTTTTGAGCTTTGGAATGTGATTAAAGGCCTTATGTTTTGGGGACTATTTGGGCTTTGCTTCCTGGCCTTTTGATTCGATTTGGCTGTCCTTGCTAGGATGTGAAATATTTCTTAAGGCTTTTGTCTTATGTTAGGGCCTAATTCTTTGGCCTCTTTTCTTCTTTTTTAATTGCTTTGCCCCATTATCTCTTACTCTTCTCTCTCTTCTTTTAACTTCAAGAGTAATTGTCTCCATTGCTAAGTTTTTTCTTTCTAAACGATTCTGGGCCCTAAATTTATGGATTTCTAGTATATGGGCTTGGAGTACTTGAAAAGGAAATTAGTTCTTCTTTATTTCAAAGAAAAATAATTTATTAAAAATAAAAGTCATTTTTGAATCAATGTTACTTAAACAAGTATAAACCAATCTTACCGCTATCTTTTGATTAATGACCCTAACCTCCTAATTGGCCCATTGTAGGGCGGTTCTTGATAGGATTTGAATTTGAAAATTCTCTAAATAGGTCCAATAGAGTGAACAACAAATGATTTTGTTTAGGATTTCAAAATGAATGCATAACTTCATTTTAATCTACGTATCACATTCAAAGTAGACTTCCTTTAAGATTGAATCTAAAGTATCATTACCCTTATGTTGCTCAACTCTCAAAGTGTTTCAAGTTGGTGTATAGGATATAGTTTTCTCTTCTCATCCTAAACTTTCCAAAAGGTGAGTCACAGATTTTTTAAGGAGGAATTTATTTTCCTAGGGTGAAGATTGGCTTTGCCCTCTAATTTCTCAAATCATGTTCCAGTATTTGATTTTATATTTTGGCTTGGTTTATGATTAGGCTTAGCTTTTTAAACAGACATGGGGTTTTGGGTTGGCTCAATTAATTTTATAGGCTGAGGATTGTGTTTGGTTCAACAACCTTGAATAGGCTTAAGGTTGGTGTTTAGATTAAACGTCTAGCCAAATGGGCCAAAAGGTCTCATGTTTGGGTTAAATGGGCCAAAGAGCTCGTGTTCATATTAAATGGACCAAGGGGGGGGGGGGGGGGGGGGGGGGGTCTTGTTAGCCTCTTTAATAGATCGAGGGGCCTCATGTGGTTTAGAAACTAAGTATTTGGGCTGGTTGCTTGAGTAAGCTAAAGGCCTGAGCTTATGTTGGCTCCTTGAGCCCACAAGGATTTATAACTATTAACAACCTTCCTTTTCATTTTTATTTTTCAAATTTTTTTTCTTTTTCTTTTTTTTTTAGAGAGAGAAAGATAAAATTCTACTGTACATAAAATAAGAAAATGTATTTACAAATAAGGGCAGTGATTATTTAGGGTGCTATTTAGAAGTCTATAGATTTTATTTACACATGAAATTAATAACAAATAAACAAATAAATAAATAAACAAATAACTAAAGAACATAGGTATTTTGAAAAGTAATTTTAATTTTAGAATGTTTTTAAATGGTTAGCCCTTTTGATGTCCCTAGTGGAGTTGCTAAGCTGTCGAGCTTAATTTTTTTCTCCCTCAGTTTTTTTTTTTAAATTAGGTTTCTCTATACCGATCAATATTAAACCATACCCATTTAATACTGACCCTTGATTAAGATTAAAAAAAAAAATTATTTTTCTTTATTTGAAAACGTGTTAGAGTTGTCACTTGATCAAAATTAAGAAAAACGGTTAAGTTATAACTAATTGGGTAGATTAATTATAACTTAACTATTAGTTTATCAATTAAACCAATTTTTAACACTGCTTTTAAAAATTAGAGCTTTAGATCTAGGAGCTAATTTTTAAACTCTAAACAGGTACTACTTTTAAAATTTCTAATTTTAAATTTTCTTTTCAATAATACCATTTTTCTATTTCTAAACAACTAATTATATTACATATGACTTAAATTAATTAATTTACAAAAATATTTATTAAAAAAGGAAAAAAATAAAACTTGCTATATTTTAAGTAGCCTCGTACTTACGTACAGATGCTTACATATCCACTATTCAAGATTAGACTTCTATAGTTCATTGTTTGAAAAAAACTTTAGCGGGTTGAATTAATTTTAGTTTTGAAAAAAGATCGAGTTTACATTTTTACTCATTGTAAATTTATTTAAGGAAATTTTCTAAGAGTCCTAATTAAGGCTTTATTTTGAGAAATTCTAAATAGAGTCTTAATTTAAAAAAAATGATAAATTGCTTTTATTTATTTGAAAAAATAATTTTTCTAAGTGATGTGGTGATTTTATTATTTTTTATCATTATTATTTTACTATTATTTACTTATTTAATTTTTTATTTTTATTTTTTAGTTAGAACATAAAAATAAATAAAAGTATACTAAATACTTCCTCCTCTTTTCATTCTTTTTTTTTTCTTCTTTATTACTTTCTTCTATTTTTTTTCTATTTTCTTTTTCTTTTTTTACAATTACATGTACAATTGGAATAAAATATAAAATAAAATAAAAAAAATAGTAGAATTTCAAAACATGGTTGTGCCAATCTTGAGGATCGGATCGGAGTTGGATTGGTAAGGGTAGAATCGAGTCGATCAGCACCAATCAGGTTAAATTTTGGGTCAGGGTCGAGTCAATAACCTGACCACATGTTGCGCATGTACGTAGCTGTAGCAATGGAAAGGGTAGTTGGAAGTGGCGCTCCAAGGCAGTTTCAAGCCAATTTTTTTATGGGAAAGGCCAAATCCATGCAAATCTAATTAGTATTTGGGCGTTTGGTGGTGGTGTGGTAGCTTTTTATGGCCACTCGACGGTGGGTCAGATTTAGGCTAATGGTGTTGTGTACATTTAGGCGTTAGTAGAGATCTAGGTTTAGGTTTAGTTATGTGAATTGCGTTATGTTGATTGTCTGCAAAGGTGGCTTGGGGATACGAAGAGAGAAAGAGAGAGAGGTCGAGGATGCGATGGTGTTATGGGTGCTCATGACTGGGTATTTTCGGGATTAATGAATGAGAGAGAGATGGTCGTAGTCATCAAAGAGAAGTCCAATAGTAAGCTGTGAGATGGGGGATAAAGCTAGTGAAAGAGCATGTTTGTGTGTTTCTATTTTGGTTATAGCGAGAAAGAGAGATCCATAGGTTTATGTGATAGTGTTTCACTTCCCCCCAGTTGTGTATCTAAATGAGTGGTTGTGTTTGTATGGATGGAGGTGGTTGATTTAGGTTGAAGGAGAGAGAGAATATTAAGAGTAAGAGAGAGGTCAACAGTAGAGAGAAAGAGAGAGAGAGAGATAGAGAGAGAGAGAGGTAGTGGAGAGACAGTAGATCGAGAGTGAGAGAGAGAGAGGTAGTGGAGAGACAGTAGACAGAGAGTGAAAGAGAGATGTCGACAGTGGAGAGAGAGAGAGAGAGTGGAGAGACAGTAGATCGAGTGAGAGTGAGTCTCTCTCACTTTCTCTTTTTGTTTGCTTGTTTTTTAAACGAGAAAGTAAGGGAAAAAAGGAAAGGAGAAAAGGTAAAGAAAAGGAAAGAAAATTTGTTGTTTAGACCAATCACAAAATGTCACGTATCATAATTGATACACGTGGCCTAGTAATGGCTCTTTAGTAAGTCTCGAACTCTTGATCTCCAACCAAACTCATATACAAAGTTTATATGCTTATCCGTTAGGTCATTAGCCTATATTTTTTTGTACAATTAAATTATATATATGAATAATATCAGTTTGGGCTAAGTTCAAATCTAAATCTAAACTCAACGCCCCTCTCTTTATTTAAAAAAACTATTCTATTAAACTACTTTAAAAAATTTATTATTTTTTAAATTCCTTATTTTTTCTATTTTTTTGACTTTTAAACTTTTCCATTTTTTGTATTTTTTTCTAAATTTCCTTTTTTTTTTCTTTTCCTTTTTTTTTTATTTTCCTGAATTTCATATTTTTTTGGTTTTCTTATTTTTCTATTTATTTGCATTTCTTCCTAAATCTCTTATTTTTTGGGATTTTCTTTAATTTCTTATTTTTATATTTTTCCTAATTTAAAACCCTTTAACATAGTTTAAAAATTCTAAAAAATAAAAAGTGTTTTGAGGTGAGGGTAAGGGGTAAAAATGAGGTGCCTACATGTAGTTAAATGGAAGTTATAGGTTAAGATCTTATTTTTAACTTAAGGATATCATAATAAACCGATTTGCTTGCAATAAGAGTCTAATATAGTTTAAGCAGACGACTAGAGAGACAAGTTATAACAACTACCAAATAGGAGAAAAAATTATTTTATGGGGTGCTCCATATTCGAATGCCTATGTTGCTTATTCCCTCTTTGTGAAAAATTACTTTTATAGTGGTTGTTTCTTTTTTTATATTTCAATTATTTATTTAGTTTTACAATATTCACATTTCTCAACTTTTATTTTAGCAAAACTTAATCAAAGAAAATGCTTTTCATTCTAGATCTAAATTCTAAAAAAATGAACTTTTTATTTAATGTTAGACCAAGAAAATCTCATGGAAAAAACAAGTTAAAATCATTTCTTAAAAGAAACTACATTAATGATGGCTTATTAGTCATTATTATCAATTAAATGATCAAGAAAACAAATAAAAAATGAAACAAAAACAAAATACAGGTTGTACAAACAGGAGAAGAAAATGTGGATTTAAATCAACTATGGTCAGTAACATGGACAAATCAAGCAAACCTTAGTCAAGTTTGAATGATAATCAAATATCTCTTCTGGGTGATGAAAAGGTAGAATATATTCGCCTTGGAATTTTCGAATATTTGATTCTTTTTCTTTTTTTTTTTGTTTTCTCTCTTTTTTTTTTTTTAACTTTGTGATTTTCTTTCATTTCTTTTTATTTTGATGTAAAAACTAGGTTGAGCTAAAATCTCAAAATAAAAAGGGTAAAAATGGGTATCTACCGCACCTTTTCTCATATGTAATTTTTTATTAAGTTACAATGAACATTGTAAAGCATTAAAAAAAAAAAAACGAAAAGATTTTTCTTCTTTTTAAGCCTACAACAAGTGTCTAAAGTGATACTTGTAATCTATCTCATATTTGAAGTGGGACAACAATCTACCATATTAAGAATCCACTTCACTTTACAACTGATTAATTCCACGCTCAATTCCTTCATCGAATGTGTATTTTTACAATTGTCTTATTAGTGTCTCCTTTTGTCTATTTCTGTGATATAATCATATTTACTAGAAATTCATACTTCCAGCCTTCAAGGTGATCCAGTTCATTATATTCATAACAAACAAATTACATTCTTTTATGATGTCTCTTCTTGTTTATTTGATTCTTCGATATTTATTTATTTATTTTTGCCAAACAATATTATGATTTTCAAATTTGAGTCAATTTTATTAGGAGATCAGTATTCATACTATTATATTATAATGAATAATTATTTATTGAACTCATAAAATTCTTACGATTTTCTCTTTCTTCAAGAATATATTTTGCTTACTTCTTTATTGAAAACGCAATTTTCAATTTCATAAGTTCTAAGCGGAAAAAGTGAATTGTAACAAGTTAACATCCCAAGAGTATGACAATAATCTAGGGATCTTGCGCAGTATTTCTACATCAGAAAATCCTTTTAGCAAATCTTTGAGCTCATTTGTTACGTAATTCATGCAATCAAACGTTTGTTGAATATTTTTCACTGCGAATCATTTTCAGGATTTTATAGTTTTGTTTGTGAATATTCTTTTCATTTTCTCTAAATTTGCTGTAGTGATGAGTAACACAAAGTCTAGCTCATATTTTATTAAGGTCAATATTATGATTTACATTTTAATTTTATCACTTTTTATAATTATATACCTGAAGTTTTAATTTATCTAATTATACACCTGATTAAAATTTTAATTATCATTATTTATAGCTCAATTAATTTTAATTAATACTATTAATTTAATCAACATGATTAACTAATAGGATGATCATCCATAACTTTAGGATTGTTGTGCGACCCCTTGCAAATGACCGCTGACCGATTTCTACAATATAGTAGGTTATGATTACCTTAAAAAATATCACTCATGGAACTTATTAGAGGTTGTTGATGACCGTACATAGCCTTAGAGACATTGCACAACCCCCCCAAAGTTTGTGGACGGCCACCTCATTAGCTAATCATGTAAATTGAATTAATAGTATGAATTAGAACTAACTAAAGTGTAGATTGTAATAACTAAATTTTCAATTAATTATATAATTAAACAAATCGAAACTTTAGATGTATAATTATAAAAAATGGTAAAGTTAAAATATAAATTATGATATTACTCCTATTTTATTACAGTTGGTACAACATAAGACACAATTAAACTAATTAATTGATCATCCTTTAGAACACAAAAACTTCAATTAACTAATGTGCTTTTAAAAAACTTCTACGAAGAGAGAGGAAGTTATCAAAAGCTCAACTTTTATAGATGGTAGTTTGGTACCTTAAATATAATTGAGATCCTACATTAAGTCTTGAGTACGTGATTTACCCTAATAATTTTTTCAGAGGGAAGTAGTTAGAAATATTTCTTTTTTGTTTTTTTTTTTTTGGGGGAGGAGGGGAGGTGGGGGGTGGGGGGGTGGAATTGGTTCAAAATATTTCTTTTAAAAGTAAATCAGACTTTTATGATTTTACTTAAGATTTATGAGTTCAATTTAATTGAAGTCCTACACAAGTGGCGGCCTAAGATAAGATTGTTCACTATAACACCCGAAATACTCTCATGATTTACAGACTCATGGGCATCCTTGGGAGTTCAATAACTCACAGAACACAACTAAATAACAAAAACATGACATGGTTTCGGATTTGTACTATTTGCTTGAGGACTCATTTCTTAAAATGTCTGACAATCAAAGTTACATTGCAAGGAATTGTTTCTTTTTCTATTTATAGAGGAACCTGTAAATGTATGTATCCGGGTTACTTAAAAAGTCTGATAATCAAATTTACCTTGCAAGGATTGTTTCTTTTTCTATTTATAGAGGAACCCACACACATACAATTAAGAGGAATATAACTGGCTGACTTCAAATATAATTCGATTAAAATTAAGTCTCCAGAGAAAATTGGTTGTTGTATTGAATAAGAAAAGAACATTTCCAGTTAATGCATTGAGAGGTATCCTCTAAGTTTTCACATAATTTGAAATTAATGATGCAAATAGATAGAAAATATTTATCTGAAGCAGCTTATTCATTAATCGACGCATAAATGTGTTTTAAATATGAGATGAGATGGCAGGAGCTAGAGATGATACAGCCATGAAACATAAAACTCCAATTTCCTTTTTTTTTTTTTTTCTTTTTTGTCGATTCTTTTTTAATTTAATTTCGACTATAAATCAAACTAAATCTCTACTTTAAATTATCACTCTACCTAAGCCAATATGCTGCGTGTTGATAGGGTGGGATCTTTTGGGTTAGTCTTCATATGCCTCCGTCCTGAATAAACAAATAAATTCCTTGCTAGTATATTAAGAAGTTATCATGAACGAATTACTTATTCCATACTTTCACATGATCATAATATATGTTCTGGTCATCGCCATAATTTATATAAATACACTTGTCTCTAGTTCTACCACAAAATAAATTGATCTAGCTCGCAGATAAGTAGTACACTGTCAAGGATTAAATCAAAAAGTCGATGTAATTCTTCGAAGTAATTTTCGATCCTTTGATGGCAGCTTCCAATCAAGTGGTTTCCAGTTATACAAGTCCTTGACTAATCACATCGATGAAATTCCAATCCCACTTTTAGCCAATTGAAAATGACAAACTGAAAGCCAAATTGCACAGAGTCCACTAATATGTAATTCTATAAGCAGCTCCAGAAAAGGATGGCCTTGCTGTGTGTATTAAGAGAATATTATACATTTAACAACATTAAGTTCCAAGATATTCAATCAGCCCAGACAAATTCATGGGATGAACGACTATGCGGATTCACGCAAGCCAGAATGAAGAACTTTCCTCCACTGATCGGCGCTTTTTTTTTTTTGTTTTTTTCCCCTTCATCGAGTTTAATATCACAATAACCAGATGCAAACAAGAGAATAGCTGATTCCACGTCATTGCACATAAGCCTTCACCGTCAAGAATCAGAATCCAACGTATTGTGTGTACTGGGAGTAGGCTTCTGATTGCATGGCTATAGGCGCCCGTGTTACATGATCAGGAAGATCAAAAGCATCTACAAGCTCTCCCGATATGTTCCTCACTTGAAAACTGAGATAATCAGCAAGTTTATGGATTGCCTGTCAAACAAGGCCATTGAACAATTAAATAGTGAACCACACCAATTATAATTCTCAAGAGCTGTGCAAAAATCAGATGGCTCATGCTCTTTTTCATCTATGCGTCCACAGCGCAGGATTGGTCTTTTTACACTTGTATGACTAATTTTTCATGGCCAATATTTTGAAATGATGAAATGTCAGGGTTCAGGTCTCAACATACCTTAGCTTTGTTAGGTGCCACATAGTCAACATTGCGATATGTTCCTATGTCCTTCCAAATACGATCAAGTGCATAAAGATCGCAAACTAGTTTTAGAGCAGCCTGGGAGCATGGATCAGGACACCTGGTCCAAAGAAAGATGTAAAGAAACAAAAACCCAAGTAAATAGAAGATAATTTTCCTAGTCAGAAATAAAAAAATACCTCTGTACTGCTTCAATGAATTTTTCCAAGACAACAGACTCAATGTGGGACTCTGCAAGGGTCAAGAGGTGATTTAAGCATCTGTTCCAAGCACCAAAAGCACCAAGGTTTTTCATGTGCTTTTTAAGTCTCACAGAAACACTTTGGAGCAAGCGTGAGGTACGATACTGCATTTCAAGGTATACAGGTCTCAACTGAGAGAGAATACAATGTACTCAAATCATTTCATGCGATGAAAATTCAGCTTCCTTACCCTAAAAGCATCCAGCTGGAATTTCGGATCCCTCAGATGCTCTTCACTTTCCCATCTTGCAGTCACTGGATTGGGTTGTGAAAGGTAAGTGTTCATGGATTCTTTTAGGTAGTTCCATGTAACTGCAAATGTCCCACCTTGAAACTTTTGCTTGTATTGCTTTAAAAGGTCACCTGCCACCTGCAAGGTCAAATATTATAGTTCCAGCAAATAAATTTTTTTTTTTTTTTAACCATCCTAACTTGCATGATAGTATTGAGAGAATGCATCTTTTATGTTTAGCCGCTATTGGTAAGATTGATGTGTGTAGGTGAATGGAATAAGAAGTAAAAAAATTGAAAGTTTTAAATTTATGCAGAAGATTTTGGGCAGCTAAATCGGCGACATTATGATGAGGGTGACCAATCACTCTACAGTCACAACTGCTTCCTGGCTTAAAGTTCTGTGGGTAGAAAGTAGCTTTTTGCTTTAGTGAAAATTTGATGATTAACCTGCTGCAAAAGCACGGTGTTGTCTCCTTCAAAAGTCTGAAAAATATCATGATCGTTCCTCAAGCTGCCAAACCGATTAATAGCAGCATAGCCATGTCCTCCACACGCCTCCCTACAGATGCTTAAAGATTTTGCAGTATATGACGTCACATAAGCCTTAAGGCCTGCAGAAAGTGCATGGACATCTCCGACCAATTGTTCATCATGAGTCTTTTTCATTTCTGAATATTTGTCAACCAGATGCAGTGTGGCAAAGTGAAATGCATAGGTTGAAGCCAACATTGGCATTAGTTTGTGCTGCTGTGACTGGTAATCAAGAATACTGACTTCGGGCTGCTTGGGAGGACCAAACTGGTGGCGCAGCAATGAGTATCTTGTGGCAATTGTGACAGCTAATTTTAGGACACCAACTGAAGAATATGCCAAGCCAACCCTTCCACCTACAAGTTCACCCAATGTGGCAGCAAACCTTTTATTAATGGTAGGAAGGCTACTTGTATATTTCCCATCCCGAGAAACATCTCCAAATCTATTGAGAAGATTTTCACGAGGTATCCTCACAGAACGGAACCTTAATGCTCCATTGTCCACCCCATTAAGTCCAACCTTGTGCCCACAATCATGAATTTCTATACCAGGAAGTGTCTGGTGTGTCTTCATGTCCCTTATTGGAACAATGAATGCATGGACACCCATATCTGAAAATCCTCTTGCATCATGAGTTGGCAGCATCAACTTGGCAAAAACTGTAGCAAACTTGCCATGGACTGCAGCATTACCAATCCACCATTTGATGGCCCCATCATTTGGTGTGTCAATTATAAATTCATCTTTAATAGGGTCAAATGTTGCACGTGTTTGAAGGCCTTGAACATTTGAGCCTAAACATAATCCAGAAATCAAGATTTACTAGTGGCTTATCCAACCTAATAAACATAAATGAAAGAAATCACGGCACCAACTATATCTGAGTATTAGGAAGTATCTTACCATGATGAAGTTCTGTCATTGCAAAACAACCAGGGTAATCCAGACTGTCAATACCTTCAAAGTACTTATCTTTGTGTCTCTTGGTTCCTAAGTTTATCACAGATCCTCCCCAAAGACTGCATGAGAAGACTAAGTTATTTACAGAGTTGTAGAGAAATATTCATGAAAACCTTGTATTCATCATGCATAAGCAGGCAATATGGCTCCTTGACAAAAATTTTCATGTAGAAGTAGACTATTGGACAATTCACTTACCTCCTCCCTGCCTCAGCAAAATGGTGGAGCAGAGAAAGATAAACCATATGGATTGAGTTAATATCTTGACAACAAGAAACAGAAGCAATTAGTTTTTAGTGCTCGTTTAATCACGGATTGAGGTAATAATTTATTTCAGATTGTATCGATAAGGTTGATAGACTAACTTCAAGAAACCAGCACAATGATGGAAGAGGGAAGAGAAATGATGCATAGATGGATGGAAAAACAGATTATATAAATGGCAAAGACCATGACATCAATGATTACAATTAACCACAAATCTTGAAGATGAAAAATGCTTGATGTTAAAATTCACAATTTCCTGGCAACTCTCCCATCCATCATCCTCAATTGGCTCAACGACACACCTCTAGACAATTGTCTTGATTTATATGTTGATTAAATTCAACTTCACTATATGATGTTGGATGGTTGGAACCCTACATCTATCTGCAGAGATGAATTTTTAAGGTAAATAAAGAAACTTCACTTTAGCATATAGAGGCAAACCAAGGAACAAATTCAGGATCTCTCCAGAGAATGAACAATCTCATCTCTTGAGCTATGAAGTCTCTCAAACGCACATGAGATACGGCCAAAATGAAATTCTAGCGTATAACATATGTATTTTTTAATGTGAAATGCTAAGCCCCACTCCTCTCTGCTTCTACTATATTGACATTGTCATTCTGAATGACAATATGTACAAGAAAACAACGCGGAGCGGACTGGGGCCAGAGTACGGCCTTAACCTTATTTGAAAAGTACAGAACGTGAACGTGGGGCATCAGCAGAAGTAATGTTTTACTTGCTCTTCTTTTTGGAACAAAATCATTACTTGCATTGGGTAATGAAAATACACATCAAGATATTAATACAATGATCCTTACAAATAAAAACTTAATTAACAAAATAACTCCTCAATGAAGATCAAAGGATATTTATGGAGTAAACAACATAAAAGGAGCTCCACTTATGATTGTCATTTAAAAAGATATCAAAACCCGCATAAATTTTCCTATAAGACAGAACAAATCCCGAATCCCAAATCAGAATATTCGCATCAAATCCAACTTGACCTAAAAGTCCTAATCTTTATCTTTTTACACATCCCAATAACACAAACTTATATTCAAGAAAACAGCAAAAGAAAAAGAAAAACAATCACCTGTACTGAACCCCCATCTTGATTCCAAGAGACATATCGACACCCCCAACAGCTTCAATAATAGCAAAATACTTCCCAGGATCCTCGAACACATACCTAAAAGGCTTTATACCAGCGTCTCTAACCAACCCAACGAGCTGTTTCATACAAAGCTCTCTATGCTCGTCTTTCGATATCTCTAATGGGGTTTGCAAGTCAGGCCTCACCTTGTTGAAATATTCATACACTTTCTCCTGTACTTCTCTATGCTTGCCTCTCATGTACACACTCAAATTCTCCACCTTGAATTCAAGTTTATTCGCTTTCCTTACTACACATGGTTCAATCTCTAGGTGGGTTAATGGGCGCGGGATTGGGATCAGGTGCATGGACAGCCGCCGGATTCGTCTTGCGGATGTGTTGGAATCGATCTCCGCCTTTGGACTGGATTTCGACGGTTCCATTTTCGTTCACTAGAATTGGATCGAAGTCACCGAGAGAGAGAGAGAGAGAGAGAGAGAGAGAGAGAGAAGGTGTTCTGATGGACTGTAAGAATGGAATTTCTTATGATTTTTCAGTTGTTGAAGACGGCACGATGATGACTTGGAGAAGAATGGAGATGTAGACGTGGTGAGATTTGATTGGGGGGGAGGAGTGTTTGCATTTATGAGGCACGCTTTTCGGTGAGTAAGGATTATGGTTGAAGGGAAATAGACTCGTCTTTTCCTTTTGGAGTTGGGTTCGCGATAGGATGAGGCTGATGACAAACTAACGGATCAAAAGATCGGATATTATTATCATGTATTTAAGAATAATATCACATGCGGAAATGTTGTCTTTAACCATCAATTAACGTCTTTAACTATCAACTAATTCATTATATCAACCACTTGCTTCAACCGTTTCTTAAAAAATCCGGTCAAGTTTTTCAGATCGACCATTCATAATTTTTTTTAATTAGCAAGTAGACCAATTTATTAAAAAACAAATACAAACGAAGCGGAAAAATGCGCAGCTTTTAAATTTTAAGGAAGTGAATAGTGTTATATTTATTTTGAAATTTCATACAAGAAAGAACTAAAGAGTAATGAGATGAGAAACATTACAGAGATAATAATATTGAAATGATTTTACTACATTGAAGCGATAAATACAAATGTAAATATATGCTAACTATTGAATAAAAAAATCAATTATACATGAAAACAGATAATTCTTAATAAATAATATATACTGGATATGTATAAAGAAGACGAATAGTATATAATCTTAAGATACGCAATAGAAATGTTACCTCATTAAAAACATTTTTAAGAATCATAATTGACAAAATCACAATTTTATCAATATGAGTTTATAAATTTATGATTTTATAATATTTTTTTTAAAATTAACTAATGTAAAAAATCGTTTTTCCTTTTTGAAAAATTTATATTTTTAATTGATTTTATCAATTTCACATATATGAATTGAATATGCCAAATAAATGAATAAATACATAACTAGACTTTCCAGTTAACTATTAAGGAATTAAGTAATTTTTATTATCCTATTTCAATTCTTTCCTCTTTCTCTCTATCCTAACCCCTTGGTCAATATTTATAATATTCACTAGGTTTCAACTTCAATATAAATGTTTATAAAAAATTTTATATTATTAATAACTCAAAATGAGTTGAAACAATTGGTTCTATTTAATTCATTACTCTTTTTAAATAAAATTATAGCAAAGAAAATTAGTTTCCACTTTATTTATCCTTATTTCGAGGTCATTGAGTTACATATGAAGGATTTTTTTTATGAAAAATAGCTTAATTTCTTTATTTCTTTATTTTTATTATGGATTTTAAATTCTCTATGACTATTATAAATATATTTATAATTTTTTTAAGTTATTTTATATAGGTTATAGAAACTTATATTTATACGTTTTAATTTTATAAATTTTCTAACAATTCTAGATAAAATCTTGAATTCGATAATCTTACCAAAAATAAATTAGAGGGAAAATTCTTGATAAAAGGAATGATGTGCTTAAATTCTTAGAAGAAGTATACGTACATATTCCAGAATCGCACACGAATAAAATATTAGAAATTTATGCTCTTAAACTCGAAAATCAGGGGTGACAAAAAAAAAAAAAAGAAAAAACCTTCCAGAATCAGCTTGTTTAGGAAAATAACCACTGGAATTTGTATGATTTCAAGCGCAAATGATTATAAAAATCTAAGGAAAAAAACAACAGCTATTTGGAATGTGTGAGGGTAATACAAGGTAATATTTTTTTTTATAGTTTTTACCTTTTTACGGAGCAAGAAAATTAGATTACTAAAAACTCATTATTTGCTCATAATTTCTAAATTTTTTTTGCTAACTGTCTTCATCAAGTTAGCGCTGACAACCACTTACCAACGACGAACCAATGCAGACACAATGAACACCGTTTCTTATTTCGAGAAACAGCTATAACGATCATTTTCCAAATTTTCAGACCCGCACGTTTAGTTTCCATAAAATGGGAGTAAATCTAATTTTGCTCATATATGATTTAGTAGCTTTATCTTCTGTTTTTTCCTTGCAATTGGATAATAGATTTCGGTAGTTTCTTTATTGGTGCTTTACTGAATTGGGGAAAAGAAAAAAAAAATGCAAAACAAAGGAAAAAAATTATAGAAATGCTGAGGTATTTTCCCAAGATTACCGTAATTAGAGGAGATTTTAACTTAATTTCCAAGGGGATAAGCTCATCTCAGACCTTCCTCCTCCCCATTCAGTATTTCTTTCATCTTTCTCTCTCTTAAACTATCTCCAAACTTTGTTAATCAAATCCGATATATAGATCTTTATTTTATTTTATTTTTATAAATCAATCATAGAATTAGAGTAATAATGTGGTATAGATCTCTATTGGAGGAAGTTTTTTCAAAATAGAAAGAAAGTCTACATAGTATCACCACTTTCTTTCTTTAGATATCTATACAAAAAAATGTATCGTTTTTGCTCGTTTTGATTCGTTTTTAATATATATTATTTGAAGAAATAGTATTTTTACTTAATGCATAATGACATATTATTATCTATTAGTAATTTTTAAACACATCAAAACGTTCATCAGTTCCATAAAATATACATGAATTAAATATTTTTATATGCTCCACTGTATGTAAACTTAGCTATTTTTTGTATAAATTTATATTCATTAATCAATTATATATACGTGCCATAGTTTTTTTTTTTATAATGTTGTTTTTTTATTTTTTTTTCCAACCAAAATGTTGTGTTTGTTATTTAGTATAGTTTATATGTACGTATATGTGGCTTTTCTTTGCATAAATTTGTCTTCATTATTATATTGTATGTACACATGTGTATTAGGTAATATATGTACAAATCATTATTGTTAAGGGGTGTGGAGAATGAATTGACTTGCAAGGTAATGTAAGTTCTTTATTTATTTCGGTTAGAATAAGTATTGATTGTAGTGCCATAAAAGGATTATGATAGTAAAATCAAATTAGGTAATGTGTTCATGAACTCAAATAGAGTGTATCTACTAGTATAAGGTAGTATTTTTATATACGGATACTGAAGTTTATGAAGTTGATGTGGTAAACTGGTGTACAATAGATAATATGAAATTGGTTTGTTATGTCAATGGAAATATTACGGAAGGAGATGATGGGTTGCGGTATGATATACGCTCAATAACAGTAGTTAGAGTTCCATTTGGGGCCGCATATGACTATTTAGTTAGATTGATATGTGTAGACACCTAATTTTTGCTCTTTCATAGTCTTAGTTTTTATTTTTTACAAAAAGGATCCTAATTCAAAAATAATAAACAAAAAATTAATAAAAGATAAAAATAACAAAAAAAATTAACAAATGATGAAAATACAAAAAATAATAATAAATAAATAAGAAAAGGAAAAATCATAAAAATTTCGTAGATTTTTAGGAAGTAATTTATACTAAGAATAATTAGTTTTAGTGTTAGTTTTAGTTTTAGGTTTAGGTTTAGGTTTAGTTTAGTTAAAATTTTTATTTTAAGGAATTGAATAGTTTAAATATAATTTAATGGTAATAAATATCAAGGCACAGGCCAACGGCCTAACAGATAAGTAGCAGAGTATTTTGGTGGATTTAGTTGTAAGTCACGGGTTCGAGTCTCAGTAGGCATCTATGTCTTTATTTTTCTAACTTTGCAAAAGCGAGACGAAAATTAGTTTCATATCTAATTAAATCATATGAGTTTAGTTAAATCAGATTTGAATTAAATTTGAATCTAATTTAATTAACGAATTACATAAGATATGATATGATACCATGGAGATTATATAACTACACACACAGGCTGCAGTAGGGACGAAAAAAAAAACCCAATTAAGCCAATGACATCAGCAACTTGGACCAATACTGTTCTATATCTACCGCCCTAAACATAGGCCTTAACCAAACAAGTTCAAGTTCGATTCTTTTCCTTTTTTTATTTATTTATTTGTTTAGGAGATTTTTTAAGTATTAGTTTTATAGGTTAAATGTATTATATTCTACTATAGCTAGTTGTTTGCTAATAACAATATAGATATATATATATATATATATTAATTTAGGTTTTTTTTATTAAGTTTTTTGTGATTTCCTCACTTAGAAAATAGATTTATTTTGAAAAGAAAATAATAATCATATTTTTTTTAAATAGGATTTTTGGAGATTTTTTTTTTATAAAACAATAACATTCAAGAGTTAGGACCCTGTTAAATTTTTTTAAATAAACCAAAATAAATTAAAATATAAACTTGAACAGTTTTCAAAAATTAAAATAAACCAACACACTAAAGATTTTTCGAAAGAACTACGATCGTCTGATCCCGATTAGCGGGTACGTAGGCACCTTCAGGGCGACGATAAAATATGTAGAAACTTAAGTTCTTTCTTATTTATTTATTTTAAATATTATAATGAGAAAAATAATCCTAATTTCAGTAAATAGATAGTGGTACCCGTTAAGGGTTTAATAGGTTAGCTCCCGAATTCGGAACCCTCTAGTTCTTTATTAAAATTGAAATCAAAGACCGGTAGCTAAACCATAACCAATCCACCCAATTGGTTACGGTTCTTTTCTTTTCCCGACTCCAGTAGGGGTGGTGACTCCAAAAATTATTTTTAATAAAAAAAATCGAAAGTTTTCAATTTCTTTAGTCGATGATTAATATTAAATGGATTAGGGTTTAGTATTAATCAAGAAATGAGAAATCAATTTTAAATGAAAGAAATCGAAAAATCAGACTCGATAGTTTGGCGACTCCACTAGGGACCGCTAGAGGACCAACCACTAGAAATTGCTGAAAGTAGTTATATTTTTCAAAAAAAAAAGATGAAATAATAATAATAATAATAATAATAAAAGAACTTAGGCATGTTATTTTATGTATCTGTTTATTTGTTTATACTAACATTTTATTATCTATGGCAGTTTATTTAAGGGGGAATTTTGGGGTTTTTTCTTTTTTTTTTTACTTTCATTTATTTTATTTTCTTTCCTGCATCATAAACGCATGTTAGACATGGTCAGAACCAGGTCGTTTTAAGACCTTAGGAGGGAGGCCATTATATAAGCTTCGGATGTTGTGGGGTAACCACCTTTCGGAGCCAATTAGACTACCCTACTCAAGTTTAAATGCGACTACAGATTATTGCTAGTGGTTGCAGAACTTAAGGACTTTTAGAATCTACCCTTCATATTACATGAAAACTTTTTCAAAAATCACAAGAACCTATGATGTAGCAAACCTACATTGATAAAAACAGTTGTGAAGTTGTGATTGTAATTGTAATCTTTCCTTGTAAATAATTTGTGATATTATTTTTATGTAAAGTTTAGAATACATTGTACTTGTAATTTTAATTTTGATTAGTCATGGCTGGACTAATTCAAAGGCCTTTTGACGACATTCATGTCCACTTACCGCATTGGCCATAGAAGCTACTTCAGACGTGGTTTCAACTCTTCAGCCCAAATAAACTGAAGTTTATTGAGAATAAGATAGGGCCCATTCTCTATCTACAAAAGAGCTCTGTGAACATCACTTTAGTGTGGGCCTTAATCCACCTTTGGGAGCCCGAATCCATCAGTTTCTGTATAGGCCTACATCAGTTAAGCCCGACTGTAGAAGAATACTCCCAATTGTTGTGGGCTCCTACAATCACGGATGATATTTATGTCCCAGACTTGGAAGCTGCAACACTAAAGATCTTCAGCAAGTTGCTGGGAATCAAAAAAACCGAAATAAACCAGGTTCTAAATTAAGGAAAGACCATTCGATTAGAGGATGTCATGGACTGGTTTTCTATTGAAGTGAAACATAGAGAAAAATGCGAGGTTTTTTATGCAAATTTAGAAGCGTGGCACCAGTACCGAGTCAACGCTTTTATACAGGTAGTCTTCAATACCATCCTATTCCCTGATGAAAGACGTCGAGTCTATTTCAGAATTGCAGAACTTATAACCCAATTCCTTGAAGGGAAATCATATATCCCAGCCCTTCTGGTCGAGCAAGTCCGATTACTAAACCATCTTAAAAAAAAAAAAAAGAAACGAGGAGATCTGAAAACTAACATGGTGCTATTGGTGGTCTGGTTCGTTAGCCACATGAGAAGTTACCAGCTTGATTTTAATCGGGCCGAGTTTACTCAGCGATATGATCTCATCAAATCTTTTGGAGAAAGAATCGAGCTGCCAGAAAATATAGCTAGCCGCTACTGGGTTTAGTACTTTCAGAGTATGAAAGCGAAAGAATTGTTGTTGACACCCAGGTGGTTTGTAAGTAAGGAAATGATAAGAGGATGTGGAGACTTTAAAGCAGTTCCTCTAATCGGCTTCAACCTCTGCACTGCATACATTCCAGCTAATGGACTCATTGAGGACATGATCCCTAGACCATCATTAGAAGCTGCCTCACTGGGCTTCCTTAACCCTGGTATGACGATGGTTGATAAAATAACCAAGGTTCAAAGCATTCGAGCTCTTTGGTGCATGAGAAAGACCACCCCTACTACTAAAGGGATAACAGCCAGGAGTCAGACAACCAACGGATTTCTTTATCACCAACTAAAAGGACTGAAAGATATAGAAGACAACGAAGAGAAGAGGGAAGTTCAAGCTGAACCAAAGAGGACAAGTAAAAGAGAGCAGGAGTTGGAAAGCCGTTACAAGAAGTACCATCAGAAGATAAAGGCGTTAGAAGCACAACTGAAGAGGACCAAGGGCAAAGAAGAGCAAGCTCCCATGATCCGAAAGAAGAGAAAGACATAAGATAAGCCTACTAACCACTAGGAGATTACATTTTAGATTTTAGGTTTTTTATGTTTTCATTAGAATTCATTTTTTATGAATAGAATAAGGGGTATAAAGCTTCACAATTGCAAAAAATTAATAAAAGTTAGTTAGGTTTTGTCACATCAAAGGTTCCCCCCAATTCTTCATTTTTCACTGCACCCATGTGACATGCATTTTATGTTTGAACGATTAACCACCTTTTTTTAGGAAAATATACTATGTACTAACCCTTTGTTGAGTTGTTTAATTCAAATTAGGTAAAATTTCAAGATAACTCCCAAATGTCAAGTCCTTCAGAGAAGTCCGATTAGAACCCGTTCCCAAACCAGGATGGCCACCACTTAAGGAAATGATGGAGACCCCGAGATCAATGATCCTTCCGAGCTGAGGTTTTGTTCCATAGAAAGGGCTATGAAGAAGATGACAGAACAAATGAGCTTTCTAGCAGACAGCATTTCTTTGCTACGAGCTACAGCGCCAGCTAATGAAGAAGGTTCCAAAACCCGTTATGGGAAGAATACATAACCTCCTGAAGTAGAATACGAATATTAAAAAGACCCATTCGAATTAGAAGGAGTTTATCCAAAAGACAACCCGACTTTCAAACCTAAGACAACCCGACTTTCAAACCTAACACGTATGCGGCCCCGAGACCTGTCGACCATGGGCCAAGTACGGATAGCTTGAAAGAATTGGAAAAGAAATTGATACAACAGATCACTGAGAAGATGAAGGCATTTGTAGGGTGTGATGGATTTGAACAGGCGGGGATCACAGAATTTTCCGCGTATGACATGGGATCATACCCTGAGAAGTTTAAGGTACCGGAATTCGAAAAGTATAATGGGACGAGTTGCCCCAAGCTTCACACCAGGTTGTATGTTAGGAAGATGGGAAAATATGTTCAATACGACCCACTCGTGGTACAAACATTTCAGGATAGCCTGACCGGACCGGCCCTAACTTGGTATGCCCAGCTTGATTTGAATCTGATAAATACATGAGAGAAACTTGCTCGTGCATTTATGAACAATATAAATTCAATGTGGAAGTAGCCCCGACTATGATGGACTTGGTTGCCCTACGGAAGAAGAATAATGAATTGTTCAAAGAATACGCTTAAAGATGGAGGTCCTTAGCTGCAAGAATCTCTACTCTAACGACTGAGAAGGAGCTCACATCGGCTTTCATTAATACCTTGGAGATGCCCTATTTTTCCCATCTCATTGGGCAGGCCTCATCTAGTCTTGCTGAAGTAGTAGCAGCCGGGTGCAGGATTGAAAGTGCCGTCTCTTCCAGTAAGCTGCAAGACCTAACAGATAGAAGACCACCAGCGTCATCATCTGGCCCTAGACCAGCTACCAGCAAGCCCAAAGAATCTATCGTTAGAATGGTAAATTCAAATGCCAGAACAAATGCTCAAGTCGCTTTTAGGGCGAATACACATCCCTCTCAGCAACAATACAGAGATCAGTTTCAAACTAATAGGACTTATAGGCAATTTACCAAGATACTAGTCCCTTTGAGTCAAGTCTTCGAAAAGTTGCGAAGGGATGATTTGATACGGTACGAACTTCCTAGCGATCGATATCGACCGAGATTCTTTGACTCCACAGTAAAGTGCGAATACTACTATAGACATGTGGGGCATTCGACTGATGCATGTTGGAGACTACGGAATAAGATTCAGGACTTGATAGATGAAGGGACAGTGTAGTTGGATTTCGTGGAAGCCCCGGTTCCTAATGTTAATAACAACCCTTTACCCAACCATGGGCCGATGATTGGTATGATTTTTTATGACTGCGCTGTTAATGTCATTGATTCAGATAAGAAGCCTAAGGTTTTTGAGTTCTATACTGGCAACCAGACTTCAGAAGTAAGGAGGTACACATTCCATGTACCGTTGCCACTAGAAAATTAAAAGGCTGC
Organism: Lumnitzera racemosa; assembly: GCA_024138005.1. Classification (NCBI taxonomy): domain Eukaryota; kingdom Viridiplantae; phylum Streptophyta; class Magnoliopsida; order Myrtales; family Combretaceae; genus Lumnitzera; species Lumnitzera racemosa. The sequence goes on from JAMXBC010000008.1 coordinate 32,034,141, forward strand.
TTCATTTAACTATCACCTGGTAAATCAGGAGAAACCAGGTTCTCTGGTAGGGAGCATTACCCAATCGGGAAATATTTATCACCTAAGAGAGGAACAGGAGAGGTGAGTCATGTTGGGAGAATCGAATGATAAGACGGTGGCCAAACGCATTGAGGGATTATCGGCTTTTACCAAAATGGTCAAGTCAAGTGAGTATAAAATCATGGATCAACTCGGTAAGAATCCTGCACAAATATCACTGGTGGGCCTGCTAATTGCATCTGAACTATACAGGGAGGCTTTGTTTCGTACTTTAGATGAGGTGAAGGTCCCTGGGAGATTCAAACTGAGAAGATGGGACTGGTTACTACTTCGATCTTCGCAATAGATCAAATTTCATTTTTGGCTGAAGAATTGGGCGAGGAAGGGAATAAACATGCGAAGCCATTCTTTATTATGGTAAGGAGTAATGACATAATTGTCACCAGGGTACTCATTGACAACGGATCGTTGCTGAATGTCTGCCCCTTCGCTACCTTGGATTTGCTGGGCATCGACACATCTGCAATTAAGCCTTCTTCTACAACAGTCAGGGCCTTTGATGGTTCCAGAAGAGAAATCATAGGGGAGATTGATTTATCCGTGAGTATTGGCCCTCAACACTTCACTATATGATTCCATGTCATGGACATTCCAAGGTCTTTCAATCTACTATTAAGAAGACCTTAGATTCATGCAGCAGGGGCTATACCTTCGAGCCTGCACCAAAAATTGAAGTTCATCTCCAATGGCCAGGTGATTACAATTCTAGGAGATCAAGATTATGAAATCTATAAGGAGACGGCTATACCCTACATAGGAAGTAAGGGAGAAGAGGAGCTGGGTTTACAAATATTTGAAGAAGTGAACATGATTACCGGTCCTAGCAGAAAGGATGATGGAAGGAAATGATTCAAGGAAGGCCAGATCGGCACCTACGGCCTTGGCTACAATCCTACCCTGGCAGAAGAATTCCAGAAGAAGCAAGCGAAGGGCAAGAAAGGTAACAGGTTATACCATGCCTCGATGACCTTTCCACCACTAGCTGAGATGTTTATACAGGAAGAGACTCAAGCTCGAGAATTTGACAAAGAAGGATCAATACACTCGCCACCCAAGTTCCAACATCATTTGAACAACTGTTTCTCCATCCCGGTGAATAGCAACAGGTCTTCCCTAAGGTAAAGGGGTGACCCATAGTTAGTTTTTTCTGAATTTTTATTTTCAATAGTCATCATTTTATATGTATCGTTGAACCTTTCATTCAAAATTAGTTAGGCCTTTATCTCATTTGAGACCATACCTCCATTTATTCAATGAAATCTTAGTTCGTTTCTTTCCCATGTTACTCTTTAGTTCTCTTTTGTTTACATGCATTTTTTTTTTTTTACATTCTCATTCAGATTCAATGAACCAAGTGAAAACTAGGAATACCTCGCGCATGTAGAAAATGAGAATGTCGATATTGCTTTCGGCCCTACTGGGTTAGTTGTCGGGAGCGATGTCGATGACCACAGTAATATACAAAAGGAATGGCAAAAACATGAACTAGATAGGATCACTATTGATGAATTGATTGAGATGCTAGGAATTTAGAAATTGGGGCGAGTTTAAAAGAGAAACCAAAAACAGAAATGATTACGTTGTTAGCTGAATATCATGACATGTTCGCTTGGTCGTATGAAGATATACTTGGGTTGGTCCGGTCGATTGTAATCCACCATTTACCTATACAGGAGGACATCAAACCAAAAAAGCAAAAATTGAGGAGATTTCGACCTGACGTCTTACTGAAAATTAAAGAAGAAGTGAAGAAACTACTGGAGGTTGGATTCATCGAAGTGTCGGATTACCCGAAATGGGTAGCTAATATTGTTCCAGTAATGAAAAAGAATGGGAAAGTTAGAGTGTATGTAGACTTTCGAGATCTCAACCAGGCAATGCCTAAGGATAATTTTCCATTGCCTCACATTGATGTCTTGGTGGATAACACTGCTGGAAATCATCTATTCTCTTTCATGGATGGTTTTTCGGGATATAATCAGATTCGGATGTCCGAAGAGGATAAGACAAAGACAACTTTTATTACGACGTGGGGAACGTTTTGCTACAAGGTAATGCCGTTCGGGCTGAAAAATGCGAGAGCAACATATCAGAGGGCCATGGTTGCAATCTTTCATGACTTGATGCATAAAGAAATAGAAGTGTATGTTGATGATATGAATGCAAAATCCAAAGAGGAGGAAGATCATTTAGAAAACCTGAGGAAGTTGTTTGATAGACTGAGAAAGTACCACTTGAAATTGAATCCAGAGAAGTGTACGTTTGGTGTGACGTCAGGAAAATTGTTGAGGTTCATAGTCAGCTAAAGAGGTATTGAAGTCGATCCTAATAAGGCCAGGGCTATAATTGATATGCCTCCTCCATAAATGCTCAAGGAAGTGCGAGGATTGCTAGGTCGTTTAAATTACATAGCCCGATTCATTTCACAGTTAACAGATAAATGCTGCCTTCTTTTTAAGTTGTTAAAGAAGAATGCAATGATCAGCTGGAATGAGGAATGCGAAAAGGCTATCACGAAAATCAAAGAATATCTTATGAAACCTCCAGTATTGGTAGCTCCTAAACCTGGAAAGCTATTGTTTTTGTACCTGACCATAATGACGGAATCCACGGGATCCGTGCTTGGCCAAAAGGATGAAGAAGGGAAAGAGCAAGTCATCTACTATCTAAGCAAGAATTTCACAGAAGGGGAGCAAAAATACTCAGAAGCTAAAATGACCTGTTGTGCATTGGTCTGGGTTATGTATCGGCTCAAGCAATATACGTTGTATTATTAGATTGAGTTGATAACACAGCACAATCCTTTGAAATACTTATCTGAAAAGCCTACTCTCATTGGTAGAGTTTCAAAGTGGCAGATGTTGTTGACAGAACTTGACATTAAGTATGTAAGCCAAAGTTTGATCAAGGGGCAAGCGTTGGAGGATCAATTAGCGGAAAATCCTTCTGAGGATACCCCCTAAGGAGCACGGGTTGAGTTTTCCGATGAAAAAATCTTAGTAGCGGGAAATGATTCTGATGGTGAAATAGTCGAAAAATCTTCAGGGTGGAAAATGTTCTTTGACGGAGCAGCTAATGTGTCTAGATGTGGAGTGGGGGCAATTCCGGTATCACCTGGAGGTACACAATTCCCAATGGCTGTGAGATTGGTTTTCCCATGTACCAATAACGTTGCAGAATATGAGGAGTGTATTTTGGGGCTTAAAATCGCATTATTTAAGGAGATACGGGAATTGTAGGTGTATGGAGATTCTTTGTTGATTATAGGCCAAGATCAGGGTGAATATAAGAGGAAAGACCCCAAATTAGTGCCTTATCGCCAACACTTGGCCGAGTTAATAACCAAGTTTGAAAAGATTACCTTTGTGTACATACCAAGGGTTCAAAACCAATTTGCCGATGCTCTTGCTACTTTGGCATCAATGATTCAAATATCGAAAGGAGTGGAGATTCAGCCACTTAAAATTGAAATTGAAGAAAAGCCTGCTTTTTGTTTGGTAATGGAAAGTTCGTATGACGAAAAGCCTTGGTATCATGATATCAAAATATTTTTACAACATGGTACGTATCCCGAAGGAGCAGAGAGGAAGGATAAAAAATTAATTAGAAGATTAGTGACTTAGTACTTGATGAGCGATTCTGTGATATACCGATGATCGTTTGACGGTACCCTTTTACGTTGTGTAGACGGGAAAGAAGCAGAGATGCTAATGAAAGAAGTACACGAGGGAGTATGTGGCCCTCATATGAATGGCTACATGTTCGCCAAGAAAATCATGAAGATGGGATATTACTAGTCAACTGTAGAGGCGGATTGTATCGCACATGTTAGATGCTGCCATTTGTGCCAGATCTATGCGAACAAGATAAATGCCTCACCTCAAGAGTTGCATACACTATCAGCACCATAGCCTTTTTCGATGTAGAGAATAGATATCATTGGCCCAATCACTCTAAAAGCATCTAACGAGCACCGATTTATATTGGTAGCTATCGATTATTTCACTAAGTGGGTTGAAGTATCATCCTACTTTAGTGTGACGAAGGGAGTAGTGGTCAAGTTTGTCAGGAGAGACATACTTGCTCGGTATGGTATGCTAGAAACAATTATACTGACAACGGTATGAATCTGAATAATAAATCGATGTCCGAGTTATGCCGACACTTCAGGATCATTCATAGAAATTCTACTCCTTATCGGCCCCAGATGAAAGAAGCCGTCGAAGCAGCCAATAAGAATATCAAAAGAATTATTAAGAAGATGGCCATTACGTATCGAGATTAGCATGAGACGTTACCATTTGCACTCATGGCCTATCGAACTTCTATCAGAACATCAATAGGGGTAACCCCCTACTCGTTGGTATACGGAATGGAGGCTGTACTTCCAGTGGAAGTTGAGATTCCATCTCTCAGAATATTGTCAGAAACTTAGTTAGATGAGGCTGATTGGGTAAAGAAGTGTGTTGAGCAGTTGAGCAGTTGAACCTAATTGATGAAAAGAGGCTGACAGCTTTATGCCACAAATTTGCTATCAGCAACGAATGGCCAGGACTTTCAACAAAAAAGTACGACCCCGAAGTTTTGAGCAAGGAGATATGGTATTGAGGAAGGTGTTGCCTAACACAACTGATTCAAGAGGGAAGTTTGCCCCAAACTATAAAGGGCCTTACATTGTGAAGAAAGTATTGCCTGGAGGGGCTATTATCTTGTCTCAAATGGATGGTCCGAATTTGAAGGACCCAGTAAATGCTAATGCGTTGAAGATGTACCATCCTTGAACATCAATGAAATTTTTGCAAATAATCTTACTACTACTGTAGTCTCATTTTCATTTTCTATGTGCAAAGTTGGTATTCCTAGTTGTCGTTAGCATTGGATAATATCCTTAGCCTTTCTTTTTCTCATTCCACTAAACGATCCCACTTCTTGCTCTATTATTTACCCAAATAAACCTTACACACAAAGAACCACAAGAAAAATAATCATTTAATTTGAAGCGATGACTATTAATAAAAATTCTTTTAATACTTTATTATGGTTAACCAACCCCCCCCCCCCCCCCCCCAAAAAAAAAAGGAGATTTGTTTCCTATTTTTCAGGACAGGGCTATGTTCAAAAGGGGATAACATGTGGTGTGTAAGTAGAAACTCGCTTAAGAACAAATGCTTGCTCAGAAAGCCAATGTTTAGACCAGAAGTTCAATATAAGACATCCTTGTTCGAGAAGAATATGTTTTACATTTGATTTAAGCTTAAGTTGTTTTTTTTAAAAAATGGCGTTTTGGAAAGAGATGGCAGAAGAAAGAAGAAGAAGAACGAGAACAAGAAAAGCAATAGTAAGGGTCAGAATCATTGGTTCTAATCGGACTGATAAATAAGACATGAGACGACTTAGGAGCTATCATTGAAACCAGGTATGTGGTTCTAAACCAAAAAAAAAAAAAAAAAAAAACATTGCATTGACAATTGGTTTCCCTCTTAAGGATAATAGCTTATTTTCCAAAAGGAAATTTCTTAGCAAGATAGTTGGCTTATAGAGCATGGTCCCAGTGTGTCTTCATCTTCCAATCGTCGAACTCACAAAACTTTATTCAACTCAAAATTTCTTCAAGGGATTTAGCGCTTCGATCAGCTTATAGAGCGTTATTTCGACTCATATTCTCATTTAGGGATCTAGCCAGCTCATAGAGCGCAATCCCAATCTAGAATTTCTTAAGCTTCTGCCTAACTCCTAAAACAGTCTCAATTTATAATCTCCTAAGGATTTAGCAAGCTCATGCACCTCTATCTCGAATCAAGTTTTCTCCATATTTTTAGGTCTCAGCCAGCTCATGGAGCGCTTTGACTGCCTTGGTTAGTCAGCTCATTAAGGGCACGACCAAGTTTTCTTCATATTTTTAGGTCTTAGCTAGCTCATGGGACGCTTTGACCGCCTTGGTTAATCAGCTTATTAAGGGCACGACCAAGTTTTCTTCATATTTTTAGGTCTTAGCTAGCTCATGGGACGCTTTGACCGCCTTGGTTAGTTAGCTCATTAAGGGCACGACCAAGTTTCTTTGTATTTTTAGGTCTTAGCCAGCTCATGGGGCGCTTCGACCGCCTTGATTAGTCAGCTCATTAATTTTAGGTCTTAGCCAGCTCATGGGGCGCTTCGACCGCCTTGATTAGTCAGCTCATTAATTTTAGGTCTTAGCCAGCTCATGGGGCACTTTGACCGCCTTAGTTAGTCGGCTCATTAAGGGCATGACCAAGTTTCTTCATATTTTTAGGTCTTAGCCAGCTCATGGGGCGCTTTGACCGCCTTGGTTAGTCGGCTCATTAAGGGTACAACTAAGTTTTTTCATATTTTTAGGTTTTAGCCAGCTCATGGGGCGCTTTGACTGCCTTGGTTAGTCGGCTCATTAAGGGTACGACCAAGTTTCTCTATATTCTTAGGTCTTAACCAGCTCATAGAGCGCTTTAACTACCTTAGTTAGTTAACTCATTAAGGGCATGACCAAGTTTCTCCATATTCTTAGGTCTTAGCCAGCTCATTAAGGGCATGACCAAGTTTTTTCATATTTTTAGGTCTTAGCCAGCTCATGGGGCGCTTTGACTGCCTTGGTTAGTCGGCTCATTAAGGGCACGACCAAGTTTCTCTATATTCTTAGGTCTTAACCAGCTCATAGAGCGCTTTGACTACCTTGGTTAGTTATCTCATTAAGGCATGACTAAGTTTCTCCATATTCTTAGGTCTTAGCCAGCTCATGGGGCGCTTTGACTGCCTTGGTCAGTCAGCTCATTAAGGGCACGACCAAGTTTCTCCATATTCTTAGGTCTTAACCAGCTCATGAAGCGTCTTGACCGCCTTGGTTAGTCAGCTCATTAAGGGTACAACCAAGTTTTCTTCATATTTTTAGGTCTTAGCCAGCTTGTAGGGCGCTTTGACCGCCTTGATTAGTCAACTCATTAAGGGCACGACCAAGTTCCTTTTATTTTTAGGTTTTAACCAACTCATGGAGCGCTTTGACCGCCCTAGTTAGTCAGCTCATTAAGGGTACAACGAAGTTTTCTTCATATTTTTAGGTCTTAACCAACTCAAGGGGCACTTGAACCACCTTGGTTAGTCAGCTCATCAGGGCATGACCAAGATTCTCATTATTCTTTTTTAGAGATTTTTGCCAATTCACAAAGGTACTTCCTATTGTCGTTCTAACCCTCGTCAAGTGACTTAACGTTCCTTAGGATAAAGTCATCCTGAGGCAAAAACGGTGTCTCTTTTGTCTTTGTGGCAAAGTTTTGCTCAAACTTCATCACAAAGAGGGGCAGTTGTAGACACCTAATTTTTGTCCTTCTATAGTCTTAGTTTTTATTTTTTACAAAAAGGGTCCTAATTAAAAAATAATAAATAAAAAAATTAATAAAAGATAAAAATAACAAAAAAATTAACAAATGATGAAAATACCAAAAAATAAATAAATAAGAAAAGGAAAAATCATAAAAATTTCGTAGATTTTTAGGAAATAATTTATATTATGAATAATTAGTTTTAGTGTTAGTTAAAATTTTTATTTTAGGGAATCGGATAGTTTAAATATAATTTAATGGTAATAAATGTTAAGGCACAGGCTAACGGCCTAACGGATAAGTAGCGGAGTATTTGGGTGGATTTAGTTGGAGGTCATAGGTTCGAGTCTCAACAGGTACCTATGTCTCTAACTTTGCAGAAGTGAGATGAAAATCAGTTTCATATCTAATTAAATCATATGAGTTTAGTTAAATTAGATTTGAATTAAATTTGAATCTAATTTAATTAACGAATCAGATATAATTACATAAGTCTAATTAAATCATATGAGTTTAGTTAAATCAGATTTGAATTAAATTTGAATCTAATTTAATTAACGAATCAGATATAATTACATAAGATATGCTATGATACGGTGGAGATTATATAAACACACACATAGGCAGAATAGCATCAGAATAGCAACCCACACAGCACAACACCAGAACAGTAGCCCATACAGCAGCAGCAACCGCAGTTAGTCCACAACCGATCAGCTATCGACGCCTGAAACAGATCGCCCACCGACACCTAAAACAAATCAGCTACCGACGCCTAAAATAAATACCCCACCGACGCCGGTCCTTAATTAAGCCAACAACAGCAGTAACTTGGACCAATACTGTTCCACATCTACCACCCTAAACATAGGTCTTGAACAAAACTATTTTCCATCTGATCAACGACAAGTCCACAACCCGAACAGCAAGTCACATGCACCATTGCATAAGTGAATAACCAAACAAGTTCAGGTTCGATTCTTTTCCTTCTTTATTTATTTATTTTTCTTTCTTCTTTAGTTAATTAATTAGTTAATTATTTGTTTATATCATTATTTTTTAGATCTTCGATTATTTAACATATATATATATATATGAGTATATTAGTTTAGGAGATTCTTTTAAGTATTAGTTTTATAGGTTAAATGTATTATATTCCACTGTAGCTAATTATTTGCTAATAACAATATAGATATATATATTAAATTAGGTTTTTTTTTTTATTAATTTTTTTTATGATTTCCTCACTTAGAAAATTGATTTATTTTGAAAAGAAAATAATAATCATATTTTTTTTAAATAAGATTTTTAGAGAGTTTTTTTTTTATAAAACAATAACATTCAAGAGTTAGGACCCCGTTAAATTTTTTTAAATAAACCGAAATAAATTAAAATGTAAACTTGGATGGTTTTCAAAAATTAAAATAAACCAACACACTAAAGATTTTTTGAAAGAACTACAATTGTCTGATCCCGGCTAGCGGGTATGTGGCACCTTCGGGGTAACGATAAAATATGTAGAAACTTAAGTTCTTTTTATTTTATTTTATTTATTTATTTATTTATTTTAAATATTATAATGAGAAAAATAATCCTAATTTCGGTAAATAGATAGTGGTACTCGTTAAGGGTTTAATAGGTTAGCCCTCGAATTCGAAACCCTCTAGTTCTTTATTAAAATTGAAAAAAAAAAACCGGTAGCTAAATTGTAACCAATCCACCCAATTGGTTACGGTTTCTTTTCTTTTCCCGACTCCGGTTGGAGTGGCGACTCCAAAAATTATTTTTAATAGAAAAAAACCAAAATTTTTCAATTTCTTTAGTCGAGGATTAATATTAAATGGGTTAGGGTTTAGTATTAATTAAAAAATAAGAAATCAATTTTAAATAAAAGAAATCGAAAAATCAGACTCGACAATATGTAATTGGCTTTAGGTTGGCATAATGACAAATCGAGTTGAGTTGATTCACAGATGCCTCCTAGTAGGTAGGACTAAGGACATGATCTATGTCATCCCCATCAGCCATGATTATGATATCTAACAACTGATGGCTTCCTCAATAGGATGTATTGGAGTCAATAATTTAGTGAAGTTGTATATTGAAATTCATGAAATGAATCTACTATTGATAGCCCCTCCAACAACTGAGTACGATGTTGGAGGGCAAGCAAAGATGTTGGATTGCAAGTTGAAACCAAGGTGTTTGAATCCCAATTGATCCTACTAAGTCACGCATCAAATAGTAGTCACATGTCCAATAAACCTATTGTATTGATCATAAGCAAATCTAATAGAGATATTGATGTGAATAATGGACTAGCATGCGAAGACATTGATGAAGATTTCGATGATACATATTGTAATGCTGACGTTGGTCCAAGTACATGTTGGTTACAGGAAGTGGTAGAAGCACAAAGGTCATGTAGATGGAATGATTGGAGGCATAGGTTAGCTACTTGTGTGGACACAGTCAAGATGTTGCAGTTCATACCTTTCTACTTGGTAAGTGTTAAGGATGAATTGGTAGCATCTAAGGATAGTGTGAATGATGTGAATGGAGCTTCAGCGATGAATTAAAGGTAGGTATGCAGTTCAAAAAAAAAAATTACAAATAGTTGTGAGATTGCATAATGTTATGAACCACCATGATTTCATTGTAAAGGAGTCCAAACCTACATTATGGTTTATCAAATATTGATTGGGAAAAGGGTTGCAGGTAGAGACTTAGAACTTATAAGAAGTAACATGCAAAATGCTTTTAGATAACTAGGTCTGTGGGTTTACGCATGTGTCTCAATCTTACTATAAGCCAAGATCACTTGAAATTAGATTCAAACACCCTCTCCTACCTTCTGATTAAGGATGTTTAAGAGTCACCCAGCGTTAAGGTAAGATATTTGTAAGCAACTATTGCAAACATTATGGTTATACTGTGCACATCAAGAGAATTAGGGAAGCAAAACGTAAAATGATTGAACAGGTTTATGGTAAGTAGGAGGAATCATATACGATGTTCCCACATCTACTAAGAGTAATCTAAGAGGTTCATTTCGGTAATATGATAGAGTGGAAATGACAAGATAGTGATACTATCGAGCATATGTTCTTCGACAGAGTATTCTGGGCATTTAAACCGTACATTGAGCCGTTTATACATTGCAGGCCTGTAATTTAGATCGATGGAACATTCCTTTATGGGAAGTATAAGAATAAACTACTAATTGCGATCAAAGTTGACAATTAGAATTACATAATCCTACTTAGTTTTGCCCTAGTTGATGAGAAATGTTTAGATAGCTAGAGTTGGTTCCTAATATGTGTGCCCATACACATTATAAGAGATTATACTGATATATGCTCGATTTTGGATCATGATGTTAGGATCTAGTCTGCAGTAGAGGACGAGAATGCAGTCCGGCCAAGAGGGTTGGCATGGTGGTGTTGTATCCAACATATTGCTAGTAATTTCAACACTTGAGTTAAGAACAAAGACTACAAAGAGCTGGTACTAAAGTTTCGCACTTACTATGACGAGGCCAAGACTATGAGCCCCCATACTAAAGTTTACTTTAGAGGCCTGCATCCTAAAATGCAGACATTGGAATACGACGATGGAGCTTAGTTTGGTCATAGGACAACCAATATTGTCGAAAGTTATAACGATGCTTTGCGAGATGTTAAGAACTTGCCTGTTACAACACTACTGAAGAAAACTTTCTATGTAACAACTATTTTAACAAATGGTGGATCAAGTTAATGGAGCAAATGGGCATTAGCAAAATATTGACCAAATTTGCCGAAAGAAAGTTTGATAAGTGGCGCAAAGTAGCCAGCGGCCACTGTGTCATGATTTTTCACTAAAATAGGCATATATTTGAGGTCATCGCTATGCCACAAGCTACATTACATGGACAAAAAGTAGAGAATAACCATACGATTGCACTTAGGATTACATGGTGTACTTGTAATAAGTGACAAACATAAAAAATTCCATGCTCCTACACTATAGCTGTTATGGTAAAATTGAGCATGGACTGTGCTACACATATTGGGTATTGGTATACATTACAAAATCAACTACGTGTATATACCTGTTCCTTCATGCCCTATACCGGTAAGGCTAGTTGGTCTTATCTTGACATTTTTATGTAGAATCCAATTTAAACTCTAAACAGGGTTAGAAATCCAAACGATTCCAGAATAAGATGGACATTTGAGAAGGACCATTGACTTATACGTATGGACTATGCAGTGGGGAAGGATATAATTGGAGAAGATGTCTACAATGTGGAAGATAACCATCGTTGAGTAGATCTATCGGTACTTGACTTTGTGAAAGTGAAAAAATTACGATAATATTGATTGATAATATATATAGGAATATATTTAAGAAGTTGTTGTTTTGCTAACGTTTTGTTTTTTCCTTTATGAGTGTGATAGTAAGCTTACTATTTTTTTTTTCCTTTCTACACTTGTAGGAGCAGATGGATCCAAGATTAACCAATAGGTCATTGCTTCACTTGTAGCCATTCCATGTGTTTGAGTTGGTGTGGGGTGGTCAGGTAAGGAATAGAAAATTGCTAACATGCTTACGATATGTTCAATTTGTACAGTGCCTCTAACATTAGTTCTTCTTCCTTAGTTACAAGAGAACTACTGGCTCAAGTATTGTAGACGTAAGGTGATATTTAGGCATCGGGATAGGAAGGAGATCCCAATAGATCCATGCATGATCCTATGTCTGAAGCAATCAGGCTTCATTAGTGCATGCAAAGTTCCCTTTATACAATTAGATTGGTACTTGATCACTACCCTAGTTGAGTGATGGAGAGAAGAGACACATACATTTCACTTCCAAACTGGCAAGATGAAGATGACTCTACAGGATATATCTTTGCTTATTGGTCTCCTAGTCGATCGCGATACAATTACTAGCATGACAACATCTACTAGGTAGGTTGAGTTATGTCACCACATATTAGGAATTTACCCATGCTTAGATTGAAATTTTCCTAGTTGAAGGACAATTTCATTGATTTTCCTTTTAATGCAAACGACCTGACAATGCAGTACTATATGAGGGCACATATCATACAGTTGAACGAAGGTATGTTATTCTCAGATAAGTCTAACAATGTCATATACATTATGTTCCTCCCTCTCCTATCGGACCTTACCATAACTAGGCAATATGCTCGGGGAACAGCTTACTTAGCATGACTATATCTCTAGTTATGCCTCGCTTTGAAGATCGAAGTAGGAGAGATTAACAGTCGACTGGTGATTTTTAAGTATAGGCATGAAAGCATTTCCCATACATCACCCCTTTACATCATCGGATTATATCAATTGTCAATGGTTAACCACTTATGAGTTAATGGAAGGTGTAGTTTGACATCACTAATTTACCTATGCATGTGGTTAGACAATACAAAGATGCATTCAATTGACAACATCTGGAGCATGTGCATATTTAGTAAAACCAGCTCCTTATTCATTCAATAATTGTTACATTTTTTCCTACCTCATTATTAATCATCACTTCAGGTTGTTTGGATTCCCTATGAGCATGATGATGTTGTCAAACTCCCCACTTATTGTCAAGATGGTAATGATGTTTGGTTAACTCGTATCCTACTTATATGCTTCCATATTGTAGAGATGTACTATCCTGACTGTATGGCTCGCTAGTTTGGCGAGATACAGGAGATCCCAATTACCCTAACATCGGACGGATACTACATGAAATCGACTTGAGGGGCAGGATTGAGATCGATTGGGCAACACAACATACAGATTGGATAGCACATTGGAAGAATCGACGAAACTAGATAGTTTAGGTCTGGCCACTACTTAGTGTACATCCTAACTACATCACTTATTACCAGCAAGTTACTTGTGGATACATCGATCGATCAAGGGCCTCCTGGATGTATATGGTACGTACAATTGCTATTTCAATTACACATTTGTTTTTCTAGTTATATGTTACTCAAACTTTTATGTTTAGATTGCAAGCGGACTCCATACATAAAATGCCACATATGTCATACTAAGACATTATATCTGTGTAGCATCAGGTTGATGACCTCATCCAAAGGATTATTAGGGTCCACCTAGGCAACCCACCTGCATCTAATCCTCATGTAGATGAAGACGACTCCTTACTGGATAAGCCACTAAGAGAAAAGGTCTATTGGGGACATAGCTATCGTTAAGTAGGAGGTTGAGGATATAAACAGCCCAGTATATACATTCAAAATGATGTTTCTCCCCCATACTACTTACCGTTAGCATCTCCTAGACCACTAAAATTTGAATATCATATAGCATTCATCGAAGAGAGTTCTGAGGATCATATGTGTTATACCCTTGTCATGGAAAAGATCTCCAATAATCAGGTCCATAAACGCTTACCCCCCTCGGTCGAATCATTAAAGAGGCTAATTAGAGATCCTCAATTTAACATGGGTGAGGAAGTCACATAAATGCACCCCACTCCGATCCCCATGCATGCATAATTTTTGAGTGCTTACAGTCAAGATGGGGGATGGATCACCCAGTTGGATGTGGCCTAGATGGTTGAGCCCTAAGCCGATGTAGATCCTTAAGATGTTCATCCACTTTTGTGATGATAGCGCTGACATCGTTAGATTAAGATATTTCACTTTCGAGTTTTTTTTCCCTTGTTTTCAAAACACCATGTAGCTATTTTGATAGGATAATTACATTTCTCATAACACTTTCATGTCTTCAAAATTTCAAATTATTAACATGTTTAGAAGCACATCTTAAGATGCGACTTTATGTTAGAATTAGTAATTTCGAATTGATACAAATTAATATTACTAATCTATATTGTGATATTGATTTATATAGATATAGAACAAATATGTTCTCTATTGATTCAAAGTGTGTATCAGTGTGGTAAAGAAAGAGGACAAAATTGAACACCTTACTAACATATAACTACATAGAATTCAATTTGTACCATATCGATTGATTTAAAAGATAATTTTCTGTTATGCCAATAATATGGGTTTGTTTGTACCATAATGGTTAGTAAGAGGGGTGCTTTAGAGTACAAAGTTGCCTCATTATGAAACAAAATCACCTGTTGGAGAGGTACAAAACAAAGAATTTAAGTTAACATATGTTTTCAACTAAAATCGTGTGTCCGGCCATTGATTGTGTTTTTAACCAAAATTGCATATGTGCTCCGCTAGAAGATTGCAAAGATAAATTGAAATTTCCTTTTTAAGAGGGGATTTCAACTGCCATAGTCTTAGGAATATTTTTCTAGGAGTGGTATTTGTGTAATTTTTGTTTTTTTTGCATTTTTTTTCTTTTCCCTTGAACTGGTGTTAAAATAATCTTTAAGAAAAATGTAATCTCATAAAATAATGAGAAATGGAAAGATTGATATATATTCTCTAAGTATGCACTAACTTTTGTGAAATTATATAGTATCATAAGCTATTAATAATATAAATAACGTATAAAAGAGGCTTAGTTAGCAAGAAATATTGAAATTCATGCTTTCGTGTAACTTATCATGAAAATACTATAGAAATGATGTGTTTTTCTGATGGGGCATGTATTATGCTAGTAGATAAGTGTACATGATCAAGTTAAAATATAGATTAAAATGGATGTTGAGGTTGAATATCGATCCCATAAGGAACCATATGTGCGAGAACCTAAATTATTAGCAATTTACCTTAGAATATCAAATTATCAAACTCTATAATATAGAGATGATTGTGATTAAATAGGAAAGATAAATAAAGATTGATAAAATAAGAACAACAAAATAAATGAGAACAAGTAAAAAACTAAAACTAATTAACATAAACAAGCATGATTTAATAAAGAGCATATGATCCTTAGTAAATTATGTTATTTACTCTCTAGTTTCATGTAACCTTTTAATCTCAATTATTTGGTGGACTATAGAAATTCCAATTCCTATTTCTATGGAATTCAAATTATAAATTGGCCGGACTCGCATCTCTAGCCTTTTCCTAATCCTGAGACCCTCTCTACTCGAATCACTTCCAAATAGAATATTGCAAGATTGCATTAAGAACTTGGATCCCGCTATTAGGTTAGCTACCTTTAGTTACCCTATTCCAGAGAAATTCAGTACCTAATCTCCTATCATACTGAACCGCTTCTAATTAATTACACTAGTCTATTTAACTGTAGAACTCTCATCTCTATAACAAACTCATACATCAATTTATTAACCTAAGTAAATATTAAGTGACAACAATAAGCTTTATGTAATTAAATCGTCAAAAAATAAAATCATAGAATGAAATAATGGTTGCAAGATGAATTGAATTTCAATAATAATTTACTAAGAATAATTAAAAGAGTATAGGATGAAAGGAAATGAGAAAGTAAATTAAGAGACCTCCAACATAATTCTAAGCAACAACTCTACCTAAGGAAGCTCTTTATAAAAACCTTAAGCTTAAGAGTCTATTTATAAGAAGTAGGACTAGATTTGACAAAGAGAACATGATAAAAATAGAAGATTCACTACAAAAATAGAAGATTTGCTCGTCATAGGATATCTATGCCTTAAGTAAACAATTGTGGAGTGTGGGTATATTCTTTCTCCTCACATGAAAATTTTGAATTTGATGAAATTGCTTAACAAATGGAACCATGTAGGGATCATGCCAGTGGTCTTTGACTATGGTCCATATTAGGCTTCGTTTTTTGCTCAATTTTCGGTTGCTTCAATCCATGATCAATGCTTTTTCTTTAAGACCTTCAAAACTTGATGAAATACTTTGAAAGTCTCTAAAAATGAAATTTAAATGGATTAAACTCAAAAGAAAGTAAAATTAGCTTGATTAAGGCCTAAAATAGCACTAAAAAACCATAGAAAATGTTTGTTAAATTCATGTTATCAATTTTCTTATACGTCAAAGCATATATATGGATGATCTAGATTCAAAAGGAATTAGTGATTGTTGGTTACATTGTGTTTGCTACAAAAAAATTATTGTAGTAATTGGTTAAAATAAGGCAATAGAGATTATTTGTAATTGGATAGCTAAATCTACAAATTGCTTATGTTAATTTGGATCGAGAATGAGTATTTAAGGCTGCATAATAAGATGTTCAGGTAGAAAATGATGGAATACAAGTTATAACATAAAAGATCCGACAAGATAACAAAGTTATGGTGGAGTTAGAGGAATCCCAAAATAAGAAACTAAACCTTGACAAACTTAGAGGATAAGTCGAAGGACTCATTAGATAAAAAGTATAAGGTAGAGATAGAAGGTTAAGTTAGAGGATACTTTAGTTAGAGTAATATTTCACATTATAATCTATTCTAAGATCAAATCAAAAGGTGGTTAAAAGAGATTTCTAAGCTAGAATGGACTCAAAGGGTAAATAAGAAGATATCTTGTTAAGAGTCCAAAAGTTAAGCTAACTTAAAGAATGATTTAGAAAGTAATTTAGAGGGTAAATTAGAGAATATCTTAGGCAAAAATTAACCTATAATGACCCTAAAACTTAAACACGCAAGTAATAAGAGACTTACCAATATAAGGATAACAAGCTTAAATCTAAGAATGAGTAGATCACCGATATTTCATCACTTGTAGAAGTACTAAAACCATTATTTATGATATAGAGACTTCTAATAAGAAAAAGCTTTATAACTACAACTAACATGAGCAATAAGAATTCCAAGTCAATTGGGCTCAATGCTTAATCCATTTCTAAGTACTGTTTCAAAGTACTTAGAGGCTTAAGAGTATATATGTTTGTACTTGTAGCTAGTATATTATGCACTTGAATGATTAATTGAATCTTAGTTGTAGTGTTTTGTCTAAGTGTTATTTGCTGGAATGTTGATGGCCACTAGTAACTTGAAATAAATCATTTTGGACTTAAATCTTAACTTACCATGCATTACAACCCATTAGATAATAACTAGGATCCTCCAGTCAAATACTGATTCCTTCGAAAGAGAAAGTTGAAATGGCCCCTATAGACACCTCATTTTTACCACCCTTTATTTTAATTTTAGCTTCTTTTTACTTTTGAGTTGAGTTTGTAAAAAAAATAAAGAAAAATAAATTAAATTAAAATAAAATATAAATAAATAAAATTGAAGGAAAGATAAAAAATAAAGTATCAAGTCAAGTCGAGTCTAATTATTTAAGGCTAGGTTGAATAATGGAAAGATATACATTCAATTTGATAAATTCTAAGTCTTAAATATTCAAGCTTCATTAAAATATTTCTTCAATCCAATCTAATATAAAGTAGATTTTTATGTAATTTATATTGGGCTAAATAGACTTAGGATTAATTAAATGGGTTAGTTTGTGTTTTGGGCTAAATCAGGTTGGATTGAGTTGAAAAATAAAAAATACAAATAAAAAGGTTAACTCAATGTAAGGTTTTTAAAAAATAGATTGAATCTTCAATAAATCCAAATAGGATATAATCGTATTATCGTATATTGGTTTTGTTAAGATTAAATCTTTGAATCTTTAATGAATCTAAATCGGATATTATCATATTATTGTATCTTAGATTTGTCAAGATTAAATTTATGGTCTATAAATAATGGACAATAGACTCTAAAAAATACGTTTTTACAATTTGCATTACATACATACCTTCACGTCTGTATACTCTACAATCCATGAACATAAACAAGACTCCAATTCGACCCATGCATAAGTGGATTCTACTCGACCAGTTAGATGGTTTTGGATTCAATTCTCTCTCTTTTTTTATGATTTTTATTCTTGTAGTTATTTGGTTGTTTTAATTAGTTTAGTAATGTTAGTCCTTTTTATAAATTCATTTTTACTAACTTTATTTTTTAGTGCAAGTACTTAATTTTATTTTATTTTATTTAGTTATTGTTAACTTCGTTAATATTTTGTAATTTTAACATGTAGTATTAATTATTGCAAAATTACATAATTTAGACGGTTTATTCATATCAAATAAGTACTACTATGTTTTTTTTTTTTTAAGGTTTTAGTGTTAATTCTAATTTGTTGATTTTTAGCAAGTCATCATTTTTAAATAATAAAATATATTTTTGCATTAATATTGCATTTTTAGGCTTTTAAGGATTTTTTGAGAATAAACAAATCATTTTGTCACCTATTTAGCTTTCATAAAATTAAAAAAAAATCTACAATTGGTGTTGGTTTTATGGTTTAGGCATCTTATCAGTAGTTTAGGCATCTTATCATAGTTTAGATACTTTTTTGTGGTTTAGGCATTTTTTTTTTATAATTAGGCATCTTATCCATTGCTTATACATCTTTTCTATAGTTTAAGTATCTTTTTTTATTATTATTATTTAGACATCTTTTTCATGATTAGGTATATTGTCAATAGTAATTACATTTTTTAATAAAGCAATACGTTTTCCATAATAATTGCATCTTAGCATAATTTATAAAACTTACATCTTTTATTTATTTATTTATTTTCATTTAGGTGTTTTAGGAATTTTTTTAAAGTTTTGTCACATATTAGTTTTTTCCAAAAATTAAAAAAAAGTACTAACTTAGAGTCTTTCTAAAAATTAAGTCTTTAGGGTTTTTTTTTTTTAATTGGGAATAAAAACTAGTGTTTCCATTTTTAGGATTTTTCTTACTAAAAATAAATTGGGGAAAAAACGTAAACTTGACACACATTTTCATAATTAAAAGGAATCAACCCACTAAATCTTTTCTAAAAAAAAAAAAGAACTACATTGGTTTGATTTTGACTAGTAAATACGTAGGCATCTTCGGGGCAATAATAAAAAAAAAAAAAATTACTTCTTTTTTTGAAATATCCGTAATTAAAAATATAAAAAAATTCACTCTAATTACATTTTTACATATCTATACATATTTTAGCACTTTTAGAAAAATTATAAAAATTAAAAGCCTATTAGTATTTTTTTTATTTTTGTATGGTAAGTTAGCCTTAATAGATTAGCTCATAAACTTAGTTTTTTCTGATTAATTTCCTAAAAATTATTCTTTTATAGAATATTTACAAACTAGTGGCTAAATTAGAGTTTTTTCATCTGAAAACCCTAATTTTATTTTTTTTAACAAATTTAGCTGGTTAACGACTAAATTTTTTTTAAAACATTTTTTTTAAAAAAATAAGAATTTTTTTCCTTAATTTAATGTCAAGTAATTTATATTAAATGGGTTAGGCTTAATATAAGTTAAATTAAGGAAACTGAAATAGAGTTCGATAAAATTGACGACTTCACAAGGGTTGCTTTGTGACCTAGTCATGTAAAAGTAAAAACAAAAAATTAATTAATGGGCTTCATTTTTTTTCATTATATATATATATATTGTAATATAATTATACTAATTAGGTTTTAGTGATGTAGGCTTCTAAGAAAAAAACCTTGCCTAATAGGCCTTTTATTAGGGGATTTTATGTAGAATTTTTTTATCACTTGTGTGCTTAGATGTGGTCGGATCTGGGTCACCTTAAGAACCTAGAATAAGCCGTCATTATATAACCCTTGGATCGTTAGGGTTTTTATCCTTATCTGGCGATGATCGAGGTCATTCATACTTCGATATAGCCTATTAAGCATTTCCTTAGAAATACTAAAGGCTATAGAGCTTGAGACTTATAAATCCTACCTTCCTACATCATTATCAAATAAAAAGGGGATAATAATTTTCAAATTGTAGAAGCTAGAAAATAATTATTACAACCTGCAACCAATTAGACCTTATTTTCAAATTTTAATATACTTATCTAGATATAAGTGTACTTGAGCTTTATTTTCAAAAAGGAAAAAAACTTTTAGAAATTCATACACTTATATATGTAAGTTTACGTGAATATTAATAGTAGGTTTATAATAATTCTATTCATGTAGTTTATTAATAACCAACCTCATTGCATTACACGTGTATCTGGTATATTGCATCATATTTATTTTATATTTTTAATTTGCACATTTGTCTATATATACTATCTTATGTAATATATGTGAGTCCTATATATTTTGTTTTATTTCATGAGCAATAGATTGTATAACACATGATTTAACATAGAAAAACACAAAATCATTAATATCCCCTCATACCATAATGTGCCAATGTTAAAAAAAAAAAAGAACTAACTATCAACTTGTAAATTTTTTGGACATGTGATTATGGAAATTAACTATAGTAAAAATTATTATAAAATTATTATAGAACAATCATTTTTCAAGGCTTTCCAACAAATTTTTTTTTTAAGAAAAAGAAATTATGAAAAGATATTTTATGATAAAAAACTAGTATCGTGATAATTTTATTTACTTGATTAATTTCTATTACAATGCCCCACATATACCATACTATTAGAAATTGAAAAAATAAAAAAAATAAAAAATAAAAAAGATTTAACCATCCTTATTGTAAAGTATTTCCCACCTCAAAGTCATCAATCTTATAGATATCTAAGTTCTCATTTTTCTTATTTACCCATTAAGTTATCACAATCCCAATAGAGTTTTCTCCATGAATCATCATCCTCGTATCTTCTATTCAATAAGTTTCTCATTGTAAAATAATTTCTGCTTCTCTATATAATCCTTGTAATATTATCATTATCCTATGTCCTTGGTCACTAGTTCCAATGTTTTCAATTTTTTTTTAATTTTAGATTTGTCGATATCAGTATTATGCTTCCATAACATAAAATCAACATTTTTTTTTCAATAAAAGTTTTCAAAATAAAAAAAAAGAAAGGTTTAAAAATTAAAAACTTGATTTTTTTTTTTAAAAGAGAGGGATTGTAGTATTGCCAATAAGAAAGGATTCTTGCAAGATTTGAAAAATTACCTTTTAAAGTGGTTTAGCCTAACCTAAAGCCCATAATTACTCATTTTTAAAAACATGATGTCTAAAGCTTTTGAATAAAGAATAGCCACAATACAAGGAGTTCTTAGCAAGCATGCAAAGCAGATCGAGACCATGGCTCATACCTAAGCCCAAGTATCTATTGACACATCATCTCAGGTAGACAAGTTTAAAGAGTTGCAAGTTCATGAGCCCATTATCAATATGATGCAAAGTTTGGAAAAGTTGTCAAGGATAGATTCAAATGGTCAAGCCTAAGGGGCATGTCACTCTCAAGATTTGAAAAACAGGGTTGTAGCCCTAAAAGAAAAGTTGATGATGTTAGAAGAAAGGCTTATGAGCACAAAAATGGAGGTGAGTTATGTACTCAGGCAGCTACATGAGGCATTTGATTCAGCCATATGTGTCTACTGTGGTGGCAAATTGTATATTAGAATTGTTAGAAACTTGACCCAACATGATAGAATGAAACATGTTTGAATAGACAAAAATTTCATAAAGACGAAGATAGAGGAAAGTGGACTTAAATTGACCTATATCCCAACTAAGGATTAGGAAGTTGATATTTTAACTGAATCTTGTCAAAGAAGTCATTTGATTTCTAGCTAGCTTGAAAACTTAGATCCTAGTACTGATAGGACATGACAACCTAAGCATGAGGATGATTTAGCGATAAAGAAGTTAGGAACGATTATCCTAATTAGGAAAGTTCACTATCAAGACAAGCCAATCCACAGTAAGAGGATGCAACTTATATGGTTTAAGATTCCAATCCTTGAAGTGTTCAAACAATTGAGAGAAGTAGGGTTACTAGCATGCGAAATCATATCAAAGAAGTATAAGATAAATGATCATGACCCCAATAAATGGTGTGAATATCATGAACTAGAGAGGGCATACCATAGAAAACTACTGGATATTGAAGCATAAGGTATAAGATTTAATTGCTGCAAAAATTATTCAATTGAGCTTTTTAGAAGCTAATGGGTTCATTGGCAATGGTATTTCTTCCCTAAGTTTTGAAGAAGCATAAAACAAATAACCTCCAACACCAAATATTGAAGGCTTACTACTATCATATGATAAGGTAACTTACCATTTGAAGCAACTAGGCATATCTCCAGGAGATTGATTCAACTAAATGGCCTAAGTTCAAAGGAGTGATAAAAATAGAGAGCATGAAGTGGAAAAGAGTTTTAATTATTGCGTTTATTTCTTATCACACTAATATTTCATTTTAAAGTTTGTAATGAGCGAGCTATTTGAATAAAGTGTTCTTTTAGTACATTTTTGTCTTTAGCTCAATAGAGACATAGCATTGACCCTTTACTAAATGAAATACTTTATGCAGATTTAGGGTAAGTGAAAATGGATAAAGTAAATTTAAACTCGGAACTTACAAATTTCCACCTAAGGGAATGGTAACACATTACTTGAAAGGTTTAGAATAAAAAGAGGTGAACCATGTTCGAAACACTAACCCTAAACACACATGAGAGAGGACTATCACAATGTGAGTACTTAGGCTCATTCCTTAAAGAAAGTTTGTCTTGAACTTAATTCACATGTTAAAATAATGTTAGGTATTCATTTCATCATCCCTAAACACAATAATCTCTTGCAAACCCATTTGAACCTTTAGAGGATTTTTCTTAAAATTAGTCTTGCCAAGAACTACCTTAAACTAAGACAATCAAGAGGCTAGGGTCATTAATTTAGAGAAAAAAAGTAGACTAACTTATGTTTTCCTAAGTTTTGTTAATTCATAAGCAAATATTGTCATTGATAAATCAATTCCTTTAGGATGAAGAAGAGTTATAAACCATATAGCCTCACTCAGGCCTATACTCTCATTCAAACGCCTTAAGCCTATGGATTTTCCCCATACACTTTAAAGCCATATACACTTTCCCCAAAGTTATACTCTTTAAACCATATTTTTAGGACTTTGAATTCCATCAAGTGAAAACTCAGCAATAGAAAGTAACCACCTTCAACAAAAAAAAAAAAAAGAAAGAAAGAAAAAAGAGAAAAAAAAAAGTGAAGAAAATATCAGCAAGGTAATCACCTTCAATCATAAGCCAAATCAACAAAAGTTTAAACTTATGATGATATTCAAAAGCTAAACATTTTAAGTTCCTAAGCTCAAAAGGAAAGCTCTCGTTTTATGATCCCACCCACTATACCACCATTGATGAAACTCTTTTGACTAAAGAAATGGATTTATCTCCAACAATAATTGCTCATGAAACTAGGGTAAGCCTATGTTTAGTTTCTCTTGGATTCTTAGCTTGTAAACCTGAGATGGATTGTAAATGATTTTTTCAAAATTGGTCTAAGTGCATTGATATCCATTTGCTCAAACTATTGACCAAAAGCCTTGTAAACCTAAAAAAGACATAATCGATTAACTTGAGTATACCATTTACAAGATAGGCTATAATTTTTGGAATTAATACCAATAGTGAAAACAGACCTAGGAGACTGTGAGGAAATCCTGTTTGACTAAACATTTTAAGTAATGGTATCTATCCTCTTAGTGGAAAATTAAAGAAAAGTTAAGTGCTTTCTCGAAAACATGAATGGGATTAACCTTAAGTTTGAAATTAATGCTTCTAAAAGTTCAAGAATTATGAATTATGCTATAAGAAATAAGACTAAAAGAATGAGCAATCAATGGACAAGGGGCATTGCAACCCCTTATTTAGGATCTTTAGAGTCTTCAAGACTTTCTTACTTGTTAATAAAACAATTTTCCATCAGAGAGTAGTTTTATGAATTTTTTTTTTTAAAAACCTTTCGAAAGAGAAATGAAACTTTTCTAAAAAATTGTCAAGAGATATTTCTTAAAAAGAAAAATTAAAATTTTTAAAGAATCATCAAAATCGTTAAAATTCTAGAATCACTTGCTTAAAGGAATGCTATCATATTTAATCCAATCATTTTTTGGATCGTCTGCTCGTTAGAGCATCATCTAGTCCTTTCTAAGATTGCTAGCTCAAAGGAGTGCTATCTTATCCTTAGTTGGATCGCCTACTCAGAGGAACACCATCCTGTTCCTTGTTAGATTACTTGATCAGTGGAACACTATCTAATCCTTTTTAGGATCACTTGCTTAAAAGAGCATAATCCTATCCTTAGTTGGGTTGCTTGGTCAAGGAGCGCCATTTAATCTTTTCTAAGATCCTTTGTTCAGTGGAGCATTATCTTATTCTTTATTAGATCACTTATGTAAATGAGCACTATCTTATCTAATTTTTTTTAGGGTCACTTGCTCAATGGAATGCCATCTAGTCCTTTCTAGGAGCACTTGCTCAAAGAAGTGTTGTCCTTTTCCTTAATTGGATCGCTTGCTCATTAGAGCACCATCTAGTCTTTTTCAGGGTTGCTTGCTCAAAGGAATGCCATCCTATCCAATCGTTTTCTAAATTGCTTACTTATAGGGGTACCATCTAGTCTTTTTTAGGATCACTTACTTAAAGGATCACTATTCTACTCCTTATTGGATTGCTTGCTCAAAGGAGTGCTATCCTATCTTTAGTTGGGTCGCCTGCTCATAGGAGTGACATCCAATCCTTTCTAAGATCACTTGCTTAAAGAAGCGTTGTCCTATTTTTAGTTGGATCGCCTGCTCATTAGAGCACCATCCAGTCCTTTTTAGGATAGCCTTAATCGGGTCACTTACTCATGAAGTGTCATCTAATCCTTTTTAGGATTGTTTACTCAAATGAGCGTTGTCTTATTCTTGGTTGGATCACTTACTCATAGGAGTGTCATCTAGTCATTTTTAGGATCGCTTACTCAAAGAAGCATTGTCCTATTCTTAGTTAGATTACTTGCTCAATAAAGCACCATTAAATCCTTTTTAGGATTGCTTACTCAAAAGAGTGTTGCTCTATTCCTTGTTAGATCGCTTGCTTAAATGAGTGGTATCCTATCTAGTCTGTTCTAAGATCAGCTACTCATAGAAACATTATCATATCCTTTATATTTCTTGGATCTCTTCCTTAATGGAGCGCCTTCCTATCTTGTCTTTGAAAGATCTATCCTTTCGAGCAATAGATTCTTAAAGAGATTTATCATCTTAAAGATAACTGACCTTTCAAGTCGAGACCTAATTTATTTGATAATCAAAGTCTTTACCTTGCCAATTCAAGTAAGGACTAGGCAAAAATGAGTATTTTCTTTTTTGTTTTTTGTAGCAAAGTTTTTACAAACTTTACTATAAAGAGGAATAAACTTCACTATAAAGAGGAGCAACTGTAATTATCCCATTTTTGCCACCCTTTTGTTTTAATTTCAGTCTGTTTTTACTTTTGAGTCAGGTTTGTTATAAAAATAATTTGAAAAAAAAATAAAAAAAAAATAAAAAAAAAATGAAAATTGAAAGAAAATAAAAAATAAAGTGTCAAGTCAAGTTGAGTCATTTAAGGTTGGATCAAATAATGGTTAAAAATATACATTCAATTTAATAAATTTTGAGTCTTAAATAATCGAGCTTCATTAAAATATTTCTTTAGTCCAGTCTAATATAAAGTAAATTTTTATCTAATTTATATTGAGTTAAATAGACTTAGGATTTATTAAATAAGTTAGTGTATGTTTTGGGTTAAATCAAGTTAGATTGAGTCGAACAAAAATAAATAAATAAATAAAAATAGAAAATCCAACTCAATGTAAGGTTTCTACAAACTAGATTGAATCTTCAATGAATCCAAATAGGATATTATCGTATCATTGTATCTTGGATTTGTTAAGATTAAATCTTCATCCAAAAAGATCTAAATTTGTGGTCCATAAATAGTGGACAATAGGCTGAAAAAAGTATGTATTTACAATTCACATTATATACACACCTCATAATCTGTCCACCATTCACATCTATATGCTCCATAATTTTCTAATTCATGCATTCACCCACATACAGTCCTTCATATCATTTACACTGTCCTCATGTTACTCACACATGGCTACACAGTATGATGCCTCCCAATTGGAATATACACACACATGACCAGAACAATTGCACATCACTCCACTTCACGGTTAGCACAATACACATGCCTGCACTTTACACACAAACGCTTATTGCACTATCTACGAACACGAACAAGACTCAAATCTAACCCATGCATAAGTAAATCCAGCTTGACCAATTATATGGTTTTAGATTCCATTCTCTTTTTTTTTTTAATATGATTTTTATTATTGTAGTTATTTAGTTATTTTAATTAGTTTAGTAATGTTAGTCCTTTTTATAATTTTTTTTTCATTGACTTTATTTTTTAATGTAGGTACTTAGTTTTAGTTTTTTTTTAAGCAATTGTTAGTTTCGTTAATATTTTATAATTTTAACATGTAGTATTAATTTTGACAAAGTTACATAGTTTAGATGGTTTATTTATATCAAATAAGTACTAACATGGTTTTTTTTCTCGTAGGTCTTAGCGTTAATTCTAATTAGTTGATTTTTTGCATATCATCATTTTTTTAATAATAAAATATATTTTTCCATAGATATTGCATTTTGAGAAGTATCACATTTACATAAAAATTACATATTTTAGCAAGTTGTCGTGAAAGTTGCATTTTTAGGCTTCTAGGGATTTTTCAAGAATAAAAAAATTGTTTTGTCACTTATTTAGTTTTCATAAAATAATTTTTTTTAATTGATAGCTTTTCTATAATTTAGACTCTTATCTATAGTTTAGGCATCTTTTTCATGGTTTAGACATTTTTTCTACGGTATAGGTATCTTATCTATAGTTCAGCCATCTTTTCTGTAGTTTAGACATCTTATCCATTACATAGGTATCTTTTCCATGGTTTAGGCCCATTTTTTATGATTCAAACATATTTTTCATGATTAAGTATATTATCAATAGTAATTGCATTTTTTCATAAAATAGCACGTTTTCCATAATAATTGCATGTTAACATAATTCATAAAACTTGTATATTTTATTTATTTATTTTTTTTCATTTAGGTGTTTTAGGATTTTTTTTTTCAAGTTTTATTATGTAGTAGTTTTTCCAAAAATAAAAAATATACTAACATGGAGTCTTTTTAAAAACTAAGTATTTAGTTTTTTTTTTAATTGGGAATAAAAATTAGTGTTTACTTCTATAGGATTTTTCTTAATAAAAATAAATTTGTTAAAAAACACAAACATGACTTGTTTTCATAATTAAAAAGAATAAACTCACTAAATCTTTTCTAAAAAAAAAAAAACAGAACTATGTTAGTTTGATCTCAATTAGTGGTGGGTATATAGGTACCTTCGGGGAAACAATAAAAATTTTTCTTTTTCTTTAATTCGTAATAAAAAATATAAAAAAAATTTTACTTTGATTACATTTTTACATATTGGTACATATTTTAGCACTTTTAGAAAAATTATGAAAAATAAAAGCCCATTTGTATTTTTTTTTTTACATGGTGAATTAGTCTTAATAGGTGAGCCTCCAAACTTAGTTTTTCCTAGTTAATTTTCTAAAAATTATTGTTTAAAAAATATTCGCAGATTAGTGGCTAAATTAGGGTTTTCCCACTCGAAAATACTAATTTGATTTTTTACCAATTTAACTAGTTGTTAACTTTAATTTTTTAAAAATATTTTTTTAAACATTTTTTTAAAAGAAAAATGTTTTTCCTTAATTTAATATGAAGTAATTTATATTAAGTGGATTGAGCTTAGTATAAGTTAAATTAAGGAAAACCGAAATAGGGCTTAATAGTCCTTTTTTTGCCCGTAGTCGAACTAAGTGATAAGAAAGAGGTCGTAACAAGGTTGAGGACATTGGTTTAAAGGTAGTTATAAGAGAAGAGGTGTTTCCATTTACAAGTCTAGGTTTGGTCATGAGAACATTATGTCTTTTAAGTGAAAACTCCTCAAACCCATATTAAAGTAGATGTAATTTCTTTGATCTCATAACAGACCAACAATATTGTGCGATCGCATTTGCTTGTCTATGTATTGCATCTAAGTAACTTAGCTGACAACCTTACTTGCCTTATAGTATATGTATGCTTATGTCTCCATCTCGCTTACTAAACTATGTTTGCTCACTTCCCTTTAAACTCTCTAGTAGGTTAGAAGTAGTCTTGTTGCTTTATATTCAATTCTAACCTAGTAGCTGATAGGGTTGGGGAGTTAAAATTAATTAAGATACAACTGGACTTTTGTTACTTTCAAGAGTTTTAATTGTCTTTAGCAAAACTAATTAGCCACCATGGGCAACTCGGTAGTTGACATTATTGGTTAGTAAGCTAATATGGAAAGTATAAGCTCTAAAACTTATAAACTTTTCTTGTATGTATAAACTCTATAAAAAAGAAAATATACACACACATACACACATATATACATACATACATATATATATATATATATATATAATAAGAACTGTTTTAGAACTATTTTATAGGTCTTTTCTAAAAGGAGTTAATGTACTATTGTAAAGGTTTTACATAAAAGCAAGTATTGAGTTGGATGCTATAAAGTAGTACAGTTTAATTCCCCTTATGTGCGTTAGGTCTATAATTGTGGCTATGAGGTCAACTTTTATCTAAGAATTATTTACATAACAAAACTGTTACAACTCTACCACTTGGAGCATGATAGTTATAAGTTGGTAGTAGAGTATTGTTCTTAAGGTTGGTAAGTTATATTATCGTATCATATCTCGTTTTTTTATTTGAATGAGTTCGTATCTAAAAATCTGTGTAATATAACCTATTTATTAATCATGTATAAAAACCTAAATTTGTAACCCAACATGTCTCATGTCTCATGTTTGAGTTAAATCCGTTTATTAATTAAAAAGTTATAATTAAACTACAACCAAAACAAAAGCTTTAATAAAGCAAAACTTTACCAAATATGGAAAATTCAAAATTTTGAGTTACATAACATCATTAAATTAAATGGAACCATGGACTAAATGTATATTAGTATCACTACTATTGTTGATTTTCCAATTTATTACATTGTTTATCAAATTTTTAAGAGAGGCAGTTAAAGAATTTACACATGAATTTGTAACTTTTTGCCTGTTTAAATTATAATACAATAAGAATATATAACATCAATAAATTTAAGTTACATTTCATCATTAAATTTAATAGAATCACAACTTAAGGATATATTAGTATTACTATCAGTGTTACTTCTAAATTTATCACATTATTTATTGAATTTTCAAGGAAACCAATCAAAGGATCTATATATAAGTTCATAACCTTTTACTCATTTAAATTACGATGTAGTAAGAAGAATATATAGCGAAAAATAGTGAATCCCACACCTTTACTTGATATTGCGTAGTTGAAAATTTGGTTTTCCTTTTTCCAAATATAACTTATACTAAGCTTAGCCCATAGAGTATAAGTTCCTTGACTAAATTAGGGAAAAAAAAACTCAATTTCTTATGAAAAAAACATTTATTTTAAAACATGGAGTTGCCACTTGACCAATTTAGGAAAAGAGTGAAACTAAAGCGTATGGGTGAATAAACTTTAATTTCAACTACTGGTCTACAAGCTTTTCTAAAAAAAAAAAATTAGAAAAAAAAGGAAGTTAGAGAAAACAAGCTCAAAGGATATTTTATTAAAACTTGATAGGGTTACCATAAAAGATCCATAAATAAGTAAGAGGGCTTTTAATTTTCCAAATTCTTTTCAAAATAAAAGAAGAGGCTTCAATCGGGGAAAATTATTTTTTGTAATTTTTAGGACCATTCGAAGTCCCTACATATTTGTTATCTAGAATCAGGCCAACATAGTTCTAAGATTATTTTATAAAACTTTTCATAGGTTAGTTAGTTTTATTTATGAAATCTTTCACTTTAAATATTTACATTTTAATTAATTTGTAAAAAAAAGTTTTGTGTCCAATTTTAAAAAACCTAGGAATCCTTAACTCTGAAAACAAACTAATTTGAAAATATTTTTTCTAGGGTGATAAAACCTTCTTTGTGAAAGCCCCCTTTTTATTTCAAAAAGATGACTTTTAGCAAAATATTTATAATACAGCATACAATGATCTCAAATCACATGTTAATAAAACATTAATAACATAGTTTGTACATATCCTTTCTTATAATAAGTGTTAGTTTCATGTCTTATCATATTATACTACATCTATCACATGAGGGCTTCTATATTACATGTCACAAAAAGGATCATAATTTACAAAATAGGCACCATTCATAACATTTACCAATATACAAAAATATTAGTTACCAAATTGAATTTTATATACATCTCATACGCTACAAGTTCTCAAAGCATAATATTGTCCATTATCAAATTATATTATTACTTTTTACAAATTGAACCATATTACATTATTCATTATAACTTTATTATGTTATACCAACATGTTATTATAAGTGTTAATGTTGTGTTTGCTATATCACAACATATGAACATACCAATTTTAATTACTCAATATTTTATGTTACAAAAATCCTAAAATTCAATTGGTTAATCAACTCATACTTTCAAGCCTTTATCTTAATGATTTATTTTCTTTTCATTTTCCTTTTTTTTTTTCCAACAAGTCTTTTTCATTAAATAGTCAATTTTAATGTGAACCCTAAAAAATTATTAAACTAACCATTAATTTTACAAATTGTACATCAATTAATATGGATAAACAACAATTAGATAAATTATTTTACAAATCATATATCAAATAATTAATTTTATCATGAAAAAGAGTATATGAATGATTTTTACATGTTATGCATCAAGCCAAACATTAAATAAAAATTTTGTAAAGAAACACACAAGCACATTTAAGGATTGAAGGACCTACCTCGTGTAGCAATGAATCAATGGCCGCTTCAGATGGTTTTTAGGCAGCTTCTAGTAAAGTAACGATGATTCTCAACTCTCAACTTCCTAGACTTCAAAACCCCTTAACCAATTTCACAAAATTCTGTGCTCTATACCTCTAATTTTTCCAAAGAAACCAATTTTTTCTAGTAAAACCCTAAGCTAATTCCTAGAGTGAGAATATTAAGAATTCTCTTAATCTAATCAATAATTTTTATAGTTGTGTGTTGGAATGAGTATTAAAGGTTCTTATTTATAGTGTGGAGTCATGCTTAATGATTAAGAAACATCCCTCTTAGGTGCAAAGGTTAAATCTTTTTTTTTTTTTTTATATCTTAAAGATTCAACTCTATTTTTTATTTTTCCTATTCTTTACCCGGATTCGATACATTTTAGATACAATCCTCATCAAATAAATGGCTAAAATGATCCTTTATATGTCTTGTTATAAATTCTAAATGTTAATTTCATGATTGGATTTGCTTTAAAAGATTCAATTTTCCAATTTTCCAAAAGTGTGCTAATCTAGTTTATCAAAAGACTACCCTTTTTTATTATTTTTATTGGGCCATGTTTCCTTTATTATTATTTTTTTTAAATTTTGAACCAAAATAAGGTGCTTTAGTTGCTCTTTCTATTCTACTTTTTCCCCTAATTTTTTGATCCAAAAAATTGGATCAAATCAAGTACTTAATATATGCAACCTACTATTTTTTGAGCGATTTGAGCTCAATTTCAAACAAGGAAAGATAAGAAAGAGGAAGGGGGAAGGGTCAGGGTGCTTCACATACCTATAAAAATGAAGGGTACGTAAGGTGTCTTTGGGTGTATGTGTATATATATATATACATATATTTCTTTTGTCTATTACGTGGCTTGCATATATACGACTACTTGGTGCCAACTGCTTGGCTATGTAACAATACATGGAAAAAAATACATATATATATATATTTTCTCCATTATCCTTTCTTTCTTTTTCTACTCTTTTATTATTTCTTGATTTTTTATTATCATTGTTTTCTCTCCTTTCTACTATTATCTACTCTTGCTTTATTTTTATTATGTTCTTTCGAGTATTTTCTTAAGCAAAAATGGGGTGTTCATAGAGATCTTGATTGAAAAGAAATGATTTGTGTAATAAAATGTAGATATGGAAGAATACATTGCATTTCTTGTGTCCGGATATAGGAGCTTAAACTAAACCTAGATTAGAATTTAACTATGTTTGAACGGATTTGACTCATTTGTATCTCATATCAATTTTTTCCATACATTAACTCATTTAAATCATACCATGCCATGCCATGTCTTGGTCTATTGTGTCTAGGTCTCAAATTTTCAGCCCTAATTGTTGTTAAGATCTCATTATAGGTATGATTCTTAAGAACTAGCTTTAAATGTTGTAATAAAATAAAATAGACATCATCAAAATCATAATGAGAGTGGATAGTAAATGAGTAAGAAAAGACTTAGACCAAGGATGTATGGGAATCATTATGTAACACCCCAAACTAAAAATAGTGAATAGTCGAGCCAATAAATACTAATGAGCTCATATCAACCACTTGGCTCAAAAGTTTTAAGCTTATATTAACAAGATATTCATGACCATGGATTTATAAATTAATACCATAACCTCTCGCAATCTATGTAGAATACTCAACCATGAGGTCTCACACATTATGTAAATAAAAGAACTATAGGATAATACAATTCTAATACAAGAATCTAACATTTCATTAACTCTATCTCTAACCAATAGATATAATTATAGATGTAAGATTACAACTATATGGGCAAATTGCAAAAGGCTGAAGGAGGATTCTTTGTAACCTTAACTTATTTGGATATAGTTGTTTCCATTCAATTTAGTATATAGGCATGTTTTAGCTTATTGATAATATTATTTATACTCATAAAAAAGGAATCAAACTACTACAAAAGAGATAAGCAATAAGTGAAGTACATGGATAGGAATCCATTGTGGGTATTGCATAGAGATAATATGTTATCTTGAGGTATTGCTGGAATATCTAATGTGACTCTATATTGAATCTTTTGGTAGAATAAGCCTGTTAGCTCATATCTTTCTATGTTGATCACCTATTTGTTAGGCTCTTAGGTGTTTAGATGGTACAACTTAAAGTTATATATAAATTCCTTAGTTTACATTAGAAAGCTAAGTGTCTCATCTAAACTTTAAGAGGAAAAGAATGGGATAATATAAATAAACCTTACCTGAAGTAGCTCAAGGTGTGGGACTAGAATGTTCGTGAGGTCATAAATAGATACATTCGTTATATTAGGAGGTAAACTAGTTATATTTGTAAATATGGACCAACAAGGAATGGATCAAAATATATAAAAGTTGCAAGAGATTAGATGTGGGAGTAAATTCAAAAGAGGCTCTTGATGAGGATATAAGCAAGACATTAGCTAAATCTTAGCTAAAATAAAGACTAAGATATAGGGTATCAAAATAAACTATAGATTTGAGATCATAATGGTACATGAAATGGATGATGGTAAGGTATATAAGATAATTAATAATTTTGAGAGTCTAGTAGTTGACTATTGAATGAAAAGGCAATGAGTTGTGCTAATATACCATGAGACATTAATTTGGTATCATACTAACTTAGATATCAAGGAGGCTTAGTAGATGCAATAGTTTGCTTTTACATAAAGGAATATAATCTTATCTAAAACTTTGTAAGTGATTAATGTAACTTAGCCATGCCAGTTAAATGCAAAGTCATCTTATGATTTGATGAAGATTGTCTTCTAATAATTTTAAATCCTTAACAAATTTTGAATTGCATGACAATCTCTAGCTTTAGATTTATCCTTAAACATATGCAATCTTATAAACTTGAATATATCTATAATACGTCTATGAGACGATGAAAACTAAGTATTAATAGATTTAGATTGTACAAGTTATGATTTGCTTTTGATGTATGTGTGCTGTTATGTGTGTGAATGTGTGTATATGTATGTACGCGCATGCTCTTGCAAAATTTTGGAAATCAGGATGGCTTATATCAAACTTTGATAAGCATAGGAATTATAGTGTATCTACTGTGCATATAACATTGTAATCTTAAATCTATACCTCTTTGTTTCGTTAAATGTAGTCAATTATGGTTATAAAACAGTATCCCATATAAATATTAGATAATGTATAATCAATTGTGCCTTACATTTTGTTTTATGGGAAATTAGGCATATTTAGTTCGCCTACAATTCATTTCCTTAGTAGGTATATTGATTGAGGTAGATGTATCCTATAGTTAGGACCAGTATTTATCAATAAAATATACCTACTAGATTGACATCACTAACTATGACATATCGCTTGAGTTGATAATAGAAGTAGGAACAATTCAAAATCTGATCACAAACTACCACCTGTAAATTTAGTATATAATATATAAATATATATCTACACACACACACACACACACACACATACATATATATATATATAAACATCTCAAAAGGATCCATCTTTAACACCAATATTGTTTTAAATTTTATTTCCTTTACATAAATTCCTACAATGATGCATATGGTGATTAAATATCTTGACATAATGTACTTAATTAAAGAAGTTAGGATGAGTAATTAACTCCTAAAAGTGACCAGGGCGTACCTTAGGATGATAATATGTTATTTGACCTTGTTATGGACCATATGTTATCTAGTTAAAGCATAAACTAATAATGGTCTTATATTATAGAGTAAAGCTAAACCAAAAATACTAAACATAGTACTCAAACTATCAATATTAAGGAATGTGTTGTCAATACGAGCCAATCGAATACATTAAAAACACCAACAATCATAATAATGAAATATTTTCAAAAATAAATAACTAGCTTATTCAACTACCAAAAGCGAGTAACTAGTGTGAAAATAAGTAAACTCTAGGATAAGCTGTAAACTTTAACCAACAACAACTACAAGAAAGGAAAATTGATGATTGTAAAAAGAAAAATTGCCAATAAATTATGAAATGATATTCTTCATATGCACATTAGCATATAGGGTTTAGTAAGCAGAGAATGACAAATCTATGTCTCTCATGTCTCTCTCTTTATTGAGTTCACTATCTTTGTTAAGATCATACCATATCATGCCAAGTAATGAGTCAAAGCAAGTAGTTAATGCCTTTATGGATGTTGTTGGTTAAATGTCATGTCATTTCTTGTATAGTTAAATCGAATTGAGTTGATTTAAGTCATCAACTATCTCATTTGAGCTTGAGATGTTAAAAAGTCAAGATTGTCCAAGCTTATTCCTACTAATATTTGTGCTAAGTTATATGGAGTATCAAATCTATAACTGGTAATAGTACAATGATCACGAAATGTAATGCATAAACTTATGAAAATGGATTAGTCACATTACGTTGCTATTACTGACCTTAAGTAAACTTAGGAATAGTAATATAGAAGCTGGAGCAAAAAATGAATCAAAGGGTATATTTGATGTATTATGATGATACCACAAGAAGGGGAATAGAATGGAAGTTGGGTGATTCAATAGGTGATCATATAGAAACATAGAAAGCTGAAGTAGAAGGTCTTTTAAACCAATAAGTTTAAAATCTTAGGATATAGGAGCTAATAAGGAAGATTCCCTTGACTTAGTAGTCTGAACCATGTTAAGTATAACAAAAGGTAAAGGGTTCGATTACTTTAGTCTAAGTATTAGTAACCTTAGTGTTAACTAAAGAAATGAAGCAAGTATAGCATAGTAAACTGAACCTTATTTGAGGAAGCTTAAAGAATATGATGATGGAATCATGAGGGTACTATCATAAGTGAAAAGAGATAATGTAGGTTAAATGTTTCTTGTTGTTAATTAAGACTATGTTGTATGAAGTTGCATGCGATAATAATTCAAGGAACGAAGGGTCGCTAATACGGGGTGAAAGATAATCCAATAAGATGGTATGGAGAATAACTGTAGGTATGACTATTTGTAAGACTATCAAAGTTAAGATCCAATAAAAGTGCATGATGAAGAAGTGACATAAGATTCAGAATCTTAAAGAAGAATCAATTCCAATTTAATAAAAATCTTGAACACTTGGCAATAGTAAATTGAGAAAATTTGAATAGTGTGAATATTAATTTAATTAACATATTATTTAAATAGGTAATCTAGGTTTTGGAGTGGAGGTATAATGATAAAATTAGTTGGATTAGCATGGTACCATATAGATACGATTGGGGAAAAAAAAAACTCTCAAGATAATTAAAGGCATGTAAAATATATTAGGAATAGAAAGTTCATACAATGGTTTAAGTTAGCCAACAATAGATAGGTTAGCAAAGTATGTTCGTTTCCTACTCTTCCAAATTAGTTGATGGTCCAATTATAGGTGTAAGAGATTGAAAAGTAATGTAAGGCTATGAATTTATATTAACATGTAGGATAAAATGTTTATGTAAAATCAAATATTAAAATGGGTTTTAGTACTACTATTATTCATTATTAGACAACTAACTCAGTAAAATGAATTGAATGTTAGAAGAAATTGGAAGTCATGTACATTAAAGTTTAGAGAAGATTAAGATAACCAAAGAACAATCCATTAAAATACTTGATAATAGGGTTCAAAAGTTAGGGAAAAAAATATGACATATAAAAAGATGCAGTGGGTATTGATGGCTTCCGATAATAAAATTAATGTGTTGCTAGCATAGGCCATTGTAGTGGGTGAAAATATATATATATATATATGTGGAATTAGTAGAGCTTAATACATAAGGGTTGGCAACAGATAATTCAAAAGGTCAAAAGTAGAGGGAACTTGAAAACATAGGTTGTAATGAGGGATCTTTACCCAAAAAATAAAAAATAAAAAGGTTATAATGAAGGAGAATCATACTTGGTTCTTTTGAGTAGCAGGTTAGTAATTTGTGTAACTAAAATTAGATGGTCTCAATTAAAGTACCCATTATATGGAAATATAGGATACAATAGTTTCGATGATGAAACTATTTGTAAGGATATGGAATGTGAGACCTTGCAAATTAATAATTAGGGCATTAGTATCTAAATTTTAGGATGATTGTGGAAGTTCTTTATTTAAGCTCAAGACTGCTAGGAGAACAACAAAAACTAGTTAAAGTGAAAGAAAAATATTAATAGCTAACCATTGCTATAACAAGAAAAAAAAAAGACCTTGACCATAGCTATGCTACTCGTTAAATATTGAATATGCGAAATTTGAGTTTCAATACTTAACAAGCTCATAAAGATAAATTATTTAACTAATAAAGTTAATAAAATGAATGTATGTAATTAGAAAAAAAAAAAAACTCATAGTCTAATGTCATGACAAGTAAAGCTTCCATTGACCTTAGTTACTAAATTACATGTAGTATCTAGCCCATAAAATTGGGAACTAAAGATAATGCCATCGATTAAGATATGTAAAATACACTTTGATTTCATTTTGGCCACTAATGGAAACAAAAATATTCAAAATGTGATTGTAATATGTGTTGTAACAATAGGAATATTGATATGAAAAAAATAATACACCAAGAACTGCACTAAGGGAAGCCACATAGTGCATGTATTGCTATTTGAGATTGCATTTAGACACTTGGATCACTTCTTGTAATAAAAAATAGATGAAGGAAAACCAAACAACTAAAGTGGCTATTGAAATCCTCTAAAAGCAACAATATAGGAGTTTAACAACTAATTAATGAAGCTCCAATAGTATAAGCTCAAAGAAAATTGATTATTTGCTAATACTTTCTAAAACACTTTTGCTGACCCTCTTCATCAAATTAGAGCCAAATGACAACCTCTTCCAATGGAGAACCATTGGAGATATGGCAAACACCATTTCTTATTTTGAGCAGCAGTTATCATAATCATTTTCAAAACTTTTAGACTCGCATATTTAATTCCCACAAAATTGGAGGAAGTCTTGTTTTACTCACATTTGACTTAAGAGTTTTTTCTTTTTTCCCTTACAATGGAACAATAAATTCAAGTAGTTTCTTTATTGGTGCTTTACCTAACTGGTGTTAGAATAATCTTAAAAAGAAAAATTAATCTCATTAAATAATGAGAAATAGAAACATTGATATACATTGTTCTCTAAGTATGTAGTAACTTTTGTGAAATTATTTAGTAATATATGCTATTTATAATATAAATAACATATAAAAGGAGATTTAGTTGGCAAGCTATCATTGTAAGTGTATTTCCTTCTAGGTTCATGCATGTATATGGATAATCCAGATTTGAAAGGTATTAGTGATTGCTGGTTATGTTGTGTTTGCTTAAAAAAAAAATTATTGCAATAGTTGGTTAAAATGAGATAGTGTAGATTATTTGTATTCGTATAGTCAAATCGACAAATTGCTAATGTTAATTTGAATGGAGAATGAGTATTTAGGGTTACATCATAAGTTGTTTTGGTAGGAAACAATGGAATATAAGTTATAATGTAAAAGACCCAACAAGATAACTAAGTATATGGTGGAGTCAGATAATAAATTAGAGGGTTTTCCTAAATAAGAAACTAAACCTAAACCAACTCAGAGGATAAGTTAAAAGATTCGTTAGATAAGAAGAATGGGCTAGAGATACAAAGGTTAATCTAGAGGATACTTTAGTTAAGAGCTATTAAAGGATATATATCAAAAGCTTTGATGAGTCATATCAAAAGGTGGTTAGAAGAGACTTCTAAACTAAAATAGACTTAAAGAGTAAGTCAGAAGATATTATATTAAGAGCCCAAAATTTAACCTAATTCAAAGGATGGTTCAAATAGCTAATTTAAAGGATATCTTAGGCAATAATTGATTTATAATGACCCAAAAACTTAAGCATTTAGGTACAAAAGATTTATCGGTATAGGGTAACAAGCTTAAATTTGGGAATGAGTAGATTACCAATATTTCACGACTTGTATAAGTACCAAAACTATCTTTTATGATATAGGGACTTCCGATAAGAAAAAGCTCTACAACTGCAACTAGCATAAGCAACAGTAATTTTAAGTAAGTTGTGATCAATGCTTCATCCATTTTAGAGTATTGTTTCGGAGTATAGTTTTAGAGTACATAGAGGCTTAAGTGTATATTTGTTTGTGCTTGTAGCTAGTTGACTGTGCTTGTTTGTGTACCTCCGATGATTGATTGAATCTTAGTTATTGTGCATTGGTGTTATTCTATTAATTATTGAATTGATTAATCAACATTAACTAGAACTACATTTTATTAGACTTAAATTTAACCTATCGTACATTACAATCCATTAAGGGACAATAGGATTGGCCAAATACCAACTCATTCGAAAAAATAACCAAAATGATCTCGTTCCTATTTTTAGTAAAATTAAGTGATAAGAGAAGGGAATACGACAAGGTTGGGGATGTTGTCTTGAAGGTAGTCTCTAGAGGAAGGTCGCTTCCATTGCATAAGGCTGGATTTAGTCATGAAAGCATTGTAACCTTTAAGTGAAAATTCCTTAAAATCATATTAAAGTCTGCATAATTTATCTAATCTCACGAAAGATCAGACAATATCATGCAATGACATTTGTTTATTCATGCATTATATTTAACTAACTTGGTAGATAACTTTGCTTGTGTTATAGTGTACACATCCTTCTATCTTCATCCAACTTACTAAGTTGTTGTTACTTTGAGCAACTTTACATTCAATTCTAATGTAGTAGCTGATACGAATGGGGAGTGAGAATTAATGAAGATAAATATGGACTTTTGTTATTTTCAAGAGTTTTAATTGTCATTAGAGAAACTAATTTGGCCACTACGAGAAACTTAGTGCAATTCATTATTGGTTAGTATGTTGATATGGAAAGTACAACCTTTGGAACTTGTAAACATTTCTTATATTTATAAACTCTATACAAAAGAATATATGTTTATATAGAAGGACTATTTTAGAACTTTTTTATAGGTCTTTTCTAAAAGGAGTTAGTATACTATTGTATTGGTTTTATGTAAAAGCGAGTATTGGATGCTTCATAGCATTATAGTTGAGTTTGTCTTATATAGACCAAATCTATGACAGCAGCTGTAAGGTCAGCCTCGATTATAGAATGATTTATACGATGAAAGTATTGTAACTCTACCTCTTGAAGTATAGCATGACATTAACCAATTGTTTCTATTGTTGAGGAAGAGGACTATTGCTTTTATTCAAGTTGGTTTTGTAGTGTAGTATTAATAATATTACAATGCTATAGTGTTGTATTAATAATATTATAATATTTATTAAAGAAATAAAAGAATGTTAATAGATTATGCAACAATAGTTTTATGGGTCAAGTTTTAATGGACTACCAAGAGGCTTGAGATTAATTAGTGTTCAAGTAGAGAAAAGTATATGACATAATTACTTAGGTTATTAAAAATGTTAGTTAATATTATATTATTAATTTATTATTTATTATGAGGTAATAGTTTCTCTACGAGTTTTTTTAAAATCTCAAAACCCTAATGAATTTTAGTTGTATCCCATTGTACATCTCAAAATCCTATAGAAAACTACCTTATAAAATTTCTAATGAATTGAATGGATCAAGTACCCTATAAAGACATGTTATTACATCCCTAGGTTTTAGATAAAATATTTCAATCCAATACCCATCATGCTATCCCTTTCATGTCTCCATCAATCGGCCTTTTTTCTATACTCCACATCAAAGCTTCTCGAATCTCTCACAAGTCTTCTACATGTCATCAACATTCGAAGGAGCGTGATGTGCGGTGCCATGTCAGCTTGTAAATGATGTGTCGTTTCTTTTATCAAATGATATGTCTACATCAGCAGCCATCTCTTCAAAAAAAAATTGAGTCTTATGTTTGTTTTGGGGGGGTAAGTTTCCAACTTCAGGTTGGAAGATAAAGATTATCCTTAAAAATGTTTTTAATTGAAGCAACCAACTACAAAGACAAAACTGAGTAAAATTTAATTCCATCTAAGATTAAACAAACCTGCACAAAAATTTATCGAAACTGATTCCGCTTCTACGTTTGCAATATTCTTTTGATAATAAAGATGGAGAACGAACTGGATTTCCAATAATCTTGCCTTCTCAATATCTGTATCCCCTAGAAAATTACCAAAAGTGAACATCAATCTCCTTGTATCGTTTCATGGCATGCCCCCGGTTGTAGCATAATTCCATGATCTACTTTGCTTCCATGTTTTCCATCTACCAGGTTTAGGTAACATCCAATTGCTTGCAGTTATTCTACGCAGGAGGACATAATTTTTAATCAACAACCTCGAACGATGGATGGTGGGCTTATCGTACCTATATCGAAAGTTTTGAGGCTGATATACCTTTGACAGGTTCAATAGCTCTGAACATTAGGTCAGTTTAATGAAACATTGCTGTTATTATGCTTAGAACTGTTCCTTTCTATCGCCAAAAACAACCAGAAGAAAACAAACAACAAAAACCCGAACTAAAAGTTGCTAAATGGATTAACTAACGCTCCATTAACTGACCTAATATGTTTAGATTAGAGAATTCAAATAACGTCAGGATCCGGATATAACAGAGTTGAACACCTAATCTTAATTTGAACGGATATTTTA
Organism: Lumnitzera racemosa; assembly: GCA_024138005.1. Classification (NCBI taxonomy): domain Eukaryota; kingdom Viridiplantae; phylum Streptophyta; class Magnoliopsida; order Myrtales; family Combretaceae; genus Lumnitzera; species Lumnitzera racemosa. The sequence continues at coordinate 32,075,883 of JAMXBC010000008.1, forward strand.
TAGACTCTTCACCTGAAAAATACAAGCTGAAATGAGAAGCCAAGTGTAACTCCATTCATCAATCAATATTCATCAGTAGAAAAAATTTCCCTTCCTCGAAGTGAACTCCATTCATCTAATTTCTATGAGTTTGATCTTTAACTTGGTAGCTTGCGAGTGAGCTTGACTCACTTACAGCCCCCGGACTATGAGAATGTCTTCCTTGAATGCATTTTAGAGCATCTTTGTTAATTATGGTTGTTCTTTAAAGATCTTTTTAATTATAGTTGCCTAGGATTCCAGGGTATTTCACTGGATTTGAGAGATTTTCTAGGCTGGACATATTCCAGTTTGAGCTGAAAATCGTAAAAGCATAGAAAGTTAGTGGATGCGAGGGTGTTGCTATGACTGTGAACACAAAATTCCCAGTCCTTGCGTCAATGTGGGATATGTAGATATTCTGCTTTATACATGTGGAAGTTAAGTATACTTGGAAATTAAGTATGAGATCTTGTAAAGGATTTTAATTCCTTTTGCCAAACAACTTGTAAAGGATTTAAAGAGGTGAATCTGCTTTATACATTGGGAAGTAAAGTATACTTGGAAGTGAAGTATGATATCTTGTAAAGGATATAAAGAGGGATGTTCTGCACAAACTTCATTTTGTGCAATTCCTAGAGCGCTCGTTGTTACGGATCTCAGAAAGCCAGTAAATCTTCTAGTTCGTGTTTCTTTCTTTTTCTTTTTCCTGTTCTTTTTTTTTTTTTTAAAATCAACTATATAGGGTTTCTATTTCTCTTATAAAAACCAAAATAAAAAAAGAAAAAAAAACTTCCTGCCTTGTCATAGATTTTTTTTTTACGATACTCTGTCTTTATCTATCAAACCAAAGCTCCAAAAGAAAAAACAAAGAAAAAAATTACAAAATATGGCAGAATCAGTTGTGCCACCCGCTGCAGAGTCAGCTGTCAATGCTGGGATCCCTTTCCTCCTGAAGCATTCCAAGTATTTGCTTTGCTTCGAAACCAATGTACAAAAAATGCAAAAGAAGCTTCATCATCTGGATGTTATGAAACAAAGCGTGTTAAAACAGGTGAATCAAGGTAAAAATAACAATGAAATAGAAGAACCTCCAGTCACGGAATGGTTAGAGAGTGTAAAGGAGGTTGTTGAAAAGGGAAACGATATATTGGAAGGGATCAAAAAGTCCAAGATTAGTTGCTTCGGCGGAACTGTTCCGAAGGAGTCTGATGATGAAAATGCCAAAGAATCAATGACGAAGGAAAAGGTTGACGAGTCCAAAAGCAGTTCCGTAGAATTGGGAGATGCTGAAGATGGAATGATCCAGGAGGAGGACAGTGGCGGGTATGTTTTGAACCCGTGGACCCGGTGGCGGATCAGCAGGAAAGCCGAGAAAGTTACAAATAAAATTTTGGAGCTGGAAAAGGAAAAGGAAACTTTCGACAGATACACGCGTCCAGGAGACCCGCGGAGCATAGTAACTGGATCGTATGAGGATGTCGATCACAAGTACTTTTTCCCGGAATCTAGACAGACTATTCTAGAAGATATAAAAAAAGCGCTGATGGATCCCAAGATCAGAATCGTGGGGGTATGGGGTCCTTCTGGGGTTGGCAAGTCCACTTTACTCAATGAGGTGGTGGAGAATGTCAAACTAAAGAAATTTGGTCATGATTTTGATGAAGTGGCCAAAGCGACTGTATCCCGGACTCCTGACATCGAAAGGATTCAAGGGGAGTTAGCCGACTGGTAAGTTCTGATGCCACATTCAATACCATAGCACAAAATATAATATTATACTATATGAAAAAAGAATAGCATATTATCAAGATACATATGCCATGTCTTCTAAGACCTTACACACCTCAGCATTATATGTTGTCATAAATATTTGAGTTTTGCTTGATAATAGGTTTAATCCGTGTAGCGTACCTTTCAAACCAAAAACCTTTAATCAAACGAGAGTCTTTTATTTTCCTTTTCAACAAATTTTAGTTCCTAGGCCGTTCAACATTAAAAGGAAAAAAAAGAGGGGAAAATTGTAGATGCATCGCAAAGCTATTGGTAGTTGATCCTTACACTATGTTTGGAATAGTGGAAAATGGACGGAGAGAATAAATGATGAAGCATTGTTTGAAAGGAAAGAAAGTTAGAAAGGAAGGGAATGTAAAGGGATTCAAATTCAATTCTAGAATTGAGGGAATGACAAGGAAAATTTTTCAAATTACAATTTTAGCCATTTTATGTTATCTTTTTAATAGAAATTCATTCACGAAGGACAACCTAATAATTGAAGGTTTTAAAACTTTTAAAAGTCAATCTTCCATTTAATTCATTTCCTTCATTTTCCTTTTGTTTCAGACAATGAAAAAAGAAAAAAAAAAAGAAGTAATTATTTCCTCTCATTTTCATTTCTCTAATTCCTCCTTTCTTTTTAAATATAATGTTAAAATCCCAAAAAGCATAATTTCATCTAAAATAATTTTTTAAATATAACATACCCTTATACCAAATCATCAAACTCACTAAAAGAAATATGAAAATGATTTTAAAACCCTCATAGACAATTTAGGAGATATCTATATATTTTCAATAGTTAAAGGAAGATGGAAGTACATTTCAAGAACTCTATTAGCACCTAATGAACTTATAGGGTTATATTTAAATTTCTTTTTGGCCAAGTGATATCATTGTTCAGATTTGCCCATAAAAAGAAGGGAAAAAAATATAAGGATCATGTGGAGTTTATATTAGGTCTAAGCGATAGTGTGATGTTTTCTACATTAAGATATCAAAAAATTTAAAATCAATATCTATCATGTGACTTTCTAAACTATCATAAAGCCTTTACTATATAAAATTGATAGATTCTAGGATTCATTAAAGAATTTACAAAGTTTTTACTTTCCTTATCTCAATTTATACATATTCCTTTATGTCCCAAACCATAATACTTAAATTGCAATGCAATACTTGTTTTAAGAATAAATAAGACAAATCTAGCAAAATAAAATGAAATTGTAAACATAAAATAACAACATAAGTTTTAATCCATGATGTCACAAACTGAACAAGTGAGATGGTTTTTGTTGTTTTATTGAAGTATTAGCAAGAATAGTGGTCCTATAATCTACATATTCTTAAAGCACTCTTAGCATCACTACCTTACCCCATTGTATTATCTCAATTTCCACATGTAGTTCATTAGTAACTATTTATAGATCCATAGTTCATGCATTTGTCCAATATTAGCAATAAGCATCCTATAATCTATCCTTTAGACCCAACAAGCTATTTGCTCTTAACATCCTAGCACACTCAAAAGGCTACCATTGACCAATCACAACCTGCATACCCTACTTTACGCTAGGAATAAGTGTATTCTAACATGTAATTTTAACATCATTTAGCAATCAACTTGCATCATTAAGTGAATCTTCGAGCATATAAGAATATTTGAAAGTAATACTAAACTAAAATGATAGAACAAGTCCATTCAAGAAACAAGAATCAAGAAGCAATTACTTCTCCCCCTTTACAACAATACCATTAAAAAAACCTCTGAGCCAATCTTGAAGGATGAACTCTCCTAGCAACAAAGTTTAGAAGTACATAAGATAGAATTTGTTCCTCTTGAAGAGTACAAATGCTCAAAAGTGCGTAATTTAGTTGATTATTCCTAAGATTAGTTGACCATTTTAGATTAGAACTCAAACCTTCTAGATTAATGTAATTGGATGTACCATTCTTTAGTTCAGTTAACCGAACAACTTTAAGCCATAAGTGATTCTCTAGTTCCGTTAAATGAATTGCTTGAAAATGTCAAACTTATTCCTACGCTCTAATTTGGTTGATTTACCATTATTTCAATTTTCTAAACTAGACATTTCAAGGAAATAGCCTAAACTTCGTTCTTAGTTTCAATCTAACATCAAATTTTTCCAATTCTATGATTTTAAATTAAATTGAATTCCTAAATCATTTCAAATACAATTAAGTAAATATGAGAATATAACATCAAACTTGAATCTCAAACACAATAATTAACCTTTAATCCCTTATTTAAAAAAAAATAGAAAAACAACTTATGTACTTAAAGTTTTGCTTAAGTAAACCTATTATTGGATAGAATTGTGCCCTCAAGATCATTCGGGTCATGTCACCAAAGACAAGCCCTATGTCCTTAGTACATACATCCTACTTAGGGTAGAATTTGTGACCTCAAGCAATAGCGTAGCAGGAGCAAGCTAAGGCCTTGGAAGCAACACGCTCTACCGTCCCATTGTTATCTTACCTAACCGATAAAAGGTCATTACGCCTTTGGTCAACTAGTTAGTAGAGGCCTCTGACCTCTATCAATCCTCATTTAGATGGAAAATGTTATCTATCGGAGTCAACTAGGGGTTTTTATCAAACACTTGATATGTGAACACTTATTGTTCACCTTGTCTCCTACCATCAACTTCAATTTCAGCTTTACATTTGGATGTACTGTAGGTCAAATTAAGTAATCTTCTTGAATGTCTGTGTCCCTTGTTGCTAGTGCCTTCTCCTTAGGTCTAGAGGGAAGAGCACTCTTATTACTAGTAACTTTCTTGCTCTTCTTTACCTAAACTGATGGCTTAGTGCAAGCAAGAATTTGGTAGGATTTGCTTACTCTAGATTCACACGGGAAAAATAAAGACAAGGTAGTAAAGTAAATAAGTAAATGCACATGTGAAGAATTGTGCATGTCTAGTAGTAGGTATGTTTTGAACCCGTAGACCTAGTAACAGACCAATAGGAAAGCCGATAAAGTTACAAATGATGTTTTGGAGATGGAAGAGAAAACCTTCAAGCGATATACCTATCTAAGGGAGTCGTGGATAATAGTTGCTAGATCATATGAAGACAAGCACTTTTTTTCAGCATCTAGACAGACTATCCTACAAGGTATAAACAAAGCGTTGACCAATCCCAACGTTAGCATCATGGGGGTATGGGGTCCATCTGGGTTTAGCAAGTCCACTCTGCTGGATGAGGTGGTAAAGCAAGTCAAGCTAAAAAAATTCAATTACGAATTTGATGAAGTGGCAAAAGCGATTGTATCGCGAACTCCTGACCTTGAAAGGATTCAAGCAAAGTTGGCCAATTAGTAAGATTCCATACCATTTTTCAATAAGATAGCACCAAATATATATATATATATATATATTACTATAAGGGAAAAAAGAAAACACAATTATCTAAATAGAAATAACATCTCTTCTTATATTATTCACTGAAACCTTACAATACATATATTAGAATTTTACGTATTAGCGATAAGTTTAAGCATATATCCATATATTAAAAAGGTACTGTCAACCAACTATTGACTTTATATAAGTGGAAAAAATTACATACGAGGAGATCAATAGATAAACTCAAATTCAAATAGAAGATCAAACTCTCAAATAATTTAAATAAAGAATCAACATTATGATAAATGATTCAAATAAAGGATAAAAAAATTTGTTGTATTTCAAATTACCGTCTACTAGAACACTTATGATAACGACGATCTTCTATTTCAACAACTTCAAAATCCAATATTTATTTGAACCAATTAATATAACTTTGTTCTCTTGTTGCAATCATTTGAAAGTTTAATTCTTCATCTAAACTTAACTCTAAATGTTGATCCTCTTAAATTAAATTCTCCCTATTAGGGGTGAGTGAATATAAGTACTATCTATTTTTCCCTTGTTGCAAAAGTTCTAAAATCTTGGATTTAGAGCTCATATGACATTTTAGGATCACTACAAAATCTACACTTTATAAAATTTGCAATTTCCAAGGTAACTTATGGAATTTGTATACTTTCTTTTTCCAAATTTACTACTATGTTCCTTTATGACTAAAGTTATAATATTTAAATTATAAACAGTTACTCTTTAAACAATAAATAAGAACACATATGAACATAACAAATAAAAATTGAAAACATAAAATGAAAATCAAATAAAACAAACTTTAACCAAAATATCAATTCAAACTAAAGATGTGAGATAGTCTTCATTGTTTTACTAAGTATTTAGTTATAATAATATATTTATGTTGAGACGACATGGTTGGATTTGATTATATTTGTTGGACCTAATTTTATCTGTTAGTGATACTTTGCAGATCAATTATAAGTACCTTGCATAAATTAAGAAAAAGTAGGAAATACTAAAACATGGAATATGTGGTGTATATATGTCTTGCATGTTTAAGTTCAAGGCTTAGTATGTCATGTTCTATCTTATCTTATGACGGTAGATTTTGAAAAATTAGAGCCACAACCTTCCTTATAAGATCAAAGACCTATCTTACAACCTACTAAACCTTGTAGCTTCTGACCAAACCTACGATTTAATAGGTTTCGAAGCTCATTTATAGTTCATATACAATGTATAAGATCTTTCACAAATGAATTAGCAAGTACATGAACATAGCAAATGCCACACTACGTGCAATCTACTTTAGAAAAGTAAGCAATAGATATAATTCCATTTACCGAATTAGTTGACTAATGCTTAGAGCTACCTCTTTTATTGAGTTTCCAACTTTTGACAACTATTGATGGTTGGTCCCAAAACTCATGTCTTGTCAAAGGGCTTTCGTCATTGGTATAACACCTAATTGTATTATCTCTACTTTCCAACACACTTAAAGAGTCAAGATTTATCAATCTATAGCTTATATACCTGCTTTATGTTAAGAAATAGGCATCACATGACCTATCCTATAATATTACCTAATAGTTTTCTCTTAGCCTCCTAGCACACACTATTGACCACTATTGGCTAGTCAATAACCTACATACCTTACTCTACATTTGAGTAGGCATGACATCATACATAATTCAAGTACCCAATGGTAAATACAACGTGTCATTAAGTCAATCTTTTAGCATGAATATTGCAACGATGAAAGTAATAATAAGCTATAATGGTGTAACGAAAGATCATTTAAAAAATAAGAATTATAGGGCTAGTAATTTAACTCTTCACAATAAAAAAATACCATTATCTCGAATTTGAAGCCAATCTTAGAGGTATTATCCCTATTAAGTACAAAGTAAAAAGTACATAAAATAAGGGGGTTATTCAACTATTGTTCCTTAAAGATACAATAACTGAAAACCAACCAATTTGGTTAATTAATCCAGAGTTTATTCTAACATTTTCGAATTAAAACTTCAAACTAAGTGTGCAGTTAGGCTTATCTTTCTTTAAATTGGTCAGCTTAGCAACCTTAAACCCTATACCTTGATCCATGGTTTAATTTAGTTAGGCCTTCTTTAATTCCATTAATTGAATTGTCTTGAAATTTTCAAACTTCTTCCATTATTCCCATTTAGTTGATTGAATACCATTCTAATTATTTGAATTGTGCTTTTTCAAGAGGAAAACCCATTTCATACTTAAGTTCTATTTTTAACATCAAACTCCAATTCTATCCATCACATTTCAAATCCAAGGAAACTTTATGTTCTTTTTTAGCTTAAAAGATCATTTAACAACCGACATCTTCTCTACATGCATTAAAAATGAAACTTATCAGTCAAATATGGAATAAAGGTGTTGCTAATCTTTATTAAAGTCTTAGAATTGTTCTTGGGATACTCTTGCACTTTACCCCTTTTCTTGGTCATTTTTTGGATACTCTCCTCTTCTTAAGTTGTTATATGTTGTATCATCTCTAAAACGTTATTCTTAAGTTTTTTCCAGTAAATTATAGAGCAATCAATTTATTTAGGAAAACAACAAAGATGGTGTTTAGCTACTAACTTCATGTAAAGTTTTCATTTATCTAAAATGGTAAAATATCACTAATAAGCCCCTCTCCCTTTCTACTAAAATGCTCTCAATTTTGAACTATTTTAAGGGCATTTTACCAACAAGGGAAAAAGTAAACATAATATATGAGACTTATTTATATGTACCATATGCTAACATAACGAAACAACACTATGTAATTGTATAATTGTATAAGAAAATGTTTTATATCCTTTTTGCATTAGTTTATGTTAATGTATAATTACTTTATATATGGCAATGTATACATATATGTATATATATTTATTTTAGGTAGAATAGATAGATACAACATACGAACAATGGGAACAATATGAAGAACTAAAAAATAAGAAATAAATATAAAAAATTTTATGTAAAAAAGGATGAACTAGAGTAAATGTCCATAGATATTAAGCAAGAAGGCTCACTATTGAAATAGTTGATGTACTGGAATAATCAAATACCTACTAGACAACCTAAAAGAAGTATCGATTGATGCCAACAAACCAAATTAGTATGGTAATATATTACACAAAATTGGAAAATAAATAAATCATATTACATATGCCTTTGTTGGTAGACACAAGCCATTAGTCGACAATTGGTCAGCTACTATAAGTAACCAAACATGTAGTTTGGTCAACCAAACCAATATTTAACTAATATTTAGTAACATTGACATTTGACTTATATTAGCTTGTCATCACTAATTAATTGATGTTGACTATTTTAGTAAGAAACTCTATCTTCTATCAAGATTTCTAATAATTAAGTATGCATTTGATATAGACCACATACTTCTTATACTATGCCTTTTAACCAAAATATGTGTTACATAATCATGCCATCTTCATCTTTACAAATATTTATCTAATAGGAAATGTTAACAATAGTTCTTTAACTTTACTAACCAAAAATAAAAAAAATACCTCATCCCTATGTTGCGACCTTCTCAAGTGGTATCTCATAAGGAAATCAACTTCCTCATGCTATAAAGTCATACATCGGTATCTTATAAGGAAATCAATTTCCTCATGCTATAAAGTCATACATCGATATGTTTATTTTTGTGTAATTTACTTACTTCCTTGATAGTTAAATGGCATTATGCTTATTTTAATATAATGAATACCACTTATCAACCTTATGAACCATAAATTTTAGTAGTCCACACTATTACCTTATACATTGTTTTAGTTGTAAATAATGTTACTAAGGACAAAAAACATAAACCTCTACCATATAGATTCTCAAATAAGAGTAAATGTAAAACCCATCATCATTCTCTTATCACTTAAGTTACCCACATAATCTACATGGGCACGACTCATAACCAAAAACTTTCCCCTAATCTATCAAATATAGCACAATAATTTCAAAATATACTTAATTACATTTAGTGTTACCTTTCCCAATTTATTATAAATTTCTTAAATTCTACATGTAACTCTTCATTATGATTATCTATGCATGTTTCTCAATTATAGATAACTATTAAACATTTTTATACAATTTTTTATAATAAAGCACATATTATTGTTGTAATAAATGAAAGTATATAGATAATTTAACCTTTTAAACTTTGGTATAATTTAAAATTCAATTATAAGATACTTATAATCATGTAATAATTACTATTGTATCGACTCTTATTTATTTTTATAGGATTCTCATCAGTCATAAATAACTATAAAAAATTAAATATAGTTGACCAACCTTATTTTTTTAATATTTTACTTAACAATATAGGACATGTGATATATGAGAAGTAGTAATGTTATGACTATCCCCAAGTTAAGGAAAATTCCTTCTTTCTTAAATCTTAACATTGAACAATATTATAAAATATGAATGCACTTTTAACTGTTTTTTTTTTTTTTCATTTCTTCAAACTTTTACAACAATAGGAGCTTAACATCATAACTTAACATATTTATTTACAAAGGTACATAAGACCAATGCAAAATAATACTTCTTATAATTCTTGACTTAACACTTTTAGTCATAGTTGAATAGTAGTCCAATCTCTTCTTACATAATGATGGTGCCTCGTGTTTATATTTGACTTGAGATTATCGCTAAAATATCCCCTTAGCTATTTATAAGCTAAATGAGTCCTAAAGAAAAATAAGCACATAAACTAATACATAACAAATTTATCCAAAAGCAATAACTTATAACTCATGCTAATACACGTTACTCAATTTAGTACTGATAACCTATAGAAGTCAAATAAATCATATCCCATGTGATAAGCGATAAGCAAGCATGTGCTACCTAGTATTTAGGAGTGCAAAATGACAAAACAAGGATGGAAATGCACCGCATAGGGATAGGACCCCCAACAAATGAGATTAAAAAGGTTTACAACTGTAAGACAATATACTGAATGCAAAAACGTGCTGCTTAGGAGTAGGATTTCCAATGAGTGTAATTATATCTGCATAAAATAAAACTTCATAAGCTAAATATTTAGAAGGCTAAACCATTATTTTTAAAACAGTAAACCTAAAGGTCCATTTTATGGCATATTATGTATGCATATAAGCAAAAATGGTATTCGTGACACACATTATTAAAATGGATGAGTTTACATACATAAAAATTTAGTTAAAAAACACATAGTGATGAGCTAAGTCAAAAACAAAATCTTAGTAACTTACATATTTATTCCCTTAGGGCAACCAAGTAATTAAGCTTGACTCATAATAAAAAAATCACATTAAATCACAATAGTTCACTTCCATTAATCATCACTTGACATTACTTTATAATCGCTAACTATCTTGTTTAGCTACATTATTGCAATATACCTCGTTCTATAATTTTCATGACTGTAATACTATACTAATTGTTTGCTTATTAAGTTTCTCATATATCATAGAAAAGTTGGAATTTATCTAGTATCTCCATGCATTCATTGTCCAACTCTAATATATACATAAATAATTTTAGATGTTTAACTTTAGATGCATACTAATACCAGCTTTTTAGTAAATCTCCTTACTTATGTAGATGTGTCTCTATATATTAATGTTTCAATACCAACTAAATTCTATCATATACTTTCGAGTATTAAACACCGTTAATCAACTAAAACCTATAATTCCAATATACATGAACTAAATACAACTATTCACATGAAGTTGCAAAAGTATACTTAAGTGGATTTTGCACAATCTCATTAACTAACTCCTAATTTATATGAACGTAGAGGGGTATGATGAATCTTTCCTTTAATTGATTCAATAAGGAATAAAAGTACATGACTTACTTTTTAGTTATTTGATAAAGAATAGGAGCAAAATGACTTACATAACCTTTATTTTTTAACTACCTAGTGTTCTCAATATATTTATGTAAGCATTTATAAAATGCCCATGTGATTCTTCATCTGTATATATAAACTATACTTAAGAATTGAAAACTATATACTAGTTTCTTAACTTTTTCCCTTAAAACTTGCAATAATCATAACTTTTGCATTCTTTATCAAAAATTAGAAAACATGGTGTCTAGATAACCATCACAAAGCATTCTATAATCGTACAATAAGCTTTCAAATTCTTTCTACCTTACAAATGACAATAAATCTTCTTTTCAAGTACTTTTTTTTTTTTCACATCTCTAGCACCTCTAATTTCACCTATTCTTCTGCTAACATAATTTTGAAGATTATTTTAACTCATTACTTGGAATAAATGGAGAATGATAGTTACAATAGTATATTTATAGGAGGAAGTGATAGTGATGACTGGTAATTGGTGGTTAAGGCAATCAATAGTCATTGAGGTATATAAGTTGTCCAATTTTAAGGAATTAGGTGGCAAAAAAAAAAAAAAAAAACAAAGTGATATGTGATTATTTAAGCGATCTTGATGATATATCCATGAATGACATGACTTAATAGGAACGATACTAAGTAGTAGTCAACTAAGAAGCTAAGTGGCCAATGTAAGAGTGTCAAAATTGTATTGGTTCATGTGCATTGAAATAGCATGAACCTATTAATTTTGAACTCCAAAATAACAAATTCTTAAAAGTTCAACTCTACTTTAAAATTTTTCTAGATTTTCAAACTTATTTATTAAAGTTTTAACTTTGGGTTTCTCTCTTCTTAAAATGTTTTTTTTTTTTCCAATAAAACAATAATAATTTATATATACTAGTTGACATATGCTCATATATATATCCATACAAAGACATAAAAGTCTTTGTCATTGTCATCTATTGAATCTTGTAAGTGCTTAAAATAGTAACTTTTATCCCATCATCAAAATACTTATGCCTCATAATACTATGTTATACATAATGGTATACTCCATGCTATATTGATTATCTTTTTTTGTCTGCCTATATCAACAATATTTATGATAATTAGACCTTTAAATTTTATTGTCTTGTTGCATGTCTCGTTTGCTCTCAACAATAACATCTTTTTAGGCTCAAATTGCATGACATTTCTAGCATAATCTTAATATGTCTCTTGGCCTTTGATATCCTATACATTCTTCTATTGGTTGCATTTGTGATATAATCTTATTTTGGATGATAATTCTTTCTTATCCTATGTGATTTTCTTTTCCATCTTGTTTCCTAACTTTCCTTCCTTTTTTTTCCATTTTCTGAGCTTTTTTCTATTAATCATAAGATCTACATATCACATCCATCATACATGCTTAAACTTAGCTTAAAAAGTATACATTCATTCATTGTTTCAATTTATCCACCTTAATATATTCATCATTTTGGAAACAAATTTCAATAACTTATGGAACTTCTTTTCATTCTCTTGCATTGATTTCTCATTATGCTTTGGATGATGAAACTCCTAACTTAACTATGATTTCAAATTAGTTTTGAGTTATTTGTCTCGAATTGTTTTCTTGAAGTTATTTTGGTTTGCAAGCTTTTCCATTAATTGTTTTTGTGATTTCTATTAGTTATTTGCCAAAAAAAAGATTCATTAGATGGCATGTGAACACCAATAAAATGTTGATATAAGTAATAATAAAAGTGATAATTTTCAAATCAATTACGACTTATGATTCATACACCTCATATATTTCAACATTTCACTGCTATTTATACATTATATATGTATAACATATAACGTGTATTACCAACAAAATCATTTCCTGTTATTTGCTTTAACCCTCCGACTAAGTGATGATAATACTAACCTATGATAATACTAACCTTTTATTCTTTTAAATCTCATGTATTTCAAACTCCTTTTCAAGAGAATTTATCCACTCCTCAAGTACAATAGGATTTGAATTATTACTATTGTAGGTTCTTACGATTAAATAAACCTTTTCAACTTATCTCCTTTATTATCTCAACTTATCACATCAATAAAGTTCTATATTATTTCTAACATTACATTTTATTATAGAGATATGTGGCTTTACATCGTATTCTTATATTACTAATGTATCTATAGCAACTACATATCTATGAGTCTGTACCATTCAAAATGTTGTCCAATTTATAACAATTTTCTTTTGTTTGTTGATATTCATTGTAAGAACTTGAGCATATTAATCATCAATCTAAATGTCTAGTAATGACTTTCAACCGCGTGACATTACATAATCATATACAACTCAACACTTAGGGTTTTTGAACTAATTATAACTTAACTGCTAACTAGTTACCACACTATATCTAAAGATGATAGGCCTAAGATTTTTTAACCGCCAAGCTACTATCTTACAGCACCTCGCCTCCTGAGGCTTTACTTACCGACATCAAGCCTTTGGTGCTTAAGAAGTGATGTTGTTAAGACCACCTTAAAGTTAATGATGATGAATTCTTTTTACATTAGATTATGGAACTAAAAGCATAAGATATTGAATTCACTTGAAACTTTTCTTTTATTTGACCTTTTACAATAATGGAATCTTAACAAAAAGACTTAAAATTCTCATTTGTCAAAATATCTAGAGCCAATAATAAATATCCATTTTTACAAAACTTGACACATAGTACTTCTATTCTTAGTCAAACTATACTTCAATCTTTTACCATGTTATGATGGTGCCATGTCTTTACTTATAACCTAAGAAAATATTCCCTCAGTTAAATCATAGAACATTTAATTGACTTTTACCATAAAAATGCAATACTTCTAATGTCCATATTCCAAAAAATTAGTGATATGTGTTCTTATTGATAATTCTTAGCTCATATAAAGTGAGTACAATCTTTATTTTTGCATTAATTGATTTGTGAAACATTTTTATGCATTCAATTATAAATCTTGTGAATGTATGGTTTATTGCGACATCAATATATATAAGGTACTTTTATTTGTTAGAAACCCTTCTTTTATGGTTAGAACCTATGGTGATAGTATTCTAAGTACTTAGCAGAGAGAATACTCCAATCTTCTTGGCAATCCTTTTTAGATAATAACTTTTAAGTGAGGTGATAAGACTTATATATATATACATATATATATATATGTGATACATATATATAGGAGTTAAAAATAACTCTCGCATTTAACAAACATTGAATCTAGGCCATACATGAATTTCCATTTATTTAATCTGAATATTAGCTAACCTATTCAAGAATCTTCCCATCCATTTAATCTAGATATTACATTGCTAAAAAGAGATATAATACAAAAATATAACGAGAATTGAAACCTGTATCGGCAATATATTTCATCATGTATATAAACTCTAATCTGTTACAAAATCTATAGTCATCATTTTCACCGATGTTCATGCAAAATCCTATTACTCAAACTCAATAAGACCGTCATGATAGTCTTTTGATTGAGGTTTGACTAATCATCGTACTTCATGGATTGTACCCTCTTCTCCAATGCCTTCTTCATGTCTCACTCTATTGGGATCTAGAATATTCTCGCTTTACACAAACAAAGATTTATGCATATATGCTAAACTTAAACATTAAATAACTATTAAATATCTATTTAATTTCTATTGAATTACATTTCAATTCCCCCTTATTGCACTTGCTAAAGTGAGTGGGTTGTAAATGTTATATCTATTATCATCTCTATATTTTGTATATAACCTGACCACAAACCCTAAATTTCATATCTAGACATTAACCTTAATCTATCACCGATATGTTGAGGTCAATTGAATTACTAAATCCACAAGTCTAGCTTTGGTTACCAGTTTGTTATGAAAATCCAAAGGACCTTATGTAAATAGTGATAAAGAAAAAAAAAAAATAGAAAAGAGATAGGGGAGATTAAACACATTAATTTTATATAGATCGCTTGAATACATGGTAAGGAACTATGTAAAGGGAAAACAAACAAACAAACCCACTATATTGTAATAGGAAAACCATGAGGTTCTCTCTAATATAAAGCAAATATTTTCATAATTGACCCTTAGTTTATTTTATATGTGTGTATGTCTATGTGTATATTTATATATATAGACACACACGTATCCTAAAGATAAGTTAATATGGAAAATAACTTAAGGCTCTTCATTAAATGCTTTTGCACATGTTCATAACCTAGGTTCTAAATAACTTTAACACATACTTTAAAAAAGAATAACCATGATAAATAGCCATACAAGAAATTCTTTGCGATCTCTTGCATGTCACTTGAACATTCCAATTAACATCTAGTAATATTTTATATGCTATTATTAGATAAGCTGAGGTACATAGGCATAGACTGTATAAATCGAATACTGCAGGCACTTAAGTATTGGAAACAGCATTTGTATATGAGATGTTAAGGTGAAAGCGATTTAGTATATATAATTTATGAATTTTTTAATAATATTTCATATATTTTGAATAGTGAGAATAAGCCAAAAGATACACTCTTAATATTTGTGAAAAATGGCATCTTGTTTTATTTTATAGCTTATGGAGCCTATAAATAAGCACGAATCTTGATCTCCGTTTATTTTGTTTCTATAGAAAAACTTCATTTTTAATTATATATATTTTTTGAGGGTGGAGGTGAAGAATCACATCTATTCCATCAATATGGAAAAATAACATCCATAACTTATGAGACAGGATGGCTTGACATATCTCTGAGTATCAACTTTTCTGGTAGAATTTCAAACAATCTGCTATAGCCTTATATTTAGAGTAGATGATATGAGTAAATGGCTTTATATGTAGGTTGGGCTTGTCAAAGAAGCTCAAGGAGGTTAGCAGCATGGATCAGAAAGCTAATGAATTAGATAAAAAATTGGGTAAAAGAAATGATAAGTACTTGATAATTCTTGATGATTTAGTAATAAAATTAGATTTGAGAAAGATAGGGATTCCTTTCAGCAATGGTGGAAACATTAAGTTACTGTTAACATCAAGATATGAAGAAGTATTGCAGAGAGAGATGGTGTCAGAACTGAATTTCAAGCTTGCGCCTTTTGAAGAAGAAGAAGCTTTCAAGTTCTTTAAGAAGACATTAGACAAAGATGTCTCTATGGATGAAGAAGCATTGAAATTGATCAAGGGGCTACTTATAAATGAATGTGCTGGTTTGCCACTATCCATAAATCAATTAGCTCGTCGTCTGAGGTTCTCCCATTCACCTCAACTGAAAGATACTTTAAAAAAGCTACAAGGCTCCAATGACCTAGGAGTGAAGAGTTTTATAGATGAAATGTTGGGATCTAGTCATGATGTTGAAAATACTGATGAACTCAAGTCTCTCTTTTTGTTGTGTGGACAGATAGGCACTCAAATTATTTCAGTTGAGAAATTGGTGATATATGGAATGAGCATAGGCATCTTCGACGGAATCGACACAACACGAGAAGCACGAGATAGAGTGAATACATTACTTGAAAAGCTCAAGTCTTATTGCTTGTTAATGGATGAGAAACCTGGTTTCATTAAAATACATGATCTTTTCAGTGATGCTGCCCTTGGTATCGCCCCAAAATCTCAACATTCTGTAGTGATTAGGAGTGGAGATCAGTTGATGAATGTATCCATGAAGGAACACTTGCTAAGGTGCAAATCCATTTCTCTTCTTAATGTTTCTGATATTGACGAGCTTCCTCAAGGTTTGAGTTGTCCGGAGCTGAATATGTTTAGATTGGTTTGCACTGAGGATCATGCTACCAAATTCAGACTCCCTGATGCAATTTTCCGAGATATGAAAAAGCTCAAAGTTGTAGAACTTTTCGGTGTAGTCCTTGTGCCATTACCCCAATCAATTCAACTGTTGCATCATCTTCAAGCGCTTTGTCTTGATAGTTGTGACATCGAAGATTTCACATTTGTTGGAAAATTGAAGCGATTGCAAGTGCTCATAATTCGCAAATCTAAAGTTGTTCGACTGCCTAAGGAAATTGCAGATCTTACGGATCTAAGAATCTTAGATCTGAGGACCTGCGATGAACTTCAAATAATCGAACAGGGTATCCTTGGAAGGTTAACCAGATTAGAAGAATTGCATTTGCCAAAGAGTTTCAGGCGATGGGATGAGGGAGGATTTAGGCAACCTATTAATGCTAGCCTCACAGAGTTGAGTAATATGCCACGCTTAAGTGCTCTTTGTGCATGCATTCCGGAGACAGCACCCCTCAATCGTCTTCCCCTAGAAAACCTGACGAGGTACTCGTTACTACTTGTTGACAAACTTAAGAGGGTAACTGGTGCTGTGCAGTTCGATGAAGCAAGGATTCTAAGTCTTCATTTGAGTTCAAGAAATAATGGATTTATATATGAAGATTTTGTCCAAAATGCTGTGCAGAAGGCTCAAGAACTACATCTATCTGGCTGGCTTGGATTTGAGAAATGTGTTGCTGGTTTCTTTAGAAAAAGTTGCACCACATTAGAGCATATTGAAGTTCAAGATTGCCCTACAATTGAATATATCATCAATCTAAATCAACATGTCCAATTTCCTTCTTTGAAGTCCTTGACTCTTGACGTGCCCTTTCGCAATTTGAAAGCCATAACTATAACGTGTTGCGATAGATTGAGGCACTTATTCTCTTTTTCCGCAATGAAGAACCTCTCGCACGTACTTGAGAAACTTGAGGTCGGTGGATGTGGGATGATCGAGAATATTATTGCAATCACTGTAGGAGAAGGAGAAGCCACTGCAGGTCAAGGAGAAATTATTGATAGCAAAGGTGAACTGTTGGAATTGAAGGCTTTACGTAATTTGGAGCTGGGCGATCTACCCAAGTTCTTAAGTTTTTGCTCTTCCCAAAATAGAGACACGATTGAGGCGGATGATAACCAGAGATCTCAACTAGTGTTCCTTGATGGATGTCAGGTAAAGTCATAATAATATATTTAATACCATTTCTCATCATTTCAAGAAACTGATGGTGCTTTTTTTTTTTTTTTTTTTTGCATTAATAGGTCTCTATCCCTTGTTTGGAGTCTCTATCATTATCTAAACTTCCTGGACTTAGAGAATTAGCTCACCATCAACATCCACCAGATCTACGTAGTCTCAAGTCCTTGAAGTTATCCTACTGTGACTCTCTTGTAAGTGCAATCCAATCAAAGTTACTACTAATGCTTACGAACTTGGAAGTGGTAAATATTGATGGATGCAACTCGATGGAAGTAGTGTTTGAATTTGAAGAAGAGTTGAGTATTATGAATCATCCATTAAAGCCAGATGTATTGAAGCTATCCGATTTGGCCAATTTGAAGAAAATATGGAGCGGAATTCCTGAAAACATTTCGTTCCTGATGAATCTAAGGGAGCTTGAGATAGCTTATTGTCGGGAGCTAACGTACGTATTCTCTTCATCTATGGTCAAATCTCTGGAGAATTTAAGTCATCTATCTATTATCGGTTGCCGAAGCATGAAAGGAGTTATCATGGAGGAAATGTCTTCCCATGAATATCGCTTCCCATGTCTGAAAGAATTGATGATTGAGGACTGTGACGATATGAACTCATTCATCTCCTTGGAAAACGAAAGTGATGATACGCCTACAAAGGAATCCTTCTTCAGCTCCAAGGTAACACTCTCAATGTTTATTCCTTTACTATTAAGTTTCATTTTTATTTATAGCAACTCTACCAAAGCAACATTTGGAACAAATCAGGTTAATTCCAAGAAAACTCTGCTTTCCGATCGATTTTCGTTAGCACCAAATCCATTGCCTTTAGTGATTTAACCAACTGAATGTAACTGGGGACCAAATTTACAAATGATTGAAGATGATGTTCAATTATGCATGTCGAAACACTACAACACATACATGTTTAAGAAAACTGGGCGTGCCATTTGAAAGCAGCTTCAACTGCACAAAAGTTATTCTCTTTTACTTAGGATATATGCACTAAGCATATTAAAGTATATATTTAATTCCAAAAATTTTATTATTATTATTATTTAAATTTTTAGTTTTTTATTTATTTATTTTTGATAAAGAAATTCATTTATCCTCTACTCGTGTCAACTTCTCATAGACCTTATAATTATAGATAACCTCCCTAAACTATTAGTCCAAGTGTGGATAGATTCTAAAACTTTTAAAAATATGTAAATAATCCTCAAACTATTATTATGATATAAAAAGTTATAACGTTTTGGTAAAGGTTTATGATCTATATACACTTTTTCACATATTAAGAGAAATAGAATCACAATTTTTTAAATTTAGAAGATTTATCTACATTCAATTAGCTAGCTTAGGGATACATTTCTAGTTCACCCGAAAATTAACAGTAACTTTTGAATCAATAGACTAAAATCCTTATTAATTAAGGAAGTTCATTTTCTTACTTACATGCTCGTACCAGTCTTTTTCCACCCTATTAGACTAAAATAATTCCAATATAATAAATGGATTTCTAAGAAAAAATAAACATTTTGCAAGCGAATAAATAGCATTAAAATGATGAACCATATCAGTTAACTTTGAATTATTGATTGCTTATAGCTAAAAACGATTCCATTTATTTGTGGACATTTTTATTTTCATTTGTTATATAACTACTGGAATTTAGAGTCAAACCCTTTATGCTGTTTATTAAAAGGGAATACTCAAGCCCATTGGCTGGAAAACTTTTCCCTCAATTACAATTCAGAGTCAATCTTCTTTGTTAGTGTACAATAGCTAAAGTTTCTTAGAGTCACTTTATTACCTAAGTTGACTCATATTAATCGACGAACTTTTGATAATGTTAAGGAAAAAATTAAATCCAATGATAAATCTGCCAGAAAAATATTTTCAAGGATAGATTTATGTCAAAGACTGACTTGATTATTGTGTTAGAGATGTATTTTGCTGTCAATATTTTTCAAAGGTATAAGTACAGTATAGAGAAAGGTACTCCTTTAATACTTAATGTCTACCCACTTTTCAATTTGAATTGTCAACATTTGTTTTTTTCCCAGTCCATCTATGTCCTCAACATTCTCAAAACCTTATAAAAAAATATGAATTTTATTAAATCTATTTAGTTTTTAGGCACCTGTTAACCTCTTATTCGCCTTAGAAGAGCTGGCAATGTGATCTGGATTTGAAAAAGAATTTCCTCGTTTTTCTTACTTTTAATTATTTTTATGTAATTTTTATTATATTATATAATTAAATACATTAGATAATATCTTTTATTATATTATATAATGGAATATATTTAATAATTCCATTTTATTAAATCGATTAAATGGGGATAATACGTGTCATTGGTCAACAAATAATTCAATGAATTAATATAAATCTTACTATTTTAAGATTTTGAAAATATTGGAGATTCAAATAAAAGGAAAAAAAAAAGCAAGAAGAGTTAAATAGATAAGTGAGTAAAAATTAATAACTAAAAATATAGTTTTCTTTTTGTTAGAATTTTGAAGTCCTATTGTTAGAATGGGTTCAAATATCAAATTTTTTATTTTATTTTTTAAAAATGGATTTATTACTTGAATGATATTTTTCTTATTTTTATAATCAATTGTTGAATTTTTATAATATCAATTTGGCACCTAAACTGAGGTCATTTTTATATGAAACTACATAAACTTTTCATTTTTACAATTAATAGCAAAGGTGAGTCTTGGAGTGAGAGGCAATAACTTTTCATTTTTACAATTAATAGCAAAGGTAAGTCTTTCAGTGAACGGCGATAGGGGAAAAATCCATTTTTCAAATTTTTTGAAAAATGAAAAAATATATTTTAAAAAGAAAAATATGATATGAAGTTAAGTATAGTTTAATGGTTAGGTGTTTATTATACAAATATGAAGTTTGGATTCAAATATCGAATTTTCATTTTATTTTATAAAAATAGATTTATGCCTTTTTGAGTTTATTAAACATTTTTTTTTCATGACAACTATTAACATTATATTTACTAATTACAAATCATATTTAGCTATTTTTATAAGTGAAAATATTATACCATAAAAAATAATTATATTGTCTACATTACAAATATTTTCTTCTTATCATATAGACTATTGATAAATAATATTAATTATATGACTTTTTTAAAATTAATGTTGCAAAAATGGATGTAAATTATTGAATAATTGATTGCCTAATAAGTTCTATTTAAAATAATATTCTTTTTCTTCATTAGTATTTCTAAAGAAATAATCATGAAAAGAAATAGTACAATACTTTTATCTTTATTAATTTTCTCTTTTTGCTTTACTTGTAATTTTCTATTTGGTAATGTTTTCTAATCTATTTTTGTAAAAAAAAAAATATTATTATGAATTATATATATAAAAGTTAATTCTTATAACTTCTTATGAAGTGTTTGAATTATTCTTAATCATTTTCCAAAAGAATTTTACCATCTTTAGGAATTGTTATTAGCTAAGTAATTAATAAGATCTTTTTACATATATAAAATGTAATATAATTATAATAATAAGCAAGTATTTTTCTTACAATAATTTTAATATTGGCTTAATTAAAGTAACTCTCCTGCCCCCACACCATCATCCTCTTCGTAGTCCTATGATTTTTGGTCTATCCCTAATTAATAACCTAAAATTTTCCTAGTTTTGCAATTAACTATGTAGTTTAAATAATATGAATGATATCAAAAAGTTTGTAAATAGTAAATAAATATTTTTACTCTTTAGGTAGTCAATTGTAAAAATGGAGATGTGACATATTCGCTTACCGTTATGATTTCATATAGATGGAAGACAAAAACACAAAGTAAACAAAGAGACAAGCAAATCCATAGCCTTGAGACCTTCCAGTAGCTCTGTTCATGATGATCACAACCTCTTAAATCTCACCAAACCATTCAATGTTTTAAGTCAATCCACCAACAATCCCTTTGTGTTTTAAGTCACCGAACCGGTCAACTATTGAATTGATATTTCCTTAGATGACTATCTACTATTAGTAATACCTATAGGCTAAAACGGTTTAATTAATATAAACACACCACCAATTATATCTTATATATATATATATATGCATATGGATACACCCTTAAAGATGAGCTAATTTGAGGTAATCTTCTCTCTCTAGTCTCTCCAATCCACTCTTGTTTCTAGGTTTGATGTTGGAAGTAGTGGTATGGTAACCTACGTTATCTTTTCCTTTATTTTTCTATAATGCTTTCTGAGTTGTTTTATTTTTTACACTATATAGTTTAATTTGATAATTTTTAGTAATGTCATTTTATTAAATTAGTTATTGTAAACCTATTAAAAATTGATACATAAACAAATTTCTCGATGGATTAAAAGGAAAAATTTTAAACTTAAATAAAAAAATAAGTATTTAGCATGAAATATATAATTTCCACACAAATCCATCGTTATGTTTGCAGTCAAACGCTATTGAGGGTGACATTTTATTATTATTATTATTATTTTAACATGGGGACAAATCATGTCAGGCCTCCTCATCCTCTTTTCCCTTCCTGCCCCACTGACTTTTATTATTATTACTATTCCGATGCAAGCCATAAACCCACTGACTTTTCTCTCGCCTGGTAGGAATAGAAAAATTTTAGCTTTTGTTAGCTAATAACTATTCCTGCCTGAGAATTAAAATTTCCTTCTAACTTTGTGAATAAATAAGATAATAAAAAGTTAAGAAAAAATATTATTCTATTCTCCTTTTTATTCCTAAGTCTCATACGACTAGACTAATATCAATTGAGAATTTTTAGGCTAACTAGATTTTTTATTAAAAAAAAAAATTGAAAAAACCATTGGTCACGTATTGCTATTAACTATTGTTAGAAAGAGGCATTAAAAATATTGAAACGAGCAAGCAACAGATATAACGGCATGGGGAACAGTAATTTAGAATTAGATTCTCTAATTTTATACATGACATCGAATATAAAATAGATAGCCATATAGAAATTTCGAGGATCTCGTATTCGTATACACAGTGTCGAATTCTTAGTTGAGGGAAAAGCATTACCATGTACAACACTTGATGCTAGTAAAAATGGAAATGGAAAAAAAGAAGACAAAGAAATCGTCACAGGATACTCAATTATTAATTGTCAGGCATATTAATATTATATTATCTTGCAGGTTCTTCTTCCTAGCTTAGAAAGGCTGGTTCTTAAGAAGGCAGGGCGGTGCTTCCAAAGTATATGGGATTGTAGTACTAGTAGGAGTATGTCCGAGCAGTCATTTCACAAGTTAACATCTCTACACGTTCAAGCATGCGATTCAGTAACCTTCATTTTTCCTTCGATTATGGTGAAGAGATTGCAAGATTTGCAAGAAGTCTGCTTAAGGTCTTGTCCTGCTGTACAAGTCTTATTTGAATCTGGGGATGAAAAGTTAAGGTTCTCAAAAC
This sequence comes from Lumnitzera racemosa, assembly GCA_024138005.1. Classification (NCBI taxonomy): domain Eukaryota; kingdom Viridiplantae; phylum Streptophyta; class Magnoliopsida; order Myrtales; family Combretaceae; genus Lumnitzera; species Lumnitzera racemosa. The sequence goes on from JAMXBC010000008.1 coordinate 32,099,429, forward strand.
TGAACAGGATGAAGCTTGATAATCTACCAGAATTGACACAAATAGTAATGAGCAACAGTAGTGTACCAAACAAGACTGCGTTGGAGTTCCCAAGTCTCACTGATATAAGTGTAGAACATTGTCGCAAGTTGATCAGTCTTTTTGACACTGCAACTGCCATGACCCTTTCTGAACTCAAGAACCTGAATGTACATGATTGCATGGAAATGAAAGAAGTCTTTTCAGAAAATGGAGGAGATGAAAATGTGGGATGGAAAACAATGGCATTCAATAAATTGTTATCCTTGCAACTTTGCGAACTTGCCAAACTGACCCATTTCTGCTCGGGTGTTTCAGAACTCTCTTTTCCAGCTTTGAAAAAGCTCCAGATTTCCAAATGTGCCAATTTCAAAGCATTCATCCCAAGGCTTGCCAATTCAGCCTCCCCATTGTTTGATGACAAGGTATGCTTTCTGCATCCATCATCCGTCCTAATGGTTAATTGGTATATCTGTTGCATTGTATGTATGTGGCTTTTCATTAATGACGAGAGAGAGATTAAAAAATGTAAACATTGCAGGTCATGCTTCCCAATTTGCAAGATCTGTTCCTGTCGAAACTGGAATTAAAAGAGATATGGGACGATGCAATCCCACAAGACTCCTTTTGCGAACTACAAGTTCTCGAGGTGGAGAACTGCCATCAAATTTCAGTTGTTATTCCATCTTTTATGTTGCACAACTTGGAGCAATTGAATGTGGATTCATGCGACTCAGTAGAGGTGGTATTTCGAATCGAGGGGCATACTTTCGGAGGGAGGAAACTAGAGAGAAGTACAGTGTGCAAATTGAAGAAAATACATCTACGTCGCCTGCCAAATTTGCGTTCCCTATGCAACAGTGAATCATTTCCAGAGTATTTTCTGTTCCACAAATTGGAATCTTTAGAAGTGGAAGATTGTGGTAGTTTGAGAAATGTGTTTTCCACTTCGACGGCAAAGAACCTTAAGAAATTGGAAGAGCTGACAATAACTAAATGTGAGAAGATGAAAGTAGTTGTTGCGGGGGGGAATGTGAGCAACAATGGAGGAACGTACAAAACTATATTTCCTCAACTGTCTGTCCTAAAACTTAATAATCTGCCAGAACTTGTGAGCTTCTGGAACGAGAAGCATACAACAGAGTGGCCATCATTGAAGCACATACAGATTAAAAATTGCAATGCCATTGAGGCATTTGTGGCAGATTCGGAGGAGAATGTCAAACCACTTTTCTTGGTAGAGAAGGTATTTATCAAGTGCTCGCATTATTTATTTATTTATTTGTTTGTTTTAAGATAAAAAAATCTGAGTATTTTATGGTGAGAGTTGGAAAGGCAATTGGTCTAGAAGGTGGAGGATCATATGAAAATAAATTAACAGAGAAGAAAGGATTACTCCAATAGTGGGAAACGTAGAATGAAATGAAGTAGGGCTGGAATTATTTTATCTTTTAAAAATAGTGGGAAACGGAAAACTTATCGACAACTTTGATAGCAATAACATAAAAGGTTTACAATAAACTAAAAATTAATATCTACAATTGTTGAATTTGATATAGGAAACATGGGGCACTAATGATAAAGATGGGACTAGTTCAGACAATAATAAGTCGGGTGCTTTTCCCAAACTGGAGAGCATACAAGTCAAGGAATGTTCCAATCTGTTGACGATCTTTCCATCTTCAACTGTCGGGGATTTCTGGAATTTGGAGGAATTGACTGTGTGCGGTTGTATACGCCTCAAAGAGGTGTTTCAATTGGAAGACTGCAATGATAATACTACATGCTTTCAGAAGTTGCGGAAAATTTATATTAGAAAGTGTCATCATCTGGAACATGTATTTCCGACTTCAGTTGCCAGATGTTTACAGCAGCTAAGCACACTTTCGATATGTGACTGTCCTCGGATGGAGGAGATAGTGATTTGGAAGAGAGAAGAATGCAATAAAGACAATAAAGAAAATGCTTGTCATCCACCATTGTTCTTTCCCAAGTTAACCTCCTTAACATTGGAAGGGATGCCACTGCTAAATAGCTTTGATGAGGTGCGCGGTTTTCAGTCTTTTAAAACCATTCGTGCTTGCCTCTCCATCTCTCACTCTTTTTTTTTTTTTTTTTTTTATTTAAACTCTGTTGACTTTGATTCATTAATTAATGTAATTTTTTCCGTTTTTCTTGGCACAGAAAATGAACGGTCAACAGGCTAATAATAATAATAATGAGATTCCCAGTCTCAGCTTCAAAGAAACGTACATTGAGATGGACATGCTACAAATTCCAGATGAGATCATTGGCAATCCGACAACATTGATTTTAGAGGACATCGAAGATGAAGCGGCAGTAAGGGCTTTCCCATGGAGGTTCCTTATCGAAAGACCTCACAATCTAGAAAAGCTCGAAATATCTTCTTGTGGTTTTGAAGAGATACTTCCTTGGTCAGCCAATGGAGTAGATGGACATGGACATAGACAGGAGAGTAATGTGTCAGAAACGGGAGTTTTACTAATTGAAAATGTGAGACATCTCGAACTCCAGAATCTGCCTAAGCTAAAGCACATGTGTTTGGAAGAAGGCTCTGCTCTGGCCGATATTCTCAGTATAGTTGAAAGACTTGAAGTCGAGATATGTCCTCTTTTGACGGGAACTCTATTTCCAAGTTCTGTTTCATTCAATAACTTGAAGGAATTGAAGATCGGGTGTTGTGATGGATTAAGACATGTGCTGACAACTTCAACAGCCAGATGTTTGGTGCATCTTACCAAGCTAGAAGTGTGGTGTTGTGAAAACATAGAAGAGATAGTAACGCATGAGGATGATAATTTCAATGGAGACCAAAAAGGAAGAAGAGCAAAAGATCATATAAATATCACTTTCCATAAGCTACGTCGTATAGAGCTCTATTGGTTACCAAGTTTGAAAAGCTTCTCTTCTATAATAAGTTTCAACTTCAATTTTCCACGCCTGACGTACATTACTCTTATTGGCACCAAGAGGGAAGAATTCTTCAGCAAGAGTATTGTCAGGGCTCCCTTACTATCCGAAGAGCAACGGAGACAATTAGGAATTCAGAATTGAATGCAAACACATGGTATGTATGGTATCATCAGGATCTACAAATTAATTTTATACTGCTAATATGATGTTATATCTTTCCAACAAAGTTACTTTTATGTTATAAGTTTGTAATATCAAAAATGCAATGTTGACAAAATTTTATTAGTATCTCATCAAAAATTATTTTGACCACATATGTACGTATAAATTTTCTACATATATGGATTAAGACAAATAAAATGATTTAGCAAGCAACCTCATACCATTGTTAAAATATAAACTTGTTTACTATAAATGACAATTATGTGTAAAATGGAAAAGAATAAACATAAAAATGTAAGTTTTATAAGACATGTGACTTGTAAAGATAACTGATATATTTATATATATATAATTTTTTGTAATATAATTTTTTTTTTCAATTATTATGTAATAATTTTAGGGAAAAAAAAAGAAAATTTAAACTTAATTCATCTTATTATGATATCAATGTTCATATTTCTAAATAAAAAATTTTAACTTTTGCAATGCGATTAAGTATAACTTAAAATTAAAAAAGAAAAACACACACACATATAGAGCTTAAATTACTACACAACAAACACACTATATAAGTCAATATGGCTATTGTTTTTCCTCTTTTTTTTTCCTCCAAGTGTATGTGTCTATATTTATTATCTCACATTAGTTTTTTTTTTTTTTTTTTGTATTTGTATATTGTTAAAAAATGTCTCAACTATGCACACCAAATATGAAGTTAACTGGCAAGTGACAAAAGACAAATCCGTAGGAGGGAAACCAAAAGTACATGCTAGGAGTAATATGGTTGGCCAAGCATGCAGCCATAAAGGCATTGAAACAACCTAAATAAATATGGTGCAATTTAAGTGATTAATTAAGCTATCAAGTTATTCTAAGTGGAAATTTTTTAAAATTATATGAATAAATTTTTAAACCACAACTTTAACCCTATGGAGAAATTTTTCACATGGGCAAATGAAATATGGTGTTTATTAATTAATTACAAGCAAGTTTTAAATCTTAAGCTTAATTGAAAATAGTTATTGGAAGCCAAATAAAAAGTTTAGAATTTTGGGCACCTTGATACTATGTATGGATTGAAGGAAGGAAAAAGGGGGTAGGGAATTAGAATGGGAAAAAAATACATTTTCCTTGTTTGGGGGGAAGGAAGGGGATAGATTTGCAAGAGAATTAATTCTCTTGGGCCTACCAAATGTATTCCCTTCGAAATTGGAGAAAATAGAAAAGAAATATCTTAAAATTATTTTATTGCTCTTATAATTAAAGCATAATTCAAAATTTAAGGGGCTTTTTTAACGTTTTACTAAAATAAATAATTTTATTACTAACTTTATCTCCACTTTCATTCCTTCTTTAACAAAATAAGAGAATTCATTTTTTTTTTCCTTTTAATTTCTTTCTACTCTAATTTTTTCCTCCTCCTTTCACTCCTTTCTAATTCATTCCCTCTTCCCAAACATAGTGTCAAGTTAGTGGACTCACTTAGCAAAGTAAAGAAAAAGTTTGAGGAAGGAAAGACAATAGAAGTCTTTACCCTTATTCTTGTGTAGGGCATCAGTGCCCTAAAAAACTAATCTCATATGTAACTTCTTCTTCAATCCCAAAACAACAAGGTAAGCTCCATAAGCCCTTGCTAAACCTTACCAAGTATAAGCATAAAAATAATAGTTTATGGTAGATTTAGCTATTTAAGTGTACTAAGACGTGGTTTTTACTTGCATATTTCTTTCATGAAGATTTTATGCGGTCTAGAAGCTAAGAAAACAGCTTCCATTGAAGTGAAAGCAAGCTTAAAGGTAAAAAGTTGAATTTATTTCATGGTTTAGGACATAATATTAGTATTGGGTTTTAGTGCATTAACACAAGTATTGATAAATCTTTGTTCAGAGTTGAAACAAGACAAGCGACAACTCTATTGCCTCTACCTTTCATTTGACTTGCTTGGAGAAGGGAGATCCAATCTCAACCTTCGAGAAGGTAAAACTCTATCCTAACTTATTGCATGTAATAATGGGAAAATGTTGGGGTTAAAGTGTTGGAAGTTTGCTTTCCCTTACTGTTGGCATGACATTAGGAGCTCTAAAATGATGACTTTATGGTTTCTGTATGTTTAGATTACATCTCTAATGAAGGGTTAGACCTAGGGGGTTGTTTGGAAGTAATAAAGGTTTAGTTTAGGTAAAAAACAAAGTCATGATAATTGGTAATTTAAATGGGTGAGACAAGTCATGTAGTAAAGTTGTGATAGTTTAATTTATGACTAGTTTTGCTGACTATGAATTGAGATTGAAGATAATTATCACAAAGGAAACTAATCTTTAGCAAATGGTGAGATAGGATTGAAGAATGTTATATTTTGGTTCGATATCAGAAAGAATTTGTTATCACAAACAACTTGTTTGAGTGAGTTATTTTAAAAAGTAGGTCGATACTCAGTTTTGTTGTCTAACTGATTTCCTATGCCAAGGAAAAAAAAACTATTATTTATTTAAAAGAAATCATCTTTCACAAAGGATTTAATAGGACGTTATGGGACTAATTTTGTAATTAACTTGTGGAATGAATAGATGATTGAATAGTCTTATGTGATTTTTATGGTTTCTAATATGATTATCATTCATTTCAATGCTTGTGATGATATTGTTTGGAGATGAAATGTGTTGGTTCAAAATTTTAAGGATTGGGTTAACTAAGTATCTAAAGGTAAGATTGAAGAAGCCGACCTCTTAGTTTTCTTAAGAGGCCCTATCCATACATAAATTTTAGAACTTTAAGTTACTTAATTTTTTGAGTATGTAAAAATGCATTCTAAAAGCTTCAATTTGTGATCTTAGCTTTGAAAGATGACACTGTGATACATGTTATCTATATATGTATTATCTAGATCTTAGAAACCTATGATTTTGCAAACCTTGAATGTTTAAATGAGTTGAAACCTTCTTCATTCTCAAATTTTCCAATATGAATCCAAGAATTAAATTATATACCAACATGCTTAGAAAAGATCCCTTAATTTAAGGAAAATTAGTTATTTGGAAAACAAGAGGTTCAATAGTAAAACACTATACAAGGCTAGAGTCTTTACATGGTAATAATAGAAATAAGTCTCGAACAATTAGAATCATAAGGGATGACTAAGAAAATTATAGTAAATGGCTTAATAGGTTAAAATGTGATTGGTTCTTAAAACTCTGGAGTCGACCTACTTCCATATCAAGTTTACCTAAAACCAATTCATTACCTTACCTAAGAACCAATTTAGATCTTTCATAATTGAATAAGAATTATTAATCTTGTAAACCAAAAGTTAATATATGTTACTTTCAATCTTCATATGGTCGAGTTGAATATCACTTAACCTTTCAGACAACAAGACCAATCTATTAGTATAGGTAAGCAATGATCGTACCCTGTTGCTTGGTAGGATAGAACTTTGATAACCAAATTAATATGTAAACTTAACCTAATGAATACTTATTGCATGTACTTGGTCATTCTATCCAACAAACAACACTCATGGACTAAAGTTAAGGCTGCAAGCTTAGTTTTGGAATATGGTAGTTTTAACCGTTTAAGACATCCATAATAGCTTAGTAGGTAGTTGCTAATGATGAATGGCATTATAGTAGCAGTTACCAACTTGCAATGGTAGCAATGGAATTACAACTGTGACCACCATACAAGACTACTTTAGTTTTCAATTTAACATGGATACCAGTTGCTCTATGCTACTACCGGTAGTCTTATGTGATCAAATCCCCTTATTCCCTGGAAAGGAGTCATGAGTACTTCATGCTTATTTAGTTCTTTGGCGATGCACTTTAAATTAATTACCAAACAAATATTGCTTGCTACATTAGAATAGGTACATGCGTGACATGTTACTTATGTTTGTAGTTTTTGTGTACTAAGCCCTATCAACCTCACTCTTTATCTTTTCAGGTGAGGATGCTTATGTTGATTTTGCAAATGACTCAACAAGTTATGCATTCAATGATAGTTTGGATTTGGAGGAGGTCAATTTCATAGATAACAATTAAACACGTGAGGTTCTTGACTTTATTTTGTTTTATTTTAAGGGCAATTGAATGCCTTAAAAGTATTGTGAAAATTTGATTTTAAGTTTATAATTAATGAGCTAATAGAACTCATAGCGTTTAATTTATCTTTTAGAGCATAGCAAGAGTATGAACTTCTTATCAAGTTAAAGCTTTTAAGCCTATAAGATTGTTGATGACCTTATGGCAAGAGTACTTTTATCATGTGTATGATATTTTATGTGTGTGTGTATGTGTGTGTGTGCGTGCGTGTATGTATATACACATATATATGAGATTATTAGCAAGTTTTTTTTTTCGTAAACATCATTTTGTCCATAAAATAAATAGTACTATGTTAGAATTTTTGAAAATTCTTAAACTTTAGAAATTATTTTATAAACCTAAATTAAGGATTTCATAATCTAAAATATGATTGAAACTCATTTAGCTAAGTGATGCAATGCGTTACATGAGAAATCCTCAACATTTAAAGAATAAACTTTGTAGTAATGTAATGGATAATGAAAAATTGTCAAAACAATTACTTCCTAAGGTAATTATAACCTCATAACCCTAAAACAAATAAGAAAACTGGATAAAATATAGATCTTAATAAATATGGAAAAAATAAAATCAATGAGATAATTTTATGAGAAGTGCATTTCTGGTTTACTAGTTTTTTATTAGTATCTCATTCTTTTGATCAGCTTCTAGCTTATCTGAATTTTAAATTTTGCTGGTTCTAATGTGAATCTTCTTCTTTTGTTTATCTAATTGCTCCATAAATCTTAACTGTGACCTGTATGCGTCCTAAGAATACCAAGTGTACTTCACTAAATATAGCATAGAGCAAAGTATCAATGTATTTAACCCATTTGAATTTACAGAATCATAAGCATTACTTTCATAAGAAGCGTGACAAGTAGCATCATCCTCAAAGTGATACAGATAGTAGTGTAAGCATCCAATAATGTAAATTGAGAAGGACTCTTCAAGTTATCTATTAATAAGTTAAGAGAATAACACATTAAGAGCCCAAGATAAAGTTTCCATGATCCAACCTTGAAATTATTGGTATTGCCAAAATAGCAAGCAAAACCATATTAGTCATCTCTCATTATATTCCTTATTGAGCTTGCTTACATGTACCCTGTCTAGATGGTTATACTAGCACTCAACTTAACCCAATTTGGTTATGGTGGATGTAAGATCGAGGTGATGTGCCATCATAAAAAAACTTTCTTGCGGTATACTACCAACATCTTTAGGCCTTGTTAGATGCTTACAAATAAACCAATTTAACTTAGCTAAGTTTACAATTAAATTCCATTATAACATATTCTATCAATCTTTCGGTATGATATAGGAAGTTCAATTCACATGTAACAAGCTCAAATATCCTTAGGCATAGACTAAGCTAGTCAATGCATAAAGACCGAACATATTAATTTCATGTAGCAAGATCAAAGGAAAAGAAGAGAGTCTTTCACAAAAGAGCCCGACAAAGATAAGCCAACAAGAAGAAATAAACTCTTGAAATTAGGAACACAGAAACCATACGAGTTAAAATCAAAAAGGTTTTCATCATTGGTTAACTAAAGGTTAGGAATGTAGATAATAGAACAAGACATTAGAATGATGTCTAGTGAATTAAGTATTTACAAATGTCTTAAAGAGAGAGGTTCTTTTAAGAATCATTTGCCCAAGTGCAATCGACCTTTCATGAATTTGGAATGGAAGTCTATGAAGGTTATTCCAATTATCTTTTGGACCCACATTACTTAGATGCCTCTTCTTCTTCTTCTTCTTCTTCTTCTTCTTCTTCTTCTTCTTCTTCTTCTTCTTATTATTATTATTATTATTATTATTATTATTATTATTATTATTATTATTATTATTATTATTATTATTATTATTATTATTATTATTATTATTATTATTACACATAGTCAACTCAAGAATCTAATTAAGAGGTCAACAATTTCTCAAACGAAGTACCATTGCACCTTCCAAGATGAGTCCAAAGGGATAGGTTTGAAAGCAAGAAAGGGTTGTAGAAGGCAGTCAATGCACATGGCTCTTTAAGCTTATAGTACCCTTGTATTTGTGTATCCTTTGTTCTAATTTGGTGTTTATTATCCTTTATGTGGAAATAGTAGAACTTTTTTTTATGTAAATATCCATGAAACGTAACAATTGTATATTTGACATTGTGTAAGAATATATTTTAAGTAGGATAGCCCAACAAGTTATTAAGACAACTTATGGATAACTCAATTAAAATTTGTTTTAGATACATAAGGGTCTAATGTAAGTGCACTAGCAGTCAAAATGATACATACTTTTGTTCCAACATAACTCAAAGTACCTAAGTCATGTAAATGTTGATTTCTCATGTTAATGATAATTTACTATAGCATATTTAAAAGACAGAACATGTGTTAAAGAAAATGGAACAACTTATTCAAAAAGAAAACCACCATCCTCTACCCATTTGAACTCTATAAGAAAAGCGTAGATCACATCTTCCATATAGTTTCTTGCTTTACATACAACTTGCTTAGTAGAATTTGTATTTCTACTTATTTCCGCCAACAATAGAAAGGAAAATAATTCTTCCAAAATATCCTTAGAAAACAAATTGCATAATACAAGCATGAATCAAAAAACTCTTTCTAAAAGCCAAGCCCAATATGCTAACCAAAGCGAGTTGAAATCATCAATTTTTTACCCCTCCATTTCCTTTTATATATAAGAGAAAACAAAAATTGCCTGCATTACCAAGTACCTCACTCTATATAATTATGGCAAGTTCTTACATTTAGTTGCTGAGTTATTTAGCAGCTATAAGCCTAAGTTAAGCTAAGGCTGGATAAGATATCAGTTTTAGCATTATCACAAAATTGACTCAAAAATTGGATAATAAAACTCAAGAAATGGCAACACAATTTGAATGAAGTAGCTGCTAAACATATCCATAAGCTAAATGCAAGAATTTTCCATCCACCTATGTATTAATAATACTAATTGCACTTTGTATTTCTTCATAATGGAATTGGGCAACATTTGTGATATCCTATAAATCAGCAATCCAGATATGAACATCTAAGTATTAAGATAAAGCCCTATCCTTGTAAGATTATGGTCAATAGTTGATTTAGGGCTCCGAGAAAGTAAACTAATTAGGCTAGAAACTTACGAGAAACATGATAACCTTAATCGAAAAGTTCTGATAAGTTTGAAAATTCATAATACAATAAGAGTATCAACAATATAGTCAAAATACTAAAAATTTATTCTATATGAGACCTTAAAGTCAAATTTAGGTCAATCGTACATAAATTTAGAGCTTTCAAAAAAAGTTATCCAATTGAACCCAAACTTTATAACTAAGATAGGAAAGTTAGTTAAAATGACTCAATGAAGTAAGATTTTGAAAATAATTACCCGAAATCCCAATTTTTCCCCTAGAAATGTGATTACTTCATATAGTCCAAAATTGCTCAAAACTTCTAAAATTAAACTCGGAATACAATGAGTACTTAGAAATAAAATAATTAAGCAAAAAAATAAAATAATATAGTATAATATACTATATGAGCATACACATATTTTTATGAGTATACTCGGTATATATAATAAATATACCTGTAAATTAACCTAAAATAATATAATTATGCATAATGAGCAATAGAATTGCAAAATTAAATAGGGAAAAGTATCTTAAAAATAAAAGATATGCTAAGAGCATTATTACACGTATATAATTACTCATTACATGTATGATATATATAGGATATATACCCGTATATTAACAAAAATTATTAAATACTAATATAAAATACGAAAATACCCTAAAATATTATCTAAAAATTATAAAAAAAAATAAAAAAATGACCTAAAATATGATTGAATTAAATGTTGAGCAGCTTAAAAAGAATAAGCAGCTATATTAAAAGCAAATTTATAAAAAATTGACATTTCTTACTGCGTATTTTTCAAGGAAAATATTAAAATAAATTACTTAATAATTAAGAAAAAATTCAACCAACCTAAACTACTATAAATAGGATCCTAGGACTTAAATTTAATATTTTGGCAATCAAGAAAACATAATAAAAATTAGGAAAATTTGACAAAAAAGAGGAAAAAATAGAGTAAGAACCGAGCCTAACTAGTTCCTCGACCATTCAATGACTTGACGTGGAGCTCCGCCGCCGCCGCTTCCTAGCAGAGCCACCACCAACTAGGCCGGCTGACAACCTCTCTTTGGCCAACGGTGGCCAAAGCTCCGATGAACTTAGATTTTGAGTTTTTACCCTGTTTTTCTCTATTTTTGAAAAATTATTAAATTAATTATGAAAAATTTTTAAAAAAATAATTCCTAGGTTATTTTATATGTACTTTCATTTATTAAATTTATTTTTACAAAATTAGGAGTATTTAATATACTTACTTAACAAATATGCTATTCATTCAAAATTTAAATTTTAAAATAAATACACTAAATGATATAGTTTCTAGCTCAAAATTTTTGTGTAAGACACTTATGATATATAGATGATTTCTATGTAGCCTGATTTTTTATTTAAATATTTTTTATATTTATTGTATTTTTCGATCTAAAAATAGCTTGAAAATAGGTTGAAATTGTGAAATAGATAGGAAATTATGAAATTAAATGGACATGTACTTATTTCTAGTGAATAATAATAATGTTAAGATAGGTTGAAATCAATTTGGTGCAAAAAGGATATTAATTAAGTAATTTAGGATAATTCAAAGGTAAAATGGTAAACATGAATATATAAGCGATAGATCGAAAACTTGAAACCAAGTACTAGCTAAATTCCACATATTTTTAGGAGTCTATAGAAATTTTTGAAGAATTAATTGATAAATCGAGCTATTTATTATGAATTTATATAGTAAAATAACTTAAATAACAAACCAACACTCAATTATAGTAATAATAGGTTAAAATACATTAAATAGGTGAATAAAAACTATCTATTTGTGTACTATTCAGATTGTATAAAAATTATTTTTTTATATATATTTAATGATATTTTAATAACCGGGAAATATTATAGAAATATTAAGGTTGGATAATACCTATATTATGGGTTATATTGACAAATTAAGTAAAATATGATCTAATAATATAAATTACGTATAGTATGATAATATTGGATTAAATATGTATAACTGTATTAAAAACTCGAATTACTCATTAAAAGTCATCTCCAGAATTTAAGACTTATAATACGTGTTGTTAAGTCTGTACGAGTCTAATTACACTATTTTTACTAAAATCAGATAAACCTAGGTAATAAAACCTATATCTCTACAATATTACCGATTTACGTTCTATTATAACTCTACCGTAATCAAAACGTGATTTAAACGACTAAAAGTACGTTTTAATATAATTGGAATGATACATTACACGTAATAGTATAATTGCGTATATTATTAATACTTAATAGCTTAACTTGATCGATATAATGAAACTATATATTATTTACATATATATATATATATGCTTTAGATAAGACCTTAATGTTTTTATAATTGTTACGAAAATTAAATTTAGGTTTTGTATATATAGGGCCTCCCAATGATCAGATCGTTGACGACACGAGTTTTCTGAAGTGAGCGCCAAGACAAATTAGTGAAATCAATACTTTACCACATTTTGGGATATTATTTCAAAATATCTGGTGACTTTAGTATGTATTGACTTATGAATATAGTTAGCTATTTATGCATATGCAATACTTGTGGTTGGGTTTCGATTTGCTGTGATGGGAGTTGAGCTCCATGATATAATTGTTCTGTGAATATTATTATTGAATTGTTTGACCTTGGTTGATCACCCTAAAAAGATGAACTAACTCAAACTTGACTTAATATCTAATTTGATATGCATTGCAACCCACTAAGGGTAACGACTAGGATTCTCAGGCTAAACACGAATTCCCTTCGATGAGGATAACTGAAATAGTTATTTCCCTACCCTTAGTAAAACTAAGTAACGGGAGAGGAAGTCGCGGCAAGGTTAGGAGTCGTAGTTTGAAGGTGGTCATAGAAGGTGGGTGTTCTCCATTACATAAGCCCTGGTTTAGTTTCGATCCGTGAGTGTGTAACATCAATCTCCTCAACTCGGATTAAAGCGGATGAAATTTCTCTGATCTCACGATGGACCAGATAACGTCGTGCGATGGAATTTACTTTTACATACATTACATTTAACCGACTTGATTAAAAACCCCGGTTGTGATGTATTAAATGTATACTTCTGTCTCCACCTCCACTTATTGAGCAAGTTGTCACTCATTCCCCCTATAGTTTGTTTTGCAGGTTCTAAATGGCTTATAAGAACCTACCTAACACTAGAACCCTAGTAAATTGGGACAAGAAGTGAGATACAACAAGAAATGGCCAGTTAATGCCCTTAGTATTAACTTTTTATCTTTTAAGGAAAACTACATGAGACTCCTCAAAGAGATTAGTAGTTTTCAATATTTTAGTCTATATATAAAATAACAGGTTCCTGAGGGATTTACTACTACTTTTTTTTTATAAGGTTGAATGATAAGTTTATTAATACAAATTATTTCACAGGATTACTCTACAAGTTTATATTAAATAGGTATCAAATTGAACATTTCAAAGGAGTAGAGTCAAGTACCCCTTGTGTGAACTAGATCTAAGATAGGAGCTGTGAAGACAGTTTCTATCTTAGGATGGTTCACATGGCGGGACTATTATGATTTCACCTTTTCTGGGCGGGACAACATTATCCCAAGTGGACTCTCTCATGGATATGATACAAGATAAATTAAGTTGATATTTAGAGGTCATGGTACTAGTATCTTAGAACAAAATAGCTTAGGTGGCATTTGAGGGCTATAATGTCAGTATCTTAGTACCCGATTAAATGAAAGCCATAGAGCCAATGTCTCGACTAGGAACCTTATGTAAAGTTTGAGATGTTCCAAGTTTAGGTTTAATTGCAAATGATCTTATGTTGTGTTGATTATTGGCTTAATTATATATTAATTTGTTGTTTGCTATTCTCATTTGCATTATTTCTTGTGTTTGTGGGTTTCCATACTAGACGTTAGCTTATTCCTCTTCTTTGTCAACTATAAGATTTTTAGACAGACAAGTAGATTACGATAAGAATGGGAAGGCGTATTATTATTATTATTAGGATGAAGACACTGGAGAGTATTATTACTACTATGATGATAAAATGTGATCAGTTAGTGAGAGAAATTAAATAGACTTGTTACTGGAGAGACTTATTAGTTTATTTAGAACATGAGAGTTTAGTTTAATTATATTTACTTCAATTTCAATATTTTGAAGAGATTTAGTTATGAGTTTTAGTTACTTGGAGACTTAATTTTATAAGAGTTATGGAGTTATTTATAAAATTTTGGAGATTTTAGTTACTCCTTTAGCCTGATGTGTCATTAGATTATTAGGAACACGTGACGGTCTATAGCGCCTTAAGCTTGCGGCATTACACAATGTACATGATTCATTATATATTTAAACCAAATCTATTAGATTCATTATATTACCAAACTAAATCTTCAACAATCCTTATATTACCAATCTAAATCTATGAGATTTCTCATATATTGTGATAGAATAATTTGTCCATTTCCTTATCTCAATTTAGATTTCTTTATCTTTTTAGACTTTGCTATGATTCTAAGTGCATGAATACATTTTAATGTGTATTCATCTTTTAGTGGAAAAAAATGAAAAAACATAATGACAATGTTTTGTTTCAATGAGAATTTTAGCAATCATACTTTTTGTCGTGTGAACACTTTTGGATGGTATTTTATGTATATAATGTAGTACAAGTGATATTAATAAGAGATGAAAATGTTGTATCTACCTAGTTGCTTAAAAAGCTATTTTTTGAAAGATGAAAGTAAGAAGAAAGGAATAACAATGCAAAAAATTAACCAACTCATGCTAAAATTGTTAGCCTAAACCTATGCAATGATGAAAGCCCATTAAGCATAGGCCTAGAATGAATTGAAAGCTTAAGTTCAAAACTACAAAACAATGTCTCTCAATAAAAATAGCCTAAAGGTATATTTCTCATACTTATTCTCCCATTCTTTTTCCTCTCTAGCTCTTATGTTTATATCTTCGCAAAGCTAAGGTTTTTTAAAGTAATTTCTAAAAACATTACTAATATTTTTTTCTCTTTCTGCAATATAGACAACAAATTGATATTTGATTGTTTGGTTCCAAGTAGCAATGACTAAAAATAAGGACAAAAATGAACTCAAAAGAGTTTATTTCGATAATCCCTTTGAGACTCCTAAGGACGAGCATAATCAAAGGGTCCCACTTGCTCTTCTTAAGGTAAAGATCCCACCATTTGATGAGGGCAAGTCATTGGATGAGTTATTGAAAGAGTTTGTGAATTCAATATAGATTGTTAAGAAGGTTTTCAATTACTACAAGTATTTTAAGCTATTGAAGGTATATATGACTTCCCCAATTTTTTTTTATATACAAATCTATAGTAGAATGATGTTAAGTGTCATGAGATTTAGAAGATGGGATTCGGATTTGAGGCTTGATGGAAAGGATAATGACCAAACAATTTGTCCTAAAATATTAGAGGTAAGACCTATTTAATTTTCTACAAACTATTAAGTAAGGAGCCCTTTGTATTTTCGACTACAAGACTTGAGAACTTTACAAAAAGTATGACTTTAGAGTACCTAAGGAGCAAATAATTGCTAAATTCTTGCCTTACACAAGCACATAATTTATGTAACAAACTTATAAAGCTTTTCCACCCTGACATACATTGCTAAGCTAGCACTTAAGGTTAAGCAACAACAAAAATGTATAAGGATCTATCCTTGTGCTATATGTCCCTCAAACCAAAGTGACCCTAATACTTTCCAACGAACACCATTTGAGCTCCATGCTTTTGGAATGGAGAATTCTGTAGTTGAGAATCCAAATCTAAAAGCTTAACCCATAAAATAACTTAGGAAACCTAAGAGATCAAATACTGCAAGTGTCAACAATTTAGCCATAGAGCTTCTCAATGCCCATAAAGGAAAATTATATTCATATACAAAGCTAAAAGAGAGCTAGAGGGTGAAGATGTGTCTGACTTTAAGATCAATGAACAACTTGAAGTAGAACTAAGAGTAGAAATATTTCATAAGATGGAGATCTATTTGTTTTTAGAAGGACCCTTTACAACAATTCAAGGAGGAGAAACACAATGGCCATGGGAACAATTTACATACCTAAGCCTCTATGAAGAAAAAGGTTTATGGAGCCATTACTATTAAAGATAATTATATTGATGTTGAGTCTACTGATCTAGTTAAAAAAACTAAACTTTCCCACACTTAACCATCCTCAACATTATAATTTTAGATGCTTGAATAAAAAACGAAGCGTGTAGGTCACCAAAAGTATAGAAGTTGTAAGGATTAGGTATCATAGGATGCAGTCCAAATGAATGCTACCCATTCATCATTAAGTAAAATGTAGCTAAATGACCAAATAGTGACCCATGACAATTTTACCAATAAGTATAACGTAATTGAGACTTAAGAAGGTAAAAGCATGTTTTGAGCAAATCGAGTCTTAAGGAGTTAGGAAAGATCAAGTCAAACTAGAAATGGTTTCAAAATTTGTGGTTGACAACACCCCATCCATGGTCAAAGGTTTGAATAGCAAATTCCCATGTTAACCTCCTAGAAACAAGGTTAAGCTATGTATTCCTATTATATCCTATATTTGTTATTCCCTACTCGACTAAATAAGTTTTAAGTAAGTATTAAAACTCATAGGATAGGTCTCTAATACAATTTTTAGCAACCTGCTCCAACAAAGTAGTTGTAAATATAACATCTTTATATCTACACCCACCTTAAAATCTATATTTTAAAAAATATATAGTACAAGTTATTGGATACATCATGCTACACTATGGAAATTATTAAATAGTAACAAATGTAGAATAATATATATTTTTATATATGATGTGATAAGTTTTAATAAAAAAAAGAAAGAAATAGACATATAGGTTGTAACCTAAGTCCATCTATAAGAAACCCCCAAACTTATGACATTCCCTTTTTTGCATTTCTCTTGTCTCAATTGTAAGTTTTTTATTTTCTACCTCTCTTATACTATTTCTCCTCAATTACTAACTCGATCTTTATTGTTAATTTGCATCTTCTCTTGTCTCACTTCTTTACATTACTAACTTTTTCATTGTTATAAGAATGATACATACACAACTTCTCATAAATTGGAACTATATATATATATAATCCACTTTCCTTACAAATTGAAACTTTAAACTTTATACACATGCTTTGAATGCAAGTTTTTTTGCATTTTATAGATTTCAAAGGATATTCTATACTTTATAGATTTTAAAGAGTACAAGTGATAGGATTTTCAATGAGTTATAGGATAAGTTCTAGTTCCAAAATTTAGAAACATGCACCATTAAGTTGGAGTATGGTGATTTATCATATCTTACCCATCTTGTATCTACTCAACAATACTTAAAATAACTAAATTTGGAGGAATTCATTGTATCTACTCAGCAATACTTAAAATGACTAAACTTGGAGATTCGTTGGATTATTGCTCAAAGAGTTGCCAACTAGATTACTCCCTTTTGAGAGCAATACTCTTAAGTAAAGCCATCATTTAGGCACCGGCTATGTGCTTGGCATCTCCATTGGAATATCTTTCCAATGTCCACATCCAAGGGTGATCCGGGATATAACTCGTTATGGGAGAGTATGATACATCGCTATGCTTTGGGTGTTTTCGTGTTACTAGCCCGGAGGAGCTTCGGTCACTGGGTAGCTTTAAAGGGCTTAGGATGTTTTGCTCCTTTTTTTATTTTTTTTTTTTATTTTCTAGATTCATCCTTAACTTCACGTTAGACCAGACAATTGAACTAATTTTGTCTTAGTGATCTCACTAAACCCTATATAATCTTTCTGAGTCCGGCTTGTGATTTCAATAAATGGTTTCTAATCGCTTACCTAATACAATTTATTTATTTATTAATTTTTTTTGTTAGTTACAAATTTTTCAAGTTCATGCTATCACTTAGATGAAACAACTGAGATTTCAAGCAAATCTGAATTGATTTTCAAAAATCCTCGTGGTTCCTCTTTACCCAAAATCCCCGACATTATCCTTTTAGTGTAACCTGTATGATTTTTTTGAAAATTGAAAAGAGAGAACAAGAAAAAGTTTTAATTTCATGAACATCATGCCGAAAATAACTTTCTATTTTCTAGTAAAGTTTCGTTTTCCACAAATCCAATTCATCAGCACCCAAATTGTGGGCTCCAGAATCCATTTGTTTTCCCCTGAGCACCATATTTTCTTCAGACTACATCTTAACGAGCAGAGACATGGACTAAGTTCCTATTTTCACAAATATTTAGGAATTAAAAGATTGCCATTGCCATTGCCATTGCCACTCCGCGAAGGCAGAAGAATGCTTGCAAAGATAAAAGAGTTGGTCAACCAGGGAAGACAAATGGATCCCATGTTGAACAAAGTACCACTTAAGCTTCTTTCTTTTTCACCCTATATGGATATTTCTGATATATCGAAATGCTAGTCACCACTATTGGAAGAGCAACGAGGCAATACAAAGATGGTGGCTTCCCTTCAAAAATGAATTGCAACAAGGCAGTAACTAGTAGTGCAGAAACAATGACAAAACCCTGCAACCAGCCAAACATGAAGTTTCATTAGCAATAAATATCGCTTACCTGATATGAGACCTAGCAAGTAATAAATTCAGGTTGTCACATGTAATAGTATGATGATCTTCCAGGAGTTATGGAGATGGAGGCCTTCTTTACTCGACATCTGACCTTACTATCATCTACCAACATGTCGAGGAAGGGAAGATTTAGATACTACTAAGTCATCTACATAAATGATTTTCTCTACATGGTTCATGGGAGTTGACCTTTATTCTCAGAGACTGCAATTGATTCTGCCATAAATCTACAATATTCAATTGATTTGACTTTCAAGAGAAGTATACAGTTTCCTGTGACCAAAGAGCATGGTGCTTCAAAATGTTTCTTCGAATAGCAAAAAATTATTCAAACTTCCTTATATAACAGCCGATTATTTAGAGGTAATAGAGAAATTAATACTCATTTTCGAAATACTTTCTCTATTACTTTACTTACTTTGGAATTTCTATTCCTTCTCTATAGAGAATAAAATACTTTCTGCAACCTACCTTACTTGGAAATTGGCTAAAGAACTTTTATATCTACGAACCTTCCAATTCCCTCTTTCTAGAGAATAGTTATTACCCTTTCAAAGGTAGATTTTTTTTTTTTTTTTTTTTTTAAGAAAATAAAAGGTTAGGATGATGAGACTAACATGCCTCAACAACATCTGTGCATGTACCAGCGCACAAATTACAATGAGTGTGTGTGTGTATTCTAAGTTACATATATATATATATATATATAGCATATATAACAAACAGATAACAGATATACAATCTATAGACATATGCTATATGCATCAGTACATAAATAATATATATATATATGATATATTTATAACAAATATATAATTCTATATAATACATGTACACAACAAATATAAATAAGATGTATGTAGATTATATAACTATCAAATATAAGAAAAAAAAAATATATATATATATATATAAAACACGTATAACAAATATATAAAACACATAACATGTATATAAATATATATACATATATAATATGAATCAGCACATACAGTACAATTATACACACACACACACATATATATATAAAACCAATATATATAAACCAAACATATAATTTATATCCATATGTTAAATGTATCAACATATAAAATATAATAATATATATGTGCATATTTACATATAAATTATATTAACAACTATAACACATATTTTTTATATATAGCATATGTATATAGGTTAATTGTTATATTTATACATATACATACACACATTTATGGATAAGAAAAGTCAAATAACTTTTGGTTATACTTTAAAATGGCCAAATAGAGGCATATTGGTATTTTTAATTATAATCCCAACTTAATATTGCTATTAATGATGTGAAATAAATATTAGAATAATTATTTCTTGTATTACATAAAGTAAACATCAGAACGTATTATAAAGGTGGTAATACCTTACGAACACCTCCAGCATAGCTTGTTACAAGGCCAACAAGAATACCACCAAGCGCATTTGATATGACTGGAATCTGAAGGGATAAGAAAAAATGGCATGGCTTTGATTTCTGCAAGGAACTGCGACAATGCAATAAACAGGAAATTTGCAGAACTACTCTTATAGCATTCTGCCGAGGATAGATATCTTTTCTTTGCTACAAGGGAAAGAGAAAAAACAAGACAGAAATATGTAACAAGATTAAACTCAAGACCTTGCAATAGGTTGATCCAGGATGAAATCTTGAAGTGAGTTTTCTACAAACTTCTTCCTCAATTATCTACCTAGTTTATTAATTTTAGATTAGTTGGGCTCCTCAAAAGAGAACTCAAGACCTCTGAACTGTTTCTTAATTAGGAATAAAACACCAGCATAACATTTGATACTTCCACATATATATTCGGACACATAATAACCACCCTTGTACATCCGATAACCACTACAGGAACAAAACATAAATTAAAAAAAAGGGTAAAATACAGTAACTCCCCCTACCATGCTGCCCAAATGACAACAGCAACAAAGTACTGATTTTAGACAAGGAACTAAAATTAAATGTAACAATATTTATTTAACCTTAGCTAACAACCTAATCACTTGCTAACATTTTTCTTGTAGTGCTGGTAAGCTCTAGCATATGAAACAATAAACACTAAAAGCTGATTGGATAGTGCAACAGATAATAGAAAAGACTCTTCATTTTCTGAGCATCTTTCTAAGAATTACTATCCTACAATATGGTAATCCACTGTACCAGTGAGGTTATGCAGCAAGTTTATTTCTGTTATCTTTCACAATGATGTTGCCAAATTATATACTACCAGCTGCCAACAACAAGAAGCAGAACTTTGTTATGACACACAACTGTGTTTTTTAAGCTTAAGTCACGGGTTTCTTCCCACTTAAAATGGCTTGAGCAGAAAACCTCTGTCCCAACATGCATCAAATCAAGGAGACTAGGAGAGATCACAAAGGACCATCATAGCCAGTACCCAGCAAAAATACTAAAACGTGGAGAATTTAGTGCTAGGTTTTACTTTCTTTGGCTGGGTGAAAGTCCTGGGAGAATTTACTTTCTCAGATTTCTATCCCTCATGACATTGTTGTGGAAGCATGATATTGATTCTAAAAGTTCATATTTTATTTAGTGAAAAGCTACTTCTATTGGATACAATCAGTATTATTTGTCTCCAAAATTAGCAGATTCATCCTGGTCAAATCACTTCAGCATCTGAATAATCATTAAGGACTTCTAATTTGAAGCACTGATAAACTTTCAAGCAGAATGAATACTATCAATCACACTACCAATGACATAGATGTCCAATAGCTCAATCCTCATATTCTTGGTAGGTAAATAATTAAGGTACAGTGTTCAAGGAGTATAGACCTTGCCAAGCATTCCAACACATGCAAATACTTTTCCTGGGGGTGCTGTTTATTCAATCCAAACTCTGTGAATCAGGCCTAACTTATTTTGTTATCATCCAGTTAAATGTTCCAGGGTCTTTTCTCTAAAACAGAAAAAACTAACAGTTTGATTCAGCAAGCAAAACCACTAAGGGAATGCCTGAGATGTCATTCACAATACCTCAATTCAACACTTTCAGCTCAATTGCTTGTAAATACATAGTCGTCGTTATATGCATTCAGCAGTAAAATTAAAATAAGTAAAAAGTAAGATATTTACCAAAGTTAGTGGAGTCCAACCATAGAAAAATCCATGCTTTTTGATTGCTTCTCCATCCGGAGATTTAAAAGTACTAGCCAACAAGCAAAGGCTTCCAATGATAGACATCTCCACTGTCATCAAATACGATGAGTGTTTTTTGACCTGTAAAAGTGAGCATATCAGAAGCATAGTATCAATGTTCCAAGAATTTCAGGATTTTCAAATACATGATTGATAGGCAAATTTTTTTCCCTTTTTGCATCACCTGTGAAGCCCATTGACACAGAGAGGAAGCAAGACCTGAAAGAATGGAGGCCACCAAAACGGGAACTATCCCATAAAATAAAACTTGGTCTGCAGCAGCACTACTCGCACCTTTACTAGAACCTTCGCCAATACTGAGGAGGGTTGCTGCAATTATTAACAAGAAAAGAGCTCCTATTTGCTGAATCGATTGCTTCTGCCTACAAGTGCCATTGAAACGGGTGAAGGGTGTAAAAGCACTTAATAAATAAGAAGAATAAGGAACAAATCAATTTCCAAGAATATTGTGGCCAAAAAGAACATTTTAAGAAAATAATGCTCACATGAATAAATCAATGTTCCACATGTCGCAATTACACAAAACACGACATAAACTTTTTAAGTATGAAATAATTAAACACTGTCTGATTTTTTATTTATTTATTTATTTTTTGGTAAACCAAGGAATTTATTAATGAGAATAGCTAATGTTACAAAGCATCAAACGTACCACAACAAAGGGCTTACAAAAGAAGAACTAGAAAAAACCACTCAAATATACAAAAGGAGCTAGAAAGAAACAGCTAATTTAAAATATGCTTAACTATGCTGTTAGATTTAAAGTTGAGATTTCCCAAGCGAATAGAGTTTCTCACTCTCCAGATACAGTAAATTGCCGAACGAAAAGCCAAGAACAAATTCAAGGGATACTACTGCAAAGGATCAATGAGCTGATTTACCACATAATGCTATGAGGAGAACGATGATGGACAACCAAGACTAAAGAGAACACATAAACAAAAACTTTGTGAAAAGGAGCAGTTGAAGAATAAGTGCTCACGGTTGCATGTTACAGAGATAGCACGAAGATTGTGTTGTGATGCCTCAACGGTTGACTTTGTCAAGGGTATACAATTTCTTATTCCAAGCAAGCCAAAGAATGAAACAATGTCGAGACATTGCTTTCTTATACCATACAACATTAAACTAATCAACTTTTGCACCATTCACTACTCTAATAGAGTTATAAGAGCTCTTGATAGAAAAGGTGTGGAAATTTGAAGGTACACAGCAAAGGTAGTCCATAATCACAGGACTTGGCTTGATAAATTCAAGAATGTGAATACCATCCCATAAAGGGCCACCAAGAATAGACCATGCATTGCATTCCATAATGGAGCAAAGCTTGGTGTTAATAGGAACACCAAAGCTAGCTATCTACCGAGGGGTAACAGAAATGTCAAGTAGACCCATAGGTAACCAAAAATCTATCCAAAGGGAGATAGATAGACTATTCCCAATGTGTCATCTAAGCTAAGGTTGTGAAATATCTTTAATCTTCAACAATTGGTTCCAAGACCATGAACAAGTTGAGATGGGTTTAACATTCCAGAAACTTTTACCTTTTAAAAAGTGAGAGTGAACGCAGTTTACCCATAAACTCCTTTTGTCAACGGTGAAGAGGTTCAAAATATGCTTAAGTTGGGCTGCTTTGTTCCAAGATGCCAAATCAGGTATGCCTAAACCACCTTTAGTTTTTGGCCAGCAAACTTCATCTCATCTAACTTTAGCTTTTGTGAATATATTAGGCCGAACTACAAAGGAAATTCCTCATCAATTGTTTCATTCTCTTAATGATCTTTTTTGGGAGAACAAAAATAGAAGACCAATATACTTGCATGGAAAAAATCACTAACTTAATAAGCTAAAGCCTTCCAGCATAACAGAGATGCTTACTAGTCCACGAGTCAATCCGCTTGGCTATTTTGTCAATAAGTGCATCACAATCTCTTATCTTAAGCTTAGATAAAACAAGAGGAACTCCTACATATTTGATGGAGAGGGTACCTTCCTGGAAACATAAGATGTTCAAAATGTCCTGCTTAGTGGAAGGTTACACGTTGCACATTAAGATGGAACTCTTAAGAGGGTTGCAACAAAGACCAAAAAGCTGCACAAAATCGTTAAGGATCTGCTTGACATAAGCAACAGAAGGGAGATTCCTCTAAGAAAATATCATAAGATCGTCAGCTAAGGTAAGTTGAGGGATCTTATCCTCTTTCAATCTCCAGTAAAAGGAGAAAGATGGGGATCTAACCATTCTTCTAAACAATCCCGAAGCCTCCATAACTAGAACAAAGAAATAAAGAGAGATTGGGCACCTTGTTTAAGACCTCTAGAGCTACAGAAAAAACAATGTAGCTCACTATTAATGTTGATGGAAAATTTTGGAATGGTGTAATACTGCTTAAGTAGATGATGAAAGATGGGGAGGAAACCTATCATTCCAAAAACTGCATCCAAAAAGGACCAATCAAGAGTATCATAGGCTTCAGAGATATCAACTTTAATAGAGCATCAGGGAGGGCCTCTAAAGGAATGGTAACCATGCACCATTAACCCGAAGAAAAAACCCACAATATGCTCAACTGCAAACATGATTTGTCCCTTCTTACAGATGTTGTGCACAATTATAAATCATACAATGAAAGATTCAAAGACTAATTTTATCGAAGAAGTAGAACTTATAAACTCTAATTTGATATAATAGGGGCAAAAAGACTCATATACCAAAGCTAAAGCTGTTAATTCCTAGAGCCTACAGCTCCTTTGATTTCACTTGAAAAGAAATAAAATGCTAAGATAATCAATACAAGCAACTAACTCCCTAATTATACTACCGAATTCTATTATAAGGCTTGCCACATGGCAACAAACCATTAGACTAGGCCTAACCAGCTAACTGACTCTATTCACTTCACTCAATATACTAATAACATTAGCTAAGTATTTATCAGTGCCACCCCCTAAATACTTGCCTTGTCCTCAAGGCAAGAGAATTGTAGCCAATTGCTAATTGATGGCTTCTCCACCACTATTTCATCCCAACAACTAACCCTTCATTGTCTTCCAAATTGAATGAGCAGTTCTCTTTTGCAAGATGTGGATTGAATCATCCAAAGGACAATGAAGCCTTACATAATTCACATGCTCATGCTTGTTCTCCATCTCAGAATTAGCCTCAGCATCCTTTAATAGAAGAAACCTCTATGGATTTTGTTAGCATTGTCGTACCACAATTTTATTCTTGAACTTCAACCTTAGGCATTCTCCTTAAAATGGAGATTCTAAACATACTTCGTTCATTGAAGATTTTCAGGAATGAAACTTGCTTAATCACTATGCATATATCTTTCAATGCTAAAATTGTATGTGTGGAAGATTATGCAACCATCATAGTACCTCCACAGTGCAATTTGCAACAATTTGGAGTGATAATTAGTATAAGTAGGAGAAGGAATTTCTACTCGCAAGTTAAAGTTTGTGCAAAGCAGATCTTCAATTGTCGTTCCACTTGCAGCATTTAGATCTTCTTCTAGCTTTTGCAACAGCCATTCCATTTTCTTTAGAGTTCTACTATCTACGTTCAATTCTCTAATGCAGCAAATCCTATTTGATATTTATTACATGCTTTTTCCATTTCCTTTGCCACCTCAACTTTCATTATCCAAGAAACTTACTCTACCTTCCATATGAGTCATCTCTATGTGTGTATGTGTACGTATGTGTGCGTGCATGTGTGCGTGTGTGTGTATGATTCGACGGGCTTTTTTTTTTTTCCCTCTCTCTCTCTCTCTCTCCACTGAATAAATCGGCAAGTCTCTTCTCTCTTCAACTATCTAGCAATTATGAATATCATAAGAAAATCTTCAAATTATGAAAGCAATATCTTTGTAATAGGAAGAACAGAAATATTTACATTTGTTATTTCTATTTGGTGCATTTATGAATAGTTATTATGAAGAAAAGGATGAAAGAAATGTCTGGATTTCTTATTTATAAATACAAGGATTACACCCACCTTTATAGGCAAAAATAAGAAAGGACAAGAATAAATATAATAAATACATTATCCTCTAACAAGGGGATTGAAACCCATACTTAATCCTCTAACAAAGGAAATTGACATCATTAACCTAAGAAATAAAATGTACATAAAGGAAAGAATAATTTAAAAATACTATCACAATTTTTTGTCACAATCACTGCCCAAGAATAGTACCAATAACAATAGAATTTTGCCATAATACTCATGATTTCCTCTTTCATACTCATGATTTCCTTTATTGCCCTTCAAGCTGGTGAGTGGATATCTTCCATTTCCAACATGTTAGCAGTATGTGGAAACCTTGCCATTGATAGTCATTTAGTGGAAACATCTAGTAACTGTTTATTGGAAGAGACATATTATTGCATTGATCAATCCACTATCAAGCTTCTCTTTTATGAAGTGCTTACTAGTTCTATTTGCTTCGTTCAATCATGGTGTACTATATCTTATGCAATGCTATTTGCTAACTTGTTATCAAAGTATAGCTGTATTGCACCTTCTAATATGATCCTTGATTGTTTGAATTATTCCAAAACCATAAGAGCTCACAAATGTCATGGGCCATAGCTCTAAACTCAGCTTTTGCACTAGATCTTGCAGCCTCTACTTGTTTCTTGCTTCTCCAAGTAACTAAGTTTCCACCAAGAACTATACAATATCTTATAGTGGATTTTCTATCTACGAAGAGCTTGCATAATTTGCATCCATATACAATTTGAAAATTAGCTTTATTCCCCCTTGCAAATAGGATTCCATAACGTCATAGTGGTTTCCAAACACTCGAATTTTTCCACTGCTTATATGTGTTCCTTCCAAGGATCATGCATGAACCAAATTACATTTCCCAATGCATATGTTATGTCTAGGTGTATGAGCCAAACAAATCAATCTCCTTATAGTCCTTTGATATGGGCTCTTCTCTATAAACGTTCCAATATCTTTTTCCCCTAACTTATGATTCCGTTCAATAGGAATATACAATGGTTGATATCCAAGTTTTATAGCTTCTTTTAACAAATCTAAGTTGTATCTTCTTTGAGATGTAACAATTCCTTGTTTAGAGTAGGCTACTTCCATTCCCAAAAAATAGCATAACTTTTCCATATCTTTTATCTCAAATTCCCTAGCCAACTTCTTAAAATTTCTTCTTTCAGCAACATTCATCTCTTGTAATAATTATGTCATCTATATAAGCCAACAATAACATGAGACATCCTTCCTTTAGGTGTTTGACAAATAAACTATAGCCACCCGGGCTCGGTTTTTATCCATTTTCAACATTGCTTGTGTGAACCTTCGAAACCAAGCTTAAGGTGATAGTTTCAAGCTACAAGTGCCTTTTTGAGCGTACCCACTATGTCCTTACCCATTTGTCTCTCAAATCCGAATGGAATCTCTGTCAAGACTCTTTGGTGTAAGTTCTTTGGCTTGGACAGGGCATTTAGTACATGTCGCTATCCTTAAGGCCAGGGGGGAATATGTTCGATGGAATAATTTCTTAGATGTATTACCGCATCCTGAAAGGTTAAGACCCCTTTTTACAGGTCAGTGGAATCTTTATGCCCAAAACCCGGATTGAAGTAGTCATTTATTTGGGACTTCCCAAGGATCAGGGACTGCCATTCTAACCCTTCTTGGGGGATTTCATCCACAAACGCAAAGTTTATGGTTGACTGATATTGCTCATCATCATTTAGCTATTGCATTTATTTTTCTCATTGCTGGTCATGTAAACTTCATCTTCTAAATCTCCATAAAAGAAAGCATTCTACCCATCAAATTATTGTAGTTCCCAATTAAAGTTAGCTATAAGGGAGAGAAAGTTTCTGATAGTGTTCATTTTGGCTACAAAAGTAAAAGTCTCTTAATAATCAATCGCTCATGTCTGAGTGTATCCTTTCGCTATTGATTTGCATTTATATCTTCCCAAGAAACCATCTACATTATACTTTAATATATATATCTATTTGCACCCGATTACTTTCTTATTTATAGAACAATTTATATCTCTTATGTTTACTCTTCTTCAAAGCTTTTATCTCCTCTTTCATGATATGTATCTAGATCTTACTTTGAAACTCTTCTTGAATGATCTAAAGAATTATCATAGATTCAAGGTTATAAGAAAAGCCTATTGGTCAAAAGAAATGGAGTTAGCAATAAGATGTTGGGTACATTTCCATGTCCCTTTCCTTAAGGCAATAGGAAAGTTTACATCTATATGAATTACTTCAGTAGAAATTCCAAGGATAGAATGATTAACTTTATTCAGATTAGACTCTAAAGTAGTTTCAATCTCAAGTTATCCTTGAGTTTCCTTATATAAACAAGTTTGAATTATTCTAGTATGAGCTACACTAGTGAGTCAAGATTCAGATTCTAGCAAAGTTTCAAGTTTATAAGGTAGTTGTGTTGGCTTTGTCCAGTATCTACTTTTGTTTGGAATTGTATTAGCAAGCTAGGCTATTTGGATCTAGGGTCAGATGCTTAAGACTACAAAAAACATTTAAGATCAGAGTTAGTAAGATCAAACCAAGTAAAATATTCTCATTGAGATGATTTCTCCCCCCGATGATAAGAGTCTTCTACAAAGTAGTAGGCTTCATTTTCATGAAAAATAACAACTCTAAAAATAAAGTTTTTTTTACTTAGAGGATCATAATACTCAACCCTTTTGTGTATTTAAATATTCCAAGAAAATACATTTTAGTGACCTGTTCAAGTTTGAAATGATGATTTTTGTTAATATGCACATAAACTGTGCATCCATAAACTTTCAATGAAAATGCATTAGTTGTTGCAATGGAAGGAAAGAATTGAGCACCTCTATTGGACTCCTTAGATGGAGTATATAAGATGGAGTCTTGTTTACAAGATAAATAGCTATTAAAAGGGCTTTTGCCCAATAAGAAGATTAGACATTTTGATCGAATAAAATGGAGTGAATTATAATAAGTAAATGACGATTTCTTATTTCTTGAAAAATCTCGTGAATGATGCCATTTTCTTTGAAAAAATTTTCTAATAAATGGTTGGTATATTCATGCCCATTATTGAAAGCATTTGATGGAGGTCCCATACTGGGTGCAAATTCAATCAGAAAACTTCGTAAAACAAAGGGAACTATAGCCTTTTCTTTGAAAAAGAACAGTAAAGTGACTCGAGATTTGAAGTGTCATGGGTGAGTTTGAGCATGACCAATTTGAAGCAGCTCTCAAAAAAATGAGCAAGAGCAAGCAAACTAGGAAGAGAAGCAATTAAGCTTAGCTACCAAATTTTCTATGATAAGAAAAGAGCTTAATATGTTAGAGATTCAAATAGAGGAGCTCTCTAGCCATTTTAGTGAAAACAACACCAAAGGAGACATTTAAATCAAACAGTAATGCTAGTAGCCAACCTAAACTTGCAATGAACAACATCTAAAAGACCATGCTACCATGAGCTTTGTGAACAAACCCACCAAAAGTTTTGGGTGTATGGCCTAAGTAAACTAGAAACACGAACTCATAAGTGTGTTTTTCATAGGATATTCACCAAGTTAAGAGGGTTATAAATGTTATTATCCATTGATAAGGAAATTCTTCCTTTCCCTTTATGTTTCCTTTATAGAGAGTGAGTTGTTCTTCCAAAAGAAAACTGTCTGGGAAGAGTCAAGTGTTGATCCTGCTTTCTCCCTTTCTATATTTGATAATAGTACTCTCATCATTTCATAAACCACTTCAAAAATATGGATTCCTCACAATAGTACTACAAAAATTGACAAACTCCCATTACCACAAAAGGTATTAGTCAATTCATAGACCATAAAACAAAAAGCACGGCTACCATCTACCTTAAGGAAAGGGAATGAAAAATTTAAGTTAAGAAAAAAAATCAACTCCTGAAAAGAGTGGTGAAAAAAGTGATGCAAAGGGGGAAGTTGGTCAAACGATGCATTATCCAACTAAAAAGCATCTCAATGTTGCACCCTGCATCTTAAAATACTTGAAACGAATTCCAAGATTAGAGTTAATGTTTAAGAAAATTACTTCATATGAATTGAAGTGTTTGTGGATGCACGCTAAGCCAGAGATACAAGAGATAGCAATCTATGGTTGATTACTACACTAAAGTATGGGGGAACTAAGTCACTTAGAGGAGTAAAAAACAATCAGTTGTGACTAAAATTAGTACAGAGACTAGACATAGAGTTATCATACAGGATAATGTGAAGCTATTAGGTTATAAAGATTGATATATCATTTGAGAGTGTAATATGTTACCCACAGTTATATGGTGACAATAAATTTGCTATTGACATGATAGACAACCCAGTTTGATATGATTAAACAAAGTATGTGAGGATAAACAAGCATTTTATCAAGTTAGAAATAGAAGGTAACACCAATTTAAGTCATACTACTTCAAGACTTCAAGAATCCAATGTTCACACAAACTTTGCAAAAGATAGCATTTGAATCAATGTTAAATGAGATGAGAATGATCAATATCTGTTCACCAACTTGAGAGAAGGTATTGGAAGTATTCATAAGCAACCAACTGTGGTTCCATGGGAAATTAATCGTGATCTTCATAGGTGGTCAACCACAGCTTCACAGATAGTCAACCGCGACTTCATGTGCAATCAATTGGCTTATGTTTCCTCTTTTATTATTTTTTTTGGGGTTTTGTAATTATGATAGAAGTAATATACCCATTATAGACATAAGAATTCAATTAAGGTGGCCAAATGCATGCTGCGAGTGTCATGCGCTCGACGTGACCTTAGAAGAATGACATAGATGGCATGCAAGAGATGAGTAACAAAGAATGAAGTAGGAAAAAGGAATGAACAATCTTGATAGGCTCTTAAGCACATGTGATAAGTAGAAGAACTCAATAGTATTAAACTCCACTATTGTTAATGAATTGCATTGCATTCTTAAAATAATTGGTTATTTGACCTTTTGAAGAGGGAATCCAATAGCATAACAATGCATGTGTACAATTCTTCATTATCTAAATGAGGTGTAGCCTTGGGTGTCTATAGAAGTTGGCCCTCAATGTTATTTGTTGAATCATGATAGCTACCCACAACTAGCCCTCCTCTTAAACTACCCCTTTCATGGGCTCCTTTTGGATTTAGGCCCATTGAGGCTTTTTTCTGGTGCACAAGCTTTATTCAGAAAGGTTAATATCAAATTAATGACCCTACCATAAGTCTATCAATGCTAAATTTCTCTTAATCATCTCAACATATAAACATGGCTCTCCCCTGTCACTTATTCAAAGAGTCAAATCCAATTTATTACTGAACTTAAAGGTCAAAATCAAATTTAGCCTTCTATACCTATATTTATTTTGTTTCCTTTTGTTAGGGTTTAGTATGATTGTTTCCTATGTTATCTCATGTATTTTCACTATTTATGCCTCCTTTGTGAGATAAATAAGATCAATTCCACATTTATTGTTTTTCAATTTGCCAAGTATCTAAAATGGGATTTTTATAGTAATAGAATCACTAAGTCGGTTGAAATGAGAAAAATAAAACTATCAAATCTAGATCATAGAGTTCAAACCACATAAAAGTGTAGAAATTTATTAGCCATAACAAGTCCAAAAGTTATCTCCCATATCTCAAATATAAATTCAAGTAATTTACATAATCAAACAAAACAAAGGAAATGAAGGGCATGTGATGTAAAAAGGTCCAAGACAGCTATGTTTTTTGCCTCTATCGCCAATATATAACATCTCACTTTCCATCTTCTACACCAATTTCAGCAAGATTGATGGAAAATGCCAATATTGAACTAGCCACATCAAAAAGGAGAGGAGAACAAGAAAGACGACAAGCCAAGAAGTCCAATTTCATAATCCAACCTAGGAATAAATTAAAGGCTGTTCACGACCAACTTCGTGACTTAGCTCACAAACCAGGCTGGTGAGCCTTCACAAGTCTAGCTAGCCTAGACAGTTGGGAAAGGATGATTCCGACTGGCACTTATGGAACACCTTTAACAAAGGTATATGACGAAGTTGAGCTCTCTCTAACCTTCTCAAGGGGAGATCCTTTTGGAATGACAAGCCCCCTTCACAATGATATTGGGCATGAAGGAAACTTCTAGCCCTTTGTTTAAAATATAAATCTCTTTTGGGATAGAAGATATGTAATTTACTCTCCTCTTCTCTCTCTAGTTTCGTAAGTGGCATCCATCAGTTCCTCTCAATGAGCAACTAAGGAAGAAACAAAAGGGTGCACAAATAAAACCTCTATTAATGGCAGATTTTCTTCTTCCCACTCATTGTAGGCTCTGCTCGTTGATCTAGCCTAAGTGATGAGAATGGCTAGAGGACAGATTTGGGATAGCATTAAGTCATCTGCCCTTCTCTTCATGTGGCATTTCCCTCGAGCAGGATACCTTGGTTTGGAAGCTTAATCCTCTCAAGAGATTCTCTGCAAATTTGGCATATGAGGCACTTGGACTACCTAAGCAAAGATTTGAATGGGTAAGTGTATTTGGTTCAGGAAGGACATTACTTGACATGCCTTCACTCTGTCTTGCAATTCACCAGATGTTCTAACTACTGACAAGCTCCTGAAATGGGGTTGATTGCTGTAAATCGTTGCCTCTTGTGGGCAGGAAACCCTAAATCCCGTTGCCTCTTTTCTTTGAATACTATGCTGAAGAGATTTGAAGAGTGGCATATATACCTTGGCTGGCCTAAGAACTGGACTAACAAAGCCTTGCCACTTGTATTGGAAGCTTGCCTTGCTGCCACTTTGTAACAGGCAACTAGCTTGCCTTATCTACAACAGTATTTTTTCAAATATAATCTGTTAAGCTAGATTAAATATGAGCTAAGAGATGTCCAAACTAGGCTACTTCGAGTCCTAGGTGCTTATCAAGGGCCTAACAGAAAATTTTTTCACACAGGCCGACACTGTGCACACGTTATACAAAAAAACAAGTGCTTGCAAAAGTGAAAATCTTCTTTACTTGGTTTCTTAACAAGTGCCCCCAGAACACTTACTAATATTTTCCTTTCTATAAAGGCATCGAACCATGAAACTCCTTTTGCTTCGGTAAATACTCATTGCAATGACTTCTTTATTTTGTGCACTCCACTTGCTATACCCTCAGTCTATATTCTGTATCTAACAGAATTACTAAATCACTGAAAAAAAAAAAAAAAAAGTACGGAATCTAACATCTAGGAACCTACCTCAAGATTATATAGGTAAACAATGCAGTGAAAAAAATTTTGGTTTGGTTCAGCATTGAGAAGGTGAGTGAATCAAGATTCTTGTAGGAAATCTGCAGCAAGCTATTTTGCAATGCATAAATGGCTGCAGGGAGCCCTGATGCAATCAATGAATCAACCAAAGTCCAATCCTGGAACAGTTTCCGCAGAGTACCTTCTTTTGCCATGAAAAACACTGCAAATACAACCTAGGCAACGTAGGAAAGGAATATGTCTTACCGTCAGTGAGCATGCAACAAAAAGCTGCATAATTAACTGCTAAAAGTGTAGACTGAGTATGTCAACAGTGAGATCAAGAGATTAATCTTAC
Source organism: Lumnitzera racemosa (assembly GCA_024138005.1). Classification (NCBI taxonomy): domain Eukaryota; kingdom Viridiplantae; phylum Streptophyta; class Magnoliopsida; order Myrtales; family Combretaceae; genus Lumnitzera; species Lumnitzera racemosa. The sequence continues at coordinate 32,133,221 of JAMXBC010000008.1, forward strand.
CTTTGCCATTTCACATGTTAAAACTGATGTAGTCACAATGACTTCTTGTCTGTAAAAGTAATGGATAAATTTATGTTATCTGCTTTCTGTGATTAAGTACACAATTAAAAGGGCATAATTGCACGCAAAGCAAAAATCACAAGAGAAATATCAATTTGTGGAGGATGATGGTGGAAATGGAGTTTGCTGATATAATTATGGAAAAAGATACAGCCACCAAGCATAAAGGACAACAAACAAGGGGCAATTAGAAGCCTATAAAAAGCAACCATGTAACCCCTGCAAAATCTATTCTCATATCTAACCTGTGAGAAGATTAGCTCCAAGTCATACATACAGAGAGATAGACATTAAATACGAGGAGTAAATGCATTGAAAATCCTAAAATTTTTATCTATTTGGTTACTTGAGTCCCAAAACTTGCGAAATGTCCTAGTTTTTACTCTCTTTTTCTTAATCGAATGTATCTTCTCGTAGACATCAAATGCTTTGTAGCATTTGGAATGCTCATCATTAAGGGGATAAGAACTAATGAAAGTATAACTCATTTTGCAGGGTTCAAATATCATTATTAAATTACCTCAAATGGTCAAGGCTAATCTCCATGAGTTTCAACATTAGCTTTCATCGTTTTAGATAATTTTATGATGAACCCTATCTTTCCAATATATTTGCAGTTTCATGTCTTTACATCTCCTCAATATTCGACTACTAACTACAATACCTAGTCAGAACTCGGATTCTAATATACCCAATGCCAAGTCAAGGCAGCTCAGCAACTTCTCTTCAAGTAGAAAAAAAGCTTAATAGCTAGGGCTGAAGGGCAAAAGAAGAAATACAGGAAGAAGAACAGCACATATATTAATATTAAGAGGCAATGTTAGTAGCCTACTGGCAATACTGGTTAATTTTACATGGCATTGACTAAAACTAGAGTAAAATAATTTCCATTTTTATCAGAGAAATCATTTTACTCCCATTTTTGACAAAAGAATTTTATTATCAAAAGGAAAATGATTTTCTCCAATCGAATTATCAAATCGTACTGTGCAACGATCATACTATCAATCAATTTCAGAAAGGGGCAAGAGAGAAAGAGAGAGAGGGAAGGAAAACCTGACGAAGCTTTTGGAGATTAAAGGTTGAGCTCCGTATTGAAGAGAGAGAAGAAGAGAATAAAGCCAAACACGTCTTCCCGAATTCTGAACGACCGGAGGTCGTGGTCGTTTTGAATCGGTCGCCATTTTCTTCTTCGATTAGCTCAACGGGGATTCAGAATGTCATCTTGGTTTTCTACTTCTGGTTCTTGTTCTTGTTCTTGTTTTTGTTCAAGCTTTTTTACTTCATGTGTTAGTGTTTGGTGGAGTGTTTGGAATGCAAAACCAACATGGAGAAGCTTTAGCTCTTTCTTTTTCTTTTGCGCCCGTTGGCATGGAAGACGAGGAAAGAGAGATTGGAATTTTATTCCGCTAATATTTTGCCCCTATTGGATTGATCGGAATTAGGGCGACATCCAATTGGCATGAGACGCCTCGCAACGTTTAATCTTGCAAAATGGGAGACACATACTAGTAACCGTTACATCTATTTAAAGTAATATGCAAGTAAATAGCACAAATGGTAATTTACAAAATTATCAAATAAATAACATATATATACACACACATATATATTATCGATCCATGCAACTGTTGTATGTGTATAATAAATACATATTAAACTTACTTAAAGTAATATGAATGTAATAAGTTCGGATATTTTATGCATAATGGAAAATATTAAAGTATAAAAGGAAAATGTACTTTTAGTATCTATATGAAAATTTAATAATTTTCCCCTCCTAGCAAAAGATATTGATGTTTAAATTTTTTTTTATATTTTAAATAATAAAAACTATTTAAATAAAAAATAGAAGTATCGTTTTACCTTTAAACTTACCAAATAAAAGGTAGAAAAAAGAAGCGTTCAAGTAGTATCGAGAATGTGGTGGTGTTTTCATTCGACATGTCTTTTTTTTATTAGATATATGAGGACAAGATCTTTGAATAATTATTATGCCTTGTGTTGAAATAAATTAAAGGGAAGAAGAATCTTGATACTCCATGACATTGTCAATTCTAAGAATTTTAGTAGTTTAAGAGAGTTGTGCATTAATTATGGCAACAAATTTAACACAAGTTTGAGGGAGTTCAAATCCAAATACATTTAGAATAGTCATCAATAAACAAAACAAAATAGCAAATCATTTACGGAGGAAATAGTAGAAGGTTTCCAAATATCAAAATGAATTAAACAAAAGGAGTCTTAAAGACACAATTGCTATTATTAAAAGATAAAGTTGGCTATTTAACAAGTTTGTAGTTCAAACAATTGAAAGACTCAAATTTAATAGATTTTGATAGCACACGAGAAACTAGGGGATGAAGTGTAGTTAGAGAAGCATATTCCAAGAAAAGATACCGCTAATAGAGGGGAGAGAATAAAGCGATAGTAGCTAGAAGTAGTAAAATGAACATTAAGGCTTAAATCACGTAATTAATTGACTGAAATAAGATTAAAGGATAGGTTAGAAACAAATTGAGTATAAAGACTAACATTTGGTGTGAAAGCATGGCTAGTGTGAGTGACAGTCATTAATGCACCATTTGCAATATGAAAGGGAGTAAGTGTTGAAATAGATTTAAAGATCTTAAATCACTCACTTAAAAATAAAGTACTTGAATTATGTTGCAAATATAGAGAACTTCCCTTTCCAGTCTCATTTCCTTTATCTCTATATTTTAAGTTTGAGGCATCATCGCACATTATACCTCTACTTTACCCTTTTTTATTTCAATTTTACATATAAACTTTGAACTTAGCCTATTATACATTCAATTGAAAGTATGCATGTCATAGCATACATATGGATTATCTCCCAACAATCTTGTTAGTCCACTTGGCTTTATAAACTAATGGGTTCACACCACCTATTTTATTATTTCTTAGTAAGTCATTCTCTTTTACAATCAATAACCACATTAGAAAAATAGTTTCACGTCAAAACTATTATATCAAGTAAACCTAGATTAATATATATATATATATATTGTAGAAAAACCAAAAAAAAAGATTAAAAAAATAATACAACCTCACTAGAGTCACTACACGATCAGTAAACCCAAATCAAGAAAAATTTTACCCATATTCCCATTCTTGAAACCCTTTCTCTTTCCCTTCACTACTTAAATTGAAACCATACCATGCCCAAATCAAAACCCTACCATGATGTGATCATCAATTCCTAAGTTTTACTTCAAATTTTTCTTGAGAAACAGAACTTCAACCCTTTTTTACAATATTTTATTTTTCTTTTGATTTTCTCCTCTAATATGCATTAAATGATTGCAATATTGCTATCCTCCTAAAGGGCTGGGAAAGCATTTTATTGAATGCAAAATAACAAAAAGAAAAACGTTGCTATCCTCCTACAAAGTACAAACTATATAACCTATTATATGGATGACGTTTTTACAAAGTGACGCTAGTAGACAAATAACCCTAAGTTAGGGTTTGGGTTGAAGATATGGGCATGGAAGGGTTTCAATTTAGGCAGTGATGGAAAAGAGAAAGGGGTTTGATGAAGATGGGTAAAGTTTTTTCTTTTTTTTTTTATTTAGGTTTATTGATCATCTAGTGGTTAGTAAGGTAGTTTTTTTTTTTTTTCTTTCTTTTTCTATACTATATATATATATATATTTTTTTTTTTTAATTTTAGGTTTGCTTGATTTTATTCGTTAACAAGAAAAGATAAGGGGTTACTAGAAAATAATAAAATACATGGCATAAACCAATTAGTTAATAATGCTAAGTGGACTAATAAGGTTAATAAGAAATAACCGAGACGTATGCTATGATAAATATATTTTCAATTAAGTATATATTTTGATGTTTCTATTTGGCCAGAATTGCTATTAGCAAGAGCTTTTTGAATCAAATGTTTTCGATTTAAATCTAATTCCTTGAGCATTATAAAAATAAAAAATAAAAAAAATAAATAAATAAATAAACCTTAATACATGAGTAGGCTATTATATTGGCTGGACCTATCCCATTATGGGCATTTTTATTGGCAAGTTATTATATCGAGTCAAATGGGAAGTCGATTTGAAAGTCTTCATTTAGGTTTTAGTTTGTCCAACCTACTTAGAGTAATTTTTACATGTACTATCTTTCTCGAGTAGTTGCACAAATTTGAATGACCACAACAAAAAAACTTGCATTGCGGATCCATGGAACAAATCTTTTTTACTTTCATAAAATTACTTTTAGCATTTTAACTTCAATTTTTCTTTTTTATTTCCAATTTCACTTCTCTTGAAAAAAGAATGAAAAGAATATGTTAATATAATAGTTTTGAGCAATCAATAATCTTTGGCCTCTTGCATGAAATATGGATCCCTTGATATTTGGTACCCTTTAAAATAGGTTAGTTAGAAAAATTAGAAAACCATGTAAAATAATTATTAGACAAAACTTATCAAATGAAAAGCTCTAACGGCGGAAAAAAAAAAAAAAAAGTTCTCCCTATTAGAGCAAGTAAATTTTTTTTTCCCTTGTTACAAACGAATGTTAATCCAGTTAGTTAGCACACTATATTAAAATAGACACTATCCTAAGATTTTTTTTTTTTTTAGCATACTATTAAAACAACTATGGAAGATGAAAAAGTAAAAACTAGTCCATCTGATTTTAAACTAATACTCATACCGCTTAACTATACAACATGGCCTAAGATTTAATTTCAAAATGTTCATTTACTAAAAAGATATTAATGTTCACCACAAACTAGATCTAGAACAGGAATTTAATCCACCACCCAAAGAAATAGGAATGAGAATTATATAATTCAAGATTATAGTCCTTAGAATGATAACTTGCATATCACTTATCGATCCACATGGTATGTTAGTACCATTAAATCTGATTTCAAGAAAAAAATGTTTCTATGACTTAAAGAACTATTCAATAGAATAAAACAAACATATCTTACAAAACTATGACCCAAACACAATATGAATTACTTAGAATATTAAATTAAAAAAAAATGATATGTTTAAATGAAAAAGGAGGTACAAAAGGAAACTATAAAAAACATAATGATAGAATACTTTTAAGGATAATATCTCTCCGTAAAACAATTAAAAAAGAAAAATCTGGAAAACATCTATTCGTAACATCTATAGATAGATCCTCACCTCTTTCTCATAGTTTAGTTTAGCAAGTGCTGATAGTAGATATCACGAGGTAAGACTCTTGAATAAACTATTGGTGGTCCATCTACTATGTAAGGTAGTAGATTTACAAATAGCCTTCTATATCGCAACTAATGAGGGCCCTCTAATATTTAAGTTAGCAAAAAGAGGAAAAGCATTATGAAGAGAGTCAAGTGAGTTCCTAAGAATATTAAAAAGCAAATCCATTTACCTAGTGGCTTTACCTCTATTTATAGGTCAAGGAATCTAACCTTCTCAGACATGTGGCAAAAGTGGACTGATTAACATAGGATTCGAGTAGGTAATGTTGTCAGTATGAGAAAAGACAACCTGCTTTTTGTCGGTAGGTAGAGGCTTAGTAAATGGGCCTATCCCATCGATAAAGAATGGTCGCCTTTGTTCTACGGCTAGGCAATAAGCCATGTGCTAAGTAATCATTTAGCATTTAATGATAATAGAGAAAGAGTCAGGAAGAGAAGTGTGTACTCAAGATACTGACCAACAAGCTCTCCAGGTGTGGTCTTCGAAAAAGGGGACAAACTTCTCGTTTCGAGGGTAAGGGAAAAGACTTCAGAAGAAAAGCTTTCAGAATGCTTAGGTTGAGCCCAACCAGAAGAGACCGAGCTCGAACAATCTCCGAGCCATCCTTCACTCAGATTTGGTCAACCCTAGTACCGCCATCCCCAACAAGCTTGGGCCTAAAGAACCTTAGGTCAAGGAACAACCATCAATAGCAAGAATTTTTATTAGCAAGAAAAAACTAATGAAAGAAGGCCATGTAAGAGTATATAACCCACTCATGGACAGCTAACGCTAGCCACAAGATTATGTGCATGGGATACCATTGGATGACCTTAGATGTAGATTGCATCAAGCATGTGCAATACTATCACCTGCATCAAGTGTATCCTAACAAAACCAATGCTACTCCATAAGAACTACATTAACTATTAGCATCGTGGCCATTTTTCTTACATAGAATAGAAGTCATCAATCCAATCACACCAAAGATATTGAATGAGCATAAGGGTTCATCCATTTCACCATATGAGTTAAAACTTCATCAAACACCAACATAGCCAAAGGAGTTATAACTAGGTTTCTCAAGGGGGATCTAGTAGCCTAATATGGGGCACTCTAGTCCATTCTCATGGATAATGAGACTAATTTGAATAATAAGGTTGTAATGGAGTTATGCACACAGTTTAGGATACACTACATAAGTTCAATATCATATCACTTATAAATGAATGGAGCAGTAGAAGCAGTAGACAAGACCATCAAGAGGATCTTTAAGAAGATGAAAACCCCTTACATTAATGGGCATGAGATGCTCTCATGCCTTACCAAACTTCAATAAGAGTATCTATTAGGACAATCCCATATTCCCTAGAATACACTACAAAAGTGAGGTGTTTGTTAAAGTCAAAATTCCTTCTTTCTAAGTTCATGTGGAAGCCTACCTAAACAAAGCCCAGTGGGGAGGAAAAATGATCAAACAATTAAACTTGATTAATAAAAAGAGATTGCAACCATGTGCCATAGGTAATGCTATCGAGTCAAAATTATGAGGGCATTCAAAAAGAAAGTACATCCAACGAACTTTAGAAAGAGCAACCTTGCCCACGTAATTCCTAGAATTCTAGAGGAAAGTTTACACCGAACTATGAAGGCGTATATGTTTTAAAGAAGGTGTTGTCTTTGAACTATCAAAGATTGGTGGACTTTGATTTAAAGATCATGAGACTATGATGCTATGAAATTATATTTTCATTTTTGTTCAATAAGATTGTTGGCGATTTCAGAAGTCTCTACGGCTTAATTTCATTTTGCACAAGCAAAGTAGATGTCCTCAGCAATCGCCAAGCATTAGATTGGTCATTAACTAATTCCCATAAGAGTCCCCAAAATCTTCTCTTTTGAGTGTAAAAGCAAAAAATAATAGTGACAGTCTTACTACAGCCTCTCGAAAGGAATGCCTTTATTATTGAAAAGGACTAGCCTAGATGCGCATAAAATAAGAATCCTGTAATATTTGTAACGTATGAAGTAGGTAAGCGAGAAAAATTTATAAAACCATCTAAACTACTTTTCACAACTAGTTACCAATATTATTAAAACCTGAAAGACCTTATGTAATTATTCTTTATAAAATTACTATTTAGACCTACAATTTAAAATTATATAACAAAAAACTAATGCTAAAAATATTGTAAATATATTATAATATAGGTAAATTTAATATTTTCCGTTATTTCTCGATCTTTCTCTCCATTTTTATAACAGTGTAAATCATGGTCATCCCCACTCTTCTATTTCTAAGTCCAATCTCACTCTCATTTCTTGTATATATCCTACATAACTTTTAACTATTATGCAAATTTTAAAAAAAAATTTACGATCCCTTTCTTATTTTTTAAAAGATCAGTCCTACCATCTATTTTATCATTAATTTATACTCCTTTAAATTTGATTTATTAAATAAACTATAAAGTCAATGGTTTAGATTTTAAAAAATAAAAATGAATGATATAATAAAGGATGAGACTGATGCTATAAAAACGCATGACATAATTGTAGAATCTCCCAAATTTATAATCATACATATTCATAGTCATTTAAAATTTCTTTATCCACCTATTATTTGTTATATTAAGTAAAAATATTTATCTGTAAGATTTTTGTATAAATTTTTCATAATAATTTATACCGAATATAACCGAATTATTAATTAATAAGGATGTAAATGAATCAAATTACTCATGAGTTACAAGAGTTTAATTTGAGAAAAATCTAGTCGAGCTCAAGTTCGAGATATTCATGTAATTAATAAAGTCAAGCCTAAGTTTCATAATAGTTAACTTAATTAACTCACAAGCTTAATTGAGCTTGAGTCAGATATAAATATCAATCCAATTCAAGTGGATTTTGAATACTAATATTATTATAATTAGACAAAAATATATATTTTTTTAAATGAATTGATTCAAATTCAAGCTTGTTTAGTATTATTTCGAGTCAAGCTCGAGTTTAAAATTCTACACTTAACTGATCTTAAGTTGAGCTAAGTTCAAGTTCAAGCTCAAACTCAACACTATATTCTCTCAACTTAACTCATTTACAACCCAATAAATTAATATAGATATCCATTCTTCATTCAAAAGAAAAAGGAAAAATTTTATTCTTATAATCATTTATATATATAATCAATTTTTTTTTCAACAAATTATTTTACTCAATCATTAATTATCAATCATTTATTATATTTTAGCACTCGTAACACGAATACAGCATCCACGAGTAATTTAGTAAATGAGAAACTCACATATTTTACGGGTGAAAAAAAAGTTTCCCTTTTCAAGCAAGTAAACATTTTCATTACCAAGAAAAAGTGCTAACTCTATCCTGTGGGTTGAGGTTTGAATCTCAACAAATTTATCGGTTGGAAGCCGCATAAGGCCTCGCAAACTAAATCCTCAATCCATCTCTTAAATCAATAGGGATATCTTGTCTTTCTTTTCATTATTCTTGTTTTCTTTGCCTACTTTCTTCAAAATGAAAAATCTTCCAAAAGTCAACACAACCTGGACACTTTTTTCCCCAAAAGAAACATTCAAAAGTTAAAACTTCGATTTTTTTTTTTTCTTTTCTATAAATGGACCTCCGAGGTAGTTCTTGCGATGAAAAATGGAACCTGACCCATCCTCCTCATAAAAGTTATTCAATACTTTAAAACTCCGTTAACACTAAAATGCAGCTATAGCTTATGGAATAGGAATCGTGCACATTAACTCCACAAGGCAAGTCAAGAATCTCTGCCCCTTTTCTATGACTAAAAAGCAGGTTGAGGAGAATAATTTTTATGGCTTGATGAACAGTTCAAGTGAATGCACATTCTAGAAAACTACGTGAAACCACACACACAATGTTAAGCCAAAACTGTAAGGTGATATCGCACAAAACCTCTTCGTTACTATTTACAGAGAAGCAGATTTACACAATCTAACATGTCATTAGGATTTATTTACAACAGGCCCCTCTTTCAAAGGGTCAAAAGAAAGCCCCTGTTACAGACATTGATTTGGTTACACAGAACGCCGATACTACCTTACCTACTATAAGCCATTTGAAGATAAGGCAATATCTATACATACATGGAGAAGAAACCCCGTAACGGCACAATCAAAACCCAGTTGTGTTGCCAATCACGGATCCCACACTTTGAGCTTATTACCATCGGCAGATGCCGGGCACTTCTGTTCTGCATAAAGCAAGTACTTCCTCGTAATTCGAACCGTGTACAAATCCCCACAGCTGCAGCGAGTAAAGGAAGCCATGAGTGAGGTAACAAGAAGGTAGCATGAGTTAAAGTTCATGAAATATTCCCCATCCTTGCCGTGAGATATGAAGCATGACAGTGGCCACACGAGACTGTACAATTGCATCGGTACTCATGCATACAAATGTACATAAACAAGCTCACACATTTTCACTTTCACTCAGAAGGGTGCATTTACCTCAACTTCTTTGACCCCAAAATCTGAAGAATGTGCGAGACAAGGATTTCCATAGGTTTCCGAAACCGAACTAGATCCACTCAATCTTGAACAAGAACAAAATGATGAAAGCTTACCGTTAGATGGAAAGACCAATTTTGCAGAATAAAGGAGGACAAAGTTAGGAGCATTGAGAAGATGAAATCTTACAGATCCCCATCCAAATAAATTGCAAAATGTCCACCGCCACCAATTGCAAGAAAGTCAGAAGAACACAGAGTGTAATACCTATTTGCACCTGTTCAAATTCAGCTATCAGATGCCCCAAAGTATATTATCAATAAGTAATTTCCACGTTTTCAAAACTTCTATCACTACCTTCATGAACATGCCAGCTTTTTCAAATGTATATATGATGGATCCAACCAAAATGTGCTGATTGTTGGCATATGGAGTTAAATCTAAAGACCAAATTCAGACTATTCAAAATCTGTCTCAGAAGAGGAAAAGTGATGCCCTATGAACCCTATACTTAAGATTATTGATGATCAAGCTGCACAGGAGCCATCACATGAGCAAGGATACCTAGCCTGAATAAAATGAAGATGAAAGTTCCCTTGTCTGCACCAATATTCTAGTTATCACATCAAATTGCTGTCTTTGTTATGAGTTCAGTAAAGTCACCCTCTTGATCATCTATGATTAGGACAACCTTTATTTATTCATTTATTTATTATTATTATTTTATGTAGAAACCCCGTGGTACAAGAGAGGGACAACAGGAGGGAAGCTCCCCGATGACAACATAAAATAACAAGCAATAACAAAGGATGATAAGGAGTAACCTATAATATTGAAATTCCAAATGGAAATTTTTCGCAATTGCAAGCACAAGTGGCATCATCCAGCAAATACAGGGGCTTCATATATAATAAAAGCAAGGAGGAACAACAAGGATTTGTGTCTTGAGGAAGTTTAATACCACAAAAGTAGGAAACATCGCAATAAGTCTCACTACATCATTTTCTTTTCATTATAGCAGAAGCAATTGACATCTTAGGACGATGCTACCTTGCAACAAGTACAAGGAAAAGTTGAATCACTTATTGCTTTTCTACTATTGCAATCAGGAGTTCCAGTACTATTTCTGCACAGAGAAAAGTGGGGCAGTGGAATTGACAGGGGTAATTGAGCCCAAAAAAAAACGATGCAGAATTCATTGCTCACTCTGTTATGCAATAGCAGCAGAATATGAAAACAAAATATCTATCCATGACCTTAATTTTATCAAAAATAATTAATATCAATTAATTGCTTTCAACACTATTCTTAAACATGATGATGATGGATATGATTATTGGATAGGGTTGCATCCCCTAGATGCATGTGCAAGAAAAAAATAAATAGTATAATATCTTTTCCGAAAAACAAACAATTAAATAAATAGTTGAAATTGAGATAACCGTTACAATGAAAAAGGTAAAACACTTTGTTTCATGCTGTGGGTAGAGTTTCTGATAAACAAATGGTCACATATGTGACATCGTGCAGTATAAATCCATTGTGCTGTCAATACACTTCGTCATATCACTTTTCGTATTTCAGTTAATTGAGATATCACTTTATAAAGGTTTCTTAATTCCACCATCACACTAAGCATATTGCTCCTGTATAAGTGCATGCAACAAGCGAGCAATAATAGGAGGGTATTCACATAAAGACAAGATGCTAGAACAGGTTAACTTAGCACCAACATCAAAATCAAAACATAACATGCTCAAACAGATACCTGTAGGACGATATATAACAGGACTGCCAGGGGTATCCGTGAATACAAAGGTATTGTTTGAACCCTGCTCAAATTTACAAGTTAGAATAATGGCACATTGATACAAACGAACCTATTTCAACCTTTGATGCAAACCTGATATTTTTTCTTGTTGGTTGGTTTTAATGGTGCCTCAACCAAGCCACCAAATACTGCTCCTTTCTTATCACCAATGACCTACAAGGAAAATAATCAAAGTTAAAGCAGCTATCCTACAACATAACAGCATTATAAAGTTAAGATGCACAATAAATATTAAGCAATAAAAAAATCTCAAGAATTAAATTCTAGATCTCTGTGAAACAGATGCAGGATCTTTTCTTACTTAACAGAAGACTGGGGGTAAGAAGGAAGTTCCATTAACAACAGATCATGAAAGTTAGAATTCTCCAAGTGCTTACACAAAGATACAATCTTAAAGAGTCATTCAAGAAAATGTACTTATAACAGAGAATCTGGAGAAGGCCCTAGTTGATCTGTAATGAAACTTGATTGCAAATGCAAGAAAGTCATATGGTCAGAAGAAGCCATTTCCATCAACATAGAAAGCTATACCAATATAAATGAGATGGTAAAATATATAAGCTGTCTATGGTAATATTTGTCACAGTGACTATGAAAGTTGCCAAAGAGAATAAAACTGTTCCTCAGAAGCACCCCTTTGCCAAATACTCAAATGGAAAAGCTTCTCCTTCTTGACTTATCTGTTCATAATATTAACGCACATAGCTCCATAAACATTTCTTTAGTAATTCATTCTAGCTATCGTTATTTGAAATTTTCCAAAAAAATTAACTTATGTATATTTAGCTACTAAATCCACATCCAGGAAATGGGCATGTATATATGTGTATTATGCAAGTTGTCTGCTCCCCAAAATTCACATTGAAATTATCATGGGAGAAAAAATTTATTATCAGAAGTCAAGTGTCAACAATTCAACGATTCAGTGAGAATACAACATTTCACAGGAAAAAATTGCCACAAAAAAATTCAAAAAGAGGGAGATTGTCCAGAGAAACACATAGTCCGGAAAAGGAATAAGGATTATGAAAAGCAAGTAAGACAGGAACTTGACTTGACTCCACCTAAAAGACAGCTTTGATCTATTATGATCTCTAAGACAAAACATTTCGGGTCTATTGCAATGAGTATAAAGCCATTCAAGTTGGAGTGATTTTCTTTTCCCCAATAAAGTTAGTTTGAAATATCAAGTTCTAAATGAACTTCCATTCTTTATTTTCAAAGTTTTAAACTTTAAGAAGCCCTGCAATCAGTATAATACCCAGAAAAATTTTTAACCATCACGGCTATAAAGCTCCATTATGGTCATCAAACAGGAATTTGGAAAGGTTTCTGGTCTGGGTGCTTAATGTTGAAAGAAGTCCATATGTCCTTGCTCAATTTATTAGCTACAAACATAGATTTCTTCCTACAAGAAAAAAGCATTCACTTACTTACCAGCAAGCTGAGACCAGACCAAAGCATACTTCTTCTATAGAGAGTCGAAAGGGAAATGCCATGTCTCCATGTGCTGCAATTCATATAATATAAATGGTAAAATAACTTATTAAATTGGAACCCTAAAACCAATGTATCCTAGATACATGCTGGCGGAATTCAAGTTCAATTGCCACACCTATACAACAACATCCATTTCCTCCCCTGAACAATTGCTGGAAGAGAGACATAAAGTGAACTTCTTGCTTTTTCTGAGAGCAGCATTGAAGGTTCAGAGATGTCCGGTAGACCACCAGGACCAGCAGGCTCTTCTTCTCTCTGCAAATGCCCCATCTCAACTCCAGAAAACCCAGAATCTTCCTCATCAGATTTCACATCCAAGTCATTTTTTCGTTCTTGGCCGTGGTACCCAGCAATTCTAGAGACCCCACTAATGGCTCTACCGAATGACTGTCTCCCCCTAGCTAACAAACCCCTTTTACTGCTGTTTTCTCTCATAGGAGTACCAGATGATACTTCATCATCCGGCTGATTATCGGTCTTCCCTTCATCATTGGAATCACCTCCTGGCTCAGATGAGGACAAGAAAGAATAGAGGAAAGCCCTGAAGGAGGATGTATCTGGGCCATCAACTATATCCTCAGAACTCTCCTCGTTAATTGACTCAAGTTGACTTTTCTTTGATTCAGCCACATTTTCCTACAGATGGAAAGCTCAACATTAGTGCCAGAGGAAGTTACGACAGTAACATGCAAGCTAAACTTTAGCATCTACTTTCCAGGTTTGTGTACTTCAGTCATAAACTATCAATATATAATGTATCCTGTGCCGATAAAAACTACTCCATCTACATACATACCATCGGAGCACTGATCCAAATCATGATAACAAACATACAGTTGAACTAAGAGAAGATTTAACTACTATTAACAAACAACCTCGCACACCAAACAATGACTAAAGTCAAAATGTGGGAAATCCGTGCAACATAGACAATCAGAGGATCTTCATTCTAACAACAAAAACGTTTAATCAATCATCCATTGCGCGTTTGACCAATTAATAAAGCAGACGCCCAGATATTAAAAAAAGTCATATTTCACGTTTTTGACCAAACCCTTAAAGCCCCAAAACAGAGCACACTCCCATAATCAGAAAACTAGGGGAAATTATCCTAATTTGCCCACTGGGTAACACGACAACAACCAAAAGAAGATTCCCAGGTTAAAATACAATCATCGAGTCATCAACTTTTTATAGCAGACCCTTCAAGCTCCAAAACTTTACCACATACACTAGCCGCATAAAGCCACAGAGAGAGAGAGACTTACAGGAGAAGGAGGAGAATGCTTAGGAGAAGGCTTCTGAGAATCAGAAATGGGGTTCAAGAAGACAGTGGTAAGATCAGAAACAAAGTGCACTGCCTTACTTCTCAATGACTTTTGTCTACCCATTTTCTAGCACTGACCAGAAATCTATTTCGTGTACAAGATAATATATGATTATGTTGTTCTTTTGATGAAGATGATTCCAATCCAATCCTTCAACTATTCCTCTTGCCGAATCCACCTTTTTTAGCTATGTGAAATGAACAAAAGTACGGTTATTTTAATTTCTTAGATATTTCTTTCTTATCTGTTACTTTTTTTATTAATAGCTTTTCTTTTAACACCTTTCTTTTTTACATGAGAAGACAAGAATTGAGGCTTTAGGTGGGGAGGAACTATCTACGCTGGTCGTAGGAGGTGGTGAAGGGTAAGTTGCACGTTACAATGCAAGTCATCATTCACAGCTTCCTTACGGATGATAAATATATATATATATATATATTTTTTTTTTTTCCGTTTCTGGTTCGAATTTTTTTCCTTTTGTTTTCTTTTTTCTCTGCAGTTATTTCGTATTTAGTTTACAGCGAAGCCCTCATTGGTCATTCCCAGCAGGATAGACAGACTCCACTAGAATAATTAATTTAAATATATAAAATGATTAAAAGTTATGGACATAAACCAGAACGCATCTGATTAGATCAGACATGATTGTATCTTACGAACCAATCGAATTTGACAATACTAATTTACACAAATGGATTGAGTTTTCTGAAATTAAAATCAATAGTTATAAGTAAAGTATCCATCCATTTCTAATCCGTTTTCCTAATTTGCTTATGCTAGGAAGAGTAGCATTTTCGGAGTTTCTACATTTTGAAAAAGGGAATAATTAACCCAAAAAAAAAAAGAAATGTAATTAAATAATAAAATATTCTATAGTTTCAACCTTTATTTTGATAAAATTAATCACATCAATCATCTCATCATTTATTTTTCATATTTTTAAATTTAAATCGTTAAATTTATAATTTATTAAATGATTCAAATTTAATAGTATCAATCCGTTAAAAAAAAAATATGCATGCACTATTCAAGACATCTAGGTGAATAGGATTTATGATTTGGACCTTTTTTTAATGAGGCACATGTTTGATTTACTCTCTATTTTCTTTTAGCAGAAACATTGCCTATGACTTTTCCATGATGATATAAGATGTCCTAAAAGAGAGAAGAAGATCAAAATAATGTTTTTTTCTTTTCTAATATGCCCAAAAAGAATATGGCTATTCTGAAAGTATTCTTAATAGTATCGTAGTCATGTTACATTGATACATTGAAGTAAAATTATAGTTTTATCTTCATTAACGTAGATCTAAAGTTAAGTATATTAAGTAGAAAGTACTTTTAAAATAGATAATCTTCTTGGAAGTAATTAGTGTTAAGGACAAAACTATAAGACATTTGTTGTTAAAGTAGATAATATCTCAATAAAAGGAATTCCAGTAATTCAAGCATATCTTCAACTGTTAGTGCACTAGAATTTTATCCAAAATTAGAAGTCCAAATATTTTGCCAAAACTACTCCTTTATTTAGTTTACAAAAATTTATATCGTAAGTAATATCTATTCCTTATAATGTGGAATTGATAAGGACTTCCTATTCCTTCCCTTTATTAAAGGAGTTATAATTCCTCATAAAAATTAATTTTTATCTTAAAATTCCCTAAATTATTGAATGAAATAATATCAAAAGAATGTTATTCCTTTCATTCTTATTCCACTTCAAGGAACAAGATATAACTTTAAAATTGGGTGTTAGATGCACAATTTCATATAAAGAATTCGGTTTTTTTAACACTTAATTTTAAGGCAATACTTAAAATCTTATATTGAATAAACTATTTCAAATTGCTTTAAATCATCTATTTAACGCATGATTTTAAGTGTCTACCTAAAAGTGGGTGTCAAACACCATATTTCATTTAAATTATATCCAACAACTCATTCTTCCTCATTTCATCTAATGTACTCTCTTAGTCTATAAGAAATACAAATCTTAATCCTCCATCCCCAAAAAAAAAAAAGATCAATTTTGCATCTTCTAATGTAATCAAACTCAATTTCTACTTCCAAATCACTCAATTGTAGCTTTAATTACTCTCTTTCACAATTTAGGTAGTCTTTCAGTGGAGATTAGATACATTTCTCTCTCTACAATTCAACCCACTAGAAGGTAACATTTTAAAAAAAACTCCTTTCCACTTCCTTTGCTATGGAAGACTAATTGTTGTCAATTATATGTATAAATGATTACACTATACTTATGGTGGATTATTTAAATTCTTACCCTAATTTGTCATGTGAATTCTTACCCTAATTTGTCTTTTGAGTTAAAGCTACTTCTTTCGCTTTCCCTAATATGATACTATGACAATATAGAAGATAGTGTAAAAACTGAACTAATGAAGATAAGATATAAAACACCTATTTCCAAACATATTACCATTTCTCCAAGTTTAAAAGAGTGAATTATTTGCTCAATCATTTGCTAAGTATATATCATTTACAACCGAAAAAGAAAAAAAGATGACTTAGCTAATTTTCATTAGCATTGGCACCCCTTTATAACCAACACATGACAACATATTTAGTAAGATGAGAGTAATAGATTAGATAATACTGTGATCTATAAAATCACTAATTATTTAGTTGTATGGTTGTATTGTTTGGTTACAATTAGTCATAAGTTACACAAAATTACTCTCGTAATTGTTAAAAAGACCATGCTATTCAATATGGACAGTTTTACTCCATATTATCACATTTAGGGTAAATTGTAAATTCTTATAATTTCAGACTTTATCAGATTTTTATAATATACCTTTTTTGTTATTGTAGACACCTAATTTTTACCCTTCCATAGTCTTAGTTTTTATTTTTACAAAAAGGATTCTAATTCAAAAAAATAAAAAAAAATAAAAATTAACAAATAATGAAAATATAAAAAAAATAATAATAAGAAAAGGAAAAATTATAAAGATTTTGTAGATTTTTAGAAAAGTAATTTATATTAGGAATAATTAGTTTAATGTTGGTGTTAATTTTAGCTTAGTTAAAAAATTTTAGTTCAGGGATTTAGATAGTTTAAATATAATTTAATTGTAATAAACGTTAAGAAACAGGTTAGTGGCTTAACGGATAAGCAGCAAGTATTTGAGTGGATTTAGTTGGAGGTCACTGGGAGATAATAGGAATTTAGATCACAAAACAACACAGCAACAAAAACATCATCCGGTGAACTTCAGTGCATCCTCTTTCATGTGACCACGAATGTCAAGTTCGATTCAATTATTATTATTATTATTAGTTATTTATTTATTTATGTTCATAACATGATAAAAATAAGTATATGTATATACTAACTTAGGAGATTTCTTTTAGGGTTGATTTTATTAGGATTTCTCGTTTAGAAAACCAAAATTTCTTTTCAAAAGTGACAATTAACAAAAAGTCAATAAATTGTTTAAGCCGTTTTAGAGATTTTTTATTTACGACTTAGAACCCTTTAGTTTTTTTAAAACAAACTAAATCAATTAAAAACGTAAACTCGGTCGGTTTTCAGAAATTAAAATAAATCAACACACTAAAAATTTTTTTTAGAACTACGATCGTCTGATCCCAGTTAGCGGGTACGTAGGCACCTTCGGGGCGACAATAAAATATGTAATTTTTCTAAATTAAAAAAATCGTTTTGATGTTGATAAAATAAAAAAAAAATCTTTAATTGACTTCTTTTCTATGGTTAGACATCTTTTCCATAGTTTAGATGTCTTTTCCATAATTTAAATGTCTTTTCCATAGTTTAGATGTGTTTTTCATAGTCTAGATGTCTTTTCCATAGTTTAGATGTCTTTTTCATAGTTTAGGTTTCTTTTTTATGATTCAGACATCTTTTCTGTGATTTAGATATCTTTTCTATGATTAAGGCACCTTTTCTATAATTAGGAAATTTTTTTTTCTTTCTTTCTTTTTTAATGTTTTAAGCATCTTTTCTATATAAATGTTTCATCATGTAGAATATTGCATATTTCATAAAATCTTTAGGGTTTTTCTTGAAAATAAAAAAATATTATCACTTAGTTATTTTTAAATAAAAATTTCAATTTGGCACTTTTCAAAGATTAGGTCTTTTTTTATAATTAGGAATAAAAATTAGGCTTCTAAGGATTTTTCTTAATAAAAATAAAATGGTTAATAAAAACGCAAATTCAACCAATCATTTTTTATAAAAAGAACCAACCCACTAAAAATTTCTTTTTGAAAGAACTACGATCGTCTGATCCCAGCTAGTGGGTACGTAGGCACCTTCGGGGCGACGATAAAATTTGTAGAAACTTAGGTTCTTTTTTTCTTTTGATTTTAGTTATTTATTTTTTTAAATATTATGATTAGAAAAATAACCCTAATTTCGGTAAATAAATAGTGGTACCCGTCAGGGTTTAATAGGTTATCCCCCGAATTCAGAACCCTCTGGTTCTTCATTGAATTTGAAATCAAAGACCGGTAGCCAAATCGTGATCAATCCACCCAATTGGTTACGGTTTCTTTTTCTTTTCCCGACTTCGGTCGGGTGGCGACTCCAAAAATTATTTTTAATAAAAAATCGGAATTTCTCAATTTTTTTAGTCGATGAGTAATATTAAATGGGTTAGAGTTTAGTATTAATCAAAAAATGAGAAATCAATTTTAAACAAAAACCGAAAAATCAAACTCGACAGTTATCACATGGTTGTGTTGTATAAACTATTTTGTTATTGCATAGTTGTGTCGTTTAAGTTATTTTTACATTTTCCTGATTACTTTTTTTAGTTATATAACACAAATCTGGAATAGGGTTTTTCATTCTTTTGTCGATGCTTTGTATAGATAGATTTGTTATATAATGATATATATGGTAATCTCGAAATTATCTTAATCAACATTCTAAGATGTTATTAATTAATTACTTATTGTACTAAGTGGTATATATAACTCTCTGTAGAAGATGCTTATTATTATACATGTTATATTGAATGTTGTTAAGTGAAAATGTTTGAGACAAGTAATTTGCTATGCTCATAGCAATATTTTAGTTGGAGATAATGAGGTATGTTATGATAATATACACATAATAATAATAGTTAAGGGCCCAAAGATGCAAGGTATGACCAATTAGTAGACATCATATACAAGCATCTTTAGATTAATAGGATGATTTGTCTGATTGAATTGATCTATAAGTATGCCTTCTTAGAAATTGGTTAAGATTATTTTTATGCAATACCTATAAAGTAATGATTACAATGTCTAATAGACATTAGTATCTTTAGATGGAGACATTATGGTTAATGCTTTAGTGAAGCTATTTTTTTTTCAATGCATGAAGTCGACTTGCCTATACTTAAGGATGATTATCTAAGATAAAAGCCAAATTTTATTAATCAAGTGGAAACCTAGGTGACTGAATCCTAACTTATCAACTCAAGAAGTAAGTAGCAATTGTAGTTTTTCCAAAACAAATATTTATAAATCGATCAAATAAGGAGAAAAACAATGAGGCTAAAGCAACTTTTTAAAAGCCTTTTAAGATTTTGATGAGAGTGATGATAGCAATAATGAGCAAGGTAAACATTAGTTGTAGACACTTAATAAGCCATATAGGTTATGAACCATATAGGTCATGAAGGAAGAACGATTAAAGCCATGGATTTTTTAACAAATGTTGATGCAGCCTATTAGTTGTAGACACTTAATAAGCCATATAGGTTATGAAGGAAAAATGATTAAAACCATGGGTTTTTTAACAAATGTAGATGTAACTAAGAGTTTAAAACCTATGCCATCCTTTACAATAGTTATAGGCTTTAGATGTAAATCATTTATGAGGATTAGCTCATGTGTAATCGCAATTGAAGTTTTAATGATATATATATAAGGTTAGTATGTAGTTTGATTAGAGCCGTGGATGTTTTGACAAATGTAGATGCAACTGGGAGTTTAAAACCTATGCCATCCTTTACAACAGTTATAAGCTTTAGATGTGAATCATTTATGAGAATTAGCTCATGCGTAATCGCAATTGAAGTTTTAATGATATATATAAGCAATGAAATGCATCATGTATTGAACCACCATATCTATATTGTCATTGAGTTGAAGAAGAAAACCTAGGCCATAAGATATGCTAGTAGGGACAATGAGTACAAATGGATACTTCATGCATGTCTAAAGAAGCATCTTAGATGTTTTAATAGTAAGTTTGGCACATATGTAAAGTAGTCAGGTGACGACTAAACCATAGCTTGTTAATGTCAACATTTAGGAATACTATAACTTGATCATTTTATGGTAATGTGCAAGGAAATAGCCATCTCACATATTGTTGATGAGAGGCAGCACTACAACAACATAACGAACAAGAGATGGTGCTTGCCCATTGCATCCTTCCATTTCTCGAGGTAATAAATTTTCTAGTGGTGATGTTTTATGATAATATATTATTGGTTGGCTTCCCAATGGATGACCAGGCAATGATAAATATTACACATTTTAGGTAACCAGATGTATATAATCAACTATCCAATGCTTAACTTCCCAACTAATTCTGTTAGGGTACAAGCTTAAAGTTGTCAAAACTAAAGGATATGTTCAATATATTTACTTACTTATGAAGATGAAGTGAGAATCTTGCAATTTGCAAGACCATACATTTTGCAACTTATAGGTTAGATGGTGTTCATAGATAAATCCTAAAACCTTATCTACTTGATATTCCTCCTGCTTTTAGGTGATTTTACGATAGACGATCGGTATGTTTAGCGCAAAACCTATTTAGCTTCACTTTATAGGCAACTTTGTATTGTTGTTCATATTGACATCATAGACAATAATAGTGTACTTGTCAACCTTTAGGTATTAAGTATGGGCACTGGATCACTTTCCCGCACCACCTTTCTGCATTGTCAAGTCATGGGAATGATTGAGCTTCAAGCTACTATTATGCCAATAGGGAGTTGACTTTGACATCATGCAATTGCCAATATATGTGATGACACAATATTACGATACCTTCGACCATTATATCATATGATCATCCAATTGCCAATATATGTGATGACACAATATTACGATACCTTCGACCATTATATCGTATGATATATACTTATCTCTTTTACATATATAGTGTCTTTTCCATTCTTTTTTTATTATCTTATTCTCTAACTTATACATTCTTTAGTAATTTAACGTTCATATAAAGACGAGGATATTGCCAGCCTATCCTATTATTGTTAAATTGGTAATGGCATATGGCTTGTGTTAATGCCACTTATTTGCTTCCATATCATGGAGCTATTTTTTGCAAATTATGCCACCTGACAATTTAGAGGCCTCCAATACTTTCCTCATTACACTAACATTGAGAGGCAATTTTATAGTTTAGACTTCAAGGGTTGAACGAAGACTCATTGGTCGATAATACATAATACTTAGTTGGCTTAATAAGCAAGCCATTAGGATCCCACTTTTTAGGTAAAGTCACTCATTGGTCTAATTGATGTGTAGTCCTCAATTATTTCCTCTATTAACATAAGATCACTAGGTGATAATCAATTAAATTATATTTATGTTGGGATATATGCTATGTACATAGCTTAATCAATGTCTCCCATGTTTCTTTTGTTTTTACTCTACATTTTGACTGTAAAATGTTTTGTTGAATTCAAGTTGACTTTGTTAACTACCTAACTCAATTACCATGGAACAACATCATCCCTAAGACATTGGAAGTAGTAAGGGCATCCAATATTGATTCAAAAGTGTCGCTGTCAACTATATGACGCCAATAAAACATATTTCTACTAGATATAATGATTCCCCTCCACTCAACTACTTTAGGGAGGATGCCGTAAGGGTCAAGGGTAAAGACTAAGTCGAAGGTAAAGCTAAGGATGCGCTCGTATGGATATTAGAGATGATCCCTTGTTCACATGAGTTCTCACCTCATGCATCTCCTGTTTCCACCCCATTCAAGTGTTAAGAGTAGGGTTCATTAACACTCCCATTAATATCATTTACGATACTATTAAGGGAGAGTTCCAACGCTTACATTCAAACTTCTTCTACTCCTTAGAAGAGGCAACGTAAAGCTTATATGGGTGATGGGGAGAGAAAGGCTAACATGGGGGAAGCCCCATCTGATTTCGATGTATGTAACTCTTCTTCATATGTCACTAGGTTTAGTTAGTTTGATACTCAATGCTTGCAAACTTTTACATAATGGCAAAGATAGCAGCCTTAGATTTAGTTTTATTTTTCCTCTTTATGCTCATCATTTGTTGTACTTGTATAGATTAAATAAGCAATCAAAGACAATTTTAATGTGTTCTTTAAATTATGCTTCTTAACTTATCATGTGTTGTTGCTAAAGGTTAGTTTATTGCTTATTGTTCTTATTTTTAGTATACCTTTTATGGTTAACGAACTTAAAGTGTGTACAATAAGTCATAAGAGGTTATCACTGTTTCTATTAGAGTTTTCATTTTTATTATTATGATTGAAGAGTTTAAAGTATGGTTTAAGAGATTTCGTTACTATTTGCAGATTTTTATTCACATGTAATGAACTTATGGGATGATAAAAAATATATTAAGAGCTACTTATGTCAAGTTGAAATCATTTCTTAAAGACACCATTTCTATCACTACACTTCACGGATATCATGTGTCAAACTTACAGTTTCAACTACTATACTCTTAGAAATACCTTTTCCATTATCATACTTTTTATTTATTTTTTAATTTACTATATTAATTTGCTTTTCCCTTCTAAAATAATCACCAAGAAAATATCATTTTCTTCTAAAAAGTGAGTTTCTAAGTGACAATTTTGGATGGTTAATCAGTTATGGAATTATAATGATATGTGCTATAAATACATTTGTGTATGGTGTGAAAAAAGCTAAAGCAAAAAAAAATTCTTTTAATTAATTTTGTAAATTTATATTATAAATATATATTATCGATATTCATTCTACTAAGTTATAAAAATCTTGATTTGATTCTTTCAAGGGATAAAAAATGGTCTTTCAACAAGAGAAACTAAATTCAATTCTTCCATCCTTGAAATTGTATTATGTATAGTAGTTAGCTAAAAAAAGTTTAAAAGGACAACAAGTTACATGAAACATGTTAATATCTAAAGGAAAAACATAATATATAATATATGAGATGTAAGAGTCCTGAAAAATCTCTAAAGCTATATATGGAAAAAGAAAAAAAAAATTAAAAATCCATAATTTAAAGAATAAACACTTATTTCTATTTTCTATCTACTAAGAGGAAATCATGAAATGTGAAAATAATTATTGTTTATATCGTCAAAATAATAAGATTCATATGTATTATATACACATGATTATTTTGTTTATATGGTATAATACAGTTGATGTTTAAATAATATATTGATATAAATACAAATGCTATTAATAGATAAAATAAGCTATTAGAAATTTACCATACAGTACATAAAATTATTATATACAACATAAGCATTAAATATGAAAAAAAAAATGGATAGCAAGCCAATTCGTTGAAATTTACATACTTAAAAAACAATTCTAGAGACTTGTAATGGATCGGATGATAGGTTAATTGTATTGAGTCTAAATTAACATTGGAATGGGAATTTTATTATTTAAATGTAAAAATAAGTTTACAGAAATTGTGATATGAATTCTTTTAATAAAAACTTAGGTCAAGATTATGGAACCATTCATCATTTTGTTAAGATACATATCAAGACTTTTAAAGTGAATTAATAATACTTGAATCATTATTAAAACTCAATGCATCATCCTATAAGATCTTCCATCCCCACATATAATAGGGTGACCTTAAGAGAGAGCGCTTTATGAAAGACAACTTATACTTTATCATTAATTGCACATTTGTTTTCATTTTTATGCATTTTGTTTTGAGTTTATTCTTTTGATGAAGATAGAGATTCATATTTTTAAAGTAAAATAAGTTAGGTATTTCAAAGCAAGATGAACTAAATATAAGAAGTAATATTCTTCCTTTTTTTTTCTTTCTATTTTTTATTTTATTTTTGAGATTCTTGTAAATTTAGCTTGAGAAATGTGATTATACTTTGTTAATACGGTTCTTTTATATAAATCTATCCTTTCATCAGTTAGTTTTATTCAAGTTTGAAGCCTATGCTCATGTTTTATGTTTTCATATGCTTTATATAGTAAAACTCTAAATAATTAATTTCTTTATAAATAAATCTTAAATGATATAGACAATTGTTATTTTAAGGACTCATATCTTCATAATAAGTATATAAGCCTTTGTGTTTAAAAATTATTAAAAGTGATACTATTACTATTCTGTAAAATAAAACGAACATGGGCTTAAACAAATATTGTCTTTTCAAAATTTAAATGAAAAGGAAGAAATTCAAATTAGAAATAAGCTCCACTATTGATTTGCCTAAGAAAAAGGATCGTTAAGACATCAACTGTTATGAATAGGGGATTACTTCTAAGTAAGGAAGTTTTAAGGTTTAAAGGCTTTAAGACTTTGAGTTTATGGTTTTAGCAATTTATGTGAAAAGTCTCTCTAAGTATAATTCATCATAAAAGTTGTACTCTCAACTACCTTACTAAAAGATAGATGAGAGTGAGGGTTTAGATATTAAGAATAAAAGACTCAATAAGTAAGATTTTGTTAAGTATACTCCATTAATTAATTGTTGTGGCTATAAGAAATATCACTATTTATAGTACATAAATAAGATAAAAGGATAAAAGAGTAAAAGTAACTAAAGTGTAAGCAAAAAGGTATAAGAGTAAAACTGATTTGAAGGAATAAAATAGTATGTTAGAGCTAATCTCATAATAAAGCACCATAAATGTTTAATTGTTGGCCAAATGTCTATTGGATGAGATGTACGTCTTCAAATTCTTGATAGGTACTTCTCTAAGTGGAGGGAAAAGGAGAAAGTTACCTAGATAAATGTAAGAAGAAGCCGGTTGGACTAGTTAAGTTTATCCTCTTCTTAAGATGGATACCCTACCTCATTTGGTCTGCGCAGTACTTGTTTAGTCCATTTGCTCTAGTTTATCCTCTCTATTTAAGAGGTCCTAAGGGGAAGGTTGGTTAAGTCATTGGTTGCTGGTTAGATCTTGTCACGCCCCAAAGCGACAGAGTCGTAACAGTCCCATCGTGTAAACTATCCTAAAATAAAAGTTGGCCTTACAACAGCTATTTTAGACCTAATCAACACAAGGCGTCCATGACTAACCCGCTTTAAAGTAAACAATTTGTAATTTAAATAAATCGTTTACCTAAGAAAGTGAGGAAATATATATATACACTATAATTCAATTATTGCAAATAAAGTTTACAATAATTCTCCGTAATATATTTCCTAGTTATTACATTATTCAGAAATGAAAAGTAATTCTAAAATAAAATCTTAGACCTTAAAAATATGTGTTTATTCTTCAATGTTTTTCCTCACTCCCCAACATCTAGCAGTTGCTAGCTTCAGAATAGTTGTTTGCCGCTTCTTAGCCAGTACCTGCATTACTTCTATAGGGATGTGAGCAACCATAGTTCAGTAAGTTAGGATGAAGGACTTAAAACTATATCATAAACATAACAAGGTTTTCAATCAACTTATTAGGTACAATGCATGTGTAAGCAAATTCCATCGTATGACATTGTCCGGACTATCGTAAGATTAGAGAAATTGCGCCCGCTCTAATCCGGGATTGAGGAGTTGTCATTAATGTAACAGCTCACGACCAAACTCAGGCTGGTGTAATAGAGACCTCGCTCCTCCCGCGACTACCTTCGAACCGTTAACTTCACCTTCGCCGCAACCTCCTCTCCTGTCACTTAATTCAACTGAGGATGAAGAAGGGACCAATTGCAATCCTGCGCTATCCTTTTCAAAGGGGTTGGTATTTGGCCAGAGAGTCCTAAGTTCCCCTAATGGGTTGCCATGTAGATCCGATTATGATTATAGGTTGTATATTTGATTAGGTCAAGTTTAAGGTGATCAATCATTTCATACAAACCATACAATACAAGCCAGGACAACAAATAGAATCATAGCATCACTCATAATTAAGCACATGCACACATCCAACTATCTAACAAGTACAACCAAGCACAACCAAGCATAACCAAGCATAATCTTAAGCCTCCAAAATACAGCATCGTATTAATCCCAACTTACCTCAACTCCTCGCTCACTCACTCGAGGTTCGACTTGCTCAGGCTATTGCCGATCATCCCTTAAACACAAACGTGATTTCAATTTTTCATATAACTATAATAGGTTCATTTTATCCTATAACGCTTATTGTTATGTTTTGTTTAGGGTTTAATATGCCTAATTATTTAGGTCTTAAGTCTTTTACAATTATTCTAGGTTTGGGGTTAGGTTCGGGTTTGATTTGGGTTCGGTTTCCGCATTGATTTCTAAATTAGGTTCTAGTTCGATTTTTAAGTAGTGTTTTATACTCCAACCCCGGAAATTTATTTCAACCCATTATGTGAAATTAATCACATTACTTCCCGATCTCCTAAATATCATCATTACCCCTAGTCAGTATTTTATTTCACCCGGTATACATAAATCTGTATTAGTGTACCGAATTTACTCCTGATGTGAGAAATTTTGTTACATTTTTCATATAATTACATAAATTCAAGTTTCCTATCAGATTTATTGCATATTTTTATTCTTACCATAATATCAATTTTTATTCTAATAGTTTCGATTTATTATATTTCTAATAATTATGTATTATGTATTATCACCTATTATGTATATAATACACATCTAATAGTTTTATTACTTTAATTACTATCTCCCAACATTAATTATAATTTCAAAATGTCTAAATTCATCCTAAATCAGATTTTACACCTAATTACTCTAAGTTACAAAATTAACTTAAAATGTATTATTTTTCTATATTATTTTTCTATATTACTTATTTACTACACAATTAACCTAATAATTACATCTAACACCCTAAATGCTACAAGTATCATACTCCATCAGATTTCAACATCCTAAAACACTTACTTATTCACTAAATCAGTAATTAACCATTTAATTACTTAATTAACCCTAAATTACCCATTTTATGCCTCATTTTAGGGCCTAAAAATTGTCTAAAATTTTTGAAAATTAATTTTTGAAAACGAGCTTCATAGTACTATTCTATATCATCTAAGTAATCTACACAAAAATTTTGGGTTCAAAACTACACTCCTAAGGTCATTTATTTCTAAACCGAAACATGCTTAGTTTTGCACGATTTCTTAAGGACCCTATATCACGAGACATATTTTCATCAAAATAATATTTTTTATAAAAACTAAATACAAAAATATTCTAGAATAACAAAATTCATAATTTTATAATAATATTTACTATTTTTACAAAATTACACAAAATCGGGCTGGAAATCGAACTCATCGATTTGGGTAGTTCCGGCCACCGGTGTCGGTCCACCTGGGCGCTACCACCACCGTGTGGTGGTAGCGGTCGTCCACTCCTAGCTGCTCGTCGGGTCTGAGTTCTCCTTTATGGCCCTAACTGTACAGTTTTCCTTTTCTTTTTTTTTTCTCTAATTTTCCCTTGAATTTTTGAGTCCCTCTATTTTTCTCAAATTCCTAACTGTCCAAAAGAGTTCTATGAATTTTTTTTCCTATTTATAGATGTTTAGGGAAATTATTGTACATTAATTTGATTAGATAATTGCCTTATCTTCTTTCAATTTGACTTTTTTGTTGTTCTAATTTAATTGGCTAATTTTTTTTCTTATTTTTCCTAGCTGCCACGACCTATATCTGGATCCTTCCTTATTTTTTCTGATTTTTTCTTAATTAATTATGAATTTTCTTTAATTATTTAGTATTATTTTAGCACATTAAGCATTTTAAGTAATTACACGTATTTCTACATACATGTAAATTCAACATACATGTAAATTCATATATAGTAAAAATAAATATTCCTAAATATTATTTAGGTTATTTTATGATTTTTAGTTTACATATAATTTATCTCTAGCGATTCATTAATTACCGGAATGCATTTTACGCATTTTCGATAAATAACAAGTTATATACTTAAAGTTTGAAATTTTTATATTCTTTTATTTTATTGCTCATTTTCTTAAATTCAAACTTACGGGATTATTTTATTAATATTTTTAGCTTTACTTTATAATTTAGGCTCGATCGGGTCTTTTAACCGATCGAAACCTCGAATGGCTAGTTTTAGGGCTTACAAATCTCTTAACCCAATCAGTTAGTCGTTGTTGTTGTTGCTTGAATACTCTTAAAAGTTGCTCTTGTTCAACTCTCTTTGGTCTTCCTTAGCCTAAGCAATTGATAAAGTGAATCTTTGGCAAGAAAAGTAATGCAATCCCAAGGAATGTACAAAAGTAGCTTCATCTTCATTCAACTAAACAATTAAAATCCTCCCCATTAGGTTTTAAAATCCTTACATGTACGCCTTAGTGATCAAATCTAGAGACAGTTTCTCATCTACTACTTAAAAAAGGATGAATAAATCTTATGGTGTTAAAGCATTAAAAACTAGCAATTCAGTTATATGACCAACAATCATTCTCAAGTTAAAGTAGAAGAAAAAGATTAAGCAAAAAGAAAAAAGAAAAAGGGAAAAAGAAAACATGGGAAATGGAAGTGAGGACCTTAGTTTGTTACCCAAAAACAAAAGAATATAAGAGATTACATGATTAATTAGGTTCACTAAAGTTCATATTAAAGACGAATTTTACTCTATAGAATGGGAGGATTAAATTACCGTTCAATTAGAAAGGAATAGATACAAAACTATATTTATATTTAGTAAGAATAAAATGTACATATTGAATAGATAAAAAAATAGAATTAAAGTTATAAATCTACTCATATATTTTCAAATTAGAAGCAATCATGATCATTATTCTAACCCCAAACCCTAGCTACCACATACCACCAAATAAATTAAAATGATAGCAATGGAGTACTGATTCTTCGGCTTTATTTATAACGTCTCTATTCCTTAATAATCAAAACCTAAAAATATATAAATTAACCCATACTTAACTAGCTAAGCAGATTATCAACCTTGTATCTTTTTTTATCACTCCTCCATTTTTTTTATTGTATAAGTAATTTACATTTACTCTATGCTGAAATTTAGGATATTATTTGTAAATCTATACAAGGGAATCTTGCCTAATTTGTTAATTTACAAGAAGATACTAAACTTTTTTATTTAAAAAATGTTTCAAAATATATTTGTGAAATAGATGGTGATTAATAGAGTAATGTTAGATTATAATTTCCAATATGAGTACTAATCTAACATGAAACTTATGGTCAGTAGTAAAATACCTATTTTGCCCTTGGGATCTAATTTGATCTTCATTCTCTAGATATTTTCTCATAATGTTTTGTTATAGTATTTATAACTGCCTCTGTTTTAGGATGACAACTTAGCAAATAGTCATCTATAATCACCATAACCTGTTTAAACTCAATTAACTCTTTCGCACATTTCGAGTCATTTGATTTCAAAAGAAAGCTTATTAGAGAAGATTCATACTATCTTTTCATAAATACCTTTAAGTATAATACTTTTATGAATGAACACACATGATTTCAAAGGGGGAGAGAGAGAGATTTTAGGGTGAGAACAAATATATAATGAGAGAAAACAACAGCAAAGAAGAGATAATAAGATGAGAGAGAGACAACAACTAATAAAGGATCATAATAATAGATAAGTTATAGTGGATAATTGTTGAAGGAAGTAAGAATAGGTAGAGATGTAACAACATGACATCTCTAATGAAAATAAAATTTATAGCAATAATAAAGTCAAAATAGGAAAAAAAAAAGGTTAAAGAGAGAAAGAAGGTAGAGAGAGAGTAATGATTTAAGTGACGATAGTTATGGTATGACTGGTAGGTTTAACCATAAGTACCCATGTAAGTACATTGCATTTGGTGGTATGGCTACATTCTAATTATAGCTAAAGTGGAAAAAAGAATATAGAGTTGGGTAATAGGGAATATGTTAATGAATGAGGTTATAATATCACCCATACATAGTGTTTAACTCATAAATAGCTATTCAATTGTTGGTAAGATTGGTGACCCCATCAAATAGGTATTTGTGCAAAGTAAATACCATAATGGACATGTTTTATGTAATAGAGGAGAAATAACAATTTCGTTCTCCCTCTATTTAGTAAAGTCAACAAGCTAGTTGGTGCCCCATTAATGATATACCTATAATTGATTAAGTGTTGTGTCTTTGACGTCCTTTGATCCATCATTGATAATTTAAGGTGGTAGAATGCACTTAATATAGCTAATGGATTTTATTATGAACATGAACCACATACGACTATATTTATGTACCAAAACTTCATAAGATTTTATTTTGCTTAAGGACAAGCAAAATTTAGACATTATGTATGACATTATCGTGTTTTATGTGCTTTCCCGTTGTTATGAATACTACTTCTGTAAATCTTATATTATTATATGTCAAAATCAATGGTCAATCAAGTAAAAATCAAGAAATCATCAACTAAGTGAAGAATGTAAATCTTTTTAGCTAAATTAAAGAAGTAGCTACTTTGTTTGAAGAGTTTTAAAGACACTCAGGGAAAACTTGGAGAGCTTGATTGGTGTGATATCCCACAATTTTGCAATTAAGACATAAACATTTGAGAATTATGACAAAGGTTTGCTCTTTATATGATTAGGGTTAATAATTGATCTAGAATATTTGAGAAAGTGAAATCGAGCAAGCTAGAAACTTATGACAAATATAATAACCCTAATCGAGGAATTCTTATACGCTTGGAAGTAAAAAATATAATAAGATATCAAGAATACAATCAAAACAATGAGAATTTACTTTATATAAGACCCTAAAATCCTATTTAGGGCAATTATACCTAAATTTAGGATTTTCGGAAAAACATATTCGATTAAATCCAAACTTTATGACTAAGTTAGAAAAGTTAATTGAAGTGACCTAATAAAGTTAGATTTAAAAAATAATGATAAAAAATCACAATTTTAGATTTAAAAATGTGATTATTCAATATAGTGTAAAAATGATAGAAACCCCTAAAGTCAAGCTGGGAATACGTGAAAACTTAAAGATAAGTTAATTAAGTAATAAAAAAATAATATAATATATGAGTATACATATATTTTTATGAGTATACATGTTATATATAATAAATATATCCATAAATTAACTTGAAATTATATAATTATGTATAATAAGCGTTAAATTCACAAAATTAAATAAGAAAAAATATCTTAAAAATAAAAGATATTCTATAAACATAATTACATGCATATAGTTACTCATTACATGCATTACATATATAGTATATATATATACGTATATTAATATAATAATTAAATATACTTAAATTATTCAAATTTCATTAAAATTACACTAAAATTAAATCGAAACTTATCCAATTGATAAGGAATTGTTGGAATTCATGTGGCACTTCAATAACAGCTAGAATGGATGACATAAAAGTGAACCATCAACAATTTGCTACCTTCTACTTTTTGTTTTTCAAGAAAAATATTAAAATAAATTACTTAATAATTAAGAAAAATTATACCCAACCCTAAGTACTATAAATAAGACTCCACTACATTAGATACTCGTTTATATAGAAAGAAAAAAAGAAGAAGACAAAATTGAAGGAAAATAGAAAAAAGTTGAACAAAAATAGAGCAAAGGCCAAGTTAGAATAGTTTCCCAACCAAAAGTTGATATGTTATGACACCTTTCTACCACCATAGAGCATCACTAATGCCCTTACCGATCGATATACTCTTACCGGCTAATAGTGGTTGAAGCATCGATGAACAGGTCAGTCAATTTTTTGTCATCTTTTTCTTATAAATTTCTAAAAATATTCAATTAAGTCAAAAAATTATGAAAAAAATAATTATTTCTAGATTAATTTAAATATAATTTCATGTTTTAATTTTATTTTTTTAGAATTATGATTATTTTATGTACATAGTTAAGAAATTCAATATTCATTCAAATTTCATCTTTCAAAATAAATATATTAAATGATGTAGTTTCTGACTTAAATTTTTTTTGTAGAATAAATATGATATATATTTGATTGCTATGTAGCCAGATTTTTAATTTATGTACTTTTAATATTTATTGTATTTTTTAACCTAAAAATGGCTAGAATTAGGGAAAAATTATAAAGTAAATAGATTTTTATAAAATTAATTGACAAAATGAATGTCTACTAGCTTCTAATAATTCATAATAATGTTAGGATATATTGAAAATAATTATGAGTATATAGGCAGTAAACCCGATAGCACGAAACCATGTACTGATTGAATTCCCCATATTCTTAGGAACCTATAAAATTTTCAGAGAATTATTTAGTGATCTGAATTATTTATTGTGAATTTTAGTGGTAACATAACCTAATTTACTAATTGGAACATGTTTTTAGTAATGATAGGCTAAAATATGATAAATATCAAAATGAAATCCATAATGTACATATAGGTTAGATCTAGTAAAAATTAATTTTTAACTTATTTAATGATAATTATATAATCGGGTCATAATACATACATATTAGGGTTAAATATTACCTATATATTTAGTTGTAATAACAAATTAGATAAATATATAGTTTATTTATGTAAAATGTATATAATATA
Organism: Lumnitzera racemosa; assembly: GCA_024138005.1. NCBI lineage: Eukaryota > Viridiplantae > Streptophyta > Magnoliopsida > Myrtales > Combretaceae > Lumnitzera > Lumnitzera racemosa. The sequence goes on from JAMXBC010000008.1 coordinate 32,166,415, forward strand.
ATAATTATTATAGGAGCGTATAGATATAATATAAAATTAGACATATACTTTAAAAGTAATATCTCAAAATAGAACCTATAGTATGTATTGTTAGGTTAATATGAACCTAATGATACTACTTTTATTAAAATCTAACAATCCTAAATAGTATAACTTATATCTTCATAATATTACAAAAATTTACGAACTACAATAGTCTTACCATAATTGAAATGTAATTTAACTTATTAAAATATTTTTAGTGCGATTAAAACGATATATTATGTATAATAGTATAACTGTGTATATTATCGATACTTAATAACTTAACTTATATAATAAAACTACATTTCCTTATGTAAGGAAAATAATAATATACGTATATAGCGAAATATAAATAGATAGAATTCTAATATTTTTGTAACTCATACAAAAAATAAATCTGGACTTTGTATATATATATATATAGAGTCTCTTAGTGAATAAGGTGTTGACAATATGAATTTTTCGTAATAAGTGTCAGGACAGGTAAGTAAGATCACTGTTTCATAACATTTTAGGGTACTCTTTCAGAATATCTAGAGACTTTGGTAAATTTTTGCTTGTGATTGTAGTTAACTATTCACGTGTACGCAACGCGTGTATTTGAGATTCGATTTGTTGTAATTCGAGTTAAGCTCCATGTTATGATTGTTATGGGACAACTTAAACTATTGAGTTTGATTGTTATTTGAGTTTAATTGATTAACCTAAAAATAAACAACTTAAACTTGGCTTAATACCTAACCTATTATGCATCACAACCTATTAAGGATAACGGTTAGGATTCTCAAGCTAAATATGGAGTCCCTTTGATAAGGATAATTGAAATAGTCCTTTTCTCATCCTTAGCTTAACTAAGTGATAGGAGAAGAAGTCACGATAAGGTTAAGAGCTGTGGTTCGAAGGTGGCCATAGGAAGAATTGCACAAGTCTCAGTTTGGTTTCGATTCACAAGTGTACGATGTCAATCTCCTTAACCCGGATTAAAGTAGGCGTAATTTCTCTGATATCATGATGGACCGAATAACGTTGTGTGATGGCATTTATTTATACATATATTACATCTAACCAACTTGGTTGAAAATCTTGCTTATGATGTGCTGAATGCATACTTCTATCTTCGACTCACTTATTAAGCAAATTGTTACTCATTCCCCTATAATTTGTTTTGCAAGTTTCAAATGAATTACAAGTACTTACCTAAAATCAAAACTCTAGTAAATTGGGAGGGAGAGTAAGGTGCAACAAGAAATGGTTGGATAGTGCCCTTAGTATTGACTTTCTTATCTTTCAAGGAAGACTACACAGGACTTCTCAAGAGGTTTGGTAATTTTCAATATTCTTGTCTATACATGAAATGATATGTGCCTGTGGGATTTACTACCATATTTTTATAAAGTCAAATTACAAGTTTAGTTTTAATAAATTATTTCAAAAGATTACTCTATAGGTTCATATAAAAAAGAAATTGAATTGGACACTTCAAAGGGGTAGAGTAATGTATGCCTAGTGTAAGCTAGGTCTAAGTTAGCAATTATAAAGTCAATTTCTATCTTAAGATGACTTAAACGGAGGGACTATAATGACTTTACCTTCTCGGAGCGTGATAATCAGTTGCATTCAAATCTCAACTATTAGACTCTAACAAAGTGATCCCATATTTTAGCATATCCAACAATGTGCTATGAATGAGAGAAGATCTTAAGGCCAATAAATGATATACCGATAGAAATCTTAAACCAAATATAAGACAAGAATTAAATTAGATGATTCTGGATGGGTTTAGAAGCAAGTTAGACTATCTAAGAGATTACGAGGTCAAACCAAATAAGGCTAACCAAAGTAGGGTAGACTAGGAGGCCTACTAGAAGCTGGAGCTTCAATCAACTTAAAGGCAATCATTTGAACATGTTCAATAAACCAGTTCTATATTTTACTCAAGTAAGGTTTTGTCCATTTTCTTATTTTATGTTATTTAAGTTTTTTTTTTTTTAAATGCAACTAATCTTTATACAACTACTAGGACTTATGATATTTAAGAAAGATGTTTCAATCCATGGACCTCTAATAGTTGTTGTGGAACTAACATTTCTAAGGCATAATATTAAGCATTTATAAGCAAAAAACTACTCTCGCACTAAGGGTTAGGGAAATGCCTCATAGGTCTTTATAGCTCAATGTTTTATAAGTAAGTGAATGAGTCATAACCTTTGAGATCTTAATACAAGATTGAGATCTTCTTTTTTTTTTTTTACTATAATGGACGGTAAGGAAACACTTTCTAATTTTTCTTACTCTTCATTATCGAGAATTATTATGATTAATTTTTATCCTTTGACTTTTCGTTATTTTTAGGGCATATTAGATGAAGGGTGCTTTCGAAGTCTAATTGATGTAACTTCAACCACTTTCGTACAAATATTAAAGTGAAATAAAGAATATTTAGAATAACTTTATGAATCACATGGATTTATGATTGTTTATGAACTTTTGAACATTTTTAGGAATTTTGAGTAAAATCATAAACATTAAGTCATTTTACGAAAATATAATGATTTGTCGAACATATAAGTTTATAATATTACTTAAATCTTCCCTTTAATTTTTAAGTATTATTAAGCGATATATTAAAGTTATGAACTTTTAGTAATTTTACAATTTTATTGGAGCAATTACAGTAAAATAAGTGAATTTACAAGTTTTAAAAGTTTTTACTACTTATATAGAGATTTTATGAAAAGCTAAGCTACCTTTATGAAATTTAAGTGGATTTGCAAATCTAAAATGAATTATGTGACTTTTTATTATAAAATCATGAACTATAAAGTAATTATAGAACTTAGAGTCCAATAATTAATATATATGCAAATTTATGGACTATAATATTAAATTACAAATAATTAAGTTAATAATTAAACTTATGATTACAAACTTTTAATTATGAATAAGATGGGTAGGTTGTAAGATCATAAGTATAACCTACTTTATGAATATATGTTCCTAAAATTTTGGAACTAAGAACGATCCTATAACACCCTAAAATTACCTTAAGACCTATTCCTTATAGAACTTATAGGATACTTATGAAACTTGTAGATTTTTCCATTGCCTTTTTATAACATTGGAATTCTAAGATAAAATTTCAAAAACTTGAAACCATTAACAATGTTTGTACCATCTTATTCATTCAAATCACATGAAGGAAAACTATAATTAATTTAAAATAGTGAATTAAAAAATCTACCTCATACAATGTCTTAAATAAAAGTGTTAGTATAAAACAAAAGTAACAAAATAACATGTCCATGACGAAGACACCCTTTAACTATGTAAACTTTTCATATATTCGAAAGTTTAGTTAACTTATTTAAAATATATAACATCCAATCTAGTAAAAAAGTTTACAAATACAACTTTTGATGAAAAATATAAAAATAAAGGTAAAGCTACTATAGAGGAAGAAATGAGATGAGAGGTGGAAAATAGAAACATAGATAAACTAAGAAAAAAGTGAAAGGAAAAAAAGTGAGAAATTCTTTAGATTTTCTTTTAGATGATTAGCTTAAATTGTAATCGAGATGTTTACTTTATTTTTATTTTTATTCTTTTTATTTTTCCTTTTGGTGGAACTTAAAATGTAAAATTACAACAATATTTTACATTCATTATTATTACTTAATCATTTTTACAAGGTAGGTAGGGGATATGTTAAAACTTATAACTTATATACCTTAGATTAATTATAGGTTTTTACAAGGTGGAGAGGATCGCATAAGTCTTTACTAAGTTGATGTGCTATGGGGTATGCCGAGCAATGTTGTTTCTAAGCTACTTCAAGCTTTCGCCCCACTTAGATCAAGTTGTGGTGGTTGATCTTGGAGTTAGTTAAGTAGAGTAAATTGATAATGCTTATGAGGTACTAAGTTTGAGGTGGTGTAGCTTACTAAAGAAGCTTTAATTTAATTTGTCTTACGTGTGTTAATTTTAGTGTATCAAATTGATAGGAATAAAGTCTTCGGACCGATCACGCATAGCTGAACCAAAGTACTCCAATGACTCACGAGGAGGATAATGGCTCATAGCCCCATTCAAGACAAGAATTCCTATTTTAACCTTCATGATTTACTCTACTGCTGACTTGAGTACCGATACAACAATATCAATAAATAAAGATATAACCAAAGTTGCCGACTGATTGGTTGTGACTGATGACCTTATGAAAAGGGGCCTAGTTGATCACATAATGCCTCTATTGTTATTTTTTGTTAGAGCTCGTAGTACTTACACTTGTTTTTCCTTTGTAATGTTGTCATTTATCTTTTCTTTATGCTATTGCCTAGTGTGGTTTATATGTTGACCTGAGTTGTGCCTATGCATCGTGGCTTCAGTAGTTGTACTTGTTTTTGTAACTTATGATGCTTGTAGGATTCCTTATGACCAGAGCAAATCGTAGTCAAACACTTTAGGAAGGACCTTATGGGATTCATTTTGACTAGAGTAAATCATGGTTAGACATTTCTTAAAGGAGCTTGTCGGATGTCTTGTGAACAGAGTGCATTGTAGGTGGAAAATTCCTAAAGGAGCTCATAGGATGCCTTGTAACTAGAATAGATATGTCTCGACACTTCTTAAGGGAGTTTATAACATGAAGAAGTTGGATGCTTTAGTTATAAGCAGGTAGCCTTAAAGCATGTGACCTAAAGAGATTGGATGTTTTGATCACCTAAAGGTGCTCGTAGAGCATGTAACCTAAAGAGGTCGACTGCTCTAGCTGCTTGAAGGGAGTCTTAGATTGTGTGACTTGAAAAGGTCGAAAGCTCTGATCACATTAAGATGGTCTTAAGTAGGTGAGCTATAGGGGTTGAATGCTTTAGTTAACTAAAGGTGCTTTTAGAGTGTAGGAGTCTATTTACCATCGGAGAGGCTGGGATTGTGGGCCTATCACCTTAGAAGAGGCTAAGTAACCTCAAAGAGGCTAGGTTAAGTAAATGGGAGCTCGTTTACCCTATACATAGGTAGAGTTAATAACTTGATAATGTTAGTATGGCAAAGTACTGCTTATTGACTTATAAATGGATGGTAGAAGAGTAATTCAAGCCACATGGAACAATGATGTTTATTTATGGAGATTAATGGAGTTAATGACAATTAAAATAATGATAATGAAGAGCAATATTGATTTGGTGACTGGATTTTTGTGAAAATTAAATGACTATTAATTAAGAATTGAAGGAATTTTAACTAAGAGTAATGATATTTATGATAACAATTGAATGAGTTTAAAAAGTAGTTGAGTAGAGTAAATGAACGTAGAAGATTTTGCCATCATTGACTAGAGTAAATGTATGGAGAATATTTTGCCATAATTGACCAGAGTAAATGTTAGTTAACTAATACATGTTGTTGAGGTTGTGTAACTATAATGGGACAACGATGATAGAACATTTGCTTAGGGACTTTGATGTCACAATGGAAGTAGATTTTCTATAGATGACACTAAAATTTTCATGGTCAACATTCATAAGATGGTCGAAGTTAAAAGTAACATGTAAGCTATAGTAAATGTAAGCTCAAAGGGTCTATGGAGGTGGCTCTAGCTTGACCATTTCGATGCATAAGTTAGAGAGTATATATGATCCGCATAATGTAGATGTAAAGGCAAGAGATTTGAATCATTTACCTAAAGGTGTCTCCTTATGTCAATGGGAAATTGGCGAAGTTATTTTAGCAATGTGATAAATATCTTAACATCCTTACTTTGACTTTGTGATTGATGAAGGAGATCTTAGGGACATTTATTGACTTACCATAAATAGCTAGCTTATTTCTCGCCTAACTTCATTCAAACTTGTGGCTAGGCTTGACCAACATAAGCAAGGAAATCCATGTTTTGAGGAATTTTGCAACCTCCATCTTGATCATGTCAGTTAAGCGCAAAAAGGTTGTCATAGGTTTCTAAAGCTCGGCTCACACTTTAAAGAAGCTAGTTTAGGCTTGAAGGCTTACGTTCGAAATAACCTATCAACATAATTAAAGTACTTTTACGATTACATAAAATTATGAATGTTGAAGTGAATTCACAAACTTTTCAAATGTTATAATTGAATGTACTTTTATAAGCATTAAAGTAAAATTACGAACATTCAACTAAATTTAAAAATTTTTTAATGATGATACAAAAGAAAGTAAGTTTATAATGTTAGACTAAAATTACAATTTTTCAAAATGAATTTATAATTTTTTTCGTCATTTCTATATCATGTCTAAATATCATCTTGTCAATAGCCATAAAGTGATTATTACTAGAGAAACGTATTAGCAATGCGTATGCCTCAAAATGTATAGAAGTTGAAACTATTAATCTTAATTAGAAAGAACGACAAATATTAGTTTCCTAATAAAATATATTAAGTTCGATTCCCTTAAAATTAAAATAAATACGAAAATGCAATCTAATAACTTGTAAGAGCTTGAAACGTCAATTAATAAAATTATTAGATTCCCCAATTCTTACACTATGTTTGGGGGAGTAAACGGATTAAAGTGGAATAAAAGTGAGAGGAAATAATTGGGAGAAAAGAAAACAAGGAGAAAGATTGCTTTTTTTTTTTTTTTTCATTGTTTGGAGAAAAAGAAGAGAAAATGAAGAAAATGAAATGAATTTTAAAAATTTGAAAACCTAATAGTGATTCATAAATAATTATTTATTATAAAAAAGCATTAATAATGAGCAAAAATAGTAATTTTAAGAAGATTTAATTCTTTTATCTATATATTTGGAGAGAACACTTTTTTTGGGCTGATGGAATTAAATCCTCCTATGTTCCGTTCGTTTTTTATTTTGCTCCCTTCGGAAAATCAAAATTTTCCTCCTTTTATGATTCCTTTTTTCCCTCTTCCACTCGGTCAAACTTAAGTTTAAACTCTAATCTATGAATAGAAATAAAAATTTAGGTATTCTTTTTTAACTATTTGGGACACATTGAATAAGAGAATCATCAAAATATGTAGTATAACGAAATCGAATAGTTTGAAGGGAAATTTATAAAATTGATGGAGAATTTGTCAAATTACGTACATTTATATAATTAGGATCTTTTCACCTCCCGCTTATCTGTCGATAATGTCGATGCCGTTGCCATCAGTGATGCACGCTAGGTGGCCTCCACTTGCATTCCCGTTAGCGACCACGTCGGTCGGCTACTTTGTTCCTGTCGCAAGCGAAATGAGCGTTGTCATAAAGTCTTAATCCCCCGACACGTATGCTCTTTACATCATTTAGGTAACTTTTTAAAAAGCCCTTTTTTCTATGCGATTTTGAAAATCTTTTCTCCACACCGTTAGAAAGTTGGACAATCATATGAAAGATAAAATTTTATTCAACGTCTTAACAGATATGTCAAATATGTTATATATTTTTCTTCAAATTTGTGTTAATATGAGAATAAATCTCAATAATAATGATCGTATAACACGATGTTTAGAGGTGAGAATTTGAATCGAATCTCATCAATCTATAAGAGATAAGAAAGTTTTAGGTTATAATAGTCTTCTGAAAGGAAACAAATTAAAATGAAAAATGAGAATAAAAATTAAAGAAATAAAAGGAAAATTTTACAGATATCTTTGTTTGGATAGGAAAGAAATCCAAAGCAATGAAAGTGCTATAGAAAGTTAAATTCTATATTTGGATCAAATACTATTTAAATTCCTATAGTTAAATAGTCTTTTTTTTTAAAAAAATCCTACTTAATTCTTTCAAAATGCTTTGTACTCCGTTCATCTAATATATAATATATAGGCTAAATGGCATGACGCGACCTAATCCCCATTTTTTTTAAAATATCGTCTCTCTCTCTCTTTCTTCAATTAGTCAAAAGAGCCAGACTTATCCATCATCGTTTTCGTTTTTACACACACACATTCACACAGAGGGAGGGAGAGAGAGATCATTGCAATGGCGACCCTTACAGTACCACCAACTGTTCCTTCTCCAGCTGAGGATGCTCAGCAGCTCCAGAAAGCTTTTGCAGGTCCTTTCTACGATCTTACACCGCATTATCGTCCTCTCTTTTCATGATCATATCATCTCGCCAAATCATCCTGTTCCTGAGATCATTGCTATACTATATCAAACTTGATTTCCCATTTTTTATTTAGATTTTGCTTTATCTGCTTCGATCTCATGGAAATGCTCCTTGTTCTTGGAATTGTACGGATACATACATATATTCATATTTGTTCATGTTTATGTACATTTGTTGCGCTTTATCGGAAACTTTTATGGATTATTTGTAGATTTTATTTGTTTCAATCACATTTACGTTCATGCATGTCGGTAATGAGACCGTCATTTGAAAATGGTTAAGAGAACATGTTCCTATTTGATTCGGAAATAATGATTTAGTTATTTTTGTTCATCAAAACACCAGTTTTCGATTTGTATAATAGATAATAGATCGTAACAGAGATTTTTTTTTAATCTGTATCCTATATGATGACTAATCATTGATTAGCCATTGAAACATCTGTTTATAATATTACTTGAAGATCTTCTTTTGAATGATTTAAATTTGAACTTATACATGTCAGCTGAAGAATCTTCAAAGTTTGATCTTCTAATCGGAGGTGTTAGATCTGCCATGTTTGTTATGATTTTGATGTTATATATCTCCAATGAATAATTTTTGAGCTGTGGAACATATGAATGCAGGATGGGGAACAAATGAGGCCTTGATCATATCCATTTTGGCTCATAGAAATGCAGCACAGAGGAAGTTGATTCGACAAACTTATGCTGAAAGTAATGGAGAAGACCTTCTTAAAGCTTTGGACAAGGAGCTCTCTAGTGATTTTGAGGTCAATTTGATCTTTTTTTTATTAAGTCATTGTATATGTAATCTAGTGGCAAAAGAACAATCGCATTCAGAATTGGCAGTTTCCATCGAATATTTATCACAATCTGTGCGTTCTTTTTGAAAACTTTTACAGAGAAGTGTGCTGTTGTGGACAATGGACCCACCAGAACGTGATGCATTCTTGGCCAATGAAGCTACAAAGATGTTGACATCAAGCAATTGGGTTCTCATGGAGATTGCTACTACCAGGTCTTCTCTTGAACTGTTCAATGCCAAGCAGGCCTATCATGCCCGCTACAAAAAATCCCTTGAAGAAGATGTTGCCTATCACACAAAAGGTGACTTCCGCAAGGTAATGACCCCTAGGCCTATTTCAAATAATTTCATGGGTCGTGTAAACTTTTTTAGTGAAAACTTTGTAAGGATGCAAAGCATAACTCTGAAATGTTGCCTAACATTTTCCTTAATTATCTTGTCCACTAACTAATTCTTTTGCATCTGTAGCATAGTGAATTTTCCTTTATATTTCTTTAACATCATTGGAACTTTGAAAAGCATTTCACACTTTGATGTAGTTTTTTGTCAAATGCCCTTTTAATGGACAATCTTAAGCATTGTGAATGGATCATTTTCATGATCATTTGCTTTACTTGCAAATTTATAAATATTGTGCTAAAACTTAAACAACTAGTCCTTTTGAATCTTGGTTAGTGTTAATAGTGGCTTATGGAATGCCTTACATCTAAGAAGGTTATGATTATGAGTAAATTCCTTCACCCCCCACCCCAACCCTGCCGAAACTGAAAACACCAAAATTCAAATGCTGTCACCTCCTAGGTGACTAGAAAATGTTGGCTTGTTTGGTGGAATTAGAAGTTACATATAAGTTCTGTTGTACTTGCAGCTTCTGGTTCCTCTTGTGAGCGTCTTCCGATATGATGGACCTGAAGTGAATATGACCTTGGCAAGATCGGAAGCCAAGGTACTTCATGAGAAGATTTCAGACAAGGCTTATGCTGATGAGGAGCTCATTAGGATTCTTACTACAAGGAGCAAAGCTCAGCTTAATGCAACACTCAATCATTACAACAATGAGTTTGGTAATGCCATCAATAAGGTATGACATCTAGTTACATAGTTGCTTCACAAATATCTACCAGCAGTTAAAGTTTGTCCTCTTCACTGTCTGTTAACAGAATATATGATTCAGCCACAAATTAATTCTTCCCCTTGCAATTCCTTTGGAAACTCTTTGAAACATAAACAAATTAGGAGTCGTCCGAAGCATTTAAACATCCTCAGATCTCATGTCAAGGTTTGCATATGATGTTGCATAAAGCCAGGGCCAGTGTTCTTTTAGAAAGTAATCATGAGAATAGTTCCTATTGCACTATCTTCAATCATCTGGACTCTTAAAAGACTCGATATATGTTGAAAGGTGATTTAATTCCTTACTCCATCAAGTTCCTGTGCATAACGTTTTGGATGAAATGGAATCAGAAACCACCAGGATGTTTATTACAATAGATTTTTGTCAATACAAGCTTAGCAGTTCAACATCATAGCAGCAGCTGAAATGGGCATTTCCATGCTTTACTAATGAACACTGTGAGCTAGCAGGATTTTCTTCTCAAAGATAGTTTTGTGCTAGCTATTTTTAGCTTTTGGTTACATCGGTTTGATCTGTTAATAGCACTGCAGAGAGTGAGAAATAATTTAAATTCCCTCAGCAGCAGCGAGGTCCGTCCTTTATTTTATTAGAAAGCAGATACTATTAGTGGCTGTATATTCGAGTCACTTCTGTCCATAAAAAATCATATAGAAAGTGATTTTCAAAATGGAAAGCGATACTGAAAATAATTATGAGGCTCGCTCTCTTTTCAGGATCTGAAGGCTGACCCCAACGATGAATATCTCAAGCTACTGCGGGCAGCAATCAAGTGCCTGACTTACCCAGAGAAGTACTTTGAGAAGATTCTTCGTCTGGCCATTAACAGGCTGGGAACAGACGAGAATGCTCTTACTAGAGTGGTCACTACTCGTGCTGAAGTTGACATGCAGCGCATCAAGGAACAGTACCAAAAGAGGAATAGTGTCCCGTTGGTCCGTGCTATTTCTGGAGACACATCAGGAGACTATGAGAAGATGCTACTTGCTCTGGTTGAGCATGAAAACGCCTGAGGCTTGGTCATGATCCCATATTCATCTATGTGAGAACATTTTACCTTTGTCGGTACTTTGCGTGATGAGTTGTCAGTGTATGTCTCTTGGGTATGTGCATGTGTGCAGTCCTGTTCAGTAGTCAGTAATAATATATCGTTCTCACCGGCTTGGCATTATGATCTTGAGATGGTTGGGGACAGTGAACTGCTGTTTTATGAGAGTCAGCTTGATCCAAGGATCTCATGTTTTCTTTTCTAATTAACAACTTGCATGGCATCTGAAGATTTTTCTTAAATTCCTACTCCCAACCAAATGTCCACACTACTGTTCATTCCATTACAGTAATTAAATTTAAAGCTTGTGAATATAACCCAATCTGGTTTATTTTAAAATGAAATGCGGAGTTTAGACCATCAAGATTTAGTATGTATGAACTTCCAATGCCTATTTATGCATCACGTGTTTGATTTCTGCAAAGATATTTTCTCGGTTGGGGGGGGGGGGGGGGGGGGGGGGGGTAACATATGAAGCAACAGATTGGTCATTTCAAACGGAAAAATGATGATTCGACCAAAAGGAAGAGGAAGAAATTTTTAAAAAAAAGAAAAAAAGAAGAAAAAAAATTATGAGAATCCACATAACTTGAAGTATTGACATTCTCAAACTTGATATCATAATCAACAATACTATTGATATACGTTAATGTTCTTTATGCTGTTTTTAAATGCATAAATCGAGATCAGAGACTTATTGCAAATTGAATGTTTGGGCCTGTTGCAGAAAAATATATTAGGCATTCAATAACCTTCATTGACTTTACTAGCAATATCTTGCTTCTTTTTTAAATTCATTGCTTTGCACTCCTCTATTTGAAATTTATTTACTTTGCATACTTCTTTTGATGTATGAAAACTTAATATATCCTTTCCTTGTTTTCCAGTCCAAGCAAAATAGGTCGTAAGATCAAGAGAACTCCTCAACCAACCCTATATTGTTTCCAATTACCAAGCAATCACCAACATACCGAGACACTATGAGAAAGTCATAGCCCTTACTGTCTTACATTAAGAGTAGACTCAAATAAGTTTTTTCCACAGCCCAGGCTTAATAAATGAAATGTTCATTCATCCCACTGTATCGAGCTCTTGGCGCTTGTTTTAGGTCATAGATAACCTTTTAAAGTAGATTGATTTTATCTTCTTCACCATAATTCACAGATTCCTTTGGCTGCTCCACATATATTTATTTTTTATAATATGCCATTAGAAATGCTTTCCGACCCTTTTGTGCTGCTATTGCAAGAAACAGTCTAATTGTATTGAATCTAGCAACAATAATAAAAACTATTAGAATAATCAACATCAAAGTTTGTGCATACACCCTTTAGCGACGAGCCTATTCTTGTAATTGTTGATGGAGCTATCTAAATTAAACTTTGCTTAGAATACCCACTTTGTTTGGAATGGTCAACACCAAAAATTCGTAAACTTTTAGAACCCCCAAAAAAATAAAATCAGTTTGGTTTGGATTTCAAACCATTACCGCCAATTGATTTTGAAAAGGAAATGTAAATGGCTTTGGTTCTTTATTTTAATAGTATATATTCAATTTTCTACTTAAAGCTTTTATCTTCTTTTTTTTTTTTTTTCTCTCCAATGAAATAAGCCATCTTAGATCATTATTAAACTCCAAATTATTTCAACATTTGGAAAAAGATGAGGGATGGTTTTTTAATTTAGCTATTCTAGTGAAAAATCCTTACTTAGAGCTTCATCAATGCACGTTGGAATTGAATCTCAGTAGGGAAAAACCGACTGCAGCGTACAACAAAAGCTCTCCCCATTGTTGTTTTACCTCCAATAGTTGCTGTTTTTGAGTGATTATTGATATAATAGTATAATATATTTGCAAAACTACCATTCAAGAATGCACCTAAAGGCTGGTAGAAAACTAATTCTGTGTATAAGGAAATGAAGATATCTTTTTTAAAGGTGTTTTGATTTTTTATACTTTTTAAGAAGAAGGTATCTTCTTTTTAGAAAGATACCTTCTTTTATAATAAAATGTACATGAAAAGCACTATCCAAAATGATGCTATTGTTACAATTAGAAAACAATTAGAAAAGTGAAGACGTAGTTTTGAATAGTGCTTTCATTGCATCATAAATAAAACCTTTATGTCTTTTTTTTTTTACTTAATGAAATGAAGCACAAGAAAGAACAGGCCTTATTATTCCTACATCTTAGGAAAATTTCCTTGAGACTTTAAAATGGATCACTGCGTATTTTACTTGTGCTTAACCTTTTCCGATTCTACTAAAAAAAAACCGTTCCTATAAGAACTTTTTAGAGGCGGATTTTTTGACCCTTTCATCGGGGTCAGAATCCCTTTTTGACTATACGCTAGTGATTCCACTATTATTAGTAGGCAAATTTCATATTTCCATAATGAATTTTTTCTTTTACTGTTCACAATCAAACGAAAAAGAATTAGTAATATTTCTTTTCTTTTGTATACCTATCTAATTCTGGCTAGATCATTTTTGGAGTCAAAATTATGACATGAAAGCGGTTAAAGACTCCAACCTAACCCAATTTTAATTTACTTAATCGAATCTAATAGTAAGTCACATAAATTTAGCAGTGCCTTACTTTATTTTTGATTTGTAGACAAGCCAAAGTCTCCGAAAGGATCACTAACGAAATACCGCATCTAGAAGCTCATTTACTTCGCAATTTAGACAAAAATGGAATTGTGATGCTGGGATCTTGGGTCGAGGCGGGCGATATTTTAGTAGGTAAATTAACGCCTCAGATGGCCAAAGAATCATCGTATGTCCCAGAAGATAGATTATTACGAGCCATACTTGGCATTCAGGTATCCACTTCAAAGGAAACTTGTCTAAAACTACCTATAGGTGGTAGGGGTCGAGTTATTGATGTCAGATGGATTCAGAAAAAAGGGGGTTCTAGTTATAATCCAGAAACGATTCGTGTATATATTTCACAGAAACGTGAAAGTAATGGTCGGGATAGCTCAGCTGGTAGAGCAGAGGACTGAAAATCCTCGTGTCACCAGTTCAAATCTGGTTCCTGGCATATGATTAATTGATCTATTCATACAAATTAATTGATATGAATCCACTTCATTAATAGTATGGATCATTATATATACTTATCCATCTAGGTATCTGGAAAGATATTTCTTTATTTTTTTCTAAATAAAACCCATAAACAAAAGGCAATTGGCACTTTTTTTTTTTTTAAAAAAAAGACATTGCTCTCTCTTTCTCTCATACCTATGATTTCCTCTCCAACATCCAACACCTTTTTTTTTTTTTTGCAAAATCTTTAACAAAGGTGAAAGGTAAATTCTTATTCACTCTTATTTCTTCAAATTTTACATGAATCATTACGTTTTCAACTAAATTTATCAAACCCGAGCCTAATGATGTAAGTGTTTGAACCAAATTTATCAAACCCTAGCCTAATGACGTAAGTGTTTGTGTTGATGTGTTTTTGTCCATTTAAGTGTTGATTTTATGTTTGTCTATTATTGTAATAATGTATACTTACACGATTTCATTGTAATTTGTATGTTGGCACATTTCATAGTCATAGAAGAATGATCATTTGAGTGTGTTGCACCGTGTACTATAGGTGTTTGATAAAATACTTATGAAGATATTGTTCGGTTAAGAGCATGGATAATGGCATGTGATTGAAATGCAAAATGCACTCCAAGTGAATGGACATGTTACTTGTAATGTAGATAAGTTGAAAATGATAGATTCGGTTAAGTTTATGGTATATGTCCATGAAAATATTGTGAAGGAAAATTCAAGGTTGAAGTACGATTAGGACCCAGTTAAGATGTTGAAAATGAAAATGAATGCAAACTTTTCTGAACTTCTACAAAGAGTTTGCTAGAGTGTTGGAATTAATCCTAATGCTAGTATGGTTGAGATTTTATAGACATCTTAATGCTTACTTAGGAGTTGTGTTGTATTGTTCAATTGCCATTAAAGACAATGACGATGTCAAGAACTTATTTGAAATGGTAAAAGCCTTTAGGGAAACTCACATTTAATACTTGTATGTGAGGATTAGAGAAGCAGAAAGAGCTCAGCCTCCCCGAAAGTATACATCCTGAGTGACTACATTTGTCCATGCAATACCTATACAACCCATTAGTTTTAACTAGCTTATGCTAGATGACTTTGAGCCACTATAAATGTCTGCACCTATATGGGACAATAAAAATATCATCGATGAGATAATTAGATTAGTCTTACAAAAGAAGATATCACATGACCATGTGCTTCAATGCATAAAGGTATAGATGATGATGATGAGCCTAAGGAAGATGAGGTGAGCAAGCAACTCGAGAAACTACATGCTTAATATCAAATAAAAGGGCATGTATTCAATTGGCATTCTACAGGGATAAAAATAGGTATTCATTAAGCACTTAACCATCACTTGATCACAACACTTGTTAAGAGATGAAGGTTGGAGACACATGCTTTCAACATGGCTCACAAAAAGCTCACCATCACAATATAGGATGTAGAATGCAATTCCATCTCTAAGTTTATGGCCTAACAATCACAAAGAGACAAGATTAAAAATCTAATTAAGTTGCAATTTAGTTATGCAACTCAATTAGGTTTTCACTTAATTTTCACTTTTTTAGAAAAAAAGAAAATTGTGTTCATGGATAGGCCACTACCATCAAGGGTTAGTCAAATCATCTAATATTATAATTAGATCGCCAGCTACTTATTAACTTGTGAGTGTTTCAACAATCCTAAGCTAGGGGAGGAGTGGAAGGAACGACTTTCCTTTTTTAATTCCAGCTTTTCTCTTTTTCTTTTCTTTTTTAAAATTTTTTTCATTATTCTTAATTAATTTATTTGATTATTTTTATTTAAAATTAATAATTTACACCAATCACAATTGCACTACATATTGAAAACTAATAGAAAAATTAATGGTTTTAAGAAAAAAACTAACTTTATAAATTTTTACAAACATTCAAGATTGAAATAAAATATAAAAGGCTTGTGACAAACATTATGTCATCATTATTGAAATCAAGGTAACATCAATCATCTTCTATCTCTCTCGTATTATTTACTTGTACTTTCTGCTTAATGCCCCAAGATTTCAATAAATATGGGGCAACGATCATTAAAAAAAAAAAAACTAATAGTGATTGCAATATTACAAGATTTTATAATATGTGTAAATAATATTAACATTACAAAGTTGCAGTAAATTGTACATTTTTGTTATTTTATTGTTTTACTTTTTAATTATTTAATTTAAGGACAGTAATACTACTTTGATTATTCCCACCGTCACATTTCCATGTAAAAGGGAGTTATGTTTCGTATACATGCTTTCTTCCAATAAACAAAGAAATTGTCTAATATAAAGGACCATTAGATATAACTATCAGACCACGCAATGTGTATACTAAAAATAAAGAAAAAATAAATTAAAAATCCATTACAACTATTTTTTTTTTATCTTGCAATCAAATTGTAAAACTTTCAATTTCAATAATAAATTCTTAAAAGTTCTAAGGAAAAAAAAAAAAAAAAACGGAGTTTGTCAGTATGATTGCTACATGTATTTATATAGTAAACATAGTAATAATGTGACAAATGTAAAATTGCTACATAAAGAAATAGTTGTTCTTAATAGAAAAGATCGATTTAAAAATATATAAAAAGATACCAAAAGGCTCCCTAATATAGATATAGATAAAGTATAATTGCAAAACACATTAGTATCCCATTTATTTTGCTGAACAGAATAAGGTTGTTTGAGAATGAAAATAGGGCTGCAATAAATAAATAAAGAACCGACGGCGTCACGAATCTAGCCCATAGGTTTGAGTTAGAGATTCACGGTCGACCTCCATCTCAAGCAAGGGT
The DNA here is from genome assembly GCA_024138005.1 of Lumnitzera racemosa. Lineage (NCBI taxonomy): Eukaryota > Viridiplantae > Streptophyta > Magnoliopsida > Myrtales > Combretaceae > Lumnitzera > Lumnitzera racemosa. The sequence goes on from JAMXBC010000008.1 coordinate 32,183,402, forward strand.
AAATGAGTTTGTTGCCTCGCCATTTCCACTCGGCAAAGAAACATTGCCGTCTTTTGACAAAGAGCAATCAAAGGAAAGTGCTATTTTTTGCTCCCCAAAATGAAGCGTAGATAGAGAGAGCAGAAGGATGAATACACAAGTATACAAAATTGAATTTTCTCTCCTATTGCATACTATTCCAACTGATCGGTGGAATAATCAGCATCTAGTTTTTATTTTTTACAAAAAGCTGGGAATTAACCCCAAGAATAAAAAATGAGAGGCTCTACAAGAATATATTTTCGTAATATATAGTTTATAAAACTTGTTTTCTGACAAGTGAGGCATCATCCTGAAGCCTTCTCCTCTATCCACTATGGACAATTCAATTTACTAAGGTTTACCTTTGTTAGCTAAAATCGAATTCCTTCGGATTGTGTAAGCCAGAAATTCTGCTTCTGCAAGACTCAAAATTTTGTGCTTCAATGCATAGTCATTTGCCCGATTCGCCCAAGTTCCCAGTTCCCATCACCGTCAATCAGCCGCAACTCCATGGCATGGAAGGGTAGCAGAGCAGGACGCTGCAGTAACACATTAAGGAAAGTGTTGTTATAAGAAGTATTAAAATGGCAATGTAAAACTTTACCCAATAAGGAACGATGGTAGCAAAGTGTATCTCTTGATTTCCCAAGTAATGGAAAAATTGGGAAAAAAAAAGAAGAAATTCACAGCCCATTGGAGTTAAAAGGCAATCCCCTGTAAGTGTTACCTTTGACCACTGTATACAAGGCTATGCAAGTTCTAAGGGAACTAAAGGTGTTTTTCTCAACAACTGAACCTTTAGAAAATATATATGATCAATGAAAACATGTAACCATAAGCAACCTGCCACCTTCGTCACATCCTACTGTCTTCCGCTTCCAAGTCACTAAAATTTAGCACTTCTACCATCAGGTATCAGAAAAATTGCCAACAATGTGTGTTGGAGAGAAACAAAACAAAACAAAAAACAGAAAATGCTTTCTGAGAAACAAGGACACCCCGATTACTTGTGTATCTATAGGAGATACTTCTTTATATGTAATTGTCTCTCTCTTATCAATCTTATACAAAAAGGCGATTGCCACCATTCATCGATCCCCATTGGAATAGACAAAATAAAGAACCAAACAAACTAATCAAGCCATCACTTACTTGCGATGAAGTAATGACAGTGATGCCCATACTTGTTGCCTGCCTATAGAGGTTCTCTTCAACATCAATACTTGTGGCACTGCCAATGAAAGAAAAGGACAAAAGAAAAGAGGAAATAGATATCATTTACAGGAATTATTTTCAGGCAAAGTGAGATGATGTAAAGTTTACAACTTACTTGGTGCATTCATCAAGAACACCAAACTGAGGCCTATGAAAGAAAAGTCGTGCCTGACATAAGGAACGAGTGTCAAGTGTCAAAACAGAAAGCAAAAGCTCAGCAACTTAATTTGGCTGAAAACAAAGTATGACTAAAGATGAAACGACTGCTTACCATCCCTAATCTCTGTTGTTCTCCAAGAGAGAGGACATCTTCCCAATTCTGTATGGCATCCCATCCACATTCATCTCTATCAAGAAGATAACTCAATCGTACATTATATAGTACAGTCTTCAGATGCATATCTAGGTCAGTTGTCTCAGCCTCGACGGATCTTTCACCTGCAAATCAGGATGATTACAACCCTCAATGGAAGTGAAGACAAAAGTATAATTTGGTAGTATAACTCTTAATACCAACTCTAAAGGTGCTCCAAGCTTGCATTTGGCACCCACAATTGCAATTGGCAAAGTAGGCTAGGATTAAGAGTCCTTTTCAAAAAAATTAAGGTGACAGAATAACTGAACATCGAAATTGCTGTTAAGTAAAATGATCCAGCAGGAGTGGAAAGAACTCATCAAATCCTCTAATCTCTGGCTGCTGGCACACAAACCCATCTCACCCAAAGGGAGCGATTCCTGCCTCTTAATTTAGAAAGGACCTTTTCATTCGTCCACAGATTTGCAAGCGCCTTGTTTATATCAGACATTCCACAAGCTAACAACTCATAATCATATACAGAATCCATTTATCTTTTACTTTTTTCAAGCATAATGATTGTATCAAAAAAGGGATCCTGGACCCTTGTTTATATCAGACATTCCACAAGTTAACAACTCATAATCATATACAGAATCCATTTATCTTTTACTTTTTTCAAGCATAATGATTGCATCAAAAAAGGGATCCTGGACCTCCTTTTGCATCCTTGCCAAAAGGAGTTAAAGAGCTTTGTATCTCTTTTGCTTTCTTAACCAAGAAATAACAGTAATAGGAAACACTTTTACTCACGTATGCATAACCCAGAGAAGGGAAAAAGAGAAACAAAAAGAAAAAAAGAAATAAGAAAGGACATAATGTTGCCTCTGCTTTACCTTCTCTATTTACATGTCCCAATCGGTGCTTCGCTTCTTCACAAGACAACGGGTAGATTATTTGATCCCTCAGTGTTCCTAAGCACGTGTATGGTCGCTGAGGAACGTAGAAGATTCCACAACCAAATCTACCTTCCTCAACAGATGGCAATGGTCCAGTCAGTCTTCCATTCGCAACAGGCCATAGACATCGGAGCACTCTGAAAATAGAACTTTTCCCGCTGCCATTTGGCCCTGTAAGATATCAGTTCATTAGACATAATTCCGTAGTACTTCATCTTATTATACAACCCAGTTTCTAAAAGTGTAGCAAAAATACCCAGATTCTAGAATTTGTATGAAACCTAACCTCATAAAGATGAATTTAGCGAAATGCAACACCCTTATGAATTATGATTGTATGGTATTGAATTTTTGATACAGTCAGTGAAGAATTATACTCCCAAACAGAGCCAAAAGGGGGGAAAGCCAGTCCCATAACTGATGAGTGGCTTCTTGGTTAAGCAAAGTAATAGAGGATCTCACATGTGATGGACCTTGACACCTCAGTGACAGCCATTGTCAAGGAATTTCCTTTTCTAGATTTTGTGATAACAAAATAATTGATATAAAGAGTTGAATAGGGTGCAGTAGATATAGTTTAATATGAGAAATTTTCGTATTTACTGGGACAGTGGATAGAGTTTCACCCAGACTTTAGTTTGTATCACACAGCATTAAAATTCAGCATAACAATCAAACTGTAGAATTTTGTTTAGACCAAAATAAGAAAAAACACTTCTGGTACCAAAAACCTCTACACACCAGTAAGGAGCAAACTTTTCCCTGGTACTACATCACATGTCAACTTCGTGGCCAATAATTTCCGAGCAGGAGTCACCACATCAACTTCAGAGAACAATATGGCATTTCCAGAGTAGTCGTCATTCTTGTTGAATTGGTTGCTAGGAGTAGTGGTCACAGATTCCCCTGCTTGAATAGTGAATCATCAGCAGCTAGCATTTTTAGATGCAATGCATTCAGATTAAGTCAAAGACAACCGAGTGTTCATGCAGAGCTTCAAAACTCCAGTTTTTAGTATTTTCCTTTCATTAGTGTATGCATTGGTATATAAGATACAACAATTTGACATGATAAAATTTTGAGCAAATGTGCATCAAAATTTATTGAAACAATTTAGAAAAATTTTAACCCACAAAATTAAGAACTACAGTAGCAGTGCCAGAATCCCAAACATAGACGCATGTCCTTCCAGGGCATGCATGCAAATCTAGACATAGAACATGTTTGCATAAATAACTCACACATGCATGCATTGAATCATATCATCCATGAAAGATTGAGTATACAAGATAAAAGATAAACTTAGTGATAATATAAGAAGAAAAACATGCACAACTACAACTAACCATTAGCACAGAGAAAAACATACCGGACTGGGCAGCATTCAGAAGCTCTTCGAGCTCAAAAGTTCGACCAATACCACCAGAGAGCTCTAGGAATTTTCTTTGCATGTCAAGAATATCCCCAAATGCTAAAAAACTATGAGATACAACTGATGCTAAAAACCGAAGAGCATTTGCTAGTTCACCTGAAAAATAATATAAACCTTTTTATTTTCTAAACGATTTTTGGCAAATATTTAATACTATTGCACAATAACATTACCTTGAGTAGATAGCGATGCTCTATCACCCATGTGATTCATGGCATATAACAAGCTCAATCCCCATGTTACAACATGAGGCAATTGCTCTCTCATGAAATCATCCAGGATGTCAAACAGCCACTTTTTCCTCAACAACAGGGTAGAATGGTCTAAAAGCTCCATAAATCTTGCCTCAACCATCTGCATCACATCATGGTTCTAAAGTCAAACTGGATTTATAATGTAATATCAAGAATAAACATAACATAGAAGATTTCTCATTTAAACTTTTGGAATCATAAATGAAGCCAAGCCACATAAACAAAAAGATCACAGTGAAGGAAGGATTTGATAGGACCCTTCAAAAGACTGCAGATGAGATAGAATCCACATATTCTAATGATCACAGAGTGTGTTTAACATTCAGAAAGATGAAAATTCAACTTAAATTCATACATTATGTCTTTGGTTCTGAGTATATTCAAATAATTAAAAAGTGAACTGAACTAAATTAACCAAATCATGCAAATGAGTAAATGGTGCATCTTTGTCAAGCAAGTAGAAAGATCTTTGAGAAAACACACAAAAAATATAAGACGGAGGTCCCAAAACTACTTTTTACTATAGCCAAAATTTACTTATATCAATGTTGAGAGGAGAAAACTAGTCATTCAATTATTGGACCATATCAATATTTTACCTAAGAAACATCTTTATTTAGCAGGTCCCAAAAGAAAACCAATTATAAAGGTCAGTCTTGGTAACAAGAAAAACACTTTGAATTTGCAAGAATGAGTCCTAGCAGTCTTAGTAAATTAAAGCTTCTACATCATTCCATAAATTGATCTCAGGCATCATAATGAGTCATTGCAGAAACTAAGCACTCATCTGTTGGAAGTTATAAAACATTATTGGGCCTAAATCTTAAGGATCCCCAAATGTAAACTTATTCTCTTACTGCTTTATGCTGTTGTTCTGGGAGCCCCAGTGACAGTAAAATAACAAAGAATTAATTGCACTTATATTAACTCTGCAAATGAATAGTGAACTAAGGCTTTAAGGAGGAAAGTTCATGAAAAAAAGCTGCTAAGATGTCCCCATTCTCAATTTTCATTGTTTGTAGTAACCTATTTATGTGATGCTTATGATGAAAGGAAGTTGTAAGAATGAAAAGACTCCTCTTTCGTGGAAATCACGCTCATTAACTTAATTGCACCAAATCTCACCATACACTAACACCAACAGATCAAGTATCCCCATCAACATTTGTCATCAACACACAAAATGTCTTTGAAAGGGCCCCTCTTGAACCTTGTTTCTTCTCTATAGTAACAATACAAGGAACAAGAAATGATTAACATTTGGAAGGCGGAAACTTCTGAAACATGTCATCATTTAAATCGCAAAAAATAAAACATCGAGGGACACTCAACAATTCATCACGTACCAACCCTAGAAGAACACCAAAAGTGGCATAATTTCTGGTATTGAATACATATATATATATATATATATATATATATAAAAGATTGATTATAAAATTTCTTCTCTAAAAGCCACATGTGCACAGAAAATTCCTGTCCAGGGGCTTAGCTAATCAATTTACCAAAGAAAAATGGCTAATATGCTTTTTCATCAATAGCAGTATGCTTGGTTTTTTTTTTTTCTTTTTTTCTTTTTTTCCAGAATGCTGTTCAACAAAAGACCTGTCCTTGAATACTACAAGAAGTGAAGGGACAACCAGAGAAGCAATGACTGCAGCACCATACTCACAGTTTACTGGGTTAGCAACATATGAACATAATATCAAGGCACATGAATGAGCAAGTTGTGCATGAGATCTGGATAGATGAACTCAGTTTGTCCACCTAGACAGCCTAGACCAATATTGGTCAACAGGGATTGTTGTTATCCAAGTAATATCTACAAATTTTCAGATTGATTCCAGCTGGTCTTAGATCTTCCTCAACCATTAATGTCCATTTATTTTATGTTATAAATGTGCAAAAGCTCAAGGCCAGAAAAAATGACTAGCAAGAAAGTGGGAATATCTTACAGCTTTTTCTCGACAACCACCACCAAAGAACGCTATAGATTCAGCATGTGTACGTATTCTTTCATGCATGAACCTGATGATTCACAATACAAATCAAGGTCTATATTTCTCTTTCAGTATACAGGATTCCACATGTCAATAACTAATTTTACCTAAAGACTCCTTCAAGCTCTTGTTCCCGACTTGTAAGATCTCCAAAATCAGGAGCAACTGCTCGTAAAAAGCCCAGACCCACCAACATATATGCATACAACATGAATACCCCTCTTTGTCCCAAGAGTAACTTCATTCTCCAGGTAAACCTTAAATGTGGCAGTATGAATATTAAAGATCATATTGCATAAGCTTGCCGAAAGGATAAAGCTATTGTTGTTTTGAATCTTAAAATATCATGAAAGTGAACATTGATCACTAAATTTGCCAGGAAAAACAGGGAAGAGGGAAACTTACCACAGAATATCTACAGATGGCTTCACCATTCCAGTAACCAATTTAGACAAGTCAAACGTTAATTTATCAAGATCACGTGTGATTCTCTGATCCGCATCAACATTTTTGCTTGATACATGGAACACCTATAAAAGATCGTTTGATCCCATGTGTAAGATAATAAAGTACTCAGAAATTGAAAGTTGTAAGACAGAAGGGATTATAATTTGTTCATAGCTTCAAAGGCTCATCAATGGATTTAAAAATGAGCTTAATAAGGTTAATCACTATGAATCAAATTGATCATAGCAAAATCTGTCTAAGCATGAAGCCATGACACAAAAGAGTGAAGTTTTTCATGATTGGATTATGGATTACCTTGTAAAATGCATTATTTCTTAAATAGTTTTTGAGTAAATGCTGTGTTAGACGTATTCTCCATCCTAGGGCCAGTTTTGCTGTTAAATGCCTGTAAGATCACAAACAGCTCCAACAAATCAGAGAAGCAAGCATATAAATGCAGCTATACAAAACATAAGAAAAATGTTTACACACTTTCCAAATCCAAAACCCCCTCCCCCTAAAAAAAAAGGTATTTATTTCTTTTGAATACCAAAAAAAGTGCATCACAAAGCTGCAAGCTAGGCTAAACCTTTAGGAAATAGAGTTAAAAGGAGTACATTTTTCATATAATGGTCAGATAGTGTCAGTATGACTTCATGCCTCATGTACACAGTTTTGACTTTTGCCATTTCTTCAATGTTTAGTCCTCTCCAACAATCATAAATTAATGTATCCTTCTCTATTAAGGTCCTCAAGCTGGTTCTATAAATTTGTCTCAAGCCCTTCAAAGACATCTCAAGAGTTTCTCCTACTATCTTTTAGGCAGCCAGAGAGGCAAGTGCATTCAGATTTCTACTAATCATTTCATAAGTCAGATTAAAAACATGTTTCCAGATGGTGGAGGCAACTAAAAACGGCAAAAGATGAATTGCCAGCTTTAGCGAGCTTTTTTATCAAAAAACTCACTTGGGCTCTAAGCATTGGATTCAATAGACCAAGAGGTAAGAGAGACCACCGGTGAAGAGCCATTTTTCTATGGTTCAAGAGACAGTATACTTGAAGCACTGTTCTTCAAGAAACGAAGGTCTCAGTCAGGAAAGTCATAAATGTCATTGGTTGGGTGTCAAATCTGTGGATCAGTCTCACTCTAATTAAAGTAACAATGCTGCCAAAAAAATCATGCAATTGTTCCATGTACAATTTCAGCAAAATGATATAATTTTGCACCATAAGGAGGATTTAGAAATTAGGCATAAAAGCATCATAAAAAGGTTAAAGGCAACTTCAGGTGTAATAAAATGGAAGTTCATTTATGCGTGTGCATTTTCTAAGCAGTCTTTTGACAAGCATAAAAGGATATGCTATTACATTTTTTTGTATTATGAGTTCTTATACTTTGTTCCCCAAAAATAGACTCTGTTCTTTCAGAAGCCTGAAAATTCCATCTTTTTAAGTCCCCTAACAAATGTTGCATGGCAATTGATATGCCCAGCCTAAGTTAATCACAATAACATGAATTTTGTCCTTGGATAATTTTTAGTTAAGGCTGAACCAAAATGAAGCAAATCCGTTTAAGTATATAATATAAATAGCCACGCCTGTTTACAAGCATAAACTTTTATGTCAGTTGGTAGAGCTAAACTCAACAAGGATTAGAGCAGCTAGTTATGATCCAAATCCATACACCTTCATTTCAAATCCCATTTAATTATGAGGCCTTACTTAATGTCCAAGCCTACATGTGAGGGGAAGGGTTAGGTGTAAAATATAAAATTACACACCAATTTATAGGCTTAATCTATTAGATTGGTAGGATGTTGAGCTAAATTCAACAAAAATGCTTGCCTGTTCACAAAAGTACAAAAAGCATGATGAGTTTCCTTGTGGTTAAAAATCTTAAGGAATCCTTCATCGGTTAAATGAAGAACGGACTACATAAGAAACTAGATGCTGCTTAAATGCTCTGACAAAGTGAGTAAAAACATTGAATATACTCATGCTTCTTTTGAGTAAACATATAACATTAGACAGGAGACCACCTTAAAGAAGGGGCAACAAAAGAAGAAGCTGCACATTGTAGAACACTAACTCCAATTAGTCGAATAAATGATGCTTTGTCCTGCTCCACAACATATCTCATTGTTGTCCCTAAAGAGAATCAAAACTTCAATAGATACACATGCTCTTATCCTTGGTAAATCAAAACGAAACAAGGGCAAACCACTAACCATTTAATGAGGCAATGCTATCTGAGATCCATGTTCTGGAGACAACAAGAAAAGCAACAGCAAGCAACTGTACTCCTTGTTTGTCAAGCACTGTGGGTACCTGAAAGCATGTGAAACTTCATTCCAAGTCTAACGCCTTGTATAGAATGGCAATTTCCCTGGCTTCTCGGTGCAAATTAAGGATAATGCCAGGAGGAGCTAACATATGCCTATACTATCAACACCAAATGTTTTATTTTCCGGTCTATTTTGTGATCTCTTCTTGGACCTATTACTGCATCACTAACCAATGGAAACCACTACATCCCTCTTAGATTCAGATGCGCACATATTTCACACATTGATGTCACTTGAAACATACTAAAACTGAGTGCCAAGACTTTGAAACATATTGATAGCAATGAAAATGTTTGAGGACATAATAAAGTTAAAGAAGGGAAGAGACAGACAGAAAAAGAGAGAGGAAGGGAGGGTTGAAGTTAACTTGCCTAAGTCAATATTATGATATAAACATAATACTACACTTAAACCTATCAGCCTAAACTTTGAAATCAGTTGCTCGTTTATTTAACTTAAGAATATTGTTAGAGTGAGAGATTTCGAGTTTGAATGCTATTTATTTGTTTCACATGATTTGCTCAACTAATGTATCAGCATTAAAGCACAAAATATAAAACATATCTTTATCTGCTAGTGATATCAAATCTAGCAACTATATACCTCATATAGCAAAAAACATTCGCACTAAAGAAATAAAATCTATGACAAAGTTAAAACATGATGTAAAGGCAAAAGGCAACACAGAGTAAAGATACAATAAATCATGTGGGGAACAGATTCCTCACCAATATTTTGAACAAGGCTGCTACCCTTGCACGAAGTGGCCTAGGCACACAGTGTAGCTGGGGAACAACAGGCATGGTGCCACTATCAACTGAGGGGGACTTTGCAATCACCTCTGATATGTATGAATTTGTCTTGGAATTTAAAAACACAGAGCCCTATATAAAAATTTAAAAAGAAAAAGGGTGATTCTTGATGAGTTTATGCATTCAGGCACCAGAAAAATCAAATCTTGGGAAAGAAAGAGATATTTTCATGCCTCTCTCACAGTTGCAAATGCTCTTTGAACAGTCATCGCATCAGTTTGACGGGCTGTCTCGGAAGGTTGTGGCTGATTGATCTCTGCCTCAGGAAGTTTTGGGGAATCATCCCTGTGTTTGATATACAGTTACAATGAATATAAAGCAAATAACAGTTCACAAGAAAGGAGACCAAAAAGAAAGTGACCCCTTATGGTGAACACTCCAGCCTCCCTCGCCATTCAATGACAGAACAAAATCATGAAATGCAACCAGCGCTGGCCGATGAGATATTGTTATACATGATGTCCCCATTGCACGAACTTTATCACAAAAACGTTCCTCCATATCAGTGGTCACAGCACTTGTGCACTCGTCAAGAATTGCAAATTTAGGCTTATGGTAGAACAGTCTAGCCATTCCCAAACGTTGCTGCTCCCCTAAAGATAGTTCATCACCCCAATTTATCTCTTCCCCAGGTGGATATCTGTCGATGAGATGCTCAAGATCAACCTAGAATTGTGACACATATTTTACCAACAATCATTAATGCACCAACTTAAAGTAACTAATTGTACCCAAAAAAGAATATATTAATGAAAACTAAAGACATGTAGAAGAGATGGGTGAAAGCATCTACATTTTTCAACAACTCCACCATTTCACTCTGTGTGAGTGGTTCAACCTCTTGCTCTGCAGTAAGAGGATAAATTAGCTGGTCACGGAGTGTACCCACAGTAGTATACGGTCTTTGTGGGACATAAAATATTTCCTTATTGAGGTCTGATCCAACCCCAGGTTTAGTGATATGGCCAGATTTTAGTGGCCACAAGCCTCCTAGGACTCGGAAAAGTGAACTCTTCCCACTGCCATTGGGCCCTTCAACAAGTTAAAAAAAGAAAGCACATTAATTTTTCATGCAGATGGTGACCCAAAAAGAAGCAGCACCTTTGTTACATGTGATGTAGTTCCCATGCTGCAAATAATCACATTTCCATCAGAAAGCATTGAGGTGTACACAAGTAGGTCTAGCCATTTTCCGAACATATCCCTAAGCAAATGGAGCATTAAGATACCCAGAAAGAAGAGTGAAATCTAGAAAATACAGTGGCCCCAATGACTTCCATAAGTTGTCAATATCCAAGAGAATACATTAACCTTGTCTAGGTAGAGCACTAACAAACTTCATATGCACTCACTCTATGATATCTGAAGATTTAATCTTCATTATATAACAACCAGGGAAATTTATGCAGCACAGGCCATGCACGATATGGGTGCTTAATTGCAGAAACTTCTAGGAGTATCACTTATTTGACTATGCACAACAAGAAAGAGAAACTCACCCCCAAAATAAAAAAGGAAAAGAAAGAAAGAAAGAAAGGAAGAGAAATAGAAAATTATAAAGGTTACTAAATGTTCTTTCAGAGGTTATCTAAGGACAGTCTTTCATGATGCACTGTCACAGAAGGGGGCAAAAAAGAAGGAAAACCAGCTATTAAGAGATAAGCCCAAAGGAAAAGGTAGAACCATCAAGACAGTGTAATGGTGAAGAAAATCAAATAAAAAGTGACCCAGCATCAACAAGCATGAAGATATTTTTATTGTAAAGTACCTGTGATCAAGAGATTTGATCCTGGTTCAACCTTAAGTGTCAAATCCTTCACTAATGCGTTGCCAGTTGGTGTACTAACCTGCATTAATAAACTTTTTTATGTGTCAACGTGAACTTGAAGTTTACTCCTTGTATCTCTATCAAGTTCCAACTTAAATGTTGTAGTTTGATAATCTAATATGGAATGAAAAGAGGCTTCTTCTGCTTTATCTTTGTACTGAATACTGGTCTGCATGTTTCAAAGAACAAGATATGCTACTAGTTTTAACTGCTTGACTCAATCAAATAAACATTTAAAGGAAAAGTTTGAAAGACAGATATCAAGAGCATCCTTTCTAATTTCTTGTTGTTCAGCAAAATCAATGACTGAAAAAAAATGATGGCAAAAGAGCTATTTTCTAAGATGTGTGTCTTACCCTAGTTAAACATGTCCTACCCAATGTCTGCTCATTGTAATCCTCTTTTTCTGGTTCCTTCTCTAGAGGTTCAGAGAATAGCTAAGACACAAAGGAAGATTCTTAGGAGTAATGATGGCTATCCTAGATAAATGCACTTAGTTGACAGAAATCATGTTGTACTCTGCCTTCTTGATCTACTTTGCTCTTTAAGGTGAGAATCTGCTGTCACCAGATTTCCAAGCAATTCCTACTGCAATAACAATAATTTACACGTGCAACGTACTTTCAAGAAATTCTTCTTCAATTGAATAGCTCTTTCAGCAAGATTTAATGGTTGACAGGTTGGGAACCCCCCACCACCACCCACCCAAAAAAATAAATAAATAAATAAAGATTTATTTATTTATAAGATTGCTATTGAGAGGCACAATGACAATGATACTTTGTCATAGGTGACGCCAAAAAGCGTAAATTAAACTTCCTTTCTATTTGGAATATGCCTATCAATTTGTCTTCCAGCAAATGTCTTTAAATAGCTGTCCCTCTTTGCACTATGGACCTTATGGAAGAGTATTACAAACGCAAGGTACCCTAAGGAATTGAATCTCCTTTTTCCCATGATAATTGGTAGCTTCATAATAACGGATTTACTGCACTCATATTTAAGTTCTTGGTCTTAGTCTTACTTTCTCGTTTCTTTTTCTCAATTGTTTTATCCTTGCTCCTGTATATTCATTATGTCATGTGTAAGAAGCTTCTGTTAATAAGTTCCTCTCATGTAAAATAGAAAGGACATCCCATAGAGTTTTGGTCAGAAAATTGGCTCATGGTCCTGAGTTTTGACATTAATGTCACTTGCTCCTAGGCACCTGTATTCCCCAGTTAGTTTGCTAAACAGCTTTTATTTAATTAACTCAATTCAAACTATATATATAAAACTAATATAAATGATCACAAAATTGTCTTAGGCACCTTCACATCTGAAAATTCAATGTAAGCAGCTTCGCTAAAGCAACCCTGGTTTCCATTTGTGTCATTTGCAGCACTTAACTCTCTTGACACGATCATCAATTCATGGATGCGTTCAGCATAACCACTGTAAGCAATTATCAAGCAAATAAAATAAATGTTACAGATATCTAAACAGTATAAGAGAACTTCGCAATAAGACAATGAAGATAAAAGCAAATAAAATATATGTAAAGGATGTCCTCTTTTCCAGCCAAGTCTATTGGTCTTTTGTTGTCCTACTCCCCAAGAGCATTCTTAAAAAAAGGAAGACAATTATGATGCACTTCTTGAGGAATGGTGAAGCGTATAACAGGCATAAATCAAAAGTTGTAAGGAAAAGAGTTTGTAAACCTCATAAGGAAGGGGGTCTAGGCATCTTGGATATTCTTTTTTGGGACAAAGCAGCCCAATTGAAACATATCTGGACACTGTTGTGGAAATGATCACTCTCTTTAACCAAATTGGGTGAAGAGTGAGCTCTTCAAGGATAAGAATTATTAGGAAGCAAAGGTTCGTTCTGAATCCTCTTGTTATTGGCATAAGTTTTTGCACCAAGGAACTCCTAAGGTAGAGAATTGAAAATGAAAATAACTTCTTCCTTGCCCCATTGTTAATCACCAATAACTTTTTTTTATTTTTGGATAACTAATTACCAATAACTTTGTTTCCACTATTGGCAAAGAAAAATTCTACCTCATGTCTTTGGTACGAACCTTGGCAACGAAGGGTCCCCTGGTTGAGTGATTGAGCAAACAAATCATTTATGAATCTGGTTGGCCTAAAAAAACTCATAAATGCTTTATTGTCTCTATTTTGGTTTGGATTGGACCCTGATACTTTGTGGGAATTAGTTAAGGAGTTAAGACTTTTCTCACCTGCCTAACCCAACCGTTGATGATTCTTTAGTGTGGATTTCTAAGGCTGGTAGACCACTTTTGGTCAAAGAGGCCTAGCAATTTTTCTTCCTTAAAATCCTCAGGTTCCATGGTGCAACTTGGCATGGCACCAGAATCATATCTCTCACCATGCTTTCATCCTTTGGATTACAGCCCTTCAACATTATCACACCTTGGATAGACTCTAACAAGTAGTCTCACACAATGTTTGTCACATTAACAAATCCAAGGGGGAAAACCACGATCATCTCTTTTTTCATTGCTCTTTTGCCAAAAAGCTACTTGATAAGTATGCAATTCCCACATTGGTCATACGAAATTCAACACTTGACTCAAGGCTTTGCATATTTTTTTAAGGGCCTAAATACCTTTGGAGACTCAAAAGCATCGTGCTCCAGCAACCACAATTTATTACATTTGGAAAGAATGGAATAATAGGAGAATAAGCAATCAAGAATGAAATTTTGTCATCTACTTTGATTTTGTAATCATTGTTCTAGTGCACGAGTTGTAAAAGTCAGGAGCATTTTTCGATGCACCATCTTTGTTTTTGTACAAAGCATTTACAACTACTCTTTGTATAGTGTTTTTTGTTTACTTGCATTGTAAAATGTTTCCTTGTTGATTCTCCTTTCCTCTAATGAAATTACCGAATCATCTCGAAAATCATAAAGAGAGGGGGAAGAAATGCAATAAGACATAGATCCAGCAAAAACAGGAATCAGCCATTCTCCTAAACGAACTTTTAAAGAAAACATGCAGATTATCAATTCTTGAGCGCTGATCCAGTTGAGTCTGAAGCCAAGATCATAAAGACATATGGAACATATGCTCTGCTTTAAACCTAGGAGCAAGCCAGTAGTGATTTCTCTATATGAACAAACTTGATAAACTCCACAAATTACTTGATTGAAAAGAAACAAGAAAATCAAATCAAATAATTTCATGGTTTAATGCCATTTTCTTAAAATTATCGATTGACTTTATACACAAGGAAACTATGAGAATGATTCCATGGTTCATGTAAACTGGTTTCAAGCCCTATAGTAATTTTTTTCTAAATCCTCTGTTGATATGTCAAGTTGACATTTTCATGCAACCATTGATATCACCAAGAGAAGTAAGCTGTTCACTGTGTTGTTATTATGTGTTGTGGGTGTGCAGGTCTTCTTCACACAGTTGTGGTAGCTATGTACGAATGATATGTGCTGTAGGTTGCTGGAATTGATTTAGATGTTTTGTGCCTGTGTGCTGCAATGTATGTAGGTAGTCTTTTAGATTTCTCTAGAAGCTTCTGTTCATTACTTGATAGTTGTGTTGAGTAGGACAACATTAAATAGGGTAAGTCAGTTAGTTGCTTTGTAAACAGTGAGGGGAGTAGCATGAGCAATCTACTCATGTGGAGTTGCTATTAGGGCAACTGTATAACCATTCCATTTCTAGATATTAGTAAAATACTTTGATTTTCTTGCTCCATTGGAATCTTAGGTTCTATCAACTATAATCATTGTGAAAGAAGGAAAAGACCCATTACAGACAACTGCAGTTTCTTTGTAGCCTGAATCCACCATCCAAGCTTTTATTTTTACCAAATTGACCACAGAAGGCTTACCTCTAACACGATCCTGATTAAAGTCAATGGACAACTCGATGAAGTTAAAATGTTCAAGTGCCAGTATGCATGGAGATATTTAAGTGCCATGATAGCCAAAGATAAAACACTATCTCCAAACAGAAAAGTCAAAGGTGGGGAAAGAAAAAGAAAAAGAAATAACAGATTAGGGTTGACATAAAACATAAACAGGTCTCTTTATGCTGTGATGAAAGATTAAATCATGGGGGGCTACCTTACATGAGCCACATAGAATTTCTCAAAGAATTTGACCAGACTCTCATCAGAATGTGACTTTCCTCTTGTAAAATTCATTATTACACACACACACATATATATATATATATTTGGCTAAAGTAGAATTTTCATAGTTAATAACATAAGAATAGTTTCTTTTGTCCCCCACAAGCTTGATAGCAAACTGTAACCTAATAAATGAGGATGCCATTGCTTCAAAGAAATCATTTCATAGTTGATATCAATGCACTCTCTTGATATGTCAGTTTTCCGTGTTTAGTAATGCGTCATAGATTACCTGATACGGTTCAGCTGCTTCGAACTTCTACAAAGTGTTCCAAGTGCTTGAAACAATGACTTGATGACGCTGATATGGTACCTCAGATTACTTAACATCTCAGCTCGTCCCAAAGCTGATGAATCAGGTCTAAGGTCACCCGTAAAGAAAGGCTCCATAATCAAGACAAGTGCAACAGTAGAACTAAGATATTTTAAAAGGAAGTCTTGAATCATATTAAACCACCAGTTGTCATGAAGGACAATTCCCATGTGATTGGTGAGAGCTCTAAACTTTTCCTGGATATTGGAAGCTTCTCTTGCTTCTCCACCATAAAAGGCAACACTTTCGGCATGTGTCCTCAACCTTGCATGAAGCTGCCGATACTCCCCCTCCAGCTGCTGTTCCTTGGACATCAATTTCCCAAAGGCAGGAGAAAAATTTCCAATCAATGCACTGGAGCTCATGACATATGCCTGCGAATATATCTCAACTACTAAGATTTGAATCCCTACAATATTTTGGAAATTCTCATTCTGAGTTAAGCCAATGAAGATAGTGAAAAGCAGAATTACCAAAATCCAAAATATATATTTTGGGCTAGTGTAAGAACAAAGCCGCCAGGTATAAAGCAGGGTATCAGCTATAGCAGTTAAGTCATCCTCGAGAAGTTCACTCAACTCTGCACAAAATCTTGGTATGTCGCTTGCAATTTGCTGCACAGGATTCGTGATGCGGCGGTCAACATTAGATATCTTGTAGTATGCCATATTCTGGAAAAAGACAATGATATAAGCACCATGAAATTCCCATATACATACATATATATATATATATATATATATATATATATATATTAAAAAGAGAGTGAAACAGAACCAGAAGGTAACTATGCCACTAGAGTAGACACATTCAGAGTACCATAAAAAGGCAAGTTGACAGGTCTTATCCTTGATAAATTTGTGGCAAGAACATCCTTTTCAAATGATGATATTTATGCCTGTGTTTTATTTTTATCCTGTATCCTGTCATCAAGGAAGATTCTCTGATTTATGAGAAACAATCTTCACTAGCCCCACTTTAATTTAGTAGCTTTCGTGTTAAAATGGAATTAGGAAAGAGAGAACATGCTTTCCCTAGCAGTGAAAAAACCGCAAGTATTCTATTTCCTTTTTTAAAGTTCAGCAAGAATGATCCTAATGATACCTCCTATAAAAGGATTAATTGATTTTTATGGAAGTTGATCTACTGAAGTAAAGAGCAAGAACATGGAGCAGTGGTAGATTTATTTTAAATGTGAAATGTTGAGGGGTACAACTTTGGAGTTGTAGTGGATTAAAGGAGAGGAAAGATGGATGAAAGACCTTCCAAGGAACAAATTTCTACAAGTGAGTTTGCCTGTGGAAGCTGGCAGAGACATTCAAACAGTAAATGATCAAACATCTTTACCTCTCTCTGACCCTCTGCATTGAGTATATTCTCATTTTCTTAATTACTGCAACAGCTTTTCCCAAAAGTTCCAGCACAAGATTGAAAAGGGTATTTTATCGAGGGGTTGGTTTCTGGTTCCATTTCCATGATATAGTAGCTTCAACTTATTCTCTGAAATAAAATTACATGACCTTGCCAAAAAGAGAGATTCCTTCCTTGAGAAGCTTAGCTAGACATAAATTTTAGAACGAAAATGTAAAATATTCCAACTCCCATTTATAAGCATCCCTATCATATATGCAGCTAGTAGATTGTTTTTACCTTTCACAACTTCAGGCCCCAAAGGCAATGTAGCAGCAAATCATGATGAGACAGAAATTGCAAGAGGCCCAATAGTTAAATAATTATAGTACTACTGCATATAATAACAATCACCACATGCAGGATGGATAATATTCATCCCCAAATCAATTTTTTCAGCATTATTTTACTCTCTTCCAATAAAAAATCCACAGTTGCCAATAAAGAGGAAACTTCAGAAAGTTTACTACTACCCATGTACAAATCAGGAATGCCAACTGGTAAAATTTCTCCTTCCAGACTTCTTATGATTGATTTTCTGACCAAGGTGATGCAAATTTTTTTGGATATTTCCATTTCCCATAAAGTTATTAACATTCACAAAGATCAACAGGCCAACCCTTCATAAATGTTCATTTATAGAACTCAGCATTGTAGAACCAGCCCCAACCTCTTACATAGAATGTCAAATTAAGTCTATGTCGAGCCCTACTTCATCTATGTCCAAACTCATTTCCCTACTGACGAACTGCATACAAGTCCAATCTTCCCCCTTATAAATGATGTTGGCTTTGTTGAGATTAAAGTAAGTTAGCAAGATTTGAATTTTACACTAATAATCATAAGAAGACGTTCAGGGTTTGATGCTGGATACAATTCACCGCACAGTTTGCTACATTACTCAGACCCATGTTCAAATTATTATCTTCTTCAGGTTTCCAAGAACTACACTTGCTTTGAGATGCACGTTGAGGCAGCAAAGCTCAACTAGTGATTGCCATGAGATAATCATCCACCATACTTGTAAAACAAGTTCTCCTGCAGTAGTGATATGAAATCTAAATCCCAATTACACAGAAAATGTTAAAATTATTATCTTCTTCAGGTTTCGAAGGACTACACTTGCTTCTAGCTGCATCCTGAGGCAGTAAAGCCCAATTAGTGATTGCCATGAGATCATTATTGACTAAATTGTAAAACAACTTCTCCTGCAGTAGTGACATGAATTCAAAACCCCAAAAAGACCGGCTGCTTCTTCTCTCACAGACCTCCTGCACCATTTGCCAACTGCCAATGCTAAATAATTACCTTTTAACTCATAGAAAAGGAATTTTCTCCTTTAGAGGCATCTCCCCATCAAAAGTGCAATTAACCTAAAGCCAACATTATCTATCTACATTCTTCAAAAGTATTTCAACTTTCCAAATTCATCAAAGCTCTGACCAAATAAACCCTGTTTCATCCTTGTAATGACAAACTCTCTATTCTTTATTTCTCATTTTAGCTGCTGTCAGATATCTGCCTCTTGCTTACCTGTGACATGGAGGTTCTCCTCCTCAGCCTCCATCAAGTATCTGCACTGCTCAGATTGTACAAACTTCTAGGACCTTCAAAAAACTCCAGCATTAGCCTAGTGGCTGAAGAGATACACAAGCTACTATAAGGGTGGAGGATCAAATCCTGGACATCTCACGTGGTGCGGTGAGGAGATGCTGCAAGATCAAGATTTGTGGCGAATAATCTTGATAGTCAAGAGCATCCAAAGACAGCCATGAATATTGTTAGAACTTCCAGAAGCCTTGAATCATACTACAACCTCTAGGGGCCAGGCTCTTCTATGTTGCATTACAAAATTGAAATGATCAGAAAAGATTGAATAACTTGAGAAGAAGAGGGCAAGCTAAAGACAGAGCATGGAAGGAGTATGGGGATAATTTAGACCATATTCTTGTAACCTGAGATGTTTTGAGCACAAAAGAAAACCAAAAATAATAAAAAATAATCCAAAGTGGACCTTTCGACTTAAATGTGGATATTTATAAGTGAGGTGTCCCAAAATCAACATAGAACAACATATGAAAATGTAAGTTGATTGCACACTACTTGAATGATATAAAATTACAAACTTGATGAAGCAAATTCAGGAACTTATTGAAAAGGATAGATTCATCATTAAACAAAAGTTACAGGCACCATTATGAGTGAAAAGTGACGTGAGTACCTCAAAATAAAAGGCATGAATAAATTTAGTCAATATCTTTCTAAACCGGAGCCGTATGTTCTTCATGATGTAATTTGAAGTTGAACGCATGGTTGAAAGGAGAAAACGCAAGAGGATATCTTCAGAAATCAATTGAATAAATAATGGAACACGACGAAGAAATGCTGCACGGAATAAGAAACCTTGTACTTTGGCAGACCTATTGCCCAAAGCAGTTCGCAGAACCTGTCGAAGACACAGAGTTAAGCTTCCACAAGAAATGAAAGTGCAGTACCAAACTCGACAACAATGCAAGAAGTTATGAATTATAACTATCCTTAGAATCTCATGCACCCTTTAGAATTGCTCATAGTCCACATATCTGTTGCTTATATAAAATCTGTCTTTCACTGGGTTCAATTTAGAAAGTGGAAGGCATTTGTCTCTTCAGATGCAGGGAAGACAAACACAATCCTGCATAAAAATTTAGTTGCATAATGACCAATCACATCCTGCTAAACACTTTGAAAGATGCTTTTCAGGCTTAGGTTACATCCAAAACAACCAAGAGGAAAGGAGCTTCCATGTAAATGTAAATTATGCTCATTGGACACAGAATACTTCAAAAATGAGTAATCCCTTCCTGGACACTCTCACCTACGACTAGGGGACTGGACGTCAAGGCAGCATTATCAAATGCAGATTTATCAATTTCCTTTGATAAGTTAAAACTACAAGGACATTTATTGAGCCATAGTGTAGGATTCCAGGATTCCACCAATTTTCCCAGTCTAAAAGCAATTAAACTTGAGTGGCTGAGGCAATTTATTTTGGTCTATCATGTGCTGATATTTCATGGGCAAGAAGGTATAAAATAAAGCAACAACTGAAATCAAAAGCAGAGAACAAATACACTGTGACAATGCAAGGATTTTTTTAAATCCTGTGACTTGAAAAGATTTTGCAAGATTTCTAGACAACAACAGAAAAGCTTATAAAACCAAAGTGAATGTGAACTAAGCCAACATGTAATTTGTCATTATATCATTTTCACAGTCTAATGCAACATGTTTAAATGGATATCTATTTTTCGTTTGAATAAATAGACACAAGAAACAAGCAGACATGGGGAGTTGAAACAAACTGAATTCCCATGAATGTGACAAGTAATAGCAGTCGGTCTGTCTCCACAAGTTTACATTGCCAACAAACAGCAATGACCAAATTTGTTCTAAAGAGTTTACCCAATAAACTAAAAATTTCTAAGGAGTGAATGTGTAACATTCAATATGAACAATTAGGGAAGATAAACTGAAAAGGATAACACATACTAAGATAGACAGAAATACTAAGAGATGTAGACTTACAATTACAGCAGCTAGGGAAAAAATATTTCTGGCACCTGTAAGGCCAAGATTTGATAGAAGAATAGCTGTAACCACTTGAAGTGATTTCAAACCACTTTTCTTTTTCTTGGCTTTCTTATAATTTTCACCATTCTTGACCACCTTGACTTCCTTTTCATTCTCACCGTTGATCCCATTGTAATTATAAACGAATTCAGGTTTTCTACCATTAGATCGAGATTGAAGATATGCTGCAGCCCCACCAGCCACAAATATACCAGTGGCATACAACAGCACTTTTCTGCACATAAATCACTACCATTAGCATGACTATCCAAAATAGACCAGCTGATGCACCAAGGAAATCAAAGAAGCAAAAGCATGTAAGAGCAGGAGATCTTTCTTCCTTTAGGTCACTTTGCAATTAGGCAAAACATGAAACAGACCAACAACTAAGAAATATATGTAAAATAAACCACTGATATGATAAATAATCCAGTAAGCTAAATGTAGCAAATACCAATCCAAGTTTGAAGAAGTTATATTTTGCAGTAAATTAGATGAATTAAGAGTAAGAAGTCATCATCAATGGTTGTGCAATCCAAAAAACAACCAGAAGATAGCATGTAAAAAATGGACCTGCACCTAGTAGCACACAGTTGTCCTTACTGCATATAAAACTATAGTATCATCCATTATCAATATGTCAAATTCCAGCATTAAATATCAGCTAAAAATTTAGTGAATAAGCTTGATAATGAAACCTAAATACAAAAATTAAGGACCAGCAGCATGTTTGTATCTGTATCATGTGTTTATAGAATATCTCTTTCCCATAATAAGTTGGAGGAGTAGAGCCATTACCTTCTTGAAGCAAGTAGACTTCGACCTCGGTTGGTTAACTGAAGTAATTGAAGAGAAGGCATACTGCAAAGAGAGCCTTCACCTTGTGGTGATAGTAAGCAACCACGGAAGATTTGTTATCATATGGAATAACATTACAGTGAAAGCTGAAAGACTTAAATGGCACGTGGAACGAAAATTCCCAAAACTAGTTTAGTTAAGCTGCAAAAAAGGGGAACAAAAAAATTAAGAAAAAGCCTGAGAATAATTGCCACAGACTTTGATCTAGGCCGAATGGAGACACATGATGACGAAGAATAGAGCAAAAATGCACATAAAGTAGAGATGAATATTTGCGTTCTTTCACTAACAGGAGACAAAACTATTACAAACCACTTTCATCACCTCATATTAACCACAATAAGCATGCAGACTCAACCTTTATGTGCTACTAACTTTATCCTGATGGGAATCGTAGCAGCCTCATCTTGAGATGAGAGTAAATATGTACTTAATTAAGCCATTTTCCTTGGTCAAAGGATTGAACACTCGATTGAATTTACAAAAGATACAAGGAATTCTAGCATGGTTTCTTTCACTGGTTGATCGTTTGAGCTTTTTACCTCTTTTACTCGACCAAAGTCACTTTTACACCAATAACTGTACTTACCCCTGCAATAATACAATCCTTTGGAAACTTTACTTGCCATCATTTTAGCTAAACCCACATATATCATTGTTTGGCAGCGAGTCCCACAGTAACAAAATATAGCATTCAGGAATACTATTCTATCAGTTGTATTGAGAACCAAGACAAGGCATCGATAAAATAGAAAACCACAACTCAAATCCAAGTGTTTGCATTCCATGCCCAAACAACTAAAAATTCTATACTGGTTCGACCATCCAAGTTCATCAGTCATTATAATAGAACTCCACCTATTACCATGTCACTATGTCACGTCTCCTGAACCTCAATATCTTTTCTCGCAGAATAGAAAGCAGGGATATCAAAGATTTGAATTGTTTGCAAGGATTTAAATGCACCTTCACAGAGTTAAAAACGTAATTATCCCTTTCAAATACAAAAATTATCCCTTAATCACATCGTATACACTAAAAGGGTTGCCATTCAACAAAAATTCCTATTTAAGACCCAGTCTACTGCATTGCATCCACCACTTTGCAATACTGTCTATAAACGAAAACAAAATTCCACTTTGTCTTATGCAAGAATGTTGCCGGATGGCGGATGCAGTGTAGAGCACGGGTCCACGACATAGCATATCCTAGCATTCACCCGGGAGAGTCTTCTCACGTATTCACACCTCTGCTTGAAGTACCTACCCTCTAAGTCTAAACTACTATGGGTAGAGCAGTTTACAGCAATTACGTAAACAAGTTGTTAAGTTTACAACATAGGTAACAAGCATCAATGATCAGAAATTCGCCATATCCTCCGTATATCAAGCTGGGTATTGCTTCAAACACGAAAATTCAATCAAAACAAAACCGTTAATAGGAAAAAATAAGAAGAAACCTGTTTGGTTCAAGTGTTGCTGGCAAGCTCAAAAGTTGAGAGAGATAGAAAGTAAGGAGTGTTTGAATAGGACTAAATTCTGGGGGATGTGAATTGGAATCGTAAACGTAAACATAAACTTGGGGGCTAGATAGAGAAAGAGAGGCGGTGATTGAACGATTACCGTGGCCTTAATTTTCAGAGTTTCCTATATATTAATATTCTGTTTGCTTGCGCTCTTGATGGTGATGGTAGCCAAGGATTTTGAGGGTGACATTTCGAGGTGAGCGGCTGGAAGCCGCACGTCACATACATTTATTAATATATTTGTAATATTTAATTATTTATTTACATGTTCATGTGTTTGCCAATTGGCATGTGTTTTCTTATTCTCCTCTGTGATTTCGTGGAAAAATTGTTTCTTTCCTTCTAATTTTATCTTTAAGATTCTGGATATATATTACCATGTCTACTTTAGAAATTATGAAAAAAACTCTGTCTCACATCAAATTTTCATGATAACTTACGTTTCGAAAAATGCTAATGCGGTAAAATTTTATGTAAATATTTTAATGAGATGCTGAATAAATAAAGTGTCAACGAGGTGGCAATGTAACTTTCGGTTAATTTTTTCCGCATTTTGACCTTTACTTGATTTATATATATTTGTAGCGATGCTATTCTTGTTAGGGAATTCTACAATTCCACTCAATTAAAAATTACTAATTTAACATTTTAACGACTCATAAATCCTAGAGGATAATGAAACTATCGAAAGTACTATTGTTAACGTGACTCATCTTGTGTTTTATCAACTGAATGTTATAGGAGTTTTACACATGTCCCAAGTAGCTAATTAGTTTTTGTTTATTGTTTGTTGCGGAAAATGTTTGCCTAATTTTATGATATTTAGTCGTATTATTGAAAAAAAAATTACTCATCTTATATTATATCCATATAAAGTTCATTAGTCTTAAAAGGGAATAATATTTTTGAAAGAATTCAAGCTTAATTAGTAACACCTAAAATGGATCATGATGAAGTTTTCCTAAAAAAATAATAACTTATAAAAACATCCATATTACAAGTGAGATTAATTAATGTATCTAAACATCATTATCGTTTAAAGCCATCTAAGTGAATTTTTCATGAATTCTCTTGATCCACATTAAGGATTAAGAGATGCTATTTCTCTAATTTTCTATTGGCAAGGAGATAAAAGTGTTTTTTTGTGATATATATATATATATATATATATTAAGGGAGAGTTAAAAAGAGAGAGAAAAGAAATAATCTTTAAACTTTGATTACCATGATATATTTTTGGACTTACAAAAATGTATTTTAATATTGCTTTGGATTTTATAAATGAGTAAGTCATTATGAAGATTGTAAATATAACTCCTTAAACTTTTATTATAATATAATATAGCTTAAATTTTTTAAGTCGTACTTTATGCCATCTAAATTTTGATTTTATTTCTTTTTTCTTATGACAAAGAAAAAGGAAGTATTATTAATATTACTAATTTATAAGAGTTTAGAAAGTGTTAATATTCAGTTTGTAAGTTCAAGCTATAAAAGATTATGGAATAATTACTTGTATGTGTATTTTTTCACACATGCTTACTTGTATATTTATTTTTCTTAGACTAGAAAATGAAACCAAATCGACACCAAAAGGCGAGGAAACTGTATAATATGTTATAGGGATTCTGCCGTGTGACCCAAATGCATTGAAGTGTGTGAAGTGTGAAAGGGAAAAAACAAAAGTGAAATGACCTGGTTATGTTCAATGTTCATGCATTCTTTTAACCTTTTAAAACGATGACCGAATTCCTAAAATAAATTACCAGAGTCGGACCGCACTGGATGGAAGAATCAAACCGGATGGATTATCATCCTATATTATAAGACCATTTCATGATATTAGATGATAAAACGCTTCACTATCAACACTGGTTACATTTTTGGATTCGATCACGTCAACTGGTCAACAGATAAGCTTCCAGGTTGGTGGATCATATCATTTTCATTGACGAATCGTTTGCCTCGAAATGCTCAATTTCAGTTAGCGAATTTTAAATTTTATTTCCTCTTTTAAGGATTCCAAGCAATAAATAAAAGAGTGAATGTTGTAAATAGTAAAATGTACAATTTAATTACTCTAATTTGAAAAATCATTTTCCTACCTAATTAAAGTTTTTACAATTATTTTTACTATCTCAAGTAATTCTAATAAGTCAATTTGTTGATGTGAATATAAGAACGAACGAAAAATTGAATGTTTCAATCACCTCAAGACTAAGAAGTAACTAATAACTATCAATATGGAGTTGTATGATTCCCAACCGCTATCAACTATCCTCCTGTCATGAGGTAGTCAAAATGGTTGCTTAAAACAAAATGAGTCGCTATTTACTTTAAAAAGTGAGTCATTTAACATACCAAAAACCATTGATCAATTCTAAGTTCATCTTTATATTTAGATCTGTACAAGAACCAATTCCAAATAGTACACTAACCCGACCTTATGACAAAGGGGGGGAAGAGGGGAAGGGTATTGGTCGGAAAGACCTAAGCGATTCAACTAGGTACAATCGCCCGTTTAACTCGATAATTTGGCTCACTCATTTCAAAAAATTAAAAAAAAAAAAACCCAAGCAAGTTTGCATTGTGTCAACACCTCCTTAAATTTATCTTCCTAATCTTCTACCCCACCCCCATCAATATTCCCTTAACCTTTTCTTCTTCCTTTTTTTAACCTTTTCTCAATCTCATTTCATGTCCTCAATCACTACCACCATTCAATTATTCTCAACTCATCTCTTTCACTCCACTTTTTGCCTCTAAAAATTCATATGCATGTGTCCACATCTACATTCACTTACACCATATTTGAATAATTTAAGTATATTCCACTTTTTGGCTTTCACAATTTAGAATTTCTGATGGTAGATTGAATTATTATTCTCACATGAATGCATAAGAAATTTTGAATGGTTTAGTACATTTTGCATTAAGGAAAATTTTGAAATGGCAATACAAGTGAAGCATATGAAAATTTGCAGAATTTAAACATTTAGCTTCAGAAGGGTATGCTTTCAAAACTTCAAATTTTAAATGAGATGCATAAACCATTTCACTTGTATATAAATTGGAGACAAAAGAAGTGAACGCTCCTTCACCAAAACATTAAAACGCTCTGATTATTTTGCTTTCGCATTTTACAATTCTAAAACTCTTTTAGATAAATATTTCATTTAGTAACCATAAGGCTTCAATTATAAATCTTTATTCTACTTCACCAAACCATGTCACTCACCAAAATATCTATGTAAATTTTGCTGCAGCAACTATGAGTCTATGATTCCACTTTCTGATAAATAATTCCGTTTTGCACCATCTTGAAATTTTTTTTGTCCATAAATTATAAATCTTTCTTCTAGGTAAAAAAAAAAAAAAATCTTCATGGAATGATTCTTGTGCCCTACTTTTTCTGGAAAAAAGTACGGTTCCTCTTCAAGTGAGAAAGGTAAGGGAAAGGTCGCGAAAACGAGTATGTCTTTTGAGTTACAACAATTCAACGACATTCTAGCTTACTCAAAGTACAAGTACGAACTCAGCAAAAAGGGGGTACACGAGGTGATGGAAAATGTTAAACGCCGAGGTACTACCTCTTAGCTTTGAATTTGAACCTCAACGCACGAGTTATCAAAACACGTCACCTCCTGGATTCAAAAGTCTGTACGTAAGAATCCTTACACGACTTGTTGGATTTGAACCTCTATGGGTGAGTTGCCCCGCGACCATGTTCAAGGATGAGGAGAACGAGATAGAAATGATTTTTTGAAATCAAAGAGCAACATATGGGTCAACATATACCTGATAGTTCGAGGCCTTTAAGCTCAAGTAAGCCCCCTAAACCCAGTAAACCTAATATTTTCACAACACATTACCATAAAGGTATCAATGAGAAGAGGAACTTATGGGCATTCTGTAATGTGAGCTGCGCTTGGAAAATGAGAGAAGGATATAGTATACTCAACAGGCACTTAAAATCAAAGCATCTCAAAGAGCTAGGGATAGATGGTATGCAATAATAGATTACCCAAGATGGTGGTTTGTCCAGACAAGTACTAATGAGGTATTATCAAGAGAAGCACAAGTACAATCTTAAGGAGTACTTCGTTAACATGCACTTATCATTCAATGTAAGTACATCAAAGTAGCAAAGTCGATATGAACAGGAGACATTTAACTCCAACTTGCAACAACTAAGCCATACTATGTTAAGTTGAACAACCTGGGAGCTCTACCATAAAAATAAGCAGGAGCTCACAAGTAAGTTCGCTTCACTCAATACGTTAGTGTCCATATATGTAGACATGAGGACGGATCCTTTTTGTAATAATTCTTACATAGGTATAACTGTTTAGTAGATGGAGGATAATGAGCAACTTAATAAAAGACTATTGGCTCTAAGGGTATCTAATGAGCGCTACATGGCGCAAAACATTTATAAAATTATTAAAGAAATCCTAAAAAAGTATGGCTTGGTTAGGAAAATTTTTTCCTTTGGTTTTAACAATGCAAGTGCTAACACGACCTCAATAGCAAATCTACAAAATCTTTATCAATTGGCACTAAAAGGGAGAAAAGGTTTTTTTTTTCCATATACGTTATGCATGTCATATTCTTAACTTATGTGTCAAAGATGGTATTATAGCTTTGCAAGACAATATAACCCTATTTAAGAATGTGGTGAAAATAATAATAGAGAGGTCATCCCTCTACAAGAGGTAGAGGAACTTTTGTAAGAACTATGAGAAGAGGCCCTAAAAATTTAAGATAGATGTATAGTACCATTAGAATTTCACATATAAGTTGTTGTATAGCATTGTTCCCTAAAACGAACTGCTGTGTGATTTCGTTATGTTCAACATATGTAATGTTGACATTTACCCTAGCAAGTGGGATATATGCATCCAGTTGCTGAAGGTTTTGAGAGTTTTTCATGATATGACTAAGACTTTCTCATAGGTTTACGGACTAAGTGTACATTTGTTTGTTATGTCAACAGTGAGCATACTTGGTGTGCTACTTGAGGTACCTAAGGACCCAAACCTGTACGACTGTGTTTATAAGATGGCATTGAAGTAGATGACTTATTATAAAGACATTCCCCATATTTATTTTATTGCAACTATTCTGGATCTCAGTTGTAAAGCTAAAGTGTTACTGACGCATTTAAAAACTTATTATGGTTATATTGATGATCTAACGTAATAAGACTCAAACCATTGGACCCCTGACTAGAGCCTAAGCTCAAGGACTAGAGAGCATAACCAGATGAATCCTTTCTTTATGACCCACAACTGAAGAGTTTAAGTTGTTGCAGTCTGCAAACCTAATGCCATACCTAAATTGAACCCTTTTGTGCTTATCAGTTGTCTCTAGTTGTCGACTAGAGGTACACTTGGACAACAGCTCTTGCCCATCTAACCATCTATTCAACTGACTTGAATCCAAGCTATACCGAATATGTTCGAGCTAAATTCACCTTAGAAGAATCACCTGCTTAGCTCAATATTGCCAAACTATCAGTCTGTTTCGGCACCAATACTTGGCAATAGCTAAGCTAGTCGCACAATTTGTTTGTTTTCACCAGGTGTATGACCACTGATCATCCTCCATGTATCTAAGCACCCTTGTGATAGGATCTTCCACACAACATACCCATTTCACTATATTTTCATTTATACCCTTAAAACATTCTTTGTATCATACTTATTTTGGACATTACTCTTATTGTCTTTTTCATTTTAAGTAGGATGCCCCAACTTTTTGAGTATAAATACCCATTATAAATGTAGTCACAACACAATCTGATATTAAATATACTTCTCTTGAGCATTTCTCTCTATTTACTCATTTACTTCACTCTTATCATAACTCTTAAGTAAGGCTAGGTGACGAGTGACTTCATCAAGCTGCTTGTGCGTCATGTCAAGTTGAACCATAAGTCTTTAGTAGTTCCTTGGTGTGTAATATCATTAGAATGGATCAAGGTTCGTTTGTTAGTTTCTTTATTCCTTGCACATCTCCACCCTTGTTTTGAAGCTTTCTATAAGCTTAGACTTACCCCTTTACAACTAGCCTTGTTATTCCTTGGCTTAGATCGTATCATCTTAGTATCAAAGCGAAGGTTTGTTTTGGTAAGTTATGTTTGAGTTTTCTTGTAGGTAGTGTTTGTTATGGTAGTGTGTTATAGTTATGCAAGGATTAGCTGTAAGTATTTGAGTAAGTATGAAGGCATAGTAGTTTGTTGTTGTTGTATACTTTATTTTGCCTTATTTCAAACATACGAAAACAAAGCAAGTTTTGACTAGATTTACTGTTTTTTGAAAGTAGTTGTTGTGTTGACAGTTAGCTTGAACTTTCATGCGGAGAAGAGTGTATGTGAGTTATTTAGCTTAAGAGGATGATTTCTATTGTTTTATGGATTCTAAGTTTACTAAGTTTTGTTGAGAGTATGACGGATCCAAGTGTCGACATTAGTGCGAAGATGACAATAGTAGTGTTGCTCGCCACGGATGACAACCCGAAAGGATGACAACCCGAAAACACCCTTAAAAGTACATATGAGCAAATCAATGAGATCCCGATCTAGCTAGAGCTGTTCATTAATTGACCTTTTGACCTGTCAAGGCAATGCAGAATATACCCTAAGTCGCTCCATCAATAAGAAAACAAATCCTAGCTCGACAAGATCGAAGTGGAGGAGTAAGAGGACATATGTGAAGAAGAATTGACTAAGGTGATATGGATGAAGATGGAGAAGAAGAGTATAGTAGGTAAGAGGAGTGAGCTTGAGCACCCCAAGTTGTCGACCATGTGAAGCTTCAGATTCCGAGCTTCAACGCTTCTAAAAGCACTAATGACAATCTAAACTGGGAAGAAAAGGTAGAGTGAGTTTTTTATTATTACCAATATAAAGACTATAAGAAAGTGAGGACTGTTACTATAGAGTTCTCAGGTTATTGCATAATATGGTGGAAGAACTTTCAAATTACGAGAAGATGAGAAGGATATAAGAAAGTAAATACTTGGCTAGAGATGAAGAGTATACTTAGAAATAGATTCATGTCGGATACTTTTGTTTGACTTCGAGAGCTAAGGGAAGAAAGTCGAACTATTGATGAGTCTATCTAGGAGTCTTAAATACTCGTGATTCAATGTGAAGTAGATAAACCATAAGCCCAAACAATGTCCAAATTTCTCACTCAATTGAGAGGCTACATCCGAGATGTTATAGAGCTTCAACAATTTACTAACATTAGACAAAACTATAAGAATAGCCTAGCGAGTGGAAAGACATAGGAGGAATAGGCTGAGTTGACCTTTGATGAGTCGACTTATGCAATCAAGCTAACCCATTCAAGGAAGTTAACAAACTCAGCAAAGTGCCGAACCAAGTAGAAGAGCATATGTTAGAGCTAAACAAAAAAAAAACGAAGGGATAAGAATCTAGGAAGAAGATGAACTGGATAAAGTGTTTTAAGTGTTAAGAGTTTGGGCACATGACTATTCAGTGTTCGAACCGAAGAACTATGATTATCAAAGGGGATGTTCCAAAACTCAACCTGAATGGTACTCATAAGAAACCTGAGGAAGAGGTTGCTCCCTAGGAGAACACCCCAGAGGAAAATGAGCTTGTAGAAGAGGATGTGTTTGCCGAGGCTCTAGATAAACTAACCTCGGTTATCCGATGTGCGATGAGTATTGAACCTTCTATTGAGAAAGAGTAGAGAGAGAACTTGTTCTACATCACATGTAAGGTGAGCAAGCAAGTATGTGCGCTTATAGTAGACAGTGGAAGCTACACTAATGTAGCATATGCCAACCTAGTTACGAAACTCAAATTACTAACCATTTCACAATCGAGGCCATACAAACTTCATTTGTTGAATGAGAATGGAGCATTATATGTCACTCAACAAGTGTTATTGCCTATCTCTATTAGAAACTATTTTGATGAAATCCTTTATGATGTACTACCCATGTATACATCTTATGTATTACTAGGCTGACCTTAGCTTTTTTATCGAAGGGTTATTCATGATGATTTCAAAAACATGTACGTGTTTGAGAAAGATGGGAAGAAGATTACCTTGAACGCCATGACATCGAGTCAAGTAAGTAAATTATAAGCCAAATTGGCCCAAGGACTGAAGAAGGCCTTAGTACTTAGTAGAGTTAAACTCCAAGCAACCATCAAGTTCGACCTACCAACCTTCCTATTGATAGGGAAGCTACTTGAATTGATGGAGCAAGTGAAGCTACCAAAGGAGGTTAAGAAGTTGCTCAATGAATATTCCAACTTGTTTCTCAAGTAGTTGCTTGAGAGATTACCTCCATTTCGAAGTATTAAGTATTGCATTGACTTGATACCTAACACTACACTGTTGAACAAGCCTACTTATAGAATTAATCCTGAGCAAGTTGCAAAGCTCCAAAGATAAGTAAATAAGCTATTAAAGAAGGGATATGTAAGAAAAAGTCTTAGCACCTATGTTTTGTTTGCATTGCTTGCATCAAAGAAGGATCGTACTTAGCATATGTGTGTAGATAGTAGAGTTGTCAACAAGATTGCAATCAAGTACAAATATCCCATTCCGAGGCTGGACAATATGTTAGATGAACTAAGTGGTACGAAAGTATTCAGTAAGATCAACTTAAAGTCAAGATACTGGCAGATTCGAATGAGGCAAGGGGATGAATGCAAAACTTCTTTGAAGTCTCGACATGGCCTATACGAGTGGATGGTCATGTCATTTGGGCTATTAAACACCTTAAGCACTTTTATGCAGTTGATGAACCATTACCTAAGAGATCTGATTGGAAGATGTATCGTAGTTTACTTTGACAATCTCCTTGTTTATAGTATCGACCTGGTAAATCATATTGTTTTTCTCCAAGATGTTTTTAAAGTCCTTCAAGTAAAGAGATTGCGTAGAAATGTGAAGAAGCATTCTTTATGTTAGGAAGAGGAGCATTAAGAGCTAATGAAGAGAAAGTTCAAGCCATTGTTAAGTGGCCGGCCCCAACTTCATGTGTTGATAAGAGGAGTTTTTATGGATTGGCATCATTCCATCGACACTTTATCCAAGGATTTAGTACTATAGTAGCACCTTTGACTGAACTAATAAAGAAGAATGTGAAGTTTAAGTAAGGAGAAAAGGAAAAGAGGAGTTTTGTCGAGGTGAAATCAAGGTTGACCTCTGCCCTAGTCTTGTCTCTGTTAGACCTTGATAAAGTGTTTAAGCTTGAATGTGAAACGTCAGGTGTCAACATCAGAGTTATACTGATGCAAGAAAGCCGACTTGTCACTAATCATAGTGAATAGCTCAGAAGAGAACAACTCAACTATTATTTATATGACAAATAACTCTTAGCATTAATTAGAGCTCTTCATGTATAGCAACATTATTTTCTACCAAAGGAATTTGTCATCTACATAGATCATAAGTCTTTGAGATATTTGTAGAGGCAATCAAAGCTTTCTAAAGGCTAAGCTCGATAGATTGAATTTATGGAAGGATTTAATTTCACCATCAAATACAAGCAAGGAGAGAATAACGTAATTGCAATGCTTTATCAAGAAAACATGTTCTTCTCATTGAGTTGCAAACTAGACTTTTAAGGTTTGCAAGCATTAAGGAACAGTATTGAGATGATTCTCACTTTGGTACTATATATATATATATATATATATATATAGTGAAGAAGGGAGACTAGTATATGAATACCATGTAAAGGATGATTATCTATTCCAAGGAGGTAAATTGTGTGTACTGATCTATTCAATGAGGAAACTCCTGGTGAAAGAAGACCACAGTAATGGATTCTTTAGGCACTTTTGGAAACAAAGGACATATGAGCTATTGAATAACAAGTTCTTCTAACCTAAAATGAAACATAATGTGCATTATGTGATTAAAGGATGTGCCATTCGCAAGAAAGCAAAAAGGCGAGCAAAATAAAGGAAGGTAATGCCTCTATTTGTCTCGACCAAACCATAGGCTAACCTGAGTATGGATTTTATTTTTGAATTAACCCGAACTACCTGAGGCAAAGATTTTGTGATGATTATCATGGATAGATTCAGTAAGATGGTACATTTTATGCCATGTACTAAAACTAACGATGCTTTGGCTATTACTTCTTTGTTTTTGCAAGAAATAATTCTCTTCACAAAGTGCCAAGGAGTATGGTGTCAAAGAGAGACCCAAAATTCTTAAGCCATTTTTGGAGAACATTTTGGCATCAGATGGGAACCAAACTACTATTCAGCACCTCTTGCCATTGACGATTAGACAGAGGTTGTTAACCGTACCTTAGGGTCACTCCTTTGAGTTAAAGTAGGAAAGAACTTAGTCGACTGGAATGTCTACTTGCCTATGGAAAAATTGCTTACAACAAGACAACATATGCCTCCACTAAACATGCCCCATTTGAGGTCATCTATAGTTTCAACCCCAAACTCCCCCTTGACTACACCCCAATGCTGCCTATGACCAAAAAGATCTAGAAGCAAGAACTAAAGCTCAATCCATCTAGCAAATCTCCCAATGAATCGCTTAATACATTAACTGAATTGCCAAAAAAAACTAAAAGAGAAAGGCAAAGGAAGGAAGACCAAGCAGTTTTAGCCTTGTGACTAACTATGGCTATACTTAAGCAAGGAGAGGTTTCCTAATAAGAGGAAGAACAAGCTATCTGCTAAAGTTGGAAGACCATTCAAGATACTCCAGAAGATAACGAAAATGCATACTAACTAGAACTACCAAAAGACTTCTAAGTGTCTAAGGAGTTTAATGTTGCCAACCTTAGCCTTTACCGATCCAAAGAGAACTTAGATAAGGAGCAGTTGGATTTGATTCCAAATCCCAATCAACCCAAAGGGAATGATAAGACTTGGATGATCAGACCCTTGACCCAAGCCCGAAGACTAGAGAGGATGGCCAGACAAGTCCTTTCTTTATGGCCTACAACTAAAGAGTCTAAGTTGTTGCAGTTTATTGACCTGATGCTCTGCTCGAACCGAACCCTCTTGTGCTTATCAATTGTCTCTAATTGCCGATCAAAGGTACACTTGGACAATAGCTTGGCCCATCTGACCATCTACTTAACCAACTTGAATCTAAGCTATATCAAATACATTCGAGCTGAATTCACCTAGGAAGAATCGCCTACTGAGCTTGATATTGCCGAACTATTAGATTGGCTTGGCATCATTACTCGGCAGCAACCAAGCTAGCTGTATAATTTGTCTATTTTCACTAGGCACACAACCACTGATCATCTTCCAAGTCTCTGAGTACCCTTGTGATAGGATCTTCTATATAGCATACCTATTTTGTTGTATTTTCATTTATACCCTTCAAAAATTCCTTATATCATAGTTATTTTAGACATTACCTTTTTTGTCTTTTCCATTTTAGGTAAGATGCACTATCTTTTCGAGTATAAATATCTACTGTAAATGTAGCCGCAACACAATCAAATATTGAATATACTTCTCTTAAGCCTTACTCTCTATTTTCTTGTTCACTTCACTCTTATCTTAACTCTTAAGTAAGGTTAGGTGGCGAGTAATCTCACTAAGTTGCTCGTGCATCGTATTGAGTTAAGTTATAAGTCCTCAGTAGTTCCCTGGCACGTAATATCTTTAGAGTAGATCGAGGTTTGCTTGTCAATTTCTTTGTTCTTTGCTCATCTCCACTTTCTATAAGCTTAGACCTAATCCCTTATGACTGGCCTTATCAATCCTTAACTTAGATCATATCATAACAGATTCCCAAGATACATACAACTTGGAAGTACACTAGGATGTATTCGTAGTGACAGCCAACATAGAAGAGCTACCCTCACGCTACTAAAGTCAGTATAGTGGCCAGTTATCAGTCTCTCCTATACCAACCACCAACAAACTTCACTACTCATTTATAGGTGAGCAATTATTGGCACAAAAATTGAGGAGGCAATGGTTTGGTGAGCCATTGTCTGAGTTGTAGCACTACATAAACACGAGTTTTAAGTTCTCTAAAAATATCTTCATCAAAGAATGAACATCTTGGAGTGGTGACAATGGCACATGAGGGACTATCCACTCCTATCTCGCATCGCATGTTAAGTACTCACCGCTCCAATGTTGATGATCAACATTGAGCAAGCATTCAATACCATAAGCCTTATCCTTGATGATCGACAAGCATCCCTTTCTGTTATCAACGTTAAGGTAAGCAGTTGCACAGAAGACTAGTACAAGGTAGCCTACAAATAGTAAGAACCATGTGGGACATCGAGTTAGGAGAATAAGCACTTCAATGATTGGAATAGGTCTGACGAAAGCCCAAGCACGATCGCGGGTGCCACTCTTGAGCATGAACCGCTGATGTAGGGAGACACCTAGCAAGTACTAAAAAATCTTCCCTTTATTTTTCTTTTTTCTCCTTAAAAAAAAGTTGTCACCTAGAAAAATTGCTTTCACAATTATTCCAAAAAAACTAAATGGTATAGTTTTCCTAAAAGTAGCGATCTCACCTTAGGCTTTTTCAAATTATTACCGAGTAAAATTATTTTTCTTCCAAAAATTTAAATTGGATAATCACGTAAATTTGTCCTTTTTTCCTAATTTAAAATTGACCAATATACTAAAAGTTTTCTAAAAATCCAAGCTAAACTATGGCAGTTTAATTTGATTAGTAGATATATAGGCACCTTCAGGATGACTGTAAAATTAACTAAAAAAATATTTACCCCTACCCCTAAATTCCCTAAGATTAAACTTTTATAATATTTTTTTATACCAATTACAACTACTAAAAGTGGATAGTATTTTATTTTATATTTCTACTCGATTACTATACTTCAATCAAAGAGATAATTTTTTGTAATGTACCACTACGATTTTCAATTAATAACAGCGTTGTAATTTATCTCTCTCTTATAGTATGTGATTTCGTGATTGATGAGAATTATTCATCCTTTCCAATTTTTTTTGTTTTGCTTAACATTACTCATTATTTTAATATTGTACTAATATTAACTTTACATGGTCCAAACTTATTATTTTGAAATGGAGTAAAATTTTAATTAAAAATATTGGTTAATCATATATACGGTAGTATATGTTATGCGAATGTACGCGTTACATTTTATGATAATCTTCGGGAAAAAATACAAGTATGAGAGAGGGTTGATAAATATTTCTTAGAACACGGAATTCAGAAATAATTAAAAAATTAGAAATTAGTAAGCTAATTAGTTAAATTTAAAAAAAAAATGGGGATTCAATTCAAGGGCCGACAAACTAGCCTAAGACTATGACCAGCTTAGCTGGTCACAGTTCGGCTTGGTAAACGAGTCTACTTATATCTACATCAATGAACACACTTAACCGAGTTAGTTCACATAGCAAAAATAACTAAGAAGACTCTAATTATGTATTGAATTGTCATTATTAAAGTATAAGTAGTAAATTGTACATTTTAGCATAGTTTAGGTATTAATTGTGACATTAAACCTAGATAAAACAATACTTGCAAAATGAATGGAGTGAACTTATCATGCTCTTAGGCTTAGAAGCGCCACAGATTGCCACATGTTCTTAAGAGCCTACTAACAGGTCAAGCTAAACAAGCTACTAAAATCTCCAATAAACATAATAAATGACTCTTCAAACTCTCATAACTATTAACTCTTCAAAATAAATACAAGTAACAGTTAAACTCTTTAGTACATACAATTGAAAAACATAAGTAAATTATTTAGTCATATGACCAACAAAACTCCTCAAGTAATAAGTCTCCTTAGCTAACTAGATCATGTTTCTCATATCTCATCTTCGTAATAATAATAGTATTCTCCCAAATCCTCTGCCTACTAAGAAAAATATGTATCCCCATTTTCATCGTAATCTACCTACTTATCTAGCATTCCTATAGAAAGGAAGAAGCCAAAGCCCAATACGTACAACCTATAATCACATACGTATGTTAAGTAATATACAAAGTCACATGTATTAATGCAATTAATAATAAATAACACAACCACTGGTTTATATCTTCTTAATTAATAATATCTGCAACACAACACAGTTAAAATCATCCATGACCAACCCTAACTTAGAGTATCTCATGACTCCCTATATGGTTCCTAATCGGGACACTAGCACTGCTACCCCCATCTAAACACGGCTATAGGACACTACTATTATAACCCCCAAACGCTACCTAACTTACTTGGTTCTAGGAAACTGGTACTACGACCCCTAGACACCCATTTATTCTACTTTAAATCATTTCCAAGGAAGACTTTATAAAGGATAACATGCTCCAATGATCATTAAGGTGCCACCATAGGGACACTAATGCTATAACCCCCTAAGCTCAACCAAGCACAACTAATATGCAATTACCGTCCATATAGTCTTAGATTCGGTTAAAATTATGCTAAACTATATAAACACAAGCAACAAGTAAGGAAAGTACGTACCTGGATCCTGAGTATAATTGGAAATCTCTAACTCAAAAGTTTCTTTAACATCAACACTTGAAGTATTCACAAATAACTCCTTTTAGTTTCTATTCTCTCATTATCTCTTCTTAGTTAAGTTTACTTAATTATATTTTGAAGTTCTTAAATCAAGATCTTAGCTTATTCTAAGGTTTTAGGTTCAGTTGAGATCTTTGAATGCATTTAGGATTGGTTAAATTAAGGTTTAGGAAGGTTAGAAAAAGGAAACAAGAGGAAAAAAGGAAGGCATAAGATTATGCCTAAAGTATATGATTGTGATCTTAGACTATGGTCTTTCATTACACTCAAATCATCTATTCACGCCCATGATCCTACAATGCTTTAAGACTACAGCCAAGGTTCATGGCTATGGTCTTAGGGCATGGTCCTCTTTGCGAAAAATTTTACTTTTCTCACTTCATTTAAAACTCTCTACCAGAGGTACATGAGTAGCATCACGATTGTGATCTTTACCCACATTCCTCCAATTCATCATGATTCTTCTCTTTTTTGACTCTAACCTTCCCCAAACTATCCTACTATTATTTCAATACATCAGTTACTCCAAATTCACCCTAAGCTTAGACTCTCTATATCATCTTAACAACAAGGAACACTCCCAATTAGAAAATCAAAATCAATGATAAGAACTATACGTACCTTGTGCTAGGGATTACAAAACAATTGAGATCTACGCTACAAGATGATTAACAATGCGCCTAAGATTACAAACGATTTCTACTCTTAATCAAATCAACAACACAAACTTAATTTTATTATTTATTAATGGATTGCATACTAGATTTAGGGTTCCACCCTCTCCCTATTTCGCCTTATGCAACTCAAAACATAAGCTTCCCAATGTTGCAACACTCTTTGATGTAAAAGAAAAGTGTAACTAAATTGTCTAAATTAAAAGAGTTACTTAGATATCACTTTACCTTAACCTTGCTCTTAGGATTCACTTAGAGAAGACTTTGTATTGCACAATAAAGCAAAAGAGTCTTAAGGTTTTTTTATAAGCTTATTTTTATTTAAGGATAGAAAAGACCTATTTGTCCTTCAAATAATTAAAATTTTAATTTTGTAACCCGTCCGATATATTTATTATTTCCTTGGCCATAATTCATTTATTTATTTAATTTATGTGATGTCATAGAACTTCTCTTACATTTCTTAACAAGCACTCTTCATGCATGATTGAACAGTTTTTAAGTATATTATACTTTAAAAGGAAATTATATGGACAATCATAAAAAGCTTTAAAAATTAGAGTGGTATCTAAATTTTCAAAGTCAATGATTACTCTTAAAAAGTTGGCTTGACTATCCATGTGGAAATTCTAGTTACATGAATACACATGGATGTTAATAAAGCATTTCATTAAATACGTTGAAATAGTTGATACAATAATAGAAAATGTAAAAAATAAAATGAAAATTATAAATACAAAAAAAGAAAAAGGGAAAATAATAAGGAAAAAAACTACTAAAAGTCATTGCTTCCCACCTAAGGGCATGAGGTTGCCAATAGCGAACCTATTCTATTGGTTGTCATGGCTTACTATTGTAATTGGGTATTGCAACCAAGCCTTTGTAATGGATGGCCATACACCTCCTTCAAAGCTTAAAAGAAAAAGATGCTTAAAGGTTGGGGAAAAAAAAGTAAAAGAAAAAAGCTTAAAGATCATCAAGTTGTAGTGTCCAACTGTCGCTTGTCATCCTTTAAGGTTTTGTTTTGTTTTATTTAAGTTTAGATAATAGGTCACAAGAATCGCTTACAATAGTCAGTCCCAACCTACCAATAGAATTAAGGTCATTACTAACCATCTAAGCGTAAGGAATGGCCACTGACTACAACAAGGGGATCATGACATCACATACTTTTTTTCTTTTTTATTATTTTATTTTTATGATTTGCATTTTCCATTGTTTTTAATTAATTCAATATATTTAATGAAATGTCATGTTGGTGTCCACATGCCTTTGCATCTCAATAAGTAGCCACGTTAACCTTATAAGCTTATAAGGAGATAAGTGCTAACTTTTGAAAAAGTTATATATCTACATAATTTCAAAAACTCTCGGAGATGATCCATATAATTTACTCTATTTTATATATGTATTTTTTTCAATCTTTGTCATTTTGCCTAATTGTGTTTTATCATTATTAATTACTATAAGTTACCTAGACACATGTTAGCTTTTTATTAGTACACATAATAATTCAATAGTAAATAATTATCAATAATATCATAAAAATATATAAAATGAAAGAGGAAGAAAACTAGATAAAGCTAAAGGGCACTTAGTTTGATGACCGACCACTCTTTAATCTTGGGAAGGCTGATGAAACACCAAAAAAAGAAAAAAACATTATAGGTCATGCGATTTACTCATTGCATTGATGGGCGACCCTCTACCTTTGTAACATAATATATATACATTAAGTGATGGGTGTCTATCCATCATCTTAAATGAGTTGTCCCTTCCCATTATAGGTGTTAATATTGGATTTTTATTTGAGCAACCGAATGCTTAGTCAAGTGCTAACTAGTTCTAAATTAGGAGTTACACCAAGTCGGGTGACTACACTTTTATTTATATCCTATAATGGTCTCTAGTAGACCTATATCAATAGGTTGGCATTTTAACTCCTGACCTGTTTCTCAAGCTACGCCAACTCATAACATTTCCACTAAACAAAGTTTACAAAAGTTTATAAAAGCCAATTCGCTAAGGCGCATGTCACACCTTAAAAAGGTGGAGTCATAACAATCTCACCGTGGAACCATCTTAAGATAGAAATTAACCTTACAGCTGTTATTATAGACCTAGTTCACACTAAGTATACTCAACTTTACCACTTTGAAGCGTCCAGTTCATTACCTGCTTAATATAAACCTAATGAATAATTCTTTTGAAATCAATTGATTAAGCAAACTCGTAGGTTTAACCTTTCAAAAGAGTACTGGTAAAACTTACGGGTACATGTTATTTGGTATATAAACCAAAAGATGGAAAACTAGCGAGCCCTCTAAGAAGACTCGGGTAGTTTCCTTAGCAATTAAAAAAAGTCAATTATAAGAACAAAATTTAGCCGAATTCTTCATGATCCTCACTCTTCAACCCCATTTGCTAAAGTTTTGATTTTGGGTATAATACTTGTAGTTCTATTCTAAAATTACAAAATAGATTATAGGTAAATGAGTGACAACTTACTTAGTAAGTAAGATGGAGACAAAAGTATGCATTCAACACATTATAAGCAGGATTTTCAACCAAGTTAGTTAGATGTAGTACGTGTATAAGCAAATGCCATCACATAACGATATCTAGTCCATCATGATATTAGAAAAATTGTACCTACTTTATCAGGGTTAAGGAGTTTGACGTCATATACTAGTTAATTAAAACAAAACCAAGACTTATGCAATGAAGAACACCCTCCTCTCATGACTACCTTTGAACTACGACCCTTAACCTTGCCATAACCTATTCTCCTATCACTTAATTTGACTAAGGTAGGGAAATGATCATTTCAGCTATCCTCATCGAAGGGAATCTGTGTTTAGCCCAAGAATCTTAACTGTTACCCCTAGTGGGTTGCAATGCATATCGGGTTGGATGTTAAGCCGAGTTTTAATTAGTTTATTTTTAGGGTGATCAACTAAGCTCGAACAATTTAAGCATAATAATATTTACAAAATAACTACAACATGGAGCTCAACTCTCATCACGACAAATCAAATCTCAAACACAAGCACTTTACACACACAAACAACTAACTACAATCACAAGCAAATATATACCAAAATCTCCAAATATTTTGAAATAATATCCCAAAATACTGTAAAGGATTTATCCCTTTTACTTGTATTATTGCTCACTTTAGTAGATCTATACTGTCAATGTTCTGCTCCTTTTAAAAATCCTATATATATATATATATATATATAACCTATATTTAGTTTTCATAAGATTTACGAAAATGTTAGAGTTTTATCTAACTTTTTGTATCATTATGAAGTTATATACATAAATATATACATATATTTAAAATATATTATTAATATTATATGATGGAATATAGTTTTACTTA
The DNA here is from genome assembly GCA_024138005.1 of Lumnitzera racemosa. NCBI lineage: Eukaryota > Viridiplantae > Streptophyta > Magnoliopsida > Myrtales > Combretaceae > Lumnitzera > Lumnitzera racemosa. The sequence continues at coordinate 32,225,485 of JAMXBC010000008.1, forward strand.
AATATGTATTTATTACAGTTTTATTATATAAGTTATATTGAGTTAGTGAGCATTACCTAGAATTATTCAATTTTAGTAAAAATGGTATCATTGGGTTTGTATGAACTTGACAATATGTATAACAGGTTCTATTTTAAGAGATGACTTCTAAAGGGTATTTTTAGTTTCTATTATACATATATACCCCTATGACAATCATTATTATATTATGTTTATAGTATATAAATAATCTATGTTTTATATAATTTTCTAAAATAGCTTATTAACATATGTACTTTCTAACTCTACCATGTATATATCCTAGCCTAGATCATATGATAGTACAAAATATGATAAAAACCTACTCTAACCAGACTTGGTCAGTATGCATATGTATAAGATTTATTCTAATATTTATCATATTCTAGCCTAATTTCGTTAAAAATGTGCCTCGATTAGTAAATTAGGCTATTTAACTAGGAAAATTTATAATAAATATCTTAGGTTGCCAAATAACTCCACAAAAATTTCTATAGCCTCATAAAAATATAAGGAATTCAGTTAATAAGTGGTTTCATGCTATTGGATTTATCAACTATATATGTAAAATTATGTTTTTATCCTTAATTTGTGATTAATTAAGCAAATAATATATTTTTATACCAAATTATTTTTAACATTTCCTGACATTATTACAAGTCTCCAAAAGTCATTGGACATCATTTCATCAATTAATTTTACAAAAATCAATTTATCTCATAATTTTCCCCATTTTTCGGGTAAAAAAATACAATAAATACTAAACACATATGAAATAAAAATCGGATTACATAGAAATTAACTAGACATAATATGTATTTTGAAAAAAAATTTCAACTCAAAACAACATCATTTAGTATATTTATTTTAGATTTGAAAATTCATATGAATGGTAAATTTATGTAGCAAGTATATAAAATGATTAAAATATCATCAAGTGATTTTATTCATCACCTAACTTGTTCCTAAATTGCCACGGTGAAGTTTGGACATTTCCAAGTTATTTTGATTAATTTAATTAATATTTTAGTATATTTTGAATATAATATATTAATATTTAATAGTTTTGTTAATATACACGTATATATCCTACATTTGCGGTACACATAATGTATAATTATACGCATATAATTATGTTTCTATCATGTCTTTTATTTTTAAGATATGTTGTCAATTAATTTTATGAATTTATCACTTATTTAATATCATTTTAAGTTTTTTGGTTAATTTGTATAATTATTATATATATCAGGTATATTCATAAATATATATATATATATTCATATAGTATATTATGTTATATTATTTCCTTTTGTAACTTAATTAAATTATCTTTAAGTCTTTATCGCATTTTGAGCATAATTTTAAGGATTTTGACGAGTTTTTCACTATATTATATAACTACACTTTTAAGGCTGAAATTATGGTTTTACGTCATTTTTCTTACAATTTGACTTCACATGGTCATTTTAACTAACTTTTACAACTTAGTTGTAAAGTTTCGTCTCAATCGGATAGGTTTCCCCAAATGCTCTAAATTTGAGTATAGTTGCCTTAAATATGATTTTAGCGGCTCATATAAAGTAAATCATCATTATTTTGATTATATTCTTGATATTTATTATATTTTTTACTTCCAAGTCTGTGGGAATTCCTCAGTATAGGTTACCATGGTCTTCATAAATTCTTAAGCCAATCAGGGTACTTTCCCAAATGCCCTAAATCGATTGTCAACCTTAGTCGTACAAGGATAAGGCTTTACCTTAGTATTCAGATGTTTATGAGTGTGGCACATCGAGTTCAAATATTCAAATATTTGAACAAGGGTATGAACGGTTCAATGATTACTTCAGTTAGTAACTACCCACCCACCTACTTATCCCCATTGGTTATCGCATGCTTAAATTCCAGTAGCGCCACATGTTAGAGGCAACTCAACTACTCCCCTCATATAGTTATTAAACGAAGCACTATAAATAGAGGCAAACGACCATTATAAGAACTCTCTAAACATTCTTACTATTCTTTTACTCTCCTTACACTTTTATATACTCCATACATTTGGCCATATATAGATATATATATATATATATAAATATATATATACACATGCACAAACATATATATACTCCATACAAATAACTAACTTAGGCATTGGAGTGGCAATACCAGTCAACTCCGATACCCCCTTAGCCTAACGTCTTCTCTCTTACAGAACTTAAGTACTAACCCAAGTTCAATAAATAACTTTGTGGCACCATCTGTACTTGATACATCACCATGATAACTAATATAAGAATGAAAAAAAGCACTAGTAATGCTATTACCTCTCAACATCCAAGGAGAGAGGGTAAATAACATCAATTGGAAGATTATTAGCTTGTTAAGTTAGAGAAACTTGGTGCCTACTTAGCAAAAGAAAATCAAGAATTGGTAAGAAGGAATGATGAGATTTTAGAGTTGGTGCATACGAATATGTTGCCAAACTAAAATCACGAATACAATGCTTTGGATAATGTAAAAGATTTTAATCATTCCATCAACTCTTTTAAATAAGCAATTAAGTAAGTTAGAATAGCCTATGAAACTTGGGCTCTTACTCTTAAGAAAAACCAATAAAGGAAGAGCTTAATAGCAAGCACAACATGTTACTTCATTACATGATAGTGCTCCTACCTTAACCAATAAAAGGTTTATCCTGAAGAAAAGCCCTTTCATTTAAGAGATTTTGGAGGAAGTAATTCCTTTACATGTCAAACTTCCAAAGTTTAACATATATGATGGAACTAAAGATCTAAAAGATCACTTGGAGTACTATTGTACTATAGCTAAGTTGCATGGCCTGAATGATGCGGTTGCGTATTAGGCATTTCCATTAACCTTGTGGAATGCTGCAAGTACGTGGTTTAAGCATTTAAGACTTAACACAATAACCTATTTTGATAATCTTGTAGAAGTATTTCTATAATACTTCCTTGTAAGTAAGTTACCAATTAAGGATTCTTTAATCCTTCATACAATCAAGCAAAAGCTTGATAAGTCTATTCAAAATTATCTAACTCGATTCATGCCAAAACTGGTTCAGATCCTAGAGCTTAATATGAGTGTTGCTTTGAATACAGTAATAGATGGATTAAAGCCCTATGGTAGCCTTTCAAGTCATTAGCCAAAAATAAACCTAAGACCTTCGTTGAATTTAAGGTAAAAGCTACATCCTACATCAGGCAATAGGATAATAATAAAGCTTAGCATGAGGCCAACCTAAGCAAATCTAATTGCAAGAATGACAAGAACTCCACAAGTGTAAAAGATTGGCTTAAGGTTCGTGCTAATCATTATTTAGGGGTTAGGAGAAATAGGAAGTGATCGAGAATTCCATCATGTTCTAGCTTAATCAACCTATGTCGGATATGTTAATGGAAGTTTGGAACCAGAGAATCTTATAGTAACCTGGGAGAATGAGAGCTAATCTCCTTTGAAGAAATTTGAATAAGTTTTGTCACTTTTACTATAATAGGGTCACAACACCGATGAGTGCATTTAACTCAAGAATGCACTAAAAGATGTTGTCCAAAAGGGATATCTAAGGAAATTCTTGGCTTATGATACTGGCAATATAAATCGGCCAACTCTGAGAAGGAATAACCAAGATCATGATGATCGACCTAATCAAGTCAAAAGGAATGATAGAGACAATGATAATAACACAAATAATAGAGCTTCAAATGGTATGATCAATACCATTGTTGGTAGACCTTCTAATGTAGGGCTGTCTTGTTTTATAAGCTCAACTAACACCCTTTAATATGTTTATAATGTGCAGTGTAAGAGGTTGAAGGTTGATAACTTAATCTCTTTTTTTGAAAGAGATTTTGAGGGCATACAAAGACCTTATAATGATGCACTATTCATCAATGAAAAGATAGTAAATTTTGAAGTCAGGGAATTCTCATTGATATTAGAAGTTCGGCAAATATAATTTCCTAATATTCCTATGATCAAATGAAGCCAAAGATCAATACCCAGTCAAGGTCACATAATCACGATCTATATGCTTTGAATAATCAACCAACACGGGTGTAGAAGATAAGATAGATTTTCTGGTGGCAAATTGTTTGTTTCCTTATAATATTAGTATGGGCCAAATAAGTCATAACTTATTTAGCACAGTCTCATCCACAACATATCTTAAGGCTAAGTTCTTAACTCCAATTATTTAGGATTATGCTAAGGAGACCAATAACACGCAAGGTCCCTATATTTGAAAGACCTTAAATGCAAGGAATTTTTCACATTGAAGTAGACCTAAATCAAAAGTAAAAAATATGGAGAAACTACAAGAAGGAACTAAAGAAATACAACTTAAAGTAGATCCTAAGGAGATAACTCGAATTGGGAAATCTTTATCTCTAGAGCTATGGTAGGAATTGGTTTAATTCCTTAGAATGAATTCTAATATATTTACATGGTCTTCTTTAGACATGCCCAGCATACCCAAATAATTTATGAAGCAAACACTCAAGATGATCCTAATGCTAAGATTAGTCAATAGAAGAAGAAGCTTTTGACCCTTGAATGATAGCCAACAATTGAGGAAGAAGTACAAAAGCTTTTGAAGGTAGGCTTTATACAAGAAAACCATTATCTAACCTGGTTAGCTAACTGCATATTAGCCAAGAAGTCAAACAGCAAGTAGCATATGTACATTGACTTCACAAATTTGAATAAAGCTTGCCCCAAGGATTGTTTCCCATTACTAAGAGTTAATCAACTAGTTGATGTAGCATCAATACATGCTCTATTGAGCTTTACGAATGCTTCAACTAGTTATAACCAGATTAAGATAGAAGAGGAGGATGAGGTACACACCTCATTTGTTACTAACTTTAGACGTATTGCCATACTATAATGCCCTTTAGTTTGAAGAATGTTGGGGTAACCTACCAAACGTTAGTAACAAAAATGTTTAAGCCTTAAATTCATCACAACATAGAAGTATATGTTGATGATATGATCATAAAGAGTGTGGAATAACGTTGTCATCTTACTGACCTAGAAGAAACTTTTGATACTTTAAGGAGGTATGGAATGAAATTGAGTCCTTAGAAGTGTGTTTTTAGGGTTACTTCTAGAAAGTTCTTGGTTTATATGATGACTTAACATAGATTGAAGCCAATCTAGAAAAGATTAAAGCAATAAAGGATATGAAATCCCTAAGTTTAGTAAAGGAGGTACAAAAGTTAACAAATTGAATTGCATCATTTATGGGGGTAAGCTTCGTATTTTTGCAATTAGGTTTCGAGCGGGTGATTTAAGGTATTGGTGAAATTAACTTAATCAAATTAGAAATTTACAAGTAGGTTAGTGACATTAGTCAACGAGAACTTGTGGGCTTGAATCGCAAAAATATAATGAAATAATAAATATATAGCGAAAATAATAAATTTTTATTATACTATTATGTAATTATCTTAATCGCTTATAATAGACTTCAGTAATTAGTGAGCTTTTAGAGATGAATCGTATGAGTAATAAAATTATTAAATGACATGCAAATATATATATATATATGCTCATTGTGTATAACTATTACACGTAAATATTCACCCTAAATTATCTAAAATACCCAATTAACTGCAAATTAAGCTAAAATAAATAAACAAAATCGTAAAAAATAATAAAAAATAGTTGACAACTGGGATTAACTTTAAATTAGGCGTAGAAGGACTAAGTACAAATGTTGATGTATGGGATTAGCAATTGGATACCTATAGGACTAGTATAAAGATAGATTTGGCAAGAGGAGAGAGAAAACAATTCATATGCTTCCTCGAAAAGCTTTGTAAAATTCAAGAACTCATTTTACACTAATCTAATTCAATCAAGGATCTAGGAAAAACAAGTAAGGGTTAAGAAAATTAAAGAAGAAAATATGAAAAATTATAGGAAAATCTAGTGTAGTTTTAGGTTGTTGGGAGTTCAAAGGTATAAGTAGTAGCTAGAGACTAATGACTACCATCACTTGAAGAAGTAACCACTGCCTAGGCTTATCGACAATATAATGGTAGCTACTAGTAGCTCAGGTTGCTAATTCCAATGAGTCTCTAAAATTGCTCGATTTTCAAAAAGGGAAAAGGAAAATAATATTATTTTTTAAATCCTTTCAAAAATACCATATTGCAAAAAATAATCCCAAAAGTATCATATATAAATTTGGCTTTCCAAATTGGTTTTTGAAAAGTCGAACCTAGATACCTACTTTAAATTGGGCTTCTATAAACCCAATTTTATGTAATGAGCCTAAAATCAACTCTTTAAAAGCCGATATCAACATAAAAGATGAGATGAATAATCATCAGGTGCATATGGTGTAGTGGTTGGTGCTTAGGGAAATGGTATTGAAGTTCTAGGTTTGATTCTCACTAGGAAATTCACTTTTTTTGTTTCTTTCCTCTAAGCAAAGGGAAAAAAAAAAGAAAAAGAAAAGAAACATCACAAACAAAGGCATTGGTTGCGGTTTGAACCCAAATTTGTCAAATTAATGCCTAATAGCCTTACCACTAAATATAACACAACCTTAATAATTGTTGCGCATAATTAAATAATAGTAGGCTTTTGAAAAACCAAATTTAAAATAAGTGACTAAATTCGGCTTTCCAAAAATCAATTTTAGTTTAAATTAAAATCATATTTTACAACTCGAATGTATCTATGGTATTTTTGAAAGTATAGTATTTCCAGGATTATTTTTTTAAAAAGCAATATTATTTTCCTTTCCCCTATTCAAAAAATTACTAAAAATATTAATTTCACCTCAAAAATTCTAGAAATTTTTTTTCCTAAGTATTTTACATTCAAATCTAGGAAAAATATTGTTTTCTTTAAATTTATTGGATATATATTACGTCCTTAAAAAATCACTAAATCAAATAGATTTTGATATTGATTTAAAACACCTTAATGACGTAGTTTTAAGCTTGAAATTTTATTGTAAGCTATTCAATACTTATTAAAATGCTATGTAAAATTTTTTAACAAAACTATTTTCTACATTTGTCATGATTTTTGAGCCCTTAAATTATAGCTAAAATAGCATTTTTAGTAAAAAAATTAATGAATTTTCTTTAATAACCTCACTTGAATTCTAAGCTAGACTGATAGTAGTCTATTTGTGGTATACCGGTGTTGTTAGATCGAGTTCTATGGAAGGAAGTGACAAATATCATGAATATTCCGCTTATATGAGTAATCACACAATATGTGAACTTGAGAATTTGAGTGTGATTATGAGTTAAATGAGAATTGTAAGGAATAATGAAGTTGTAAAGTGTTGAATGAAGTGCTAAATTGGTCTCTTTAACTGGAATTTAGGAGGAAAGTATACAAATCACTTAATTATAGGCAGTTTAACTGAAGGTAGAAGATAACTCAGATCATTTTTTGGTCAATACTGTATTAGGAATATATTCAGAACCTAAGTTAGAGGAAAATTTATATATGAATTATAGTCAAATGGAAGCTTATAGACTGAGTTAAAGGGTAAAATTGGCAATAAATATGACTCTAATATAGCTTAGAGAGCAACTAAGGGGATCTTGGCTTAAGAAATTTATCATAAATTGACTTAGAACTTAACTGAAAGGATATTGTAGATTAAAACAACATATAAAACTAGTGAAACGATCATGAAAATCCTAAGATGTGAGTAAAAATAACTTGTAAAACTAATGTCTAAACAACTTTAATTCAAACTAAACAAATCGATTATTATTATCAAGGCTTGAACATGGATTAAAACTAATTAATTCCGTATGTATGGGGATAATTAAAGATCACAAGTGCAACAAAAGAGTTGTGAACCATTAAAGTTCAAGTAAGTTGGGATTGATGCTTTACAACATGTTGGAATATTGTGTCAGAATACTTGGAGGCTTGGGAGTACACTTGTTGTGATTATAATTAATTGTTTATGTACATGCTTCGTGTATGATTGATATATTAAATCTTGGATTAGGAGCTGAACTCCTTAGAGTGTTGTTCTACATGAATTTGTATTGATTTCTTTATTTTGAAAATTTGTTACTTGCTTCTAACTAGAATTAACTAAAAACTAACCTATAACATAAATGGACACACATGACAACCTACTAGGAGAACAATTAAGTGTATCAGACCAAATATCAACCCTTTCTAATAAGAATCAGACCACCAAACCCTTGACTTTAGCCTAAGTTCGAAGGTTGGAAAGCATAGCCAGGCAAATTCTTTTCCTACGACTTACTACCAAGGAGTCTGAGCTACTACAATTTGCCAACTTGATGTCTTAGCCAAGCTGAACTCGCACTCATCATTCATTTCCAACTACTGACGTGCACTACACTTAAGCATCCTCTCGGCTCATTTGACCATCAACTCAGCCAACTTGAATCTAAGCCATACTGAATACATCTGAGGTGAATTCACATCGGAAGAATTATCTACTTAGCTCAACATAGCAGGCCTATCACCCTTGCTGAGCATCTCGACTCGACGGATGCCAAGCTGATTATATAAAATTGTCTTTTCTACCAAAAATTTGTCCATCCATAAGGAGCCACATATCTGAGCAACTACGTAACAAAATCCCCCATACAAGATACTCATTTTTGTTGTATTTTCAATTGTACCCTTATTATTCCTTATACATTACTTCTTTTAGATAATATCCTTTTTAGTCTTTTCCATTTTAGGCAAGTTGCATAGATTTTCAGGTATAAATACTCACCGTACATGTAGCCACAAGGATTTATTATCTTATCTCAAAATATTGAATATACTTTTGTGAATATTACTTGCATTAGCTTGTTTACTTACCTTGCTCTTATGATAACTCTTTAATAAGGTTAGGTAACCAGTAACCTCACTGAACCATCTCGTGCGTCATGTTGAGTTATGTCGTAAGTCCTCAAAAGTACCCTAATGTGTCATATCCTTGGAGTTGTTCATAGGTTTGCTTATTTTACTTTTTCCTATTGATTTCGCGCATTTCCATTACCTTTTCAAGTTTTTTGCAAGCTTAAACCTATCCTTACAACTGACCTTATCAATCCTTGGTTTTTTATTTGCACCATCTTGGTATAAGTTTTGCTTAAGTAAGTTGTATTTGAGCTTTCTTGTGAGTAGTAATTGCTATGGTAGTGTATTGTAGTTGCTTGAAAGTTCGTTGTAAGTGTTAGAGTAAGTAGTAAGAGTAATAGTTCATTTTGGTTACATACTTCATTTTACCTTATTTTGAACACACAAAAACAAGTAAGTTTTGGTTGAGTATGTAGTTTATTGGTATAGTTGTTGAGTATACAAATTAATTGGGTGTTTATGTGGAAGAGTGTACATGTTGCTTGGTTTGAAGGAATAGTGCTAGTTTTGTCTCAAATTAGAAGTTTGAAAATTAAGTTATGTCAAAGAAAATAACAAATTCGAGTGTCAACGTTGGTATTGGGGATGACAATAGTGGTTTGTCCACCATAGATGACAACCCTAAGGCACCTCCAGAAGCAAAGACAAACGATTTGATGAGGTAGTCAACCTCTTAGCCCAACTAACTAAAGCTATTCATGCAATCGCCTATTGACCTAAAGGGCCATCTAGAACACCCCTCAAGTTGCTTGACTGGCTAAAGGATAGAACCCAGCTTGACAAGTTTAAAGTGGAGGAGTAAGAAGACAAGTACGATGAAAGATTGACTTAGGAGATATGCATGATGAAAGGGAAAAAGACTATAAAGAAGAAGAAGGGCAAGTTAGAGCACCTTGAGTTGCTAATCATGTGAACCTTCAGATTTTAGACTTCAAGGGTTCTAAGAAAGCAGATGACTATTTAGATTAGGAAGAGAAGGTTAAGAGAGTTTTCGATTATTACCAGTATGAGGACTAAGAGAAAGTGAGGTCTGTTGCTGTGGAGTTCGTAGGATATGTCTTGATGTGGTGGAAGAACTTCCAAAAAATGGGGCGACGAGAAGGTTACAAAGCGTTAAATACTTAGCCTAAGATGAAGAGGATCCTTAGAAATAGGTTTGTATCGGATACTAATTTACAGGACACCTTTACTCAACTTCAAGAGTTGAGGTAAGGTGGTCAAATTGTTGATAAGTATGTTTAGGAGTTTCAAATACTCATGATTGTAAAAGAACCATCAGCCCAAATAGTGTCTAGGTTTCTTATTGGATTAATAAATGACATACAAGATATTATGGAACTTCAACAGTTGACCATATTGGATAAGGTTCTAAGGGTTGTCCAGCGAATGAAGAAGTAGAGAAGAAATAGGCCAACTTAACCCCTGATGAGTCGACTTGGTCAGGCGAGTCGACCTATTTAGGGAAGTTACTGAGCTTAACCAAGTACCAAGCCGACCAAAAGGGTTAGTGTTAGAGTCGAACTAAAGGGCCAACCTAATAGTGACATGCCAGCGATAACATGTGACAAGAGGTAAGGATGTAGAAGGAAGATTAGCCAAATCAAGTGCTTTAAATGCTAAGGGTTTAAGCATTTGGCTTCTCGGTATCCGAACCGAAGGACCATGATCATCAAGGGAGATATCTCAAAGATTGAAGTAGACAGCACAGACGAGGAACCTGAGGAGGAGAAAGAAGTGGGAGATGAGGTTGATGTTAATGCCAACCTGATTGAAGAATATGTGCTAATAGAGGACCTGGATAAGTTAACTTTAGTTGTCCGACGAGAAATGAGCTTAGAACCCTCTACCAAGGAGGAGCAGAGAGAGAACTTATTCTACATCACCTACAAAGTGAATGATCAAGTGTGTGTGCTCATAGTGGATAGTGGAAGCTACACCAATGTAGCATCTGCCATCTAGTAACTTGATTAAGAAACTCATACTACTGACCATTCCACATCCAAAGCCATATAAGCTACATTGGCTGGATGAGAAGGGAGCACTACATGTCACTATGTAAGTACTGCTACTGATCTTAATTGGAAACTATTCCAATGAAATTCTTTGTGACGTGCTACCCATGTATACATCTCATATGCTGCTAGGCTGACCTTAGCTTTTCAATCAAAGGGTTATTCATGATGGCTGCAAGAATATGTATGTATTTGAGAAGGATAGATTGAAGATTACGTTGAACCCTGTGCCACCAAGTTAAGTTAGCAAATTGTAAGCTAAACTTACTTAAGGATCAAAGAAGGCTTTGGTATTGTGTAAAGCTAAACTCCGATAAGCAATTAAAGCCGACACACTGACTTTCTTGTTGATCAGGCAATTACTAAAGTTAAAGGAGTGGAGTAAACTATCCTTAGAAGTCAAGGAGCAACTGGATGAATATGCCAACCTGTTTCCTTAACAATTGCCTAAGGGATTCCCCCCCTTTCTAAGGCATTAAACATTGCATTGACTTAATATCCGGTGCTGCCCTGCCAGACAAACTAGTATATCAAGTGAATCCTGAGCAGGTTGTTGAGCTCCAAAGATAAGTTAATGAACTTCAAGAAAAGGTTATGTAAGGGAGATTCTTAGTCCCTATGTTATACCAGTACTACTTGTGCCAAAGAAAAATGGAACTTGGCATATGTGTGTAGATAGTAGAGTTGTCAACAAGATTACGACCAGTATAGATACTTCATCTTGAGGTTAAATGATATGTTGGATGAACTAAGTGGTGCAAGAGTATTTAACAAGATAGATCTAAAGTTCGAATACCACCAAATTCAAATGTGATGAGGGAATGAATGGAAGGTTGATTTTAAGACCTAACATGCCTTATACGAGTAGATGGCCATGCCTTTCGGGGTATCAAACACCCTAAGCACTTTCATGAGGCTAATGAATCATGTTAAGAGATCTGATTGGGAAATTTGTTGCCATCTACTTCGACGACATCCTTATCCATAGCGGCAACCTAGCAACACATACTAACCACCTCTATACTATTTTTGATGTCCTTCAAGCAAAGAAATTGTTAAAATCTAAAGAAATACTATTTTTATCAGGATAAAGTGGTCTTTTTAAGCTATGTGGTTGGTGGAAAGGGACTGAGAGTAAATGAAGAGAAGGTGCGAACTATTGTTGAGGGGTTGACCCTGACCTCCTGTTCCGAGGTGAGAAGTCTTCATAGATTGACATAAATCTACCAACACTTTATCAAAGGATTCAATATCATTATAGTGCCTCTAACTAAGCTAATAAGGAAGGATGTAGAGTTCAAGTAGAGATATGTTGACCTTAGATTTTTCTCAGTTTATTATTATTTTTTTCTTAACTCAATTAATATTAAACCTTATTCATTTAATACTAAACTTTGATTAGGAGTTGACAAAAACTTAGTTTTCTATTATTTTGAAAAGTTTAAAGTCACCACTTGACCAAGGTTAAGAATAAAGAAATGAGTTAGATTAAATTAATTGGGTGGATTGATTTTAACTTAGCCACTAGTCTACTAGAAAAACCAAAATTTAAAACACTTGTTAAAAACCAAAGGTTTTTTATTCGAGGGTTACCTTATTAAATCCTTAACGGGTATCACTTTTAACTTTTCTAATCTAATTTTATTTTTAAAATACCTATTTAACTAATTTTACATTCACAACAAACTAATTCTATTTGCACAAAAAATAAAAAATCAAAACTTTTTACAAAAGGGAAAATAAAAAAAAAAATTCCTTATTTTAAGTCATCTCATAGGTGTCTATGTATCCTCTAAGAAGAATCAGACTTTTTATAGTTCGTTTTATAAAAACTTTAATGGGTGAATTCATTTTAGTTTTGAAAATTTGGCTAAGTTTATGTTTCTTAGTCATTTTATTTTATTTGGGAAAAATTTTAGGGAAGGTTCTCAATTTTGAAAGAAGATTCATTTATTTTTATTCATTTGGGAAATGGATTTTTCTAAGTGATAAAACTTTTTATTATATATATTTTTTCATTTTAACCAAAGCATAAACAAAACTTAGGTTTTTTTTTCCTTTTTTTACTTTTATATTTTTGTTTTTGGTTCTTTTCTTTTTTTTTTTCCTTTCTTAATTTTTTTTTTATGAATTACAATATTTACATGAGATAAATAAATGAATAAAAAAAAGAAATAGTGAAACAATAATGAAATAGCAAAAGGGCTAGACCGAGGAACCTCGTAGATCAAGAGCTGGATTTGGGTTAACACTCAGGTCAGTCTTAGATAGGTCGGGTTGGGGTATAAAAGCTAAGGTAATCTGGTTGCACCTTAGAAGGAGAAGAACAATGCTTGGAGTGGTCAATTCGAGGCACTCCAATCAGTTTTTTAAGTGGAGAAATGGTTTTTCATGTGTATCTTATTGGAAAGTAGGGGTATTGGGACAATACCAAAGCCAAAAGTGGTGGTTCAGAGGTGGTTACTCAGTATGGTGGTGGTAGGTTTTTGGGTAGTGCAATTGATGGTCATTAGAGGTTGAAAGGGTACAAGGCGAGGGGTTTTAGACCACCACAACTTCAATCGTAGTGGTCGTTTGGGTCAAGATGGGCAGAGCTAGTGGTTTCATGGGGTAGAAGTTGCTGTAGTTAGGGTAGCATTTGGGTTTTGATGGTAGCAAGCAGTAGAGGCCACGACAGAGGTCGAAAGGAGGTAGAATAGGAAGCTAGTAGCTTAAGGACACTTGAGGTCAAATCAATCTTCTTTGAAAAAATGCTCAAGCTTGAGTAATCTTAGAGAGAGAGAGATGCACTAACTAGAGAGAGATTATGGGGATGTATTTTTTGAGTGGATTTCAAAGCTTCTTCATGTTTGAGGAGGACATCGAAACCCCTTTTTATACTTCTTTAACCATTGTTAAGCTTGGAAAGTCAAGAAACAAAATAAATTTTCATTTTCTTGAGTTAATGGGTGTCAACGAATGCATTTGATTTTGATTTAATTTTTTCAAAACCATTGGTCAAAAGTCAATCTTACACTTCATTTCTTTCTCTAAACAAGCCATGGAAGCTTCAAATACCATTAAAGAAGCTTGAATCGTGTTTAACATGTTTAGAGCAAAATGTGGGTGTTTAAGGTTTTTTCAAACTTTGAATGCCCTTTTGACACCTTAAATGATTGTTACTAGACATGATTTTGGAAAATATTAAGAGTGCTCTAAGTTTGCTTCACAATTTCACCATTTTGGTGAAATTGAGATGAAAATGGAGTACAAAATGGTCGAAAAGTGAGCATGTTGAGCTGATGTTGCGCAAGAAACTAAGGGAAAGGAAAGAAAGAGAGAGAGGACAAGGAAAAATCTGATGTGGCGCCATGTGGGCGCCACATCATTCATGTCACCCAATGAGCGCCTGCCGCGTGTCAAGGCTAGTACATAGGCCAATTTGTCTTTGACATGTGGCATTGGGTTTACAAAAGAAGAAAAAGGTGCTAAGTGCTTGTTGTAGGAATCGAACTCAGGACCTTTAGCTTTCACCCATGTTGAGATCAAGTGTAATATTGATTGGGCTATTGGCTCATTCCCTTAAATGTAATGTAACTAAATTGTATTTAAGCTAACTTAACTAGGCCTAATCAAAAGAAAACAACTTAACTTAACTCCTACAATAAAAACAAATTAATAAATAAAAATTACTTAAAACCTATTTCTATTTAATGGATTTTTATTCTTCCTTTTTTAATGTATTTTTTTATTTTTCTATTTTTATATAATTTTTCTAAATTTTCTATTTTTATGTATTTTTTACAAATTTTTTATTTTTATAATTTTTCTAAATTAGGACCATTTTTTCTATTCTAAGAAAGAAAATTCTAAAATTACAGTAGGGAAAAGATGGGGTGTCTATAGGAGAGAAAGAGGAGAGGAGTTTTACTGAGGTAAAAGCGAGGTTTAACCTTGACTTTGATCTTAGCTCTACCAAACTTTAACAGAATATTTGAGCTTAAATGCGATGCGTCAAGTGTCAGCATTGAAGCTGTGCTGATGTAAGAAGACCAACCTATTGCTTATCATAGCAAAAAGCTTAGGGGAACGCAGTTGAACTATTCTATATATGACAAAGAGCTTTTGGCCCTGATCTGAGGTCTTCATGTGTGATAGCACTATCAATTGCTAAAGGAATTTGTCATATACACGGATTATGAGCCCATAAGATATTTGCGAAGCCAATCCAAACTTTCCAAATGCCAAACCTAATGGATTAAGTTCCTAGAGGGATATAATTTTTGCCATTTAGCACCTCTTTCCATTCTCAAATCAACAACCAGACTAAGGTGGTCAACTGTACCTTAGGATCATTACTCCAAGCTGCAATAGAAAAGAACTTAGTTGACCGAGATGTCTACTTGCTTACAGTCGAATTTGCTTATAATAGGACGATAGATGCCACCATTAGGCATGCTCCATTTGAAGTCGTCTATGGTTTTAACCTTAAACCATCCCTCAATTACACCTCAATGCCGCCTATTGACTAAGACAACCTAGAAGTGAGGACCAAAGCCCAGTCTACTTAGCAAATTTATCAGCAAGTCACCAAACAAATTAATTGAGCCACCAGAAAACTAAAAGAGAAAAGCAAGGGAAGGTAAACCAAGCAGTTTCAGCCTGGACAACAAGTGTGATTACACCTAAGTAAGAAAAGATTCATTAATAAGAGGAAGAACAATCTATTTACCTAAGCTGAAGGACCATTTAGGATACTCTAAAAGATCAATAACAATGCATACCAACTTGAGCTTCTTAAAAACTTCAAAGTGTCAGACGTGTTTAATGTTGCTGATCTTAGCCCTTACTGACCTGAGGAAAACTTGGACAAGGACCATCTAAATTTGATCGCAAATCTTAATCATCCTAGCTAGGATGATAGGAATCAAACCATCGGACCTTTGACTCAAGTCCAAACCCAATGGCTACAAAGCATGGCCAGGAAAATTCTTTCCCTATGACCCACCATTGAGAAGTTTAAGCTGCTGCAATCCACCAACTTGAATCCTGGCTAAACTAAACCCTCTCACACTCATCATTCGTTTTTAGTTACCAACCTGTACTACACTCGAGCATCATCTCAACTCATCTAACCATCAACTCAACCGACCTAAATTTGAGCAATACTGAATATGTCTGAAATGAATTCACTTCAGAAGAATTATTTGCTTAGCTCAGCATGGCAAGCCTATTACCCTTGTTCAGCACCTTGGCTCAGCAGATATTATTAAGCTAATCATACAAAATTGTCTTTTTTGCCAGAAAGCTATCCATCCACGAGGAGCTATGTGTCTGAGTAACCATGTGACAGAATCCCCCATACAAGATACTTTTTCTTGTGTTTTCAATTATACCCTTATTATTCCTTATACATAACTTCTTTTAGATAATACCTTTTTTCGTCCTTTCCATTTTAAGCACGTTGCCCTAGTTTTTTTTAGTATAAATACCCACCATATATGTATTCGTAAGGCTAGGTGGCAAGTAACCTCATCGGACCATCTCTATGTGATATCGAGTTACGCCGTAAGTCCTCAGAAGTTTCTTAGTACATCATATCCTTGGAGTTATTCGTAGATTTTCTTGTTTTACTTTTTCCTATCACTTTCATGCATTTCTATCAACTTTTTTAACTTTCTATAAGGTTGGACCTACCACTATAACTAGTCTTATAGTCCTTGGTTTTCGGTTTACATTACCATTGATGAGGATAGTTAAAATGGTCATTTCCCTATCTTCAGTCAAATTAAGTAACAAGAGAGAAGATCATGATAAGGTTGAGAATAGAGGTTTGAAGGTAGTCTTGAAGGGAAGTTGTTCTCTATTGCACGAGCCTAAGTTTAGTCTAATTTGATTCGCATTAAAACTTGTCAATTTGGGTTATAGCAGACTTAATTTCTGTTACCTCACAATGCACTAGATAACATTGTATGATGTTTCGTTTGGTTGATTGCACTACATTTCATAAATGGTTGAAAACCTTAATTATGTTTGCTGTATCCTTTTGTCTCCTTTCCACTTACTGAGCTAGTTGTGCTTATATCCCTATAGATTCTTTTGCATGTGTTGAATAAAGACTAAAGATGTAACATTATAACTACCCCAAGTTAGTACACAAATGGTTAGAGGAGGAAATATGAAGGCTGCAAGAACATGATGTATGTTTTTGTCTGTTGTCTTTCACGAAAACTAACTAAGTCACCCTGGGCAGCTTACTAGTTTCAACATTATTCATACATTAACATCTGGAACTTATTACTTTTGTGAACATTTTATGAAAAATTGGACCTTTTGATGTAAATATTCTCACGTAAATATTATTATGATGTTAAGAAATGCACTACAAGTCATCTTGAACAATTGTTTTGGAAAACTATCTATAGGTTTTATTTATAATAAGTGCCAAAATAGATACTTTAAGCTAGTTAATTTGCGTTATATAGGCTATATATCTAAGATAGTAGCTATAAGGTCAGCTTATAACTTAGATTAGTTTACACAATGAGACTATTATGACTCCTCTTATTTAGAGTGTGACAAGACCCCCAAGTTGGCCTTAGGGTGCAAAGTTGTTCTTCTTAATAAGTTGGAGCTTTCAAGTTTATGCATGTAAGGTTTTCATGTCATGGCCAATCAGATTGGCCTTATGGAAAATTTGGATACAACTAAGGAAATATGAGACATATTAAGAGCTAAAATTTTGCACCATACTAACATAAAGTGATAAGACATTATAATCAAAAAGTAAAGTACAAAGTTTTTTAACTTGAAGATCTAGTTTTTCATAAGGTGGAATTAAAGGGGATATGGCATAGTTATGGGAAGCTTGTTGCGAATTGGATGGGCATACCATCCCTAAAGCAAGGAACACTAAAAATTTGAAATTGCATTTCAATTAATCTCTTCATCAACTGTTTATCTTTCTTAAGTGTTCACTTTCAATTACTAACCTCTAGTTAGTATGATTGTTCATTGTTTGCTTATGCCTATATTATAATTTGAGTGCAATGTTGTTATGATGATCTAAAGAAGAACCAACTTTTATTAAGTATTTGCCTAATTGTGCTACTCTTTTAATTATGTCTCGACCTAGTGACAATTAACGAACTAATGAGTTTGAAAAATGTTCTAGCCAACTCTGCAAATGAACTAAGTTATAGTTTTAACCTAAAATGGTTAACGAACTAATATAAAATCCATACCTCAACAAAGGCTAATGGATAAGTCCTTGCCTTAAGGGTTAATGGAATGATATTATCCTAGCCTAATCAAAGGGAAATAAATATCACATATCCAAGTCTTTTTAGACATTACAAGCCTCATAAGTGTCAACAAACAAATAAGATCATACAATAAAATCATTTAGATTGAAGATTAAATGGAGTCAAATAATAAATACAGATAAGATCGGCATCCTAATCTAAACAACATAAGCAAAGAAAAGGAAATTCAAGTCATAAGAGGATTTATTAGGTCATTTTCAATTTGATCAATAAGGGAAGCTTCTACTTAAATGGAGTCTTCCATTGTAGCAAGCTCTTCTATGGGAAGAGGGCCCTCCCAATCTGTTACTAAATAGTATCTTCCTCCTTATCTTCATTATCATCATCCCGCTCATCATCTACTTTAACAAGGTCGGATAGGAAAGATCATAATTAAGGTACACCTTTAACACTTCTTCCTTAGCCAACTGATCTCTCTAGAGAAGCTTCTTGCTGAGTAACTTCTCATAACACTTTTTTTATGTTACAATATTGATAGCTTCCTCTATAGAAACCTTAGGTTTAAAACCAACTATAGCCTAATGGTCTAAGCTTACTGGTGACTAGAGTTATACCTCAAGTGTTTAACCTCTTCTTTCAGCGATAGCTCCTTCTTGCCAAGGGAAGTATAAGACTCACTTAAAAAGTAGCATTTCTCCTTCTATTCTAGTGCTCGATACTCCGAAGCCTTCACCTTCCCTTAAAGCTCTTCATTTCGTGATTTCTGTAAGAAACTCCTTTGTAGATTCCTTATGTACATCTTTTTCAAAGGTCAAAAGATTTTGAAGCTTATGAATTTCTACTTCAACGTCCCTTTTGGCCTTCTAAGCAGCAATTGATTAGGCTCTAGATGCACCCTAAGCCTCCTCAATTTTCTATAAACATTAACAAGTGTAAGAACTAAATTAAGCCAAGTAATTTATAGTAAGAAGAATGGCTATTACCTTTGCATCTTAACCTTAATCTCATCCAATGCTATCATAATTTGCACATGCATCTATGTTAATGTATAGATGGGCCAACAAATGTACATGTTGAAGAAAAGCATGACAAATATAACCAATTCAGCAAGAGATAAAAGGCTTACATCATAGAGTTTAGTGGCTGTCATATCCTTAACATTGCCCTAGCTTTCTTTACATCCCTCTATAGAATATGCTGGTCTTAGGGAAGAATAATCCTCCTCATCAAAGTTAGAGATTTCATTATATTATCGAGGGAAAAGTCAATATCGAGTTTTTTTTTTTGGCCCATAAGGGAACAAATTCAAGTAGCCATAGGGATCCCAGAGCACCTACCTCTCGAACAAGGCTCAAAGGCAGCATGGTCCCAAAGTTGTCTTTAATGTTGGTAATCAAGCCAAAGGAACCATAATCCTTGGACTTCTCATAAACAAGGGATTCCTTAGCAACTTTTTCATCCTTTCTTTTTTGTCCCCTTAGAGAAGCCTTGGTTAGTGTAGGGGTTGACACCTCGATTCTTATCTAAGAAGGTCAGCTCTTAGACCAACAACTGATGTGTCTTTAGATTCGAACAGATGGAGAGGCATCACGATGAAGCAAACTGAAAGAAATAAAAGAAAAGCTAGCAAACTCTAGGAAGCTATCGAATGGATATGATGCACCACTCAATCCTCCTTGACCTACAATTCGTTAGATGCAACTCACCGCTCGGAACTAAAGGGTCACTCGCCATTATTCCTTATTAAAGGTAATAGATAAGAGTTGATGGATAATGAGAACACTAAGATTACTCAAAGGAAATATAAATAATTTTAGTATTGATGATCAATTAAATTGTCTGTATACAAGTAAATGGGGGTTTATATACCCATCCACTAGGATTACTTTACATGTATGAAAAAACAAAAAGAGTATTGTTACAATTAGGTTACATAAGATATACTAGAAAGGGTAAAAGAGACAAAGAATATTCAGTATGGAAAAGTAAGAATTATTCTAGAATGTTATGTCAAAAGACACATGTTACTTGGTGGTTGGACATTAGAAATATGATACAAAATAGGCAAAACAGAAAAGTGTTTGCAATCAAGGGCTGACCTAATCTAAATCGGCTTGAGGGCTAGCTAGTCTCGTTGTAGAGTAATCAACTTGAGTTAAGGTCGGATGTCTGTGGTTGGTTTTGGAATTTAACTTAGATGGTTTTAGGGTTGTCTTCTTGGTTATCTTAATAGAACATAGCTGCTTAGCAGGAGTAGGTTTAACACACATAAAGGTCCGACAATCAAGTCAGTAAAGGATTAAGTTGGGATAAGAATCTTCACCTTAGATATGGCTTTGAGCTAGTATCTTCCGAGTGATTCCTTAGAGTCCTCTAGCTCAGCTCTAGATGATCGATCTAAAGGGTTGATTCCTATCATTTGCTTAAGGGTTAGAAAGATTTATCCTTAAATCTGGAGTGATCTCTGGTTATCCTTCTTCTAAGATGCTTACAGGTTCTTCTTCTACTGGTTGGTGAGGAATGAGATCGAACACATTAAAAGTGGGGGAGACACTATAGTCATCAGGTAACTCAATTTAGTAGGCGTTGCGGTTGACTTTCTTTAGGATCTTGAACGGACCATCAGCTCAATGAGATAGTTTGCTATCTCAAGTGCGGGAATCGTTTTCAGTTGAGGTGAATCCATATTAAGTCTCCTAATTGGAAAGTAACAATTCGGTGCCTTAGCTGCCAATCTCGTGTTATTTATGATTGAACTTGGAGATCTTTTTTATTATAAACCGGTATAGTGCTTGCAATTCTTGAGCTCGGTCAACTCCAGACTGACTTTCTTTAGCAATTGTTAGGGCACCAATTATATTCATGGGAATAGTAGGATTAAGGCCATAGATGACCTCGAATGGGGTCTTCCCAGTAGTGCTATAAATAGTCCGATTATATGTGAACTCCACAACTAATATGCATAGAACATAGCCGCTCAAGTTTTTTTTCTACAACAGCTTTGAGCTAGTTTTCTGGCATCATGTTTATCACTTCAGTTCAGTCATCAGTTTGAGGGTCGCTACTGGAGCTGAACGCAAGTTTAGTTCCAAAAATAGCTCAAGAATTTTATATCCTGATCTGAAACAATAGTCTCTAGAACTCTATGCAATCAAACAACTTCCTGCAAAAACATATCAGTAATATATAACGCATCATTAATTCAATGGCACGGAATGAAGTGTACTATTTTGCTTAAAGGTCCACTACAACAAAGATAGAGTCTTTCCTTCTAAATGTCTGAGGCATCCCTAGGACAAAGTCCATGATGAGGTTGGCGTCAATAAGGCCATGTATTCTCCATGTGGCTCCCTCTTCCCCATAGCTCACTTGTATACTTCACAACTACCAACTACCTTGTGGACATCTTAGGCCAAACCAGGCCAATAAAAGTTTTCCTTCAACAAATCAGTTGTTTTAGTCTCTCCAAAATGACCAGATAATCTACCACTATGAGCTTCCTTGACTAATAGCTCACGTGTGGAACAGTTTAGTATATACAGCCTTCGATCCTTGAATAGATAGCTTTCTTTAAGATAATATCCCTTAATAGCAATTCCATCACTGCATTACTCTAAGATAGGGCTGAAATAAGGATCATAAGTGTACTGCTCAGTAATGAGTGAAAATCCTAATAATTTTGTTTGCAAAGTGGTTAGTAAGGTTTGTTGTTACGACAGAGTATCAGCAGCCACATTTACACTTCCCTTCTTGTGCCAAATGATGTACAAGAACCCTTCCATAAACTCCAATCACTTGGTTTATCTTTTCAAGAGTTTATTATGACTCCCAAGATGCTTCAAAGACACATGGTTTATATAAATAACAAACTCTTGTGGAAGCAAATAGTATTGCGAAACAGTAAAGGTTCAATAAAAAGAGTATAACTCTTTCTTATACACATAATAGTTCAGGGCTACACCATTAAGCTTCTCACTGTGGTTGGCGACGGGTTGTTACTCCCGCATTAAGACAGCACCAATTCCAACTCTTGATGTATCACATTCTAACTCAAAGGGCTTGTCAAAGTTTGGTAGTGATAGGATAGGGGTAAGGGTAAGCTTTTCCTTGATCTCTTTGAAGCTTTATTTAGCTTAGTCATTCTACCTGAACCCATCACTTTTCTTTGTTAGCTCGATTAAGGGGGTAGTTATGGTATTAAAGTTTTTAATGAATCGCCTATAGAAAAAAGCTAGGCCATGGAAATTTTGAACTTCAATAGTAGTTTTCGATGTCAGCCATTCCAACATAACTCGGATCTTCTCTTCATCTACTTGGTTTCCTTCCCCTAATATTATAAACCCAAGAAAAATCACCCCATCCTAGCAGAATGTACACTTCTTTAAACTCCCATATAACTTCTCGATCCACAAAATGTTAAATAGTTTGTGGAGATGTTGAACATGGCTGTTCAAGTCGGCACTATATACTAATATGTCATCAAAGTACATGACTACAAATCTTCTAATTAAGGGGTACATTATGTGGTTCATTAACCTTATGAATGTACTCAGTGCATTAGTAAGTCTAAACGGCATAACCAACCATTCATAAAGTCCGAACCTAGTCTTGAAGGCAATCTTTCACTCATCACCTAATCTCATGTGAATTTGGTGGTAGCCACTTCGCAGATCAATCTTCGAAAACATTTTGGCACCATGGAGTTCATCTAACATGTTGTCGAGTCTTGATATCGGATATTTGCATTTCACAGTAATTCGGTTGATTGCTTGGTTGTCAATGCATATATGCCATGAACCATCCTTTTTTGGGACCAGCAAAGCCGGTATAGCGTAAGGGCTTATGCTCTCTCTCATGTATCCTTACTTCATGAGTTCATCTACTTGTTTTTTCAGCTCGATAGCTTGCTTAGGGTTCATTCTAAATGCAAGTTGGTTAGACAAGGCAGCGCCTAACTATAAATCAATACAGTACTCTATGCCTTAGATTGAAGGCAATCATTTAGGCAATTATTTAGGAAATGGATTGAAAAAACTCATTTAACAAGTTTCGGATCTCTTCAAGAACATCCTCTAAATCTCTCATCTCCAATAATCTTCAAACCAATAGGAACATAAGCTCATCGGCCTTCTCAGCAACTTGAAGCTCTCTTTGGCTCATAACTAAGGTCTTCTTCTTATTAGCCCAAGTGAGCTGTTTATGGGTCTCATTTACTCATGATGGGGTCATGGGTTACACCACAATCTTCTTTCTATCCTTAACAAAGGTATAGGTGTTCTTATATCCATCATGAGTAACACGTCAGTTAAATAACTAAGGTCATCTAAGCAGTAGATGTGAAGCTCCCATAGGGACGACATCACACGTTACTTCATCCCTATACATACTCCCAACATTGAACATTACAGTTACGTGCAAAACACCCTTATCGTAAAGCCAATGTCGCTTATAAGGTCAGAAATGCTTAGAGGTTCGTAGACATAACCTCTACACAAAGGATTATACAACTATGTTAGTATAACTTCCTTTGTCTACTATAATGGTGTACAATTGCCCCTTGATAGTACACTTTGTTGCGCCCTGAATAGGAGGAGTCATAATAGCCTCATTATGTAAACTAACTTAAGATAGAAGCTGACCTTACAGTTATTATCGTAGATACAATCCATACAAGGCGTGCGTAATTTAACCAGCTTGAGGCATCCATTTTAATACTTGTGAGTGATGAAACCTGTGGTATAACTTTACAAAATACATGTTCTATATAACTTGTTGTCTCATAACACAACAATATTGACATAAGCGTCTTACGTCCAGAATTATAATTTACAATCAAAGTTTATCAAAAAGCCATAGGTTTTGAAAGCTATTTACAAAAGTTAGAAAACTAGTAAGCGTCCCAAGGAATTCCTAATTAGTTTCCTCAAAATTCAACAGAAAAGTCAAAAGAAAGGTCAAAAGCCCAGGTTCAGTTGATTCTTTGTTTCTCACTTTCTCAGTCATTAGCATACTAACCTAGGATTGGCAGTATCGAAATATCTTAATCCTCACTCAGTACCTGCAAAAGAGTATATGGGGATGTGAGCACAACTAGATCAGTAAGTGGGATGGAGTCAGAAAAGTATCATACAATCACAAGCAAGGTTATTAATTATGATGAAATGCAATGCAATCAATCAAATAAAACATCACACAATGTTATCCGATTCACTGTGAGGTTAGAGAAATTATATCCACTCCAACTTGGATTAAGGAGTTTTATCGTGACTCAAATCAAACCAAACTCGGGCTTGTGCAATAGAGAACACCCTCTTCCCATGACCACCTTCAAACACGGCCTTCACCTTTGTCGTGACCTTCTCGCCTGTCACTTAGTTCGACTAAGGATGGGAAAAGGACCATTTCAGCTATCCTTATTGAAAGAAACCGGTATTTAGCTTAACACTCTTAATCGTTTCCCTTAATAGGTGTTATTCATATCTAGCTTCGTTTTAGTCGAATAGATGTTAATTTTAATCAAGGGTGACCAAATAAGTTCATACAATACAGAAATAATGCGAACATGCAGAACAGCATACTAATAAGTTCAATTCCTATCACAACTGAGTATCATATACACACATGGCATGTGCACAATTAACTAACTACAAATACAACCATAAGTACTCTTGAGTCTCCAGATACTTTAATACAGTATTCCAATAAGTGGTAAAACTATAGATCCCAACTTACTTGTTCAAACGCTTACTACGGCAGACTCCAGTTGTCAATAATTTGTTCATTAGGAGATCCTATATACACAGAAAACCTAAATTCAATTTTCGTAATAATTACGAAAACATTAGGGTTTGATTTAAAATGGTTATATATTTAAATATATTACTTCAATAATATATAGTTTTATTATTATTATATGTTGAGTTAAGTTGTCAATTATCGATAATATACATAATTTATACTATTACGAATTATATATTGTTTTGATCATATTAAAACGTATTTTTAATTTATTAAATCACATTTTAATTCTGGTAAGATTATCGAAATACACACACCTTAAAATATGATAGAGTTTTAGGTTATATTGCTTAAGATTATCCAATTTTAATAAAATTAGTGTCATTGGATTTATACTATTACAAATTATATATTGTTTTGATCGTATTAAAACGTATTTTTAATTTATTAAATCACATTTTAATTCTGGTAAGATTATCGAAATATGTACACTCTAAAATGTGATAGAGCTTTAGGTTATATTGCTTAAAATTATCCAATTTTAATAAAATTAGTGTCATTAGATTTATACAGACCTAATGATATATGTTATGAGTCTTATTTCTAAAAATGACTTTTAACGGGTAATTCAAGTTTTTAATATAGTTATACATATCTATATAAATATTATCTTATTATACGAAATTTATGTTATTAAATTGTATCTTACCTGATTTGTCCATAATACATTATAATATGAGTATTATCTAATCTTAATATACCTATAATTTATCCCGATCAGAAAATATTAGTAAATATATTTAAAAAATACTCTTTTTATCCATTCTGATCAACAACCTCATACATAGTTTTTATTTAACTATTTAATTCATTTTAATTTATTATTGCTAAAAATACGTCCCAACTTTTAATTTAAATCATTTTACTAGGTAAATTCATAATAAATAGTTTAAGTAACCAAATAATTCCCTAAAAATTTCTATAGACTCCTAAAAATATGAGGAATCTAGTTATTACTTGGTTTCAAGTTTTTTACTTATTGCCTATATATGCATATTTACAATTTTGCCTTCGAATTATCTTAAATTACCCAATTATGATCAATTTTACACCAAATTAATTTCAATATGACCCAAAATTTTTATTATTCACCAGAGATTAGTTAGTGTCCATTTCATCATTTAATTTAATAATTTCCTATTTATTTCATAATTTCAACCTATTTTTCAGCCTTTTTAGGCCCAAAAATGCAATAAATATTAAAAATATTCAAATCAAAGTTCAAGCTACATAGCAATTTTCTAAATATCATACTCATCCTATAAAAAAATTTTGAGATAGAAACAATATCATTTGATACATTTATTTTACAATTCAAAATCCGAATGAATAATAAATTTCTTAAGGAAATATATTAAACATTATGAATTTTTCAAAAATAAAAATATTATACGAAACCATATTCAAAATAACCCAACTATAATTTTTTTTTTCATAATTTTCTGGGTGGAATTATTATTTTTTAAAAATTCTTGAAAAATAGGGCAGAATTTTGACTTAACTGTTCTTAGTGGCTCCAGAAGCCATGGGTAGTATGGGTGTATCGAATGGCCAAGACGCTGCCTGGACTGGTGGTGTTCGGTTGGGTTGGTCATCAAGTGGTTGTTTAGGTTGGGTATGGTGGAGGCACGATGGTTGCTCTGTTCTTGTGTATTTTTTCTTAATTTGTTATATTTTCCAAAATTTCTTTTTCCTCTCAATTCTAAATTGCTAAACTAATACTAGTCAGTTGAGCGTTTACTATTTATAAGGCTTTGTCAATTGCCTAGGACTTTTTTTTTTCTTTCTCCTTTTTCCAGGTGTCTTTGCACAATAAATTCCCTTTTGAATCAACTTATGGGATCTTCAATTTACTGCCACGATGAAATCCACTTAGTCTAGCAACTTTTGAAGGCTTCTTAGATAAATTTTGATGAATATCTTCCTTAAATATCAGTATTATATTAGTATTTAGTTATTTATTAATATACAGGTATATATCCTATGTATATATCACGTGTAATATATGACTATACTTATATAATTAAGTTTCTACCGTATCTTTTATTTTTAAGATATGTTCTCTTAATTAATTCATGAATTCAATGCAATATATATAATTACGTAAATTAGGGTTAATTTACAAGTATAATTATTATTTACACCAGGTATACTCATAAAAATATGAGTATATTCATATAGTACATTATACTATATTATCTCATTTTGGAACTTAATTAACTTATATTTAAGTTCTCATTGTAATTTGAGCTCCATTTTAGGGGTTCCAAATGTTTTAATACTATATTAAATAACCCTACTTCTAAGAGCAAAATTGGGATTTTGGGTCGTTATTTCCAAAATCTAACTTCACTGTGTCACTTTGTCTAACTTTTCTATCTTAGTTGTAAAGTTTGAATTCAATTGGATAATTTTCTCTAAAGTTCCTAAATCTACGTTTAGTTGTCCTAAACACAATTTTTAAGAGCTTACACACTTTGTATAAAATAAATTTTCTCTCTGATCTTCTTTGGAATTTGGTAGGGAACTCAATACTTGTCCCTAGACTAGGGTCATCACTTCTCCTTGGTCGGCATAGATACAGGTCTCCTCTTCCTCTTTAGCTTTAGCTTTTTTAACATCCTTTTCCTCCTTGGGCTCACTTTTGTCAGTGCTATCCATTACGTCTCCTTGGAGTACCATAATACTTCAGTTCGGACACTCAATAGCCATGTGTTTGAAACCTAATCATTTAAATCACTTCACCTTACTAGTCTTCCGTCTGGAGGTCTGTCCTCTCTTATATGTTCTCGAGGTCAGCCTAGCCATAGTTCAGCCTGGCTGACCTGCTCGACCCTGCTAGCTTGCTTGGCTATCATCAGGTTGGTCATTCTTGTCCTCAACTTAGCTTGAACATGTCAGCACGGAATTGGGGTTCAGGAGAATGTTGGCCTAGATCAGCTAAAAGCACTTCTCTTCTACTTTTCGACCTTCTGCGTTATCTTAATCGCCTCTTCCAAGGTATAAGACCTTTGGACCTCCACAATGTTACGAATTTCATATTTAAGTCCAGAAATGAACCTCGACACTGTGCGAGCCTTGGGTTCGTCCACATTAGCTTGGATCGTAAGCATCTGAAACTCTCTCACATAATCATCAATTGTTTGGCCTCCTTCGCGAAGTTACTGGAGCTTTGCAAATGTATCCTATAAGTATGCTTTATGCATAAATCTGCCTCTTAACAACCTTTTCATCTCATCTTAGGTTCTTACACCTCGTTTTCCATCCTTCGCTTTGGTTGCATTCAGATTTTTTCACCACATAGTAGCATACCTAAAGAACTCAAGCATAGCAAGTCAGACCTTCATAACTTCTATATATCCATAACAGTCAAAAACCTTTTCCACCTTCTCTTCCTACTTTAAATATTCATCGGCATCTCTATTTCTACTAAAGGGTGAAATTTAGACCTTGACATTATTGAGTCCTCGAGGAGCTTAGCGTCTTCACTCCTGTGCTTGGTAATAATCAACATCTTCCTCTTCCTCTCCATGTTCTTCGGCGTTAATCTCCTCATCATCTTCCTCAATTTTCTCTAACTCTAGTCTTTGTCTAGCAACTCAATCTGCTACTCCTCTAGCTCAAGCGAATCGAATTGGGTGATGGGCTCGGCTACCTTAGCCATAACCTCTCTCTTGAATATTTATATGTGGGTTATGCAGCAGCATACCTTGAGGTTATTACCTATTAACTTGTATTGCTGTAACTAGACTCTCAACAAGATTAATAAGTCTGTCAAGTATGTCATCAAATTGACCTTAGGGTGTTATTACCATTATGACCATGGCCCGATTGAGCACCATTATTCTAGTCACCAATAACACCTTGAACACTAGAATCTGACATGGTACAATACTTCTTAAACAGTTTGCCAGCATAATAAATGGAAAATAATGCTTCTTTACTACCCAAAACTTCGATTAACGCATTAACAATTTTAATGCACAATAACAACTTGAACATAATAGAAATGAACTTGCTTTGCTTCCATAGTGAAAATAAGGTAAAGAATAAGGTAACAATGAAATCACACTTATCAATACACAAATCTTCACTACACAACTCACAATTCCAAACTTTCTCCACATGAACACATTACAGCAACTACGAAAAGAACACAACAGCCATTAACAACAAAGCAAACTAAAAACCTCACTACAACTTTATACACTCCCTATCAGAACCGTACTCTAATACCAGCGAAGTTGATACGTCTCTGAAGTCAGATACATGGAAAACACCACAACAAAGTGAATCAAAAGAAACAAAAGAAAAGCTAGCAAAGTATAGGCAGCTACCAAATGGATATGATGTACCACTCGATCCTACTTAACCTACAATTAGCCAGATGTGACTTACTAGTCCGAACTGAAGGGTCACTTGCTACTACTCTTTACTAAAAGGAATAGATAAGAGTGGAGAGATAATAAGAATACTATAGTTACTCAAAGGAAACGTGAATAATTTTAGTATTGATGATCAATTAAGTTGTTTGCTTACAAGTAAGTAGGGATTTATATACTTATCTACTAGAGTTACTTTATATATATGAAAAAACAAAAAGAGCATTCTTATAATTAGGTTATATAAGATATACGAAAATGGGTAAAAGAGATAAAAAATATTAAGTACGAAAAAGTAAGAATTGTTTTGGAATGTGGTGTCAGAAGATACGAGTCGCTTAGTGGTTGGACATTAGAAATATGATATAAATTAGGCGAAACGAAAGAGTATTTGCAGTTAAGGGCCGACCTAATTTGGATTAGCTCAGGGGCCAGCTAATCCCGTTGTAGAGTAGTCAACTTAAGTTGGGGTCAGATGCTTGTGGTCAGCTTCAAAATTCAACTCAAATGATCTTGGGGCCGTCTCCCTGGCCATCTTGATAGAATACAACTACTTAGCAAGAGCAGGTTTAACATACGTAAAGGTCTAGCAGTCAAGTTGATAGGGGATCAAGTTAGGATATGAATCTTCATCTTAGATATGGCTTTGAGTTAGTATCCTTTGAGTATCCTTTAAGTAAGTCCTTGGAGTTCTCTAGTTCGGCTGTAAGTGATCAGTTCAGGAGGTTGATTCCTATCAACAACTCGGGGGGCTAAGCAAATTCCCTATTATCTTTCTTGGTCAGGGTCGATTTAGGCTTGGTAAGTACCTTCTCCTTTTCAACAACCTTTTGAGGAGCCTCTTGTCTTCTTACAGCTTTTTTTTTTTTCCTTAGCCTTTACTTAGGCTAACAATTTCTTGAGATTGACCTCTCTAACCCTTGTTTTTTACAATATATAAAAGTGAGGAACAAAAAATGAAGCTAAGACTATGTCGAAGAAAACTCAAAGAACAATCCCCCTATGAGACTAATTAGTCAACTCTTATTCCATAAGCTTAACTTAGTATGGTGAGGAGGCAGAATAATATCTTCTTCCTCCTCATCTTCTAAGAAGATTGGCTCGCTATTATGGTATTTCTAGATGATTTGTTCAGCATCTTAGTAGAACCACTTAGTTCATCTCTACTTAATCTTTTTTGTGACCTTTTCATTGTTTGGCAAAAGCTTAATATCATCAACCCCAATGGGTCTCGTCCATTTATTCTAAAAATCTAAGTCTATTGTTGACCTAATGGTAAAGGAATTATCTATCTTGTCATGAATCTTAGACTCAAACCATCCAAAAAATTTCTTCTCTACCTAATGGCGACATAGAACTAGCTATCACCATCTCACTTTATTGTAAGAATATACCAAAATTGTTGTACAGTAGCCCTGACCTTTACCTTCTCATAGATTATTTCAAAAGCAACCATAATTCGATAAGTTTTTGGTGAAAATATAGTCGGAGCAACTCGAAAGTAATTAAAAAACACTTTCACAAATCAAAAAAAGGGTAACTTCATGTCAAACTCAACATATTTTAGATATATATGAAACTTGTTGTCATTTGGGAAAGCTGCCTATTCATGACCTTGAGGTTTTTCAATCTTCCAATCTTCTTCTCATTCTTCAAAGAAATCTCCATATTTCTCTGCATCTTGCCAATTTGCTCGACTCTAAAGTCCATTGGGAGTGACAATATCATATTCAATCATATTGTAAAAATAAACCAAAGACTCCTTATCTTCACCATCATCAAGATACTCATCTCGGGGTAAATCAATCCTAGCCAATTTTGCATACCACTTAATCGCACTTTTACAATTTGAAAACACTGAGCTACTATTGTCATTGCTACATTGAGCTGATATTGTCATCTAGAAGGGGAAGTACCTTAAGGGAAAGCTTAGAAGAACGCATGATTTGAGGACAAGCCATACCCATTTTGACCTATATAGGTTTCAAAAATTGGTGTCTTGAGTTTAAAAATGAAGTTCAAGAACTCAGAAGGAAAAGTAAGTTACAGGGTTGAGTGCATTAAGAATTTATAAAAGACTTAGAGAACATGAAGAAAAAGAAATATGACGATGATTTTAGGGGTTCTATAAAGGTGAATAGATGGCGACTTTTGGTATTTGATCTCTATTTGATTATAGGCGGCTTCATATGTTAAAATGTGTTATTGAAGCTGATCTGAGGGCCGGTATTCTTTAGACAGTTACAGACATGCATAAGTAATGATTACATATATGATAGTTGTAGCATACATTTTGAGAACATAGACAACTGAATGGATACAACTATTGAAGTAGAAATTCGAGCTCTCTCATAGCCCTACTCGATATGAACAAGAGAAAATTAAGTACTTAGTGGAAGCTTGGCAACTACTTCCATGGTAAATAACACAGGTATGATTATTGCATACTTTAACTAATCCCCCCATTAAGCATTAGTACTCCCATGCTCAGTAGATCGACCATGGGTGTCAAGAGACAAATATTGATATTGAATATTTATTCAAGTAACTGAATGCTTGGCCAAGTGCCGACTCGTTATAAATTAGAAGTGACACCAAATATAGTGACTACACTCTTGATTATACACTGTAATGGCCTCTATTTCACTAGCATCAATAGGTCGACATTTTAACTACCAACTTGTTTCTTGAGCTTTGCTAACTCACAACATTTTCGCTGACCAAAGTTTACTGAAGTTTATTAGGGCAAAATTTGCTAAGGGGAGGCTCATCAAGTTCAAACATTCAAAAATTTGAATAAGGGTGCAGAAAATTTGATGGTTACTTTAGTTGGTAATTGCCCAACCATCCGCTTATCCCTATGGTTATCTTCAAGTGATGTGATAAATGTGCAAAATTGCACATTTACGCATTTTATGGTATTTTTATTGTGAATTTTACTTGGAAATTGTAAAAAATTCAAAATTTCTAGTTAATTGCATGAATATATTGAGAAAAAGGATAAAAAATTTGATTTGAGTGGCTTATTTTCTCCTTAATTTTGTGCACTTTAATGGCCATTTAGCCCTACTCCAAAAAAAAAAAAAAAAAAAAGTTTGCACTTTTGAGCTAGTTACTTGTACCTCATATGCATTATTCGACTTTCAATGCTGCTGCAATAATTGTTCGGGGCATAAATAATCTTTTCATTACTTATAAATAAAAAAAATAAAACCTTTTATGTTTGTTGGTTTTGAAGTGCTTTTGATGTGGACAGCAATTATAACTCCAAATGGTTCAAGCAGCTTAACGACTTATTAATTAAGTGTCACTGATTTTTATTTATTTGTATTTCCTCGATATAACTTTTGCGAGCTGTCAAACTGAACTTTTAAGTCGCTTGACTAGCTGGGTTTTTATGCCGATGGATGTTTAAAATGTAAGCTGACTTTGTGGTTCCAAGAGTCAAATTGATTGACATGTTTTTCACCTTATTTCAGATCAAAGGTAGTTAAAGAATCGACCCAATCTGGTCAGTCCCTGCACAGCAATACCAAGTTGCATGAGCAGCCAACAGGAACAGCAGATTCTGAGCTCCAAACAGAGCATGGAATCAACGTGGCTTCACTTCATTTCCAAGCCGAGTAGCTCAGGCTTTGCAACTTAAGGACATTCACTTGTTGACAGCCGATCCAAAGTCCATATACTAAGCTCCAGCAATTAACAGACCCGATCAACTAGCTTCTAGCCAAGAGCAGCAGCAACCAAGTGAAGCACAACCATAGTAGGACCTAGGAACTCGTTTGGAGAAGAGAAGACAGGGGGACAGCAGTAACAACACAAGCATATCAGAGGTGCCACGGCACTCCACAACTCTGCCAAGCAATTTAATGCATGAACAGCGAGCAACAACATAGCATCGGGCACTCCCTCGATCAACTTCAGCTGAACTTGATTCAAGAGGCAAGGAGCAAACCAATTACCAACTGTGCGAGTTCCACACCCCAATCTGAGCCGTACAGCAGCAGCAGCTAGATGTTGGCCCAAATTGTTGAACACTAGCTGCAATTTGATGAAGTCCGACGCTAATTAATTGAAGAGCTGCGGCATTCACTCCAAGTAACTCACCACAGCAATGAAACACCAACCAACACGCTTGAGATGACCCTTGTTTACTCAATGACAGAGACGGACAGCACCAAAACAGAGCAAACCAAGCTGCTGTCCCGATGCCAAGCAGCCGCTGAATTTAAATTCTGCAGATTTCTTGCGCGTTCTTAGCAATTCCAAGCTCATAACAGCAGCAGATATATCCCAACCGTGCAGCAGCTCCAATTTCCATGACAGCAGCAGCCAATTAAGGCCGATGAAGAGCAACCAAGGAGCTAACCGAGAACCAAGCATGCCGAACTCAACATGACAGCAGCCGAGAGCGCCATTTGACCGAGCTGTCCTTGCAAGTTTTGCAGCCATGGCGAGGTCTGAGCTCTTCAAAACAGACCGGCGAAGTCCTAGCTTCAGCAGCAACAGCTGAAACTTCATTGCCGATCAGCTTACTATTCCCACCACTGCAGACCAGAATTTGAAGCCACCAACAATCCTTGCACATGCCGAGCGAACTTGACGACACTTCCTAACTATGTTCAGCAGCTGAACTCGCAAACACAAGCGACACTCCGAGCAGTATCTCCTTCATCAAGCAAAAACCAAGAGCACACAAAGCCGAGCACGACCAACTCGAAGCAACGGCAGATCCGAATTTGGGAACTTCAGCAGCAACCAGCTCCCAGCGAGGACAGCAGCAGCGATGCTAAGCTTGAAGCGGCAACCGCGGCAGCAATTATGGAATTAAGATAGCAGCAACTCTTCCTTTTCTAAATAAGAACAAAGCTGCTGCTTTGAACACAGCAGCAGGCCACGCCAAGCAAAAG
Organism: Lumnitzera racemosa; assembly: GCA_024138005.1. Lineage (NCBI taxonomy): Eukaryota > Viridiplantae > Streptophyta > Magnoliopsida > Myrtales > Combretaceae > Lumnitzera > Lumnitzera racemosa. The sequence continues at coordinate 32,259,744 of JAMXBC010000008.1, forward strand.
TCAGAGCAGACCCAAGCTATACTACCTGCGACTTGAACTCCATACAAGCCAGGAGCTGAAATTTCTGGTTCGAAGACAGCACACGTGGAGGGGGCTGCATGTTTGAATGAACACGTGGAATGGAAGACATTATGAGCACTCAACATCGAACTTATTTGAGATAAAACATATTAGACAGAGAAAAAGGCCAGAAGTCCACGTGTGGCTGGGCGTAAAAGAAGCTAAGTCCAGGCCTTACATTTTTGCCAAGTTCTATATTGGGAAATGCTGATGCAGTAGTTCATTCACGTGCAAAGATTTTGAATACTTCTTTCCACAATTGCAAGTGAGCTAATACGAACAATTTTTTTCATTTTTCCTTTTTAGGGGGAAGTACTTTGGGGGCCTTTTATTTTCGGCCTGGAAAGAGAGCGTTATCGGGGGTTGGGTTGGAGAGAATAGGGAAAAAAAAAAAAATTCCATTTTTAATTTAATCATGTTTTCTTTTAGTTTAGGACATGCACACCAAGAAGATCTTCTAGAGTTCCAAATAAATAAAAAAATGCTAAGTTTATTTTGAGAGTTAGATTCGAAGATATCTATTAAAGTATTTTATCTTCCTTATCATTTCATTATATTATGTCTTGATTCGTTTGGGTATTAATTGAGATTATATTTATTGTATGTTGGCTTTTGCAATGATGGATTCAATGAGTTCATGTTATTTTATAAATTATTCTAATATTAGTATTAAGTATTTGGATATTTAGCTATTATATTCATTGTCTAGTTAATTAGTATTTAGCCAACATTTTTAGGTAGATAGAGTTAGAAGATACTTAAAAGGGTTTCAATAACTTGTGGTAATATAATTTGAATTTTTTAAAAAGCTCATTATAGGAATATACAAGTTTTAATTAAATTCATAAACCCGTATTCTTAATGCGGTTCAAAATGTGATTTAGGTCATAAGGATATACTCAATCCATATTTCTAACTAGAATAGTAATTTCTAGTGTGAGTAGATTGTTATAATTAGAACTCTGCTATTCTAGAAGATGGGTAGTTCTTATAAGTTTAATTAATCCGATTTAGTCAATTTCGAATATCATATTAAGGTATTATATTGATTCAAATGATAATAAATTTGCAAGTCTCAAATTGATATGTACATCTTCTTAACCTTAAGACTCTTGAAGTGTAGCTAGGACATTCAGTTTGTTGTTCATTTTGTTAATCAATTTTTACTCTAATTTAATTCAAATTTCAATAGCTTAGCTTAAGAATTGGCTCGATAGTCTAGTAATTAGTACGTAACTTCCTATGGAATACAACCTTAACTTATTTACTATACTACTCGTATGACTTGATACACTTGTCAATGAGCTTTAATTTGTTTCATAAAATGGTATAGTCATTATCAATTTTAAGTGTAAATTAAAGTCCAAGTCATGATGCTACGTGTCAAAGGTAATTCAACTACTCTCCTCATGACAAAGCATTATAAATAGGGGGCAAACCACCACTGTAAGAATTCTCCGAACACTCCCACTATTCTTCCGCTGTCTTTACACTTTTACATACTCCATATAAGTAACTAATTTAAGCATCGTAGTTACAATATCAATTAGACCCGGTACCCCCTTAGCCTAACATTTGCTCTCTTGCAAAACTTATGTAGCAATCTAAGTTTAATAAATGAAAACAAGTATATTAAAACCTACTAATATTTTATAGGTCTTTGTAAAAGGTGAGCAATCCTTAACTTTATGATAGTTGACCAAGTTTCGTAGAGTTTATACCATTTTTTTTTCCTTTTTTGGATTGTTTGTACTTTTTATCATTTTATTATATTATTCAATTAAATATATTTGATAATATCAATTTAATAAATTAATTGTTATAAACTAATTAGAAATTTATTACATGTCCAATTAACTTACCAACGGCAATAAAATATAAGTATGTAAAGTGTTAAAAACAAAAACATAGATATGTAGTAACAAAAGACAAAAACACATGAATATAACATGTAATTTGTCCCTAATTTTCTCAAGCTATTAAGTGGGAGTGAGTGGGTGACCATATTTTACAAGGTATCAATTCATACTGCTTGACCGGATATGTTACAAGTAGGTACTGAGACTCTTAGGATAGGTTTTAGATAACGAATTTTAGGAACTTACTTGTACATAGTAGAAGTATGATGTTTTCACAACTTATATCCACATTGGAACCTATATTCTAATGTAGGGATATGTGTGGTTTGGTTTGGTTTGCTTTTCCCTCCAAATTAAATTGAACAATATAAATGTAGTTTGGCCTTTATAGTTTTGAACCAAACCATCTAATTTGGATTAGGAATTTTTTGAAACCATAAAATTTCAATTTGATTCAGTTTGGTTTACAAATTAAACCATTTTTAAGTTTAAAAAATATATTTGATTTTTAAAAGAAACGATTCAAACACAAAACAATCCTTAATCCTAAAACTAATAATTGAAACATAAAAGTAGTAATTTCAAACTTCAAGAGACAACATTTCTTATTAGTTTAAGGAACTTGTTTCTTTTTTCTTTTGTGCATATACCCTTTATGTTTGTGATTTAATTGTTTTGCAAATAAAGAATATCATTTAGCATTCAAATTTCATCTAATGTTTGAAAGACAATCTTTTGGCACATAAAGGCTAATATATAAAATCAAAATTGGCTATAAAAAAATGCATGAAGTTGAAATTTTTGGGAAGATAGAAAAGAATATATATAGATCCCACAAGAGACCTAGTACCCCATAAGCTTTACAAGGAATAGATTCCAGGATGGTTTTAGATGCTACAAGATAGGTTCAATTTTCAATAATTTGGGAACTTACATCTATGGGATACGATACGAGTAAAACTTGATATTTTATCTACCATGTACTCGCTTATCTTTATTATTAAGTAAACACTAAGAAGTGCAGAGAATTTAAAGCAACTAAAAAGGAAACCTTATAACATTGAAATTAAAATTCAAAACTCAAATAGATCTAAAAGACTTGTTATTGCTTTAAGGTCATTTAGGATTAATTTTTATTTACATTAAGTCAATAGTTCTTGATTAATCTGTTAGGCCTACATGTTAACTCGGTCTCTTGAATGTAATAGGGTTTCTTACTTTTCAAACAAAATTCTCTCTCTACCTTACTTTCTACCTCTTGGATATTCTTTAGGTAAGTACACCCTTCACTCTCTCTCTCTCTCTCTTAATCTGGAGTTTGGTTTCCATGTAAAATCCTTACCCAGATTCCTTACAATCTCTTGTGTTTGCTTATGATTTCTCTCTAGACTAACACCCTTCTTTCTTGTTTCGCAAGGTACCCATAGATTTGACCTATTTGAGTTGGCTATGCTTTATGAAAGGAAAGGAAAGGAAAGGAAAAGAAAGAGATACTAGAAATTCTTCAAGGGGTAAACTGATCCCCTTTCTCTATTTTCTGTATTCTTTTTATACTACATGTTCTAAACCATATTTTATACACTTTTAAGTTATTTCCCGCTCTTTTCTTGTTACATATGCTATTGCTATCAATTACAATCTATATCTTACGCTATAACCTGATAAATCTATTATGTGTTTGTAAAAAATTATGTTATATTCCATTATACTACAATATAGTCTTGATGCCATTTGGGAACTTTCCTTTATCTAACATCTCTGTACGAAACATAATCGTATTGTTGATTATTTTATTAATATATTGGTTTTATTTAACAAAAAAAAATTCTTTCCTTATTAGTATTCTCATCCATATACTCTTCAATTATATTATGCCATGTACAAGTAATAAACAATGAAAAAAATGATATAAATTAAATATTCATTATATATTGCAACATATGATTATAGATGACATTAGAGGGGGCATCATTTAGAAACCTAAAATCTTGGTTTGATTTTATAGAGTTTTCTCCCATATATTGGCATAACAAATCATTAACTTAGTATAGGCCACTATAGCCTCCACATCTACCCCTTATAGCACCATAATCATCTTCATGAACGACCTCAGTATGACTAATAACTTTGTTATTCACTATACAAGCTAGCAAAGTAATCCTGACAACATCATTGATGTAAGCCCTCGAATCTCGTAATGTTTCATTCCATTTTTCCACGAGGGTTTGCATTATAGTCACAAGATCTTTTATAGTCAATTCACCCATACTACTTGGCATAATACCACTATTCCGTCATATATTATTAGGATCAATACTATAACAATAATTGATGAGTTTTTTCCACCAAAAAAGAAACTACAATAATAATAAAAATAATATTCTCTCTCTCTCTCCGTCCCTATCCATCTATGTATCTCTCTCTCTTTTGTCTTTTAGTGCTCTCCCCCTATCTCTCCTTTTCTTGTCTTTTTTCTCCACTCTTCTTTAGTGCTCTCCCTCTTTCTTTCCTTTTCTTGTCTTTTTTCTCCACTTTTCTTCTTTTTTTTTTGGATTTTTTTTCACAACTAAGAAGAAATTTAAATACATGCCATGTCATTAGACATGTCAACACTACGATACTGTCTACGCGACATTATCCATGTTAGCTACAATAAGTTATGCTAAGAGTATGTTTGTAAGAGGTGTTTACACAAATTCTAATACTAAACACTACATCATCCTTTATAATTGACTCACCCATGCAAGTACATAGAATTATCTAAGTACCTATTTAGGTATCTTACCAAGTTAGAAAAAGTCGCTTTTGTTGTGCTAGTAGCTTACCTTTTTTTTTTTTTTAATTTCAATTGACGAAGGTTAATTTTGACCATTGATTTGTTACAAATTTCCAATGACAGAGTGGTTTGGTCATTGATTTGTTGGGAAATGAATTCCTTTGATTTTAAAATTGTGATTTTTTTCTTCCATAATAGTCAGTAAATTATAATTATAATATGAAATATTAGTATAAGAATCATATACGTTTTAATATTTATCTTAAACAAATTATGTATTTTTTGAAAAATAATGATGATATAAAGCCCATAAAAGAATAAAAAAAATTGATAAGTAACTTTTGTTAAGTACTCCTTTAAAAAGTAGAAGGGTGCTTAAAAATGAGATTTGTTTAGAATATTGATGTGACATATTAAGTACCTACTGTAGGTACTTTTTTATAAATAAACCTTAATATAACTTAGTAACTAACCAACGTTACCATTAGCTACCTTACGCCTTCAACTCCTCATTTGAATATTGAAGAGAACCTCATTGAGCACCCTCAACAAGCCCATACCCTGAGCACCCACAACTCACCAAGTAAGTGACCCTATGCAATCTTTTTGAGTGTTACACTTCAATCATTAGCTGCCCCACACACTCACTCCTCCAACTGAGCACCTAACCTAAATGAGTTCCTATGCTTATAAACTGAACGGCTAACATGATACTTTCAAGCGCCCAAATCCCTAACTAGATTACCCTTGCTACTTTATGTGTGACCCTTAAACAACTTAAAGGCTACCATCAACAGACCTTAGTTGCCACCTAACTCCTATCATATGTTTTGATACCAAGATAACATTAGAAGATTTTGTATTTATTATTAGCGTTAACGTTTCATGCATATTAAGCAGAAGTTAATTTCTCTATGTTTTAGGGATTTTTGCTTTCAATTTTTTTTATGTGTTTAGAGATTTAGAAACAAAAGGATACAAATGATTTAACTTTGGATATAACCAAGGTTATTAGACTCGCAACTCCACCTAAAATTGGAATATGGAATCGAAACATAAAAATGTAAATTTTTATAACCTATGTAAAATATGTTAAAAAAATTGCAGATATACTTATAGTAATTATTTAAAACTTAAAATTTATTATGGAAATAAAGAAGAATAGAAATTTAGTTCTTTTTCCATAAAAAAATTCTTAACAAAATATAATTTAACATGTATGAAAGAAAGAAAAATAAAGTCAAAACTAAACTTTTTCTTCTTCTTCTTCTTCTTTTTTAAAAATAAAATGAATTAAAAAGAACTAAATATTTTAACTCATTTTAAATTATTGATGATATAAACTAAATTATATAGTTTTTTTTTTTTATAATTTTTGCTATGAAAGCTAAAACCTGAATGAATAATATGAATATAAAACAAGGGGTTAAGATAGAGAAAAAAAGGGGGGGAAAATTAAAATATTATAAGGAAGATGATGTGATGATATAATAATCTAATAGTTGATGGTTTGTAAAAGCTTAATTATATATATTTTTTTCATTTTTTAGCCTGTACAATTGAGATATATGAAAACAATAAACTCGATAAAAAAACGTAAGTTTCTATCAATTTTATACGTAATCTTAGTTAAAAATGTGAATTTTTACACGAAAATGATTTCAGACACAAGTTGGAAGAACTTTCTAAAATTGTAAACTCATAGAATCATATGAGTGAAATTGCAATTTTGATAATTATGGATATAACTTGCAAAAATTAAATCAAATTGGTTATTATTTATTAAAATTGCTATTACTTACAATTACAAATAAATAAGGATCAAATAAACTAATTGACATGAGATACAATTACTTAATTCAATTGTTGTCACCACAGTCATTGTTAAAAAGGGATAAGAATAGGAAAGAAAGCAATGATCTCTAGGGTTTAACATTATCTAATCGTCTTACTATTTCGAAATTAATGTTACATTTGATATTGGGAATGGTACGGAATAAAATGAAATAAAATGGAGACTATAATGACAAATCTTTTTCTCTTATTTGAAATTGTCCATTAAATGGAATTAGATCGGTAAATAATAATACTTTTAATTATTAAATGTCATAATTATGTTAAAAGTTAAATAAGTAATCATGATTAATGAAGAGCAATAGAATTGCAATTAATCAAATTTCTTCTTAAAGTTAAAATCGTTAATTTCATCGAATCACAATTTTGTCTTATAGCTTGAGCCTTGGCTTCGATTCCAACTATGGGTTGTATGATGAACTTGAGTTGAATAAGCTCTCTTCCTCAAGCTAATCCAAACAAATGAAAAGGGAATTTATCTCAGAGTTATAATTTTATTTGGATTTGTTCTTATATACCATACCCAACATAAGAGTACTAATAAGAGTTTAAACATTTGGGAATCGGTATCTATAGGCAAGATAAGGATAGTTTACTCACTCGGCACATGCTTCCTCCGAATATTAATATATTACATTTTTTATATAATTTAATAATAGAATTTATCCATATTTTTAATAATTTATAAATATATACTGTTTAGTTGTACTAATCTTTTTAAATCAATTTATCATTAATATATGATATTATATATATCGTAAAAGGCGAGAATCCAGCTAGTTCCTTAGAAAAATTGAAAATCCAGAAAAATTAACCCTAATCTCAAATTGTCATTAGCAACTTCGACATTTACACTTAAAAAACTATTTCATTTTAAAGGCGCCCGGGTTCACCCCCTTCTTCTCCCGCCTTCACCAAATACGAAAAAAGAAGCCCAAAGCTGAACACACCACCTCCTCTGCAACAATACAAAAGCCAAGACGACCTTAACGTTTTCGTTCTTCTCTCTTCTTCCACCCCCGCTCCACTTATGAAACAACACCACTTTTCAGATCTCTATATTCATTCGCACGAAGCGCCTTTCTTCAAATACTAAGTATGACTTCCCTCCCTCCCTCCCTCCCTCTCTACTTAAAAATTGTAACTTTTCATTGTTTCAGTCTTTTCCTTCGTGTCCTGTCGGAATTGTGAAATAGAATTGGCGGGTCTTTCCAATTCTCTTACCTTTTGAAATTAGGGTTAGGTTTTTTCTTTTGGGAAAAATCAAGGAGGCTAATTTTGATTTTGGGAATCGTAGAAAGCTATATGAAGCTGTTCTTATAAGATCTGATTTTCATAAGTGGGGTTTAGGATGACCGGGGAAAATGATAACAATAATAATGGTGATAATAAGTCTGATGTTGTTATGAAACACCGGGCTGTTCTCGGCGACATTACGAATCGACTGGGTAAAAGAGTAAGTTCTGAAAATTCCGATGAGTCAGGCTTAAAAGCCCGACATCAGAAATGTAAATACGATGATACACAGTTTTTCGAAAAATGTATGATCCTTGAAGATAAGATCCGAGAAGCAGCACAAAGATTGCGGGTTCCGGGTTTTGATAAGCTTGGATTTTCGTCGAAGGACAAGAAGGCTACTAATTTGCTTCCTAAGGCTGGTGAGAGTAGTTCGATCACGGAAAACGTAGTGTCTCAAGTGCCCTTGGTATCTGAATCCCCGAGTCAAATCAGTGAATCGGGTTTGTCAAATGGCAATCATCATTCCGCAATCGGTGGTGTGCATAGGAGCGACAAAGTGGAAATTGGTGATGTGTCTCGGGAGCGTTGCGTTCCCATTGTCTCAGGAAGTGGCATTGCGGAAACTAGTGGTTTTGTTCACATTGATGAACAAGGTTCTTGGGATGAGCCAGTGGCGGTAGTAGCTCCAGCTGCTCCCGAAAGCACTACGCAGGATGCTTTAGTTACCGTTGCTTGTCTTAATAACGGCAAGGATCTTGGCGCTGGTAAACTGGCATCAAGCAAATCTGGGTCTATCGTGTGGTCAAAGTTGCCAAGTGCAGAGTGTTCCAAGAAATTCGAATTGGAGAGATGCAGAACTCTTAAGGATGATGGCTGTGCTAATTTGGACGAGGAAAACGATTTGCTGAAGGGTTGCTCCTGTTCTTTTTGCTTGAAAGGTACTTAAGGTCTCTGCATACTTTGCTCGCTTCTCTTGCAGTGCTTGTGTCTTCAACTAGCTATGTGTCGTGTTTGAGGAAGATTTTTCTGTTGTCATTGTCAGCTGCTTATATGTGGTCGGACCTCCATTACCAGGATATTAAGGGTCGAATATCAGGTAGTTTATGCACATTATGTAATCACTATGGCCCCTAGGTTTTGCGTTGCATTTCTTGATTACGTTGTTCATGGTCACAGCTTTGAGGAAGAGCCAGAAAGATGCACACAGTTTGGTTCAGAAAAATAGCAGGGGGAAAGATCCTGCCGTCTCAATTAAGCCCTCTATGCTGGAATCTGATCTTATGAATCAGTGGAGGTCACTCTTTCTTCATATGGAAGATGTGTTACTATCTGAGAGCAACCAACTCGTGAGTACTTCGTGCTGAATATTCTCGTTTTCTAGAGCCATATTGTTGTTTCATGGCAGTAATTCAGATAACCTTACTTGTAAGAGGTGGAGAGCCATTTCACAGGCTTTGGTTGAAACCTTTTGAAGGTCAAAGCCTTGTGGTCTGATGAAGAGCCTCTGTGTTCTTAGTCACCGGTCTATGGTCTGAACCCTAGTTCTCACATATGGGAAAAAAAAAAAAATGGTTAGAATGTGGCAACTCGACTAGTTGGGGCCAATCATTGCATGATTTATTGTAATAATGTCTCATGTTCCTGCTTTTAGTGTTAATGCACAGCTCTTGGTTTCAAGTAACCTAAAATATCTTTTAACAATAATGCAAACCCCTGTATGTCCTTTGCAGCACTCGAGTTATGATGCACTGCGAGATTTGAGGGAAAACTGCAAGATGGATCTGGAATCAATTAATGGATTACCTACAGACGGACAATAACGTGCTCCTGATTCTTTTTGTTCGCAAGAACCTTGTTGCACTTGCTCTATGGGGTTATGTGCTGCCATATGCTGCTTGTATATAAGTAGACAGCTAGAGTGATTTGTGTTGTAATCCATAGATGACATCCATTGCTGACACTGGTCATGAAGGCTGGCTTATCTTGGAGAACATTTATATGATTGTTCAACTCCTTCCATCTTGTTGAATCTTTGCTTCCTGCTTGTTAGAACTTTTGATATTCTTCTACATTTTTTAGTACTTTTGATCTCTTTGTAGGAAGATATAAGGTAGAATTTTCCCTCTCTCTCTCTCTCTCTATATATATATATGGTGAACGATTTCCTATACTACTGACTTAACTTGCTTGACCAAGGACAGGAGTCCAGAACCAGAGCTGATGTCGACAGTTTCATGGGGCAGCACACTGTAAATTTACTCTGTTACCATTTGCTCACAAAATCTTGAAAGTTGAGGTAAGTAGGTTTGTAGTTCCAGTATCCATATGAATGCTGTTGGACGAAAAGTGGGAGATTTAAATGAGGATGCCGTGTACATTTGACTTGCCTAATAAGTATTCCTTGGAGATAGCTTTTTCCTTTGCCTGAGGGATGTACACCACCCCACGCTGTTGGCATAGTTATTCCTTGAGCTATGGGCGTAGAATATTCAAACATTTTTTAAAAGCCCTACTTCTAGAAATACATCTATTGACTTATTAAATGGTATTATGGTACCTTATCCAAAAGTTGGAATGACCAATAGAATTTTCATTAATAGGCTACAACTATTCCTTTTATTGACCAATGCCACCTAAAGCATGTATAATAAGATGATCCTTTAATGGCTAGCTTTATAGTAGGAGGAGAATTGAACTTCAAAGTGCTTCAGTCTATTCCTTTCATGCGCTTCTGATGGATCACTGCCCTGCGTGCTGCATGCATACAGTTTTGTAAAAAACGGAGGACTGTGCTTAAATTGAGGCTTTAAAGAGGCGTCATGGCTTGACTTGTTCACTAGTAGATGGTATTTTATATGTTCTAGCAGAGAATGTTGCATATATGGTGGGTGTAAATGCTGTAATTTCATTTCCAAACAAAATTTGAACTCATCGTTTGGTTATGGGAGTTGGGAGGTAATCAACAGTTACTTGTATATAAGGGTGGAATGGCATTAAACATGCAGTTAGTGAACAGTTAAAATCTGTGGGAGTTCGACACACCATGCTTGATGGAGCTTTCTCTGATTTGAGCAGCACAGCGCTCCAGCTCGAATTCCTTAACTGCCACAAATGGGAACATCATGTGTGGTCCTTTCTCCCCGTTGAAGCCCTCCGGGAAGAGGAACGCGGAAGGATTCAAAGAGCTCCTATAAAGCTATATATTTCAAACACCATTCTTGATGCAATTTTGAAAGAAACCTCTTCTTCTATGAATAAATCTAAGGTTGTATTCACAAATGTAATGTAATCATAGGTGGCCATTGTGAATATTGTACCCTCGATTGTAAATTTTTCTTACTACCACCACAATTAAGAAATGGCTAACATGAAGCTTTTTGGAAAAAATCTGTATTTGCCATTTGGATTTGTCAATTTCAGCAGCATGCAGCTGCAGAAAAGACTGAACTTAACTGATCATGTTGATCAAGAATTACATGTTAGAATTGGAAAATATACATTGGTGATTGTAGAGAAAGTGAAATATGTCTTGGATGAGTACAAACTATCTTTCTACTTTTCATGTCAGCAATTAAATAGTTAAGAGTATCCAGCAACCCCATGACCAATTGAAAAATTTTAACCTGATCACTCCATGGACCTGAATAAATAGTACAGAATATACAGAGTACATTACATGGTTGAAGACGTCCTCTCATCAGACACCACGATTTGTTTATCGGCAGCTTCAGGTATAAACAACTACAGAATATTGGGGACATCAAACATTCACATCGGTCTAGATTTGGGGTCGGATCTTGGAAGACAGTTGACAGATTCAAAGCTCAATACTCACACACCATAAAATCATGCAACTAGCTCAGCCCAGCGCATGGGTTGAATTGAAAACTCTGGCTGAAGCAGGCTACTGGATATCCATAAAATATCCTCCAGCTGTATTAATCAGACTTGCATAGCAACCAAGTCACAAATGATTGATACATTGTGCTGGATCAATTTCCACATGGATAATACTTTGAATTGTTTGCTAAAAATGATTCTACAGAAGCCTGAAGCAAAGGCAAAGTCTCAAAAATATCACTGAATTTCATCAATGCATCTACTTCATCGTTCACACTATTGCAGGTGAGTATATTTACTCCACTTTCATTGTATTAATGCTTGAAGCCGTTGGAAAAATTCCACTGTATCCCTCAGTGAAAACCACATAAATTAAACTGGACATTTTTCTTTGGTTAAGTACCTGTCAACAAACCTAATGCCTTCATTTACAACAAAATCATCGAAGCTGGCAATCTGGGGTTTCTTTTCACCACATTTAGTTCCTGCTCATTTCTTGCATGATTTCTCTTGATAACTGCTCTGCATTGTATTCAACTCCAAAGCATCGCATAACCCTTAAATTGGGATTCACCAAGTACCTGTTTCAATAGTAAACACTGTTAAACACGTTATAGAAAAAGAGGTGGCTGTTTCCAAGTTTGCAACACGCATGCAAGAGTGATAACCAGATGTGTGCAATCACATAAGTTACACATGTTGTCCACAAACAGAGTACACAGATGCACACATGCACATGGACGTGCAAACTGCACATCCATGTCAGCATGTCAGGAAAGGAAAAGGAAAGCACAAGTAGCAAGTTAAAATGACAACAGATTAGCCTGAATTTACTTGTTATGAGATGACTCTACAAGATAGTCATCTTTTTCCTCGTCAACCTTCCTAAAATAAACACGATATTCCTGGGCCATCTGCCTCACAGCCGAAACAGGCCCCGTTAGTCCCACTATTCTAGGATGAAACTCTGCGGTCCTTCAAAGAGATGAAATCAATATTAGCAGATATAAGGATATGAAAAATGGAAATTCATGCAGGAAAGAGTCAAACACTGACCTTTAAGATAAGCACGGAGATGAGAAGGTGTGTCTCGCTGAGGGTCAATAGAAACAAATACTGGTAAAACTTCAACATTCTGCTTTTCTTGGTGCAGGCAGAGTACAAAAAAGTCAGTGATTAACCTGAGAAGAAATAATTGAAAAAGGAATTTGCAAGGAATAACAGCAAACCTAGTATATCTATAGCTCTGGCCACTATCGCAAGTTGCTCGGGTCCTACATCTGGTGATGATGTGTATCCAAAATAGAGAAGAACCCAATTCCCTAAGAGGTTCTTCTCAGAGACAAGATTACCCTCTGAATCAATTAAAGTAAATGGGCCACCGATAATTGGCCCGCTGACAGAATTTCTTGCAAGACTGCTACTCTCTTGGCCTAATATAGTAAAGATATATATATATATGAATAAATATTAGTATTACAAAATTCACTACCTGGACTTTAGGAAAAGTCTATTTGGAAGATTTGCATTGAACTTGCAGGAAAAGTGGAGATAAGAGGAAATTAAGCAGCTACCATTGTCACCTAGAAGTAATGCATCCTCTAACATCAGAAAATAAGTAAAAGAACTCCAACCAGAGGGGCATTGAACCAGAATATTTAAAAATCGGTTAAGAAAGATAATTTATTTCAGAAGTGTTACAGGATCAATTTCGAATATATGAGAGAACCCTAGATCTCATAAAAGGGCTTAATTAAAGAGAGAACCTAAGATCATTTTTTGAACTAAATAATTTAGAAATTTTTCTGCAAAAATAGGGTTTGCTACTTTTCTCCATTTTTTAATCAATCAATAACATTTCTTATAGGATTAGTTGTTGAAGAGTACAAGATTGATCAATAACATTTCATATAGGAGTAGTTGTTGAAGAGTGCGAGATTCACTCATATCCGGCTTTGATACCAATTTGTTATAGGATCAATTTTAAATATAAATAGATGTTTTAGACTACTTTAAGAGAACCCCATATCTCATAAAAGGGATCAATTAAAGAGAGAATCTTAAGGTCTCTTTAACTCTTAACATTACGTTTGGTCCATTAAAACGGAATTAACATTACCTTTATTAATCTGAAATAGCTATTCCCTAATTTGGTTTGCAAAAAATTATATTATAAACATCTTTCCTTCACCAGCAAAACGTAACTTCTATTCCAAATATGTTATTGATTATAAAACAAATAACGCTAGAGGAATTGCTATTCCTTTCCATCCTTATTCCATTCTAGTGAACCAAATGTAAAGTGAAGTTCCAAAATTTTTCTGACAAATACGCTTGTTTTCTTTTCTTCATTTTTGTATCAACAAATATTGTTTGTACAAGAGTAGTCACACAGCTACTGAGTTCCCACATTTCCTTATTTTCCTGACACATAACATAACTGCACCCTCACATATTCGAAATAAAAGTAACCAATGCAATGACCAAGTTTATTACTAACATATTATACGTCCAGGGCTTCTACAGAACCTAAGACAAGATTCAAAAAGTTACATGACAGCAACCAAATGAAACACACATCACACAAATTATCAAAAACCACAAACAACACTACAATAAGTACAGCAAACAACACACACTGACACCAATCACCATCTTGTTATTTTTCTTCCTTCAAATATAGGCATGCGGATAAGGGACCATAACAGAAAAGCCTATCTAAATGCAGTGGAAAGATGATCTCCAAGGAAAACATGCATCCGCCTCTAGCAACATTGACACAAAACTTTCAGTGTATAAAATTTATGCAGAAGCAAATCTTCCTATATTTTAAAAGATGTGACATACTTTTGACTGGGAATAGAAATTAAGGAGTAAAACAGTGAAGACAGAATGCCTCTGCTTCTCCAGTGAGAGTGCTTCATCACATAAGTGCAAGCCACAGTTACCACTCCATGAACTTTTTTCCCAGCTTAATGAACTCAAAAAGTAGGCAAATTAATCTCCTTTATTTCTCCCTCACTAATCATTTAAATTCCTGAGAAGTTCATCCTTTAATTTTTGGGTATAATGTCAGATTTTTGTTTCTTAATATAAGAAAATTAAAAACACGAGGAATCACCCACTGTACAAAGACACAATAGAACTCACAGGAGAACCAAATCTCGAGCAATACCTTACAATAAACAAAGGGTGCTAAGATCAGGATCTTGGCAATAAAGATCAAAGAAAATTATCACTAGTAAAAGAAAAGAGAGAGAATAGAGTGAATAATATCAGTAGAAGAGCATGAAATCAGCCCAAGATGCTTCTTATTTCTTTCTTTCCACACATACTAGATCAAAATACCAGTCACAAGCATCCAAGCAGAAGATAGTCCAGGGCCAACAGAACTGAAGAGATCCAGAACATTAGCAGCACTAGAAGGCATAGGGCATGGATGCGGTATAGATCATTTCAAACTATTCCAGATGTCAAGTTCATCCTTTTGTTGGTTTTAACAAAATGAAAAATATTATAATCCCAGTGCAAATCCATGTATGCAACAATATGATTCCTTAACAGCACCACAACCTAACGTCTCTCTAACTTGTCTTGGACAAGATTGGAGGGGAAAAAACATTACTGCTTCGTTAGGCCAATGGATAAATGGACACTTCTTGTAATCTAACTAGGTTTTTCATCATGGCACCAATCTTTGGTAAATCATTACAATGCTATCATCAAAAGTACAAAATGTTCGGTAAGAAGCTTCCATTCCAAGATTGATTGAAGCCAAGGGCCAAATCAATGTGAGTTACACTTTTCTTTGAATACAGTTAAAGCTCTCCAACTAGCCCATGCATGATCTAGTGAACTCCATAACATCTTGGTTAGACCAAAACCAACTCATTTGAAAATTTACTAACAGATATGGATGCTGTTTTGTCCTTACATTTTTTTATGTGCCATGCTGATTAACACATGCAACACTATCATGCAAAATAGGAGACTTGGAACCAAGCTCTGGCCTAAAAACAGTAAGGGAAATTGAAAAATGCTGTCAAGCAAACTTTTGCACTGGTTACATGGATACAATGCACTACAAAACCACACATGAACCTAAACTAGTATCTAATATGACGAATGGATACTAATTTGGCTCAAGGAAATAGATAAGAGTTAACTTTAGACTTGGCTAGCTTAGCTAAGTTACACAAGAATAAATGTTGAAGAAGACAAAGCATAAATTCTATTCATCAAATGATTTTGATAGTGTACAAAGGGCCCTTATATATGGGATCATAGGGTTAGAGCATAATTGAAAAAATGCAAAATAGTTTTATTAAAATTTGTAACCTTAAACTATACAAAAGGGGTATAATTGGGCAAATACAATAGGAACGTGCATTTGCAAAACTACAATGCCAAACAATATCAGGGATGCCCATTGGTGGATGACCTTTTGCTTTTTTACCACAAAATAATTTATTCTGTATGGATGGGCTCCAAGTCAAAGGTCTTCAAATGGCTTAAATGGCTACATGGGGAGCTCGGAAACTCCTTAGCCAAGCTGATGGTATGATTGGTCAAGCTGTTTGAATTGACCAAGAGGCTAGTTTGCTCTATTCGAGTGATAGTGAAATAATGGTAGGAGCTTGAATACTCAAACAACTCAGACATAGAGCTTAGCCTTGCCTTCAGTTAGTTGTTGGGAGAGAGCTTAGCATACCAAAGTGGCAATAACTTAACCTTGGGATCAGGTTAAAAGGACCTTAGAGTTGATTCTTATCATTTCTACTCTTCTTTAATATGTGAATTAGTGAAATTAATAAAATAACCACAAACAACAATGTCCTCATTAAAATTTAGGCCCTCCTACAATACCATCTTGCAGCTTTCATGAAAACACATGCAACCAATTTTAAAGTTTAATCCTATTAATATAGGCATGGTTTTGTCCCTATTAAAATTTAGGCCCTCCTACAATAACATCTTACAGCTTTCATGAAACCACAAGCAACAAATTTAAAAGTCTAATCCTACTATTATAGGCATGGTTTTGTTTTTACATTTAACAAGTTATAACGAAAATGAAAGAAATAATAAAGATTTATGATGAGGCATAAAATGAAAAATTGATTGTTTATTCTTACAGGCTTGGATTAGGGATTTAGTCAAAATAGATATTTATATGGAATGGATTAAGTGGCCCATTAGAGAGAATCCTCCACTCTTATAATTTTGAGGGCTTGTTAGAGAGAATACTCTAATCTGATAAATTTGAGGGCTTGTTAGCTAGAACTATTGAATCTTATATGCCACTGTAATTTCAACTACTTCTCTAAACTAATGTTGAATATAACTTTTCTAGCTTGTTTATTCATGTAGTAAAAACATTTGTTCATGCAAGCTTTTCAATCCTATCTTCCTTCAATAGAAAGTAATTATCATTGAATAAGAATAATATACCTTTGATGATATCTCCTCAATGTATAAAACAATATATAACAACTACAAATATTTATTGTCCTATTCTAAAGATATTATTGCCTTTTTGTAAGTAAGGAAAGATATTACTATCCTATTATTAAGATTTTCCTAGATTAACATACTCCTCTCTTGAACAAACGAACTTCTTCTCAAAGCTTAGTAATTGCATGACAAAAAGGAAACACTTGCTACTTAGAAAGGACGGTGGTTGTCTATCAACAAGCTTGGTATAGTGGGGAACATATGTCTCTTCAAGTCTTTCATCAGGATGGAGCCTCAGAAATGGCTTATGCAGGAGATGATGATGTCACTTGTGATACGATCCTAAAGTAGGGTGATATAAATGTGTTAGGGAATGTGTGTGTTTTCTGTTGTATGTGTTGTACAGTTTGTAGTATACCCTGTTGTATGTGTGAGTTGTGGTGTGTGCTATGATGTGGCTGTAGTGTTGCTGTATTTTGTGTCCTGTATCTGCTAAGGGCAAAATAGTAATTGTACAAGATAAGAAAACTATAAATAGTGGCTGAGGGGGCATCGTTGGGAGTTAGTCAAGTAGTTGGTTGGAATCTTGACTTGAAAGTCAGAAACACTATCTGTTAGGATATATTTCCTGAAGAATTGCAGCAGTGTGGCTTGTGAAGACCTATTGCAGTGTTTTCCTTCGCAAGATCCTACTTCTACACAAGTAAGACTTCTGAAATTTGTTGATTTCTATTGATTGTAAACCCTAGAATGTACCAACTTGTAAGGTCAAGATTGTCACCTATACTCTTGTAAACACAATATAGCTGGACAACAAGTCTACTTGTAATGGGTCATTGCACATTTGGTTATACTAGGAGTCTTAACTCTTGGAACCATCTGGATGTCATCCACCGATTGTATGGGTTGGCCACTAGCATTCACCGTTTGATGTGGTCAAATGTCTTCTTTAACACCGATTACTTTGGACGACTATAAAACTTCGCCATTTGATCTCCAATGTTTTTACACATTCATTTATCTTAGAAAGTCCGACAGCTAGTGTTTGTTGCCTCTTTCCTTGCCTTGCTCAATATTCCTCTTGTTTTGCTTGGTCTTGCTTGGAAGCACCTATAACATTTGGCTTTGATACTAAGTTATTATGGGTTTGGGTCAGAAATCTAGTCACAAAGTACTTTTGACTAAATTTGGTGATATCTTTTTTTGCTTCTTTATTAGTATTGTAGACACTTCTATGTACAAGCGTACAATCTTTTGTTCCTTGTGTGAGAACACAATCATCACTAATTAATAAATCATATATATCTAATAATATCTCCTAAATGCATAAAATAGAAATTTCAAATATCTATATATTTACTATCCTATTCTGGGGATATTCATTTCTGATTATAAAGATTGTTCTAGATATCCTAACACTTACTTAACTCCTTAGAAATCGATGCATGCTATGGTGACCTTTATGTTGGAGGAAAGAAAATCACACAAAAATGCCAAATAGCTGATTTGCTGCTGTGAACTTTTTTTTCTTTTTTTTCCCCCCTCCCTTTTTGGGTAACTACCAGTATAGACTCTATTATCCACTTCAATCAACAAAGTTTATAACACCAGATAAAACTTTGAAAAAAAAGATGACTCTCATTTCCATATAACTAAACAGGCAAGCTGATCTATCTATTCGGAAAAGTCATTTTAAGAATTCCAATATAAAATCGATAAATTCGACAGACAGTATGACTGTATACATTAATACTTAGAAAACCGACACAAAGGAATATACCAAGAGAACTATAGCATAGCAGATGGTTGTCTTAGGCCTTATGAAAAGGTTTAGTAACTTTGAAAATTTCCTGGGGAAGAAATCAGAAGAAAGAAAGATAAAAGTGGTGGCTAAATTTTAAATAAAGGCCATTATCCACATACTAACCTTGGATGAATTTTCTTTTAACTCTTAAGGGTCTGTCATAAGAGTGAGGAAGGAAGAAATAAACAAGACAAGTAAATCCATTTTCTTCTATAGAGGTTTTAAGACTAAGTAACTTGTTCTAATGGGACAACAACATCTATCTTTGCTGGTGATACACTCATGATCTTCAAATGGAAACTCAACACTCAATCACGAAGTCTGATGATACCCTAGTCCATGATGAAGAAGAAGAAAAAAGCTTATTGCACTTATTACATCTATTGCGAAGATAAAGTGGCCATACAAGACTTCCATCTTCAAATGACTCTTGAGAATACTAATGGCACGTTTATATTGACTTCATAAGAGTGAAATAGAATGCTTATTCTTTCTTTGCAGACTTATTCCTATGTTTGGTTGATGAAAAATTGCTATTAATGCAAAATGAGCAATTATAATTCCTTTACAGAACCAACAAAATAACTATTCTTTCATTTTTGTAAGTATATTTTCATATCTATTTACAAGGCCTTAAAATAACTAAAAAGAGTAGCTATTACTTTTCTATTCTATTTCTAAAGAATTTCAGTTTTATTTCTACTTTATTCCATTTTGTGAACCAAACCTGCAGTATGTATTTGTTAAAGAACCTCTAAGTACACAGCGTTTAGCTATGAAAGTTATAATAAACTAGGGGAAAATTACTCTGAATCTACTCTTTCACCTCTTTACTTTAATCAGATGACCATTAATGCTGAAAATTGATCAAAGTGAAGATAAGAACTATAGAGGGTGGAATAAATACCTTTTGGAACTGCTCTTCTCTCATCGTTGTAGTGAATTAACAATGCAATCCCTGCAAAACCCCCAATCAACAAAGTAGGCTGCAAGATATAGGAGAGAATAATGCAACTAAATCAGCACATTTGCTAATCACAAAGAAGTTGGAGAGGCTGAACTTCACTAAGTCTTGATTTAAGTGCAGGAAGTAAATTCAATCATAAAGAGAGAAGAAAAGAAGTATGGTACAATAAGATAGTTCTGTGATGAGTGAGAAGCCCCAGTTTCAGCAGTTGTTACAGGTTGCTTCAGCTGGGGTCCATCACCATGTCGTGATGTTCTCGAATATTTACAAGACTGGAGTCTCCAAGGATGACCAATCCTACACAAGGTACAGTGTTCATCAAAGGTTTATTCTAGCAGGTTCAGCATCAAAGCACCAGCATGGTAAGCATCCATATGCAGCCCGTTAATGTTTGACACACAAAGAGAAGCTTTAGGATATGATAAAAACTAATATAGTTACGAATGAGTTGCTTATTTTCCTTCAACTTTTGGAAGGTGCTTCTGTGAAGATGTTGGGAATGTGCATTTGCAGCAACAAGATAAAGCAAATTGGCACAGGCTTCAACATTCATGATTTTTTTCAAGAGCAATTCAGACTTCAACATGAAATTCACAAATTTCCCACCAAACAAAAAACTTCTTGAGATACACCACAAGACAAAGAAAGTGGACAATGCAAATTGCGATGCATTTCGAACCGATCAAGCCATTTTGAGAGAGATATATTGATGTGCCTACCAAAGATCCACCCATCCCGAGTGAACTTCTCTACCTAACAAAATCTCTACTATTCATCTGAGCCAAAAGGGCTGATTTTCCTTTTCACCAAAACACCAAGGTTAAGCACAATAAATGAAGATAGTTTTAGTACATCAATGAAGCAAAGAAAGCAATTGGGCTAGTTTCAGTAAGAAAGCATTAAGATTTTAAGAATAAAAAGTGTTGTCAATTAACAATAAAAGCGTTTTTAGAGGGCGTATTTCATGAGTTACCTTTGGGTCTGAACTACAACGTTGGAAGCCTGTCGGAAGCGGTGTTTGGAGAACAAGAAAAGAGACCGAGCAGTTGACATGGCCGACCAGACCAGCACCAAGTTTACTTTGACACTACCTTCTATATCGGCTTACGCAGTTTTTGGCTCTCTCTTCGAAGAGGCGCCTAGCAAGTGTTCTCAGTTCCCACTTTCCCCTCCAATAATAAGATAAATTTTTGTTTTTGAAATTGATTGTTCTTGGAAAAGAAGTAACATGAGCATGCCAAAACGAAATGTAATACACCGCTAGCCACTGGTTTTATGGCCCCTGATTTAGCATGGGCTTTTATTTAAATTTTCTTCTCTCTCTCTTTTTTTTTTCTTTTTTTTACTATCAAAATATTAAAGAAAACATATCTAATATTAAATTTGATATTTATTACTAATCTAAGATAATACATAATTTTGTGCGTATTTCCAAAAGGGTAAACTATAGGTCCTTAATATGGAAGGAATAAAAGAAAAGATATAGTGAGATTTGATATGATAATTTATCATAGAAAGTAAGAAATATTTTATAGATTGAAGGAGAATGATTCATTAAAAGAAAAAACATTCTTATTTTACCTTACAATTGTCCTCTATAGTTATTGGAATCATTAACCTGCAAAAAAATTGGATGGAAAAATTTATATCTAATGAATAATGACAATACGAGAAAAACACAAATAGAAAGTTGATGAGAAATAGATATAAGAAGAAGATCGGGAAATTAAATTTACTGAAACTTCATGGTGTTGCTGTTCTTTGATAAATTACTGCTGATTTTTCACATAAACAATTTTTTTTTAAATTTATTTATGGATAATCTGGTGACAGCAGTTCAACCTTTAAGAAAGAAAGATTTTGGAGGCCATGAAATTTTAATGGCAAAAACATGTATAAATGGAGAGATTCAAAGTAAGGAAATATATTTTTTTCGATAAAATTCAATAAACGGTGTATAAATGGAGAGATTAAGAGCAGGGCAAAATAAATTTTCTGGAGAGATTAAGAGTGAAAAGCGATGACTTACCAATTCTATCCTCCTTAAGTTTATTTTTCTTTTCCAACGATAAAATTAAGTTAAGTATGAGGGGAATATATCAACTAAACAGAAAAACACTCATTTCAAACTATAGACTATAACATGTGGATTTGAATTACCATATTCCCTTTAACAGAATAGTATAGATAAGAAAACTGAAAAAGAACATAATTCTAATTTTTAATTTATCTTCATATTCTCTTAATATATCATGTGAGGCCTTGTAATTTTAGTAATTAGGTTTCAATTATCATTTTTGGATATTCATGCAAGTTCTCCCATTAAGCTAGATTTTTGCAAAAAGATCATAGATATTAGACAAAATAAACCAATGATATTAGATTAGGAAATTATATTAATAAATTAATAATATAGTTAAAAAATGTATATTATAAAGAAACATAAACAATTTTTGTTGGTGGCCTAAAACTAATACCAATAGTTAGTAAATTCTTAGAGATAAAAATATTTTAGTATTAAGAATTTATAAAAGTGCTCTAAAAATAATATTTGAAAATATGTGTTGATAGTAAGTTTTTGTCTGCTTAGCCATCTTGACAAGTGTTGGTAATTGAGGTTCCACTTACTCGTCCACTCGTTTGCTGATAGGTTGAGTAATTAACTCTCTTGACATATTGCCAAGAAACGCAAATCCAACCTCAACTTGAATTCAAATTTATGATACAAACAATTATTTTAAACATGGTTATATTATATAACTGCCTACTCTTTCTACATTTTAGGGTAAGTATTTAATTAAGAAGTTTCCAACTGTCTCGATAGTTATTTTAGTAACTACTCCTTCAAATATGACAATCTCCTATAAACACGGAGAAGAAATCCCGTAAGAGACATCTAATAATTCCCATCTCTTTACTTTACTTCTTATCCCTACTTATTAGCTTAAGTATCGAAATGGTTATACCGAATTGGCTCTGGTACCAAGCTTTTTTCCTTTCCTTTGCAGGACATTTCCAACTCCCAAAATTTACTAACAACATTTGACAATGTCTATTTTTTTTTTCTAAACATACCTACATGGCTAAAACTAGAATGATTAAGAGTATAGGTGCTGGCACTTCCTCCCAACACCTTAAAGGGAAGAGTTGGTGTTTTGATGAGCAACGATTGGCTAGACTCAAGCAGTTTTGCCTTGATTTAGCTAAAGAAAACCAGGAATTAAATAAAAAACACAAGCAGATCCTTAACCTCCTTCATAATAATATTCACTCAAATTAAAACAAAGAGCATGGTGATAACGATGTCGAGAACAGCGATGATTTAATTTATTCACAAGAGTTGTCAAAAAATTAAGTCGAGGTCACAATGGGACCCTTAACTCTTGCTTTAAAAAAGAATGATAAAGGCAATCAACTACAACAAGTATACCATGCGAGACCCTGCATGTCAGCACTCCTCTTACAATAGGCAAGCAATTTCAAATCAAGAAAAGTCCCTTTGTTCTTGAGGTTTTGGAAAAAGTAATATCTAGGCACATTACGCTGCCACAGTTTGAAACTTATGACTGGACAAAAGACCTCGAAGACCACTTAGAGTATTGCCGTATGTTGCTCAAGCTGCATGGTTTAAGTAATGTAGTAGCCTATTAAGCTTTTCCCTTAACCACATGGTTCAAATACTTGAAACTAAATACCATTCCTTGTTTTGATGAATTAGCAAGATTGTTTCTTCAATACTTTCTTGCAAGCAAACTTCCAGTTAAGGACTTCTTAATCCTTAACACAATTAAATAAAGATCAGATGAGTCAATCGGAGACTACCTAGCTAGGTTTATGGCCAAAATGGTTCAAATCCTAGAATTAAATATGAATGTGACCCTCAATGCCATAATTGATGGAGTTAAGCCTCATAGAGACTTTTTCAAGTCTCTTGTAAAGAACAAGCTGAAAACTTTCGCCGAGTTCAAGGTTAAAGCCACTTTATACATCCGTTAGGAGGATAACATAAAGATCTGGTAAGAGGTCAATCAAAACAGAGGAGAGAGAAAAAATGATAAGAGAAAAAGTGTAAAGGACAGACTCAACATAGATGATGATCAAAGTTTGAATGCTGAGAAAAAGAGACTAAGGATTCTGACATTTTCATCCTACATACCTGTCAATCGTGCGATTAATGATGCAATTCAAAATGGGCATTTGTAAAAATTCCTAGCGCATAGTGTTGAAAATATTGAGAGACTATTCCAAAAGAGATGTGAGGAACAAGAGAATGACATTCGGCTAATTGTAGCTAGGAGAGATGCATAGGATGCGAATTCCAGCAGAGTACCCAATGGAGTGATCAACACTATTGTCAGCAAACCTACTATAGGTCAGTCAAGCTCTTTGAGTTTGACGAATGCCAAAAATTACGTCTGTAACATCTAAGGCAAGAAGGTCAGGATTGACAATACAATTTCTTTTGCAGAGGAAGATTTTAAGGGCATGTAGAGGCCGCATGATGACATACTTATTATCAATGTAAGAGTCGCCAACTTTGAGGTCAAGAAGATTTTTGTTAACACAGAAAGTTCAGCATATATCATTTTTTGGCATGCATTTGATCGGATGAGACCCAAGATCAAAGCATGGCTAAGATCTTATAAGTATGAGCTGTATGCTTTCAACAATCAACTTGTCCAAGTAGCTAGATTAATTTCTTTGCCAATTTAGATTGGCGATGACGAGCATGTTACAGAGGATAAAGTAGACTTTCTTATCGTCAAATGTTGGTCCCTCCACAACATGATAATGGAATGGTCGTATCAGCATCTATTCAGTATTGTCCCTTTAATTGCATATCTTAAAGCTAAGTTTCCTACTCCTACGGGAGTCGGCATGTGAAAAGGGGATCAACAAATAGCATGGTCCTTATATATGAGAGCTTTAAGAAGAGAAGAGGTATTTCAGGTAGAAACTTATTTGAAAGGTAAGTCGGTCGGCATAAAGAATGCCAAGAGTAATATTGAGGAAATTTCTTTAGGAGATGATCCTAAGAAAACAACAAGGATATGGAAACCCTTGTCAACAGATATTTAGCAAAGTTTGATTAACTTCTTGTAAGCAAATGCTAACGTGTTTGCATGGTCCCATTCAAACATGTTGGGTATTGCAAGAGTTGTTATGGTACATAAGCTCCAGATTGATTCGAGTATGCCAAAGAGACAAGCAGCAATAGAAGAAAAGGTCTAGAAGTTATTGAAGGTAGGATTTATTCGAGAAGAGCCTTATCTGACTTGGTTAACCAATTATATGCTAATTAAGAAGTATAACGGCAAGTGGTGAATGTGCATAGATTTTATGGATCTCAATAAGGCCTGTCCTAAGGATTGTTTCCCATTGTCGAAAATTGATCAGTCAGCAAACGAAACTACCGGACATATGTTACTTTCTTTTATGGATGCTTTCTCTATCTACAACCAAATGAAGATGGATAAGAAGGATGAATTCCATACGTCTTTTGTTACCAATTTTGGAACATATTGTTATATGGTGATGCCCTTTAGATTGAAAAACGCCAGTACAACCTACTAGAAGCTTGTAACTAAGATGTTTGAATCCCAGATTCATAGAAACGTTGAAGTATATGTCGACTACATGATTATGAAGAGTGTGAAGGAAGATCAGCATCTAGCTAATTTTGGGGAGACATTTGCTACAGTAAGGAGATACGGTATGAAAGTTAACCCACAAAAGTGCGTCTTTGGCGTAATACCAAGAAAATTTTTAGGATTATGGTTACCTAACACGGCATTAAGGCCAACTTGAGAACGATTAAGGCGATAAGGAATATGAAATCCCCTTGCATGGTCAAGGAGGTGTAGGAACTCACCAAGCAAATAGCCGCCCTCAACATATTTGTGTCGAGAAGTGCGGATAGGTGTACAGAATTATTTAAAATCTTAAAGAATCTGAAAGAATTCAACTGGTCTGATGATTATGAAAGAGATTTCAACATCTCAAAGAATTCTTTGCGACATTACCAATACTCTCGATGCCCATCTCAAGAGAGAGTCTATATTTATATTTGTTGATCAGTTGTCAAGCTCTTTCTTCAATCTTAGTCAGAATTGATGGCAAAAAGTATCAACTTGTATATTATGTAAGTTATGTTTTGTAAGGCTAAAGCTTTGGTACACAAAAATTGAAAA
This sequence comes from Lumnitzera racemosa, assembly GCA_024138005.1. Classification (NCBI taxonomy): domain Eukaryota; kingdom Viridiplantae; phylum Streptophyta; class Magnoliopsida; order Myrtales; family Combretaceae; genus Lumnitzera; species Lumnitzera racemosa. The sequence continues at coordinate 32,285,788 of JAMXBC010000008.1, forward strand.
ATTTGTTTTAATAGTGGTTCTTTCAGCAAGGAAGTTGAAACCGTATTTTGAGACTCACTAGATCATTGTGGTCATTGATTAGCCATTGCGGCAAACATTACAACGGCTTGAGTCATTGGGGAGGATGATGAAATATGCCTCAGAGCTAAGTGCTCGTGGTATATAGTACAAACCCAAAACAATATTGAAGGCTCAAGTACTAGTAGATTTTATAGCTGAATTCACTGGTAAGGAAGATTGTGTAGAGGTTACCAAGAAACCTATTTGGTTCCTTTACGTAGATGGTCTTTTGATGAGAGAAAGAAATGGTGCAAGCATTGTTCTTCAAAGTTCTCATAATGTTACAATTCATTATGCTTTAAAATTCAGATTCCCCACTGTATACACATCATTTTTGCCATTTTTCGTTTAATTGAGCCAAGTTAATAAATAAACAAAAAATAAGAAAATAAATAAATAAAAAGAGTCGAGTCAAATCGTATCGAGTCTAGTCGTATTGAGTCGAGTCAAATCGTATTGTATTGAGTTAAATCTAGTCATATTGAGTCAAAATGTATCGAGTGGTGTTGAGTTAAGTTGAGACGAGTTAAATCGTACTGGATAGTTTAAGATCAAATTGAATAACGGTATGTGTTTAATTTAATAAATTTTAAGTCGTTAGAGAATTGGGCTTGATTAAAATAATTTTGGCTCAGTTCGATTTAAAGGAGATTTTTATCTAATTTATATTGGGTTAGAATAAACTTAGGATTTATTAGATAAGTTGTTAAGCTATAATAGATTGGATCGGATCAGATTAGGCTTTGAAAAATAGAAAGCCCGAATTAAGTAGGGTTTCTAGAAATTAGGTTCAATATGAAAGATACGATTGAGGGTTTATAAATAGAATGTCAGCGGGTGGACTTGAATACGTTTTTTTAGTACACATCTTAAAATTCACTTGTACTGCTACAATTAGCCAAACTTTGCATGACAACCCTACCGTCACATTAACAAACCTCAACAATTCTCGTCTACTTTCCAATCTCTATACTGACCCCCTGCTACGTCCTACGCTCCAATCCTCACGCCTTATGCACACGAAGCTACTAACCGATGAACAACAATCATAAGCTTAACATCAATTTGACCGCACATCGTCCTTCGTTGTCCCTAATACACCTTGATCCCAATACGTTATCACAAGTTGTACAACCAAATTCCCACTCACGACCAACAAATTACCTTAACCAATCAGCAATACACCCCCACATACTTCTTAACACAACCTTCTTCAAGCCAAGCTGTAAACCCTAAAGCTAAGCCAAGTAACCATAGGCTTGAACTTAGAATCCAAGGTTTAGGGCGATCGGTTAATGGATCCGATCAAATCCAAATTATAAACTAATGACAGAAATATTAGTAAAACTGACCCCGTAAACTTGAATTTAAGAAAATTAGTAATAAAATAGGAGACTATACAATTTTCAAATTTTAATTATAATAAGTACTAATTACCGAAAATGCGAAAAGTGTAATCAAATAACTAATAAATTACTAAAGATAGATTATATGTATACTAAAAATTTTAGAATAACCAAAATAATAATTAGGAATATTCACATGTACCCTACATGTATTTACGTGTAGATAAAAATACGCGAAATTACCTAAATTGGCAAAAAACTAAGTAAATAATTAAGGAAAATTATAAATTAATTATAAAAAAATCAAAGGAGCCTAGAATAATCCAAATCAGGTCGTGGAAAGTCAAACTCTGTAAAAGAAAAATCAACCAATTAAAATTAGATAACATAAAAACAAAAAATCAAGGAAATTGGGTAAAGTCTTGTTTAATTAATGCATAATAATTACAAAAATCGTCTATAAATAGGGAAAAATTTTCTAAAAGTCATTTGGATAGTTTAGCATTTGGGAAAAATAGGAAAACTGAAAAATCGAGAGAAAATCCAGAAAAAGAAAAGGAAACTGTGCAAATTCGTGTAGGGAGAGAAACCCATACCTCACCACCACCTGGGACCGAGCCGCCACCACCACATCACTCTAGCCCCACAGTCTAGGCCGGCCGACAGCCTTAGACCAGGTTTGGACGGCCAGAAAGCTTCGGACCGGTTAGTCTCTTAAATTTCCCGATTTTGAATAATTTTGTAAAATTAGTTATTTTGTCCAGAAAATTATGAAACTTGTTATTCTGAGGTTTTATTGTATGTAGATTTAGGGAAAAATATTGTTTTAGTTTAATTACGTCTACAATTATAGGGTTCTTAGAAGTGTAGTTTGGAGCTCAATTTTTTTCTGTAGGATACTTATATGATATAGAACAGTGTTATGAAGCCATTTTTTTAAAATTAATTTTCGAAATTTTTAAGTTAATTTTTAGCCCTAAAATGATGGAAAAATTGGGTGATTTTGGGTTAATTAGGTGATTAAGATGTTAATTATTGATTTAGATATTAATTAAATGTTTAGGGATGTTAATCTCTGATGTAGAACCCTAATCCTAGCCTTTAGAGTATTAAGTATAGTTAATTTAGGAAATTAGGTAATTAATATAAGAATTTAGTAATATGTGAAATTGTAAATTAATAAATCTAAAAAAATAGGGTTATTTAGATAATATTATAATAGAAATCAGAAAAATAATAAATTTGAAAATAACATTTAATTTTAAGTAAATGTCTCAAAATGTAAGATTTTCACACATTGAGAATAAATCTGATACCGCAATTAGGGTTAGCGTGTACCAAATAGTTTAGAATACCAAATTACTACCCAATAGGATAATTGGACACTCAAGCTTAATGTAATTAATTTCACATTAGGATTCGAGCATATTTAAGACTTAGAAATCAAAGTTTAAAATCTCATTTAGAATTCGAATACCAAAATAGAATACAACGAATCATTAGGACGTAATGGGTATATACGGAAAAAAAATGAGTTAAAATATAACTTAGAATATGAAACCATAAATTATAAGTACTAAAAAGACCTATTTGTATTATAGGACACCCGGAGACAAATCAGCTTGCGATTAAGGAATTGAGCGATCGAGCAATTCTAAGTAAGTTGGGTTATTACTTATTGTAATAGAGTACTAGTTTTGTAGTATTCAGAGACTTAGGCTTGTATATGATTGTGATTATAAGTAGTTTACGAATGTGTTTGATATATCTGAATTCGTACTGAATTTGTATTGTGAGTGATTTTGTGATTGATTGAATTGGTATGAAATTGTTTGAACACCCTAAATGGAATTTAATCTTAGTTGACCCTAATAACAAAAAATGTCATGCATTACAACCCGTTAGGGGATCATAGGATTCTCCAACTAAATACTGACCCCTTTGAAAGGGATAGCGCAGGATTGCAAAATGGTCCCTTCTTCATCCTTAATCGAACTAAGTGACAAGAGAGGAGGTCGCGGCGAGGGTGAAGTCAATGGTTCGAAGGTAGTCACGGGAGGAGCGAGGTCTCCATTGCTCAAGCCTGGGTCTGGTTGTGAGCTGCTGCATAACATGGAAACTCCTCAACCCGGATTGGAGCGGGTGAAATTTCTCTGATTTCACAACGGACCAGACTACGTTGTGTAATGACACTTGATTGTTGCATTGCATGAAAATAATTGTTTGATAACCCTGTTTGTGCTTGTATGCATTCATGAGTCTCCAATTCAACTTACTGAGCTGTAGTTGCTCATACCCTTATAGATCCTTTTGCAGGTTCTGATTTCTGAACACTTCAAGTACTATGCCACCTTACAATTACCTAAAGGTTAGTCCGTTGGAAGCCAGGGTGTGAGGATCAAGTTATTTAGTATAATGTGTAACTAGAGTAACCATGTAATTAGGGATGAAAGAGTGATAGTTATTATGTAATCTAGTGAACTGTTATGTTTATGTAAAACTTCCTGGGAAGCTCTGTGGACTTATATATATAATATTGTACATGTTATTAGAAATCTGCACTATTTATCATAATTGTATTTTAATTGTTAATCGGACTGTTTACTTTAAAGCGAGGAGTCGTCAACGCCTTATGTAGGTCATGTCTATGGTAAGCACTGTGAGGCCAGTTACTATCATAAAATGGTTTACACGGCGGGACTGTTGCGACTCTGCGACTTCGGGACGTAACATAAGCGCCTACCGATCGACAAACATTGACTGAAGATGATAGGAATCAAGCTACGGGACCTCTAACCCGCAGCTGAGCCCAAGGATTAGAGGGGTTGGCATGACGAATCCTTATGTTCCAATCAACTCCTGCAAAGGCCAAATACTTTCTTGCTGAGTCACCTTTAATTCCATGCGGTATGATCGCCCATTATTCTGTATTACGCTGAGTTGATGATTACTTTAATGCCGAGCCAACCAATCACTCGGCATCATCCTTGCTGAGAAGCCAAGAGATAGAGAATCCAGATTGACTAGACCATCCTTGTTCGGAAAAGCTTACCTACCCTTACTTTTTGTCCACATCCCCTAACAACCTCGTCAATGCAGTAATGTACAATATCGTATGGAGAATCTGTAGCACCAATGATTGTTTTTCTCGTATATTCATTTTTACCTTTTTGTATCATATACATTGCTTCTTTAGAAAATGTCCTTATTGTCTTTTCCCTTTTGGATAAGTTACCTTAACTTACGGGTATAAATACCCTTGTACTTGTAGTTATAACTTATCAGATTACCTTTAATACAATTGAGTACTTTCTTCCTTATATAAGCAGTACTTGTTTACTCTCGGTATCACTCTTATCCTTTCCCTTAAGCAAGGTTAGGTGGTGAGTAACCTCACTGGACCAATTCATGCGTCATATCGAATTGTACCGTGAGTCTTTGAAAGTTTCATTGGTGCATCATATCTTTTAGAACTGTTCGTGGGTTTTTGCTTACTGTTTCATTTGCCTTTGTCACTCTTTTCGTACCTTTCCCCATTAACCCTTTTTTGAGCTTTTTACAAGCTTAGACCCATTCAGCGACTGACCTTGTCTATTCTTAGTCATGGTTTACACCATCTTAATATCAGAGTAGAAGTTTTATGTAAACTATAGTTAGTTCTTCTTGAAGTTCTGTTGTGCTCTGTTTTGCGTGTGTGAAACAGAGTCAGTTACTGTATTCATTTGATTGTTGTGTTATTAGTTGTTTACCTTTTGAAGTGTTTGTTTGAATTTTGAATTTATAAGAAAAAAATGATAGACCCAAGTATGAATGTGAGTGCTGGTGATGACAATGGAGTTGTCCACCATAGACGACAATCTCAAGGAACTCTCACAGGTACTGACAAGATACTTGATGAGGTAGCTAACCTCTTGGTAGATCTAACTCGAGCCGTTCATGCCTTATCTTGCCGACCCACTGAGGTTGCGCAAAACACTCCATAAGCTGCTCAACCTATTAGAGGTCAGAAGCCAGCTCAACCAGTTCGAGGTGAAGGAGTTGGCAGACGAGTAAGGTGAAAGATAGACCTAAGAGAGCTTGAGGAGGAGGATAAAGAGTATTTTGAAGAGGAACATGTACGAGTCCCCAGAGCATTCGACCATGTGAAGCTTCAGATTCCGAGTTTCAATAGATTTAGGAATGCTGATGAGTCTCTGGATTGGGAAGAGAAGGTAAAGTGTGTATTTGATTACTATTAATATGAGGATTATGAGAAAGTGAGGATTGCTGCTGTTGAATTCTCCGGATATGCTACCATGTGGTGGAAGAATTTTCAGGCCATAAGAAGAAAAAAGGGGTATCGAGAGATTAACACCTAGCCTGAGATAAAGAGAGTGCTCAAAAACAGATTCGTACAAAAAATATATCTCCAAGATACTTTCACTTGGCTTCAGGAGCTAAGATAAGGAGGTCGAACTGTTGATGAGTATGTTTAAGAATTCCAAATGCTTATGATAAGATACGAAGTGAAGGAACCACCAGCCTGAACGGTCTCAAGGTTTATTATTGGATTAAGAGGAGACATTTGAGACATTGTGGAGCTCTAACGATTTGACACAATGGATGAAGTTGTTAGGATTGCCTAGAGAGTGGAAAGGCAAAGAAGGAGCCGAGCAATGACCATAATGTCGACTAGCCTACTAAGATAGGCCGGTCACTAAGCTCAGTCTAATATTGAGTCGAGCAAAAGAGTTGATGCCAGAGCCGAGTAGAAAGGTCGCCCTGAAGATATAGTACTGACCTAAATGTATGAGAAGGAGAAAGGGTTTAGTAGGAAGACTAGCCAGATCGAGTGCTTCAAGTGTCAAAGGTTCGGACATATGGTTGTTCAGTGTTCGAACCGAAGGACGATGGTCATTAAGGGAGACATCTCGAAGTTAGAAGTAGAAAGTACGGATGAAGAACCCGAAGAGGAGGATGTTCCCATTGAGAAAGAAATGTTGAGAAAGAAATGTTGAGAAAGAACTAATTTACTCATGGTTGTCTGGCACGCTATAAGCTTGGAGCCCTTATGAAAGGAGGAGTAGAGAGATAATTTGTTTCATATTACTTATAAGGTGAATGATTGGATGTATGCTCTCATAGTGGAAATTGCACCATTGTGACATCGGTCGATCTTGTTTTAAAACTGAAGCTATCGACTGTTGCACATCCTAGGCCGTACAAGTTGCACTGATTGAGTGAGAAAGAAGCAGTACATGTCACTTAGCAAAACTGTTACCGATTACTATAGGGAATTACTCCGACCAGATTCTCTACGACGTGCCGCCTAGGTGCACTCCCCACATGTTGCTAGGTAGGCTATGGTTGTTTAATAGGAGACTTATACATAACGGCTATAGGAACACTTATATGTTGGAAAAGAAAGACCAAAAGATCACGTTGAATCCAATGTCACCGAGAGAAGTTCATAAGCTATAGACAAAACTCGTTCGCAGCTCGAAGAAAGCTTTGGTGATGAGTACAACTGAGCTCCGAGAAGCCATCAATGTTGACAAGTTGACCCTATTGTTGGTCAGGCGACTATTGGATATGAAGGAGCGAGGTGAACTTCCGTAGGAAATTAAGGAGTTGTTAGATGACTATGCTAATTTGTTCCCAAAACAGTTACCTGAAGGGTTACCCCCAACTCGAGGTATAGAGCATTATATTGACTTAATACTTGGCGTTACACTGTCGAATAAGCCAGCTTGTCAGATGAATCCCAAGTAGGCTTTTGAACTCTAACGTCAAGTCAATGAGTTGCTGGAGAGAGGTTATATGAGAGAGATTCTTAGCCTTTATGCCGTGCCTGCACTTCTAGTGCCAGAGAAGGATGGAACCTAGTGGATATGTGTTGATAGTCAATTGTGAACAAAATCATGATCAGATACTGGTATCCGATCTTGAGGTTAAAAGACATGTTGGATGAGCTTAATGGAGCTAAGATTTTCAGTAAGATTGATCTTAAGTCTGCCTATCATCAAATCTACATGAGGTCAGGAGTCGAGTGGAAGACTGCGTTCAAGACTCGATATGGACTTTTATGAGTGGATGGTCATGCCCTTCGGCTTGTCAAATGCCCCGAGCACTTTCATGACTTATGAACCATTCCTAATGCATCCTTATGCATGAAAACTCTTTACATATTGTTCAGTATCCTTATGCATCCTTTTCCAGTAAAAAGAACTGCTTACCTTGTTGAAAGTTTTGAGAACACCCATATGTCCCCTATTGGAGAATCATAGAATTCCTTGATCAAGGATTCCCTTCATTTAGCATGATAAGGTACATATAGTCTTTGGCCAAAGAATAATAGTCCTCCCTTTACTGTTAGGCCTCTTGTTGACTCATCATTATTAAGTACCTTATGATATAGAGCTTGCCAAATAAAATTAGTGAGAAACTTTTACTTGATTTTGGTAAGTAAGTCAAACTTAAGATGAGAAATTGCTAAAGTGTGAGTTGAACCCTCAAACTCTCTTGAAAGAGAATTTGATACTCAATTCTCTACCCTAGGTTTGTGTTGCACCTCATAGTCATAACCTAAGAGTTTAAGTAAATAGCGTTGCTATTCAGGTGTTTAAATTATTTGACACAAAATCTCCTTAAGACTCTTTTGATCTGATCGAGTGATAAAATGGTGGTCCAATAAGTAATGCCTCCATTTTTTAACAATTTCTACTATTGCCATAAGCTTCAGTACATAATCCCTTTCCTTTTGCAATTTTAGATAATAGGTTTAGGTTGTTGATGCAATACTACTCCAATCCCTACTCTTGATGCATCTGTATCAATAACAAATGGTATATTAAAATTGGGTAAAGCCAAAATAAGAGTGTTCATTAAGGCTATTTTTAACTCTTCAAAATCAATTTGAGCTTCAGTATTCCATTGAAATGCTTCCTTCTTCAACAAACTGGTTAATGGTGTTGCAATTGTAGCATACACCCTTACAAACTTGTGATAATAGCTAGCTAATCCTAAAAATCCATGTAATTTCTTAGCATTAATAGGAATAGGCCAATTTTGTATTACGGCCACTTTGTCCATGTCTAATCTAACTCCTTCTTGTGATATAACATATCCCAAGTAATCAATAGAGATTTTGCCAAATGAACATTTAAACTTCTTGACATAGAATTGCTGGTCCTTCAAAATCTGCAATACTTGACTTAAATGAGTTAAATGATAATTCTAAGTCTTGCTATACACTAATATATCATTAAAAAAGACAATGACGAATTTCTATAGAAATGGTTGAAAAATTTTATTCATGATTTCTTAGAAAGTAGCTAGTGCATTTGATAACCTAGAAAGCATTACAAGACATTCATAATGACCTTCATGGGTTTGAAATGCAGTTTTACGAATACCCTTAGGGCTTATCCTTATTTGATGATAAACTGCTCTTAGATTAAGCTTTGAGAATACAACAACTTCATATAATTCGTCTAAAAGCTCATCAATTGTTGGTATTGGAAATTTATCCATTATAGTTGGTTGATTCAAAGATCAATAGTCAATGCAAAATCTTTAACTCCCATTTTTTTTCTTCACCAAAAGTATTGGTGATAAGGACAGAGTTGTGCTTTGTTGGATAATACTAGATTCCAACATTTCAGTTATTAACTTCTCAATCTCTGATTTTTGAAAACGAAGGTATCTATATGGGTGAACATTAATTAAGGTTGTTTCATCCTTTAAATGAATGTAATGTTGTACATCATGCAAGGGTGGTAAGGATGAAGTAGTTGCAAATACTTTTAGAAAGTTGTCCAATAAGGTTTCAGTATCTTCATTGTTGGCAGTATCAATGGAAAATTCTCCAAATTAAGCCACTAATTGACAAAAATACATGACATTATCATAAGCAATCATTTTATGTAATTGCCTTGAAATAATCGGTTTAGGATTGGCAACTTCTCCTATCGATCTAATTGTTTCTCCTTATATTGTAAAAGTCATAGTTAAAGTTGCATCGTTAACAAGTATTGGCCTTAAAGTTTTTAACTATTGAACTCCTAACATTATATTAGCCCCTTGCAATGGCAACACAAAACAATCTAAAGCAAAAGTATGTTGTTGTATCGTAATAGGTAAATTCTAACATACACCTATGTAAGTTAAATGTTCACCATTACCCATCATGACTTTAAACCCTATAGTTGCACGTACAATCCAATTCAACTGCTTAACAATACTTGGTTTAATGGAGTTATGGTTGCTCTCTGAGTTAATAAGCAAATTTACCTATTTCCCTTTTATAAGTCCTTGCAAACAAAAAAGTTTTAGGAGCTAAAACCCATGTCATAGCATGATAATTGATTTCAACTTCATTAACTCTATTTGCAATCAAAGATTATCGCCTTAGTGAAATTTCCTCATCAGTCTTCGTCTGATCCTCTAAAACTTCCTCATTTTCATCACCGACCATTAATAGACATTTATCTTTACAAATCTGTCTTTTATAAAACTTTTTATCACAATTGTAGCAAAAACCTTTCTTACGTCTAGCTAAAAACTCTAAGGCAGACATCTTGCAAATAAGTAAAGGGTCTTGTGGTTTACTATTAGAAGTAATGGAAGTGTTTGAAGAATTTAGGTATTTAGGTAGATTAGGTAACAAGGGAGCGTTTGGTTATTTTTGATATTAGGTTAGGTTTTTGAAAGAAGAAGTGTAAGCTACTGAATTTGATGAAAAAGGTCTAGAAAAAGAATGGGATTCTTTAGACAATGGGGAAAAATACTTCATGTTGTGAAATTTCTCTTCATGAATTTTGGCTAAACTCATGGCTTTTATCAAAGAAGCAATTGGTCAAGATTGTAATTCTTATTACAAAACTAGTTGAAGACCAGAAATAAAACAACTCTTCAATAGTGTGCCAGACATATCTGTAACATGATTACAAATCTCCCTAAATTCATTAATGTATTCCTTTACAGACCCTTTTTGAACTAATTTTGTCAATCTACCCTGTTAATCCTCAAATTGTGATGGTCTAAATCTCAATTTTAATGCCTCAAAGAACTGTAGCCAATCTCGAATCATATTATCATTATGCATCTACAAATACCACTGAGTTACATGTGATTCTAAGGCAAATGATGTAATTTGTAACTTATCTTGAATAAGTAAATGACAAAATTCAAAAAATTGGTTTGTGTTAAAAAGCCAACTAATTGGATCACCCCCATTAAACTTTGGTAACTTTAGTTTAATTTGCTTAGCATACAGATTACTAGTTTCGTGTATGGCACTAAGGAAAGATGAGGAAGCATGACTTACTTGAATATTTTTATTTCCCTCTACTTGATTGTTCTTGTTGACTGAAGTTGTCAAATGCTATAACTAACTAATTACATTCTTAGGTTGATCATTGAGGTCATCTAGAATGCCATGCAACTCAATTGCTAATTTCTCCAATTCTAACTTATGACTCTCCACTTGTTCTTGTAATTGAGACACTGCTTTTGAATTGTTTGTCATCATAAGTCTATGAAAACACCAAATTGTTAGCTTGTATAGACCAATGCAACACAAAACCCACAATTACCCTTTAATTCCTTAAATGACAATGTGTTCCACAATTAGACACAGATAACTAAAAGACTTGATCTCTTACCTCTCTTCTCTAGATCTTTACGAGGTACGATTCTTTTCCTCTCTCTTCTCCTCTGTACTTTGAATAGTAGGCCAAAACTAAGGTTTCAATCTCTTGAATTGTTTCAAATGAAATTTTAGAAAACAATTCCAGATTTGAAATTTATGTGAACAAATCTACTGTCTATATTTCTTTTGTACTAATGGGTTGTATTTTTATGTTGTTATGAGGTAACACGGATTAGGGTTTCGGATAACTCTCTAAGTTCAAGTTCAGAGAAACTCTAAGAAGGAAGAAGGAAGAGAAGGGATTCTAAATTAGGTATTCAATACCCTTTATTTTCTATTGTTTCCTTTCTATATATTTCTTTAGACTGTCAATAGTTTGTTCTTTGGTTTACAACTCTTAATTGTATTAACTAAGCTACGTATGCATGTTATGTGATTTTTCTATTATGATGATGTATACTAGTACTTCTATGTTATGTATGCCTAAGTCTCTTTATAGTATGCATAAGTCTTCATGTAATTTTACAGAGTCTCTCAAATACTCTAGTCTTCGAATACTCCTTGAGACTTTTATTGTAATCATTACATTACTTTCTTGAAAAATCATATTCTTTTTCTTTTTAAGAAAAAAATGATTTGATTTTCTGATATAGATTGAAATCAATATCTTTTATTGAATCTTCAAAATGATACGAGAAAAATTTAGTATCTTGATTTTACTTTGTTGTTAATTAGTGTCCACATTAGAAGTATCTGGAGATAAAAATGGAAATCACTTCATTATTTTCAATTAAAGTCTTAATCTTTAGCTTTTGATGATTGTATTAATACATTTGGATTCTTTTCATAATTCATTTCCCTTATTATGGCCCTTTTCTCCTTATTTGTTTCTTTTTTTAAGACAATATCAAGACTTTTGGAATTCAACAAAATATTATCAAATTGGAGAAAAAGATAAGATGTTGAAATTATGGTTTTCTATTGTTAAAACTAGGAGGACTTTGTTGGAGTTGAGGTAAGGTTTTGAGTTGATGAGTTATTCTATGATGAATTTCCCATTTATGGTGCTTTACTTTTCTTATTCATCAAGAAATATAATAATCTTTGCACCTGCAGTGCTAGTGCACCCTTTACTAGTTCTCTTTTAAGCTACATTATAAAAGCCTAATTAATCTTGTCTATTACATTGTATCTTAAACCTAATAATGATTATTGCTCGTTACTCACCATATCACCATCACTTGAATCTTAACTTGCTAAAATTACCAATTTTGCATAAGTACCATATTGCTGTTGGATTTTAGCATTAAAAGATCAAACTATTGATTATTCAAAGAAGATGTTGCTTCTCATTATTAATAGTGGAGTTTGATACTATTGAGCTACTATAACTGTTATAAGTGCGTTATAGTCTCTTGAAATCACCTACTCCTCCTCTATGCCTTACTCTTTCTTGATCAGTCCTTTTATCTTCAGGTCACTTCTTTGAGACCTCATATAGTATGAGACGCATACTGAACGTATGTTAACATCATAATCAAATCCATACACCTATTGTACATTGATTGAAAACACTTATTTTATAATTTTAAATTTGCTTTTAGGGATACTTTTAAAATTTAAATAGACTTTCACCCATTTCTATTGGTTCCACTTTGCGAAGCAAATTAGCCTTAAAAGTATAAATATTCCCATTGATTTTCTTCATTTCTACCCTTTGCCACTTCTATTTCAAATACCCCAATGTAAAATTTCTACCGGCTCCCTTCTATTCTCATAGTTTTCCACCATTTTCATCTTTGCCAAAAAAGCCACTGATCAACAACTTGAACTCACAACACCAAAGGGAGAGAAGGAACTGTTGTTTTTCTTACTAGGAATGATTAAGTTGTTTCTTGATGAAGGAGGGTAGCATTGTGATTTTGCGTAAAGCAAAAGTTGAAATTTGTAGGGGATCAATATGGCTTATTATGGGCAGATGGTGTAGACCTAAAATCATCGAGCTTGTTTGTTTTATGGTAAAGGAACGGTTGTTACTTATCGCTGAGTGAATTCTGAATGGTAATTTGATCTCACCATTGACTGCAGTGCTAGCTCACCAAAACAGCCTCTTTTCTTTTCTATTTTAATTTTCAAAGTTATAAGTAATAATTAATGTGATTTGCATTAGAAAATTTTATCTCATAATTCTTTTCATATGCTATAAGTAGTGATGGTAATTAGCTTGATTTTTTAAGTTTTGTACATGCCTAAATGAATTCATCATTAGTCTAATTTCTATATTCAAATATGCTCTTAGGCAAACTTTTTGAATTCAACAATGAAAACATCCTAACGTTGGAGACTTAATAGGGATAAATACATAGTAGGATAAGTATTTTAAAAAGTTTAAATAAATAATTAACATTTTAATGAGTGATTAAAATAAAGGATTACCGTTATAACACCATTAATATTAGAAGATGTATCCGTTATCTGTCATGTAGCCGGTACACTAATGGTAGACATGTGGTGTTAACATGTATATATTAATATTAAATTAATAAAAAAAATATAAAAAATACTAAAAGATAAAGACAAATAAAAAAATTAGAAACAAATAGTTTAATATAGATAAAATATATAAAATAGTATAATTAATTAAGAAAATTAAAAATAAAAAGATAGAAAACAAGTCATCACCCGGCCTTTAAGTGGCCAATGCCTTAATTATGATGGGGGATTATGAACTAGCTAGAAAAAGGGGTTGTCGTCCTACTGAACAGTAGTGAGGTGGCTGTCTACCACTAGGAGGGAAGGATTGAATGGCCCCTTTAGTGGCCAGTGGCTACTCTACTACAATATTTAAAAAAGAAAAAGAAAAAAGGTGTAAAACTTAATTGATTGTTATAGAGTCGTGAGACTCGATTGGGTTTTACATCCTCTTGGTGGTTAGTGGTTACCTTAATATCGATTGGTGGGTTAACGACTTACATTTTAAGTGAGTTGTCACTTACCTTCGTAGTTAAGGTTGATCTAGCCACTCAAAGGTTAGAGGTGGTTGATTTTATTTTTTAATGTTTTTTTTTATTTTTAATTTTTGTTAAATATTTTTTAATTAATTATCTTACAATATATAAGGAAAAGTGTAAAAGAATTCTTAACGTTTCACATTTTTAAAAATCAGTTTTTAATTTTTTATTTAGTTCATTTTAATCATTGACCTTTTCAAGTCGTATCAAATAAGTTTTTCTGTTAACTCTTGTTAAATTTTCTCTTACTGTAAACATAAGTCAGTATATAATCGATTCACGTAAGTATAAAAAAGCACTTAACGTTTATCTGAATATACGAATTGGTTTTTAATCTTTTTCATTTGGTTTATTTTAATTCTCATTGTGTTCATAGATAAAAGAAAAATTAATGAATTAAAAAGTTGAGGACTAAAATAAATTAAATGAAAGGTTAATAATTGATTCGTACATGTAGGTAAATGTTAGGGACTTTTTTGTATTTTTCCTTAATGTATATTATAAGATATATTAAACTATTTGTTTTTTATTTTTCAGATTTTTTATTTCTTTTTTTTATTATCTTTCATTTTCATTTTATTATTTAGTTATGTTTATTTTTTAAATTTAATTAGTACTAATATATATGTGTCAACATCACATGTTTATATGTATACGCCATGTAAGTGCCACGTGATGGATAACAAATACATTAGCAATAAAAAAGATGTTATAATGACAACTTTGAATTTAGTTATTTATTAAAATATTTATTCGTTAAATTATCTATTTAAACTTAATATTAAGATCATAGCTAACATAGCTCCTGACAAGCAGCAACTACCAAAGTGCTAACGTTAGACTTGAAAAAAAGAAAAGGGAAGCAAGCGAGGGTAGACCTGGAAGCCGAGACATGCCCATACTTAGGCGGCTTAGACATGAAAAAAGAAAAAAGAAATTCCTTCTTACTACATGTAAAGATTCAGATAACACACATACACGTCAACAACCAGTAGAGATTATATCAAAGAAAGTTGAAGGAAGAAAAGTAAATCAATTCTAAAAGCGGCTCTCGAGCACGTCAGCCTTGGGCAAAGTATGAAAATGCTTGGCCCTCGTCCTATGAATGGAATCCGAAGGGCTTAAGCTCTTTGGGCATGTTACAGTGCAATTTGTCATGGTCCTGCATCTGTATGATTTCTTCTCATCCTCCGTCAATGCTTGTAATTTTTCATCTATAAACTCATCTCGGCTAAATTAATAACCATCACCATATAGAAAATAAATTGCACTTTGTGCCCTTGCCTATGTTCAAGTATCCATTAAGCATGAAAAGTTAGTTTTACCCTCAAAACACTATGACTATTGCATTTAACTCCCCCAGATTGTCGTTAAAAGACTAAATGAATAAAGATATCTCGGCGAGAGCTTGAAAGATACCTGCAATTTAAAGAGTTGCAATCTTTCATAATCGAAGGAAATCACACAAGCAAATAAAGGGAGCAAAATGCAATTATCTCATTGTTCTAACTATTAGTTTATTTCCTTCGAGTTACGGATCTTCCACTGAAAAGAAGAATGAATTAAATTTTAGAAATGTTTACTGTAAAAATTGAAAAAAAAAAAATGATTCAATAGGTAGTGAGAATTGCATTATAAAACTTCCTCATGGTACAAATTCGAGAGGATAATGATAAATCGTGACTAATTATTTGGAACAAAACACATTATACATTAACTATATAGCAAATTTAACTTAAACATAAAGAAAACAATAATTAAAGATAATTTCTTTTTAGGGATAAGGAAGAAGATTGGGCCAATGACAAACGTGCGGAATACATTTAGAACTAAAGATTAAAACTTTTGAAGGAAATTTTAATCATAACTATGTCTATCTAATGTTATTAAAAGCTTGCGATGCGCACGCTGCATTTCTCAAGGCAGATCTAGATCCACCAACAATCTAATTTCATCGAGAATAAGTTTCTGCATGAACTTTTGAGAGGAATGCTAGGAATAAAAAATCCAAAACAACGTCAGTATTCATTATCGTTTTTCATGGTGACATATAGGTACACTGTCAAATTAAGCGGAACAGAGAAGAAGAAGAAGTTTCCTTGAGCTATCAAGATACTTTAGAATCCTTAAATGCAAAACATATACAAACTTCCAAATGTTATTAGACTTAGTTTAGGCAATTGGTCCAAACATTTGAGAGGATCAGGGATTAAGGAGAGGAACCATGTTTGGGTAGGAGTTGAACTAGAATTGAATCGAGTTAAATTATACGAGTTAACTCAGATCTGGCAACACTATGAATTCCCAAGTGACCTCAATTGGAGATCTCCCTTTGCAGTGTATTAACTACATTGTTTTAGCATGATTGCCCCTTTGTACCATCTTTTAGTTAAGCACTACAAGCGGTGACAACTCATCCTCAAGCTCCATAATAGGTAGATCAATGACAATGTTTTGTGAAGGACCAACACATTTTTTAAGCTAAGAAATGTGGAGCATATTGTACTATGTCATTAGTAGGTAAATTGAGTTTCTAAGCAACCAATCCAATCTTGTTTATTATTTTGTAAGGTCCATAATCCCCTACTGCTATGACCTCCCTTTAAGATTTTCTACCTATATGCTTGTAGTTTAGCAGTACCTAATCACCGATTTAAGTGGAATTTCCACATTCTTGATGTATCCTTTTGTGTTTTTAAAACCAAATCCATTGATCATTTTTAAAATCACTAGGTACATATGATACATGTAATAGGAGAGGATAGCCATATAAAATTTCAAATGGAGTAGATTTAGTGCTAGTATGGTAGTTGGTGTTATACCACTACTTTACTAGCGCTTAACATTGGCTCCATTTCTTAGGACTTTCACTAGTCATGCATTTGAAGTAGGTATTGATGCATTAGTTTTCTAACTTCAGTTAAGCCATATGATTGTGGATGGTATGTTATTGGCTATCGCAGATTTGCCTTAACAACTTAAAAAGCTCTTACTAAAATGAACTTATGAAATGGGATATCAATAACTTATAGTACTCTTAAGCAACCCATACAACTTATACTACAAGGATGGCTAAGTCTAATGAAATGTTCATATTTACTTAGCCTATTAGCTACTGCAAAATAACTTCTTTCCCATTCAACTTAAGAAGACCTTCTATGAAGTCCAAGTTGATATTAGTTCAACATACATTTGGTAGTGGTAAAGGTTACAACAACCCCAGCAAAGCCACATTTTCATAGTTAAACCTTTAGCAAACATTGCGTTCATGAACATATTACCTACTGTCCTTTTTTAGTTTAGGCAAATAAAAACCAAATTGACCTTTTTATAGGTTATGTGAGATCTTGAATGCCCCTTAAAACACCATCATGATAGGGTTGTAATAGCTTCTTCTTCAAGTTTAAATTTGGTCTCACAACGATTTTACCTTTTCTTCTTAATATTCCTCCCTTGAAGGTGAAGTTTTGCTCTAATTTTTTCTTTCTTTAAACTAATGATAGCTCAATAGCTAACAAACCAGTCTCGACTCTTCCCGAACTCCTTTGTTAATTTTAGTGTAGCAATCATGGTGTTAATTGCATGGAGTCTCTAGTTCTTGATAGAGCATTCACCATTCCTTTGTTATTGTTACTTTTAAATTGTATCTCATAATTTAGTCTTAATAACTTTGTGCGTTACTTTTTTGGCATGAAGTGTTTATGTGTTGCTCTAATAGATGTTTTAAACTTCGATGGTTAGTTCAGGCTAAAATGTAATGTCTCCACTTGCTCG
The DNA here is from genome assembly GCA_024138005.1 of Lumnitzera racemosa. Taxonomy (NCBI): domain Eukaryota; kingdom Viridiplantae; phylum Streptophyta; class Magnoliopsida; order Myrtales; family Combretaceae; genus Lumnitzera; species Lumnitzera racemosa. Next base: position 32,303,610 of record JAMXBC010000008.1, read on the forward strand.
TTGTGTGCAAAAGTGCCAATACTTTCTTATAGTATATAGACAACCCTTGACATTTAAGGAGTAATATCTTGCTTAAATACGTAATTAGGTGTTTGTCTTGCATTAACACAACCCATATCCCAACATCACTAGCATTGGCCTCCACAATGAACTCTTTTACATAGTTTAGTGGCTTGAGTATGAGAGCTTTAACTGAAGCCCTTTCTAATGGTTTAAAATCCTTAGTAGCTTCTTTACTTAAGAAAACTGATTTTTCCTTAAAAGTTACACGAGGGGCTTAGAAATTAATTGATAACCATAGATAAATCTCCTAGAGTATCTTGATAGCTTAAGGTAACTTCATAGTTGTTTTGATGTAGTTGAGAAAGGCCATTACATAATTACATCAATTTTGTTTAAGTTGGTTGCAACCCCTCCCTTAGAAATGATATGGCCCAAGTATTATACTTGTATTGTACCAAAAACATTCTTATTCCTATTCAAAAACAACTTTTCCTTAAGACTTCAAAAATAGTCCATAAATGTGATTCACTAGCTTCTATGGTAAGGCTATAGACTACGATATCATAGAAAAACACCAACATGAATCTTCTTAAATAAGTTTAAATTCATAGTTCATGAGGCCTTGAAAGGTAGAAGAGGCATTAGTTAAACTAAATGGCATGACTAGAAATTTCATAATGTCTATTGTGGGTTTTGGAAGTTGTTTTATAAATATCTTAAGGATTCATCCTAATTTGTTGATAACTTACATTCACCAAGTGTTTTCTTTTTTCTTCACTAACACAACAAGGGATGAAAACAAGCTATGACTTGGTCTAATTATGCTAATCTTAAACATTTTCTTAACCATTTGATAATATATATATATATATATATATATTCCTTAACCATTTCCTTTAATACTGATTTTTGCATAGCTACATGATGATATGACCTCAAATTAATGGGATTAGAATGTTCTTTAAGCTATATCTTATGGTCATGCTCTCTAATAGGAGGCAAACAATAGGCTCATAAAAAGCATTATGGAACTCTTCCAACAGTCCTATCAATTTAGGATGTACCTTGCTTTTTCTTGTAGCTCTTTTTCTATAGATTACATAGCCATTACCTAACATTCGACTTATGCCAAGTAATTTGCATTGTTCAAAAGTTTGTATAGGATACCAACCTTTACATAGCACAACTACTCCTTAACCCCTTCAAGCTTGCACTTCTACCCTTACCAATTAAATTCTACCCAACATAATAGAAGTTCTACCTTATAGTGTTGAGAGTAGTTTGCTAGGGAATCTTTAAATCATATCATAACTTGTTAATAAATATTCTTCAATAGAAAATGTAATTCCTTGCAGAGACTACTTAAAAACTTTTACTTTTCATTGACTTGTAAGTGTTATATAATAAGCTAAAGTAACCTTCAGTTGTTAGATAGCTCTCCTTCCATTCCTTAACCTTTTGCCAAACATTCATCCATAAAACTGAAAATGCTACCTATATAAATGAAGACATTCAGTTTTCCTTTTTAAAGTAACCCAACAACTTCATACTCTTGCAACATTCATCACCATTTTCCTTCACAAAATATAAAGTTAGCTTTGGCAACTCTTCCTCTATTCCTTTCTCCTCTTCTTCTTTACCTTCACCACTCATTTCAAAATCATTGACCTTTATCACAATTACATTTAACTATCGTTGCTTATACCTATGGTTAAGCTTGAATGGCTCATCACACTAAAAACATTATATTTTTCTATTTCTTTTCTTTCAATTCTTCTAATATAGAACATCTAGTGGCTTTGCTAAAATAACTACAGGTAGGTTTCTTTGATTTTAGATGTGCATCTTATTTGGGTTTGGTTTGAACTTTTTAAGGTAACAATAAGGTTGTAATTTGGTTTGAGTGAGTTTTGGTTAAGTATTTAGGATGTAGTTAAGGGATGAGGTTGAAGAGAAGAAGAAGTTGTATTATCATAGCAGATAAATTGAGGTAGCTTCTTGTAACATGGCTAGATAACAAGCTTATTGAAGTGCTTAGGATTAAACACGCGGATTTAGGTTTTAATACGCTAAGAAACAAGATGAGGAGATTAGCTTTGAAAAGTTGTAATCAAGTAGTGATGGTTACAAATTCATCCATGTACTCTTATAAATCCTAATTTGATATACATATTTCAATTCAGCCATAGGGTTTGCATACATTTGTTCTCCAAATCTATTATGCAACCCATTTACTAACTCTTCCCATGTCAAAGCTACTAATGGTTGATCATAATTACCTTCAATTGTAGTAACTACATTGCTTTCATTGGATTGGTTGATCTCTTCATCTCCAATAGATCTAACATGTGATTGTAATGTATGCAATGTATCTTGTACTTTTTGCAATAAATTGCAAAGTTTTGCACCATAATTTGTTAATTTTTTTGTGTTGTTTTTTCAGTATATTAAAAAATTCTTTCATCATTGCCTCATTTCAATCAACTTGCTCCTTTGTAATGCCTGGTGACTCCTCTATGCATTTGAATTCACTAGTTTCAAACATGGCCACCAATAGCTACAGCTTTAATACCGGTTGTGACATAAACAATTTGTAAATATAGAAAAATAGAATTCAATAAGGAATAACAATTGAAGACCTAAAATAGGTTTAAATGACAAGATTAATTTAAGCTCGAATATAAGCCATTTGGGATTGAAATTTTTTTTCATTTCCATCATATATATATATATATATTGTAAAATTTATACATATAAATGTAGTGAAATCTCCTATAATGGTTAGAATATTCTCTATCTATGATAGATGAGAGACACATTAGCAGTTAGTTAGGATAGCATATGACTTACATTGATATTATAGTAATTTGGTAGCTCTTTACTATAATATTAGGCTTGACTATTTATTTCTAATAGGATTGGCATATATAGTATTAGATTTGGCTTAACCTTAAGCATCAACTTAACTCGTTATTTTCCTTTATTCAGCTAGTCTAACAATTTTAGACATGTTTCCCTTATCTTCATCAAATACTTACATATAAAACCGTATTGCCCCCATATTAGGAACACCTTGTCTAACACTATAAGACGAAGTGAAACTTGGTGTAATTGAGTTATTTGGGAGAATTCTATAGAAATAGTAAACACATATGACCTTAGGAGACAAATCCATAATTTTTGGAAATTCATTCCAATTAGTGTCCACTTAATGCATCGCATTCAATTTTATCAAAAGTTTTATGTAAGTCTACTTTGATGAATGTGTAACTACTTTTTCCTTTTTCTTGTGATAGCTATGTAGCAACTTGTGCATAAGAAAGATATTTTCTACTGCTTTCTTATTTGGGATGAAGCTTGCTTAACACTAGTATTTCAAATATTCTAGAAATGGCTTGAGCTTCCTTACAAGGATTTTTAGATCACTTTGTATGTGGTGTTGTAAAGACTTATTAGAGGATATTTGGTTTGTACCTATGACCTTAGGGATTAGGACTAGAAGGATTTGATTGGTATAAGATGGAAGCTTATGGTGATTAAAGACTTGTGGGATCAAGTTAGCTAAAGATTTGCTAACTTTATCCTAATAAGGTTTGAATGCGAAGGCCATTCTTTTTAGGGGATTTCCATAAACCTTAAGAATTTAAGGTTGGTATTATTTCTTCATTAGCTAATGTCTTTTCCTGTAAGGTCCTTAGAAGCCCTTCTTAAATGTGGCTAGGTAAAATGTTGTTGTAGACATTATGGATTTTGGGATGTATAAATGGATTGGAAGTTTTTATGATGTTGGTACCTAATTGTTTAAACTGATGGATCTAGTTTCCTTCAAAATCTTGCAGTGAAGATTTTATGTATTTGCAACTTCTAGTCATTGTTATCGCATAAAAGAAATGGTGTTTTTATCCCCTTGTAACACCTGTTTTGTTCTTGATTTCATTTTCCAAAAAAGTGGTTCTCGATGAAAGATTAGGATTAGTTGTTTTCTCAATATTTTTAAGCTTAACAATTAAGACATTTTAACATTAGAAACATATTATTACAAGCCAAGCCAACATTAGCTATTAAGAAGCGACAACTACTAAAATGCTAATATAAGACTAGAAAAGAAGAAAAAGACTTAGATATATATATATATATATACTTATTTATTTACATGCTTTATTGTATACGTGTGATATCTTTAGTATAAATACTTGTACAACATAGCTATATAGCTAACTTAACAAAATGCACTTTCATTTATTTTTCAACTGATTTAACCTCATATTTCCTCTCTACTCTAGCCTTAGTATGACTATGTCAATCAATTTAGTAAGTCTTAGTGATTTCTACTTATTACTGATTTTAACCTGTCACTTCAAGATGGTACAAAGCTTAGTTAGGGTTATGTTTTCATTGATTCTTGAAAGCTTATCATTGTTCATTTTTTTTTCTTATCGATATTAGCTATTTCTCAAAATGAATTCTGATTTGAATTATAACAATCCTTTGTGACTGTCTAAATTTGATAATCAAAGAACAATTGTCACTAGTATTACATTTAATGGATTGAATTTTCGTAGTTGGTGTAGATCCATCAAGTTAGCCCCAGCTGCAAAAGCCAAAACAGGTTTCGTTGAAGGAGATTATCTTAAACCTGAACTCAATATGATTAATGAATAGCATTCGATATGTTGTGACTCTATGGTCCGATGTTAGATACTAAATTCTATAAATAAGGAAATTTCTGAGGGTTTCATCTATGTTAAATCCATCAAGGAGCTATGGCAAGATATATGTGAGAGATTTAGTTTAATGGATGGGCCTCTATTATTTCAATTGCAAAATTGAATTATTAATTTCAAACAAGATAATGTGATGTCACTATGTATTACAACAAATTAAAATATTGTGGGACAAATTAAACAACATTTGTGTGATGCCAAAATGTACATGAAGAGCTATGGATCATTGTAGATGCAAACGTATTAGGAAATTGTTTAAAATAGAAAATAAAAATAGATCAGTTCAGTTTCTTATGAGTTTGAGTGAGTGTTATGTAAACATAAGAAATTACATTCTATTCTTATGAGTTTGAGTGAGTATTATGTAAACATAAGAAATTACATTCTATTCATGGATCCATTGCCATCTATGAACAAAGCTATTTACTTGGTTTATTAGAATGAAAAGCAAAAGTAGGTAACTAACAACACTAGTATGAGTGATGATAATGTTGCATTTTTGTTAAAAAATCAAAGAAGAGTAACATTTGATGATAAAAGGGAGAAAAGAGGGAAAAGTACCATCAACATTATACATATTCACTACAAGAAAGCAACACATACAATTGATAATTGCTTTGAGAGTATTAGGGTTATAAATTGGTTTAAAGGAGGAAGAGAGAAACAAAGTAATAGAGTTGTAGCACATGTTAAGAGTACTAATGTTCATGATGAAACACCATTTAATTGTCTTGAGAAGGGCAATAGTTATCTTATGTCTACTGATTTAGAGTTTGTTTCTTCCATTTGTAATGAAATTGTTAAGATGTTGATAGGGAAGCAAATAGAGGATGGTGTGTAAGATACAAATTTACTATCCTTTGTAGGTAACTCTATTATCCTTTCTTCTTTTTCTCATATTGATAGGAATGTGCACTCTTGGGTTGTAGATACAAGGGCCTTAGACCATATGACCCCATATATACTTCTATTAAATCAATTTCAAACACTTTTCCATCCTATTCGTATTAAGTTACCACATGATAAAGAAAAATTTGTTTACATAGTTGGCAAGGTTGTTCTAAACCAACACATCACCTTGAATAATGTTTTCTTAATGGCTAACTTTTATTTGAATCTCTTATATGTGAGCAAACTCCTTTCAAACTTTGATCTTGTTGCTCTATTTACTACTAAAAAATGTAAACTTCAAAACCAAGGCACTAAAGTTATAGATTTTGTTGACTTGCATAATAGGCTATATGTGATGAAGTCAAGGCCTTCAACTACAAACTCTTTGTTAATGTTATGTACTAAATCTCCCACCTCTCCTTTTCCTATTGTTAATCGTATATCAAATTTGAACAAGTCTTTGAATGTAGATATGTTACATAATGGACTTGGTCATCTATCTATTTTGACGTTGCAACACTTACCACAATATAAACATTTGGATTGTTCAAAGTTCTTATGTGAAATATGTTTGTGTGCTCAATTTTATCACTTGCCTTTTCTTTTTATCTCATCATGTTCATTGGCTCATTTTGATCTAATTTGTATAGACAAATGGGGACATCATAATATACAATCTATTTTAAGTGCCCAAATTTTCTTGACTTTGGTAAATGATTATGCCAAATGCACTTCAACTTTTTTATGCATCATAAATCATAAATATCCTCCATTCTTTCAATTTCTTCTCCTTTGTTTAAGAACAATTTCATTATACTCCTAAATCAATTACATAAGATAATAGGAGTTATTTTTCGTCAAGAAAGTGTCAAGTGCTTCTTCATTAAAGGTAAGTGGTTTACATTCCATAATAAAATGGAGTAGTGGGGAGAAAACATAGACATTTATTAGATACAACAAGAGTATTGAGAATACATGCAAATTTGCTTAATAAAAAAAATAAAAAATTAGTGAAAGTGTATTCTAATAGCCACTTACCTTATCAATGAAATGCCTACCATTACTTTAATGGAAAACACCTTATTAATTGCTCTATAGCAAACCACCTTACTATGATAGCCTCTAAACCTTTGGTAGTCTTAGCTTTGTAGTTATTTTGCCTAGGTTAAATGATAAATTTGACATTAGAAGTGGAATGTGTGTATTTGTAAGAATACCCAATTGGTCAAAAAGGGTACAAGCTATATGACTTAAAGTCTCATTGTTTGTTCATCAATAGAGATGTGTTTTTATTGAGCATGTCATCCCTTTAAAATCAATAGATGTTTATAGTCTTGTTGAGCCTCATGTTATGTCTTACGATTTGAAAGATTACCTCTTTTTCGTTTGTGTACTGAACCTATTATGTTAGAAGAAGTCATTCTTGTCAATTCCTTACTGCCTTTTAATTTAAGTACTTTAGGTTTAGACAACCAAGTTCTTAGTGATTCATCCACTCTAGCTAATCAATCCTCTATTTAAAAGTCTCATTGAAATAGACATCCACCCTAAAAGCTTAAAGACTTCATCTACGCAGTGCATAACGCTTCTTTAACAAATGTAGTAGCTTCACAAATACATTTGTCATACCCTTTGTTTCATCACGATTCATTTTCTCATTTATCCTATGATTATGTGGTATTTTTAGCCAATGTATTTTCAATCAAAAAGCCACGCAACAATCAAGAGGCAAAAAATGATCCTAATTGGGTTGAGGCCACAAATAAAGAACTCTTAGCTTTTGAATCAAACCAAACTTAGGAACTTACATCATTGCCTCTATGTAAATAGGCAATCAGATCTAAATAGGTGTGTAAAGTGAAGTATAAACCAAATGGATCTATTGAATGACATAAGGCAAAGTTATAACTAAGTAGAGGGGCTTGACTACACTCATATCTTTTCATTAGCTACGAAGCTTACCTCAGTCTATATACTTCTTGCCATAACTTTGGTTAAAAATTGGATTTTCACTAGTTGGATGTTAATAATGCATTCTTACATGATTTTATTGATAAGAAATATACATGGTGTCCCCAAATGGATATAAAGTTGCATAAAAAGAGCAAGTTTACAAGCTTATTAATTCCTTATCTGATCTTAAACAAGCTTATAGGCAATGGAACATAAACTTTACTCACTTTAGTGTTTCCTTGGGATTCAATCAATCTAAGTTAGATTATTCCTTGTTTACAAGGCAAATTGTTGCTAGTTTTCTAGCTATCTTAGTGTATGTAGACAATGTCCTCATTATTTGTTATTTTCTCACAGAAATTAAATCTGTTAAGAAAGCAATCGACAATTTCACTATAAAAGATTTAGGAGAGGTTCGATTCTTTTTAGGAATTGAAATATTTTGAACAAGTTCAGTTTTTTTGTTGAATTAGCGAAACTATATCTTGGATATACTCACTGATACAAGATTCATAGGATCTCAACTTGCTAATTTGCCATTTCAACAAGGAATGCAGTTAGATCTTACATTTGGGGATGAACTTCCTAATCCACGTCTATATGGAAGAATTGTTGGGAGGTTACTATATCTTACATTGACTTAACCACTTTTGTCATTTGTTATCCAACAACTAAGTCAATTTGTTTCACATCCACAACCTTCTCACCTGAATGAAGTTATTCATGTTCTTTGTTACTTAAAAGAGATAATTAATAAAGGTTTATTGTTGTCATTCTCTAGTTCTCTCTCTTAAGTAGGATATTGTGATGTAGATTGAGGATCTTGCAAAGCTGATTGCAAATTACTTTAGGTTTTTATATTTTCCTTAAAACTTCCTTAATGTCTTGGAAACCTTAGAAATAGGTGACTGCCTCCACCTCCTTTGCCAAAGATGAGTGTAGGAGCATAGCTTTTGCAATCAAGGAATTGTTGTCGCTATTCTATTTGTTGCATGATCTTGGTGTTGCTATAACCTATTTCATTGTTTACTAGACAGTAAATCTACTAAGATGATGGCCAGAAGTCCCTATCTCCATGACCACATTGAGCATATAGAACTAGATATCTACTTTACAAGGAATCATAGCTAACTACGGTTTCCTCAAGATTCAACACATTCCGTCCCAATAGATTGTAGATATAATGACAAAGGCTCTTAGTGTTGCTTAGTTACAAATGTTTCCATCCAAGTTGAGCTCTTTGCAAGAGCCAACTTGAGATGAGGTAGGGTGCGGTTGGCAGTGTGGGTGTATATAGACTTAGATATATATTTATTTAGATGCTTTATCTTACAAATGATATTTTTAGCGGCTCTCGAGCTTGTCGGCCTTGGGCAGAGTACGCAAGTGCTTGGCCTTCATCCTATGAATGGCATCTGCAGGGCTTAAGCTCTTTGGGCATGTTATGGTGCAATTTCTTATGGTCCTGCATTTGTACAATTTCTTATCGTCCTCCGTCAATGCTTGTAATCTTTCATTAGTGAACTCATCCCGGCTAAACACCACAAAAAAAAAAGGAATAATTAGATTAAAACCCATTCGTATGCAACAGTATGAAAAGAGCATTAAGCTATATTCAATTATTTCCCTTACAAATAAAGAATTTAATTCACACCATGATACCATTCTAAAAGTAGACAAATGGTATACACAAGTAGTTTACAACTTATACCAAATAAACAGAAAAAGAAAAAAGAAAAAAGAAAAGGCTGATTCAACTTACATATCACGACACTGTAATGTACTAAATCACTTTCAAAGCTATATCAAATATGAAAATATATTAAATGTATTTAGGACTAAAGATTAAAAAGTTTTGAGGGAAATCTTGATCTTAAGCATACACCTGATTACCTTATATGATAAATCTTGTGTTACTTAAAGCTTGTGATGCATGCTGCATTTCTCAAGGCAGATCCAATCCACCAAAATACAATTGCGATGAGAATATGCTTGCATGAACTTTCGAGAAACATCGACATTCAGAAGTGTAGATACTGAGCGAAAATATGCTACACCCAGTTGCTTCTATTTGAAATTATATGTCAGCAAAGAGAATGAGAGCACATGAAGAAGTTCCATTGGTTCAAATAATTAGGATCACCTTGTCGGCGGAACATTTTGGTCCCATTGTCATTTTTCATGGGTGAAATGTGGGTACGCAGTCAATGTATGTGGAACAGAGAAGCAGAGAGAATTACCTATCACATATCCATCGATACGCATGAAGCAAGGTTGCTGGGCCGAGAAATTCCTCAGGATTCCACCAATATGCGGGACATGCACCACTACAGCAAGCACATAATATGCATTCATAAAGTCCATCTAATCTTTTTCTCTGATCAGGACTTTGCCTATATTCTCTTCCATCTTTTGGTGGATGTCTAGTCTTAAGCCATGGTTCAATAGACCTGTTCAGATTAATTATTAAGTTAGAATTAGTACTAGATGTCCTCCTCTTACGAATATCACCAAGGATGCAAATGCATAGAATAAAATGATTTGCAGCTCATTCTATCCAAATTTAAGTGTGCAAAAGAGAAATGTTAAGGAATAAGATCGCAGTCGGCCAAAAAGAAAAGGAAATGAGATATCAATGTTCGCCTGTACTGCTGGTAGAAATTGGTGAGATCAACAACCAAGTCCTTGATAACAAAGAAGTGTGGGAGGGGAGTAACAGTTGTGGGCTTAGTAGTGTCTGGATCGATGGGCTTGAGGCAAGCAACCGTATTGGTTCCATCAATGTTCATCCCGCATGATCCACATATTCCTTCCCTGCACGATCTCCTATAGCTCAAGCTTGAGTCATCTTCAGCTTTGATCTTTTGCAGTGCATCCAGTACCTAATCCAAAACCATGCCACATATGCTTACTTTATCCATTACTTACCAATATTTTTCATATCCGACTAAATTCAAGCGAAGCCTGTCTCATTCACTCATATGACATATCATATTACTATCAATGAAATCCTTTTTTTCCGCCTACTTTACTGCATTGTACACCAAAGCCAACAGAGAGATTCATATTTATTCAGGTCAGAAGTAATACAAGAGACAATAATCCTTATAAACACGCAGACCCATCTTACACACTAAGATCAAAGCTTTGTGAATATATGAAAAACTTATAATAAGTTGATCATGGACTCATGCATGAATGAAGTAGAATTAAATACCATAGGACCACAATCGCTGAGATTGACAAAGTAAGACTGGAGATAAGGTTTGTTGTAAGGGTTATCAGGGTTCCATCTATATATCTGGAACTCTTTGATGAAATCCTTCTTCTTCTTCTTCTTCTTGCTAACAGTTTGAAACGTTTCAATGGCTTCCTCTGCATGTTCTTGACCTGCAGGATGTCCTTCCAATATTGGGAAATCACGCTGCTTCTTTACATCCCTAGTTTTGCTCAGTAACTTTCCTAACTTGTCGTAGCTCTGGCGAAACCACCCGCCCTTTGACATCTCTGTCTTTCCCTAGGTCTCTCACTACTGCTTAATTGATCGCGAAGAAAATCGAATATGGGGGGGGGGGGCGGCGGCGATCGACTTGCAGTTGCACTGCTAGAGAGTTCTTGCATGTAAAATCAACACGTGGATTCATATAGGAAAATTGTTGGATCTTTTGAGGAAACAATAAGAAATTTCTCGGTGTTATTAACTTAGCTGGGTGGTGTAGTGTAGGTGTCACTACCATTTCCTTTCACATCATTTTCCTTTGTCGTTGTTTTCCTTTCTATTTTCTAACAGCGCTTCTTTTTGAGTTTGGGTGTTTCTCTAATTTCACTGTTTTTGTAAAAATAACGCGCACATACACATGTAATTTTTATCAAATTTTATACACAACATTTGAAATTATTATATATTTATATTCAATTAAAATTTTACTTGTAAATTTACTACTATCATTATTCTTAAAAAAATGATGTGTTGAATACTTATTTGTCAAAAGATCATATAAGTATGAAACGCATGACAAAATAATAATTGTAACAATACAAAATTTAAATTTAATAGTGTATAACATTTAAAGAGATTCAAACCTGAGCTGCAGAGTTAAAAAAATAAAAAATAAAAAAATCGAAGTTTAGATGGTTCACAGACTTAATGACAGCTTTTTCCACAAGGAATTAATGCCTGAAAGACAGGGGACCTTTTAAAATGGAAAAACTAGCCACAATACTAAGTAATTAAGCATTTCTCCTCTATTCTTGTATATATGCATATAGTCTTATTGTTCCAACATTTCACGCACACGAGTAGCCTCATGCTGCTTCTTCTACAATGTTCGCTAGAAGTTGCTATAAGGCTACGAAATAAAATCTAACATAAGATTGTTGGAATTTTGCTAAAACTACAGCATTTAGTGAATATTTCAAACAATAAGAACTGGTTATAGTGTATATAAAGTCAGCAATTGGGCTTATCAAACAGCCTTAGTAGGTTTATAAATTTTTTGGACGGTGTATGTGGAAAATAATACAAAGGATATACGAATGTTGATTTCAAGCTAAATTATGTGCTTATCCTAATATGTACATTAATTGTTTTGAGAAAAAAAAAATAATAAAAACGGACTCGTTGATTTGAGCGATCAGTTCGTCCTTGGAAAAATAAATAGAAGTATATTAGTTGATCATCTTTGGGTACGAGGTCAGCAGCTTCGTTAGTACGAGGTCCTCTTTTGTTGCCAGTTGTATGCAGACAATAAAACACATTCTACGAAGAGATTGAGAATTAATAAGACTTTAATAAAGCAAAAATATAATAATTTACAAAAGAGAAATCACTCCTAACTCCCAAATACAACTAAAATCATGAACTAAAACACTATCATGTATATATTTTGTATGTATTTGCATTGGAGGAATGCTCAATGGACTTGGTAGGCATCTCTAATATGATTGGTAGTGGTAGCTGTTAACAATTTTATTTATTACTCTTCAACTGTCACATTTACTAATAAATACATTTAGAAAAACTTTTTTTCAATACGTTAATAAAAATTTCAAAGAAATATATAAATATATGGCACAAGTTTAAACTATATTACTGTATCTATTTAGATGAATCGTTTCAAATGATACTTGTAGACACCCTAGCGAAGTTTAGGTTGACAATGTAGAGTAGTTTGGCGATTTATATAAAAAATCATTCCAAGCCATCTTTCAAGTATTAAGAAGCAACTAGCTATTAGAACCGGAAGGAGTAGAGTGATTTTTAATCATGTTTTAGGAAAAGTAAAATCTGGGTTTAGTTCATGGGCAAATAGATGGCTTCTAGAACACGGTAGCTTGCTTTGATGAAGAGCATTCTCTTTCAATTCCATTGTATGTTTATCAATCTCAAAATCTTTCCAAATGTGTAATTAATAATTTTGAAATAACTTTTTTCATTATTATTATTGTTATTATTTTTTGCTTTCTAATGAAAATATAACAAAAGACTTCATTAAGTTACGTGGAAGAGTTTATATTTTCCAATTGAAAAGGGAGGCTTAGGCATAAAGAAGTTTGAGGATTTTATTGAAGTTCAAGATATGAAGCACTGGGATGGTTTAAATAAAAGGTTTCTTTATTTTTGAAGTATTTTCATGCTAAATATGCTTGTCATTCATAAATCCAATATCTGTGAATCTTCTTTATTGTCTAAGTTAGGTTCTAATGTTATTCTTCTTCTTGTTCATCTAAATAATTAAGGATAAGTCAATTTGAAATCTTTAAAATTAAAAAAAAAATATATACAGGTAAGAAATCTTTTTGCTCATTTCAGATGTCAAGAGCAATCATTGCTTTGTTGGATGGTTATTGGTGCCAACATTAAATTGAAATCAATTAATTAATTTTATTTGAAAGTTTTGTTTATGGCTAAATCATTCCATAATGATGAAAAAAAATTTTGTTCATATCTTGAAATAGCCACCACTATAATCCAACATTAGTTTTGCATTATATAGATATTCTATTATATATCGGAAATATTGGTGATCTCGAATACCTCTCTCTCTCTCTCTCTCTCTCTCTCTCTCTCTCTCTCTCTCTCTCTCTCTCTCTCTCTCTCTCTCCTCCTTCTTCTTTTGCCAATTACTACACATACTACAACTTTTGGTGAAGAGAATCCAATATGTTTTATTCTATTAAAAGACTAGTATTTATATTATTGGGTTACAATAATTTTAGCCTCCATCTCTTTTGTTAAAGTTCTCAAAATAGTTTTACCATTCTATCTTAGATCAAACCATTTATATATTTAATATCATATTTCTTTAATAATCTTAAGGTGTCAAAACATGTTAATAAGCTTAATCTATTACTCTCCGTAAGGATTAAGGAACCCCAACTCATGTTCACTCCCATTTTGTAATTTTCCTTTTCAAAAGCATTGGCTTGGGCTTCGTCAAAATTTTCAGGCCTATCGAGAGTGTTAATCGTCACCGTTGTGAGCTGGACTTGAATTCACATATTGGGCTTAGCAGATGAATTTGAGCTTGATTTCCGGCTCCGTCTTTTTTTTTTTTTAATTTTTTAATTCTTACCGATTTTCACTTTTCACCTATAAAATACTATAAAAAATTACGATTTACAATGTTTTAATTTGGATAACAAATATAAATTTCAAACAATTATCATAAGCATCCTATATATATATATATATATATATATATATATATATATATTCCTTTTCCGTTGCAATGGGCATAAAAAACGTGGATGCACTTTAAGCTATTTTAGTCCGTCGAAGGCATGGCCTATGTGTGACAAAATGTCCATAATACACATACTATATACTATATCATTAAAGCAAGACAACACACTAATTCCATTCCATCGTCATAATGTGTAGTCAATAAGTTCGACGAATGGGTTATGCGAAATTTCTCGGTGCATTATTGCCTGTAACTCCTAAAATTCTTATATGCAATAAGGTTCGATTCTCCAATGCATCCAAGGTAAACAGAAACAAGATTCAAACATATACATTGTTTTTTCTTAGAGTAATGAATTTACACATTCAAAGGAAAAAGAAAGAGATAATTGAATATTTAGACTGCAATGTGAAATCATCGAGACGTCAAATTACAGTTGTTATGTAAAACTTTACGCATTAAATTGAAAAAGAAAATGAAAACATTGACAGAAATAGCAATAGGTGAAAGTTTAGACATTTCTATAACATTTTCTCTCCCAAATCATTTATCACGGTAGACATTATAAATCATAATGACTTCTTAACTTGTACCTTAGGTTATAGATAGTACATATACGGACATGTTATATAAATATTAATCATATATGAAGATAAGGTAATATTTGTAAAACAAGATGAGTGATAATTTTTATTGAAATTACGTACCGCTTTATTTTATATCTAAGCATGATTGACTGATGACGCTTATAATCCATATATACATACATAGTGGATTATACTAAGCTGAAAAAAGAAAAAAAAGAAAAGAAAAGAAAAGAAAAAGAAAACCACACTTTTAAACATTAAATTGCAAAGGGTTAAAGAGTATTCTTATTATCTAGTTTGACGTTGCTGAAGCTTGTTGTAGTAGGTGTAGGGTTTTGTCTTAGAAGAAGATGGTGAATTTCTGCATATCAATTTCCAAATCCCTCAATATCTCGTGATTTTGAGATTTTCTTGCCTTTCCCCATAGAAACGAATATCTTTTGAGCACGTCAAGTAGATTCTGATAACCTAATTATCTATGTCTGATATTTGTCGGATGATAATAAGTTTCAACGAATTCATCAATAGTAGTACATGAAATTTTGATTAAAAACCGAGTCTTAATAATTCAAAAAATCTCCCCTATATTATTATTAGAGTCCCACACCTTAATATACTTTTTGAAAGTTTTAACTCCATGTAACATCTACGTTTTTCTTACAACTTATCACCTGGGCTGTTGAATCACCTATTATGTCGCATAGGAGGAGGGTGGGTCGAAACGGAAGATGAGTAGACACCGCATGGTGGTGATGGTTGGTGGAAATCGGCAGATGTATGAAGAAAGGACTTAACTGGAATTTGATTTTCCTTTTTCTTTAAGAATATACAAGAAACGACTATTAATCTTCGACCCCATCAATAGATGTAGTGGCCTTACCCAGAATGATTTCCATGATTTTATTGAAGCATTTCTTTTCTTCTCAAGCTATTATCGGGCGTATAATAAATGGGTGCTTCCACTTGTTTATCGTTCTTATCTCAAGTATGGAGTTGTTATTTAAACCTTTTACGAAATGAAACGGAGGGATTATTTTGTCCTTTACCCAGTTCATCTTAAAAAAGAAGAAGAAGAAGAAGAAGAAGAAGAAGAAGAGAGAAAAGAAATTAAAAGGTGTAGATATGCCAGCGTCATAATCTATTATATTTGTCACAATTATTATCTAGGAAGCCCGGACTATGAGAAAATCGACAATATATTGGAAAAAGAAAAAGGATATCGACAATGTGTCTTGTTTCTTTCTTTTGTCAACGCCCTCTCTTCATTTTTTTCTCAAGAAAAGATGGAAAAACGACCAGGAGCACGTGTAGAAGAGATAAATGAAGGAGACAAAAAAAAACAAAAAAAAAAAAAGTATGTTGGTTTAACCACAACAATACATTAATAAAAGTTTAGCTTTTTTATAAGAATGTCACTAAAAAGATTTCAAATTAACTAAAAAAAAAAATATATATATATATATATATTTAAGGAGTATAGCATAAGCCGCTGTTTTTCCTTTTGACAATGAGGGACAATTTATTTTGTTTCCATTTAAAAATGATTTTTGTATTATGAATGTGAAAACAGATATACATGTTTACTCTTATTTAAAAATGTCTCAACAACTAAAGGAATTTTTTCTTTTTTTTTTTTTTAACTATTTTCATTTTTGCACGAGAACTAAAAGTTGGTTTGGTTGTTCTGCCAATCAAATTTGGTCTTAGCGAGTTTAATAAATCCAATGACCTTAGAAAATTTAATAAAATAACATATACCATAAGAAATCACATGATTAAGTAAATTCAGTAAAATAAAATCTATCATTAAAAAAAAAAAAAAGTACATGATTCGGTGACTTGGGCTTTCATTGGCCCCACTATATTACTCCAATCCCAGAAGTAATAATTCATTTTGGCCCAACATGGTTAGCCAGGGATGGGCATTTAGAAACTTTACAAATAACAAGTTGTTTTTCTATCTTTTTAATCATTACAGCAAAAAAAACTCAATGATGAAAATTCACATAATTGGAGTGCAAAACGTCATGATCGATCAATCACCAGTATAAAAACAAAGAGTTTTCACTTGCTTTTTGTATTGGAATAGATATAATTAGATAATAACAAACACTCACACTCATATAATTGTGAATTTCATAATTGCTATTTGCTATTGCTACAGAGAGAATGGTACCAACTACCAAGTAAATAATCGGGGAAATTTTTTTCTCTTGAAGTAGGAAATCAATGTGCAGATGCATACTCAAAGTCGCCCAATAAATCACTTTTTTAAGTATCGACATGCCGAAAAGATCGAACCATCTTTTTCCCTTTGAGAAAGAGATCACGTATATGTGTGCTACTAACTTAAAATCGAAAACAGATAAGGAAGCCCACTTGGCCGAAGGATTTTCATACTAGCTAAAATTTGTGACAATTTTTCAAAAAAAATTTATAAACAGATATCGTAAAGTAATCATATAATTGAATAATAGATGTAACAGATCTATTGAGACTATGAAAGACAAAAAATAAAAGAGGGAAGACATCTTCACCCTTTGATGACATTGAATCTCTTTTTCCTTCCTCCAGCCTTCGACGCCTAGTGGGCTCGAATCACCCTAGTCTTCCATTTCATACCTCACATAAAAAAAAAAAAAAAAGAAGATCACGAGTTAGTATCGTTCTATAATAGTTTAACTAAAGAGACATAAGGAAATTGAAAGAAAACACGAGAATTTTGGTAAGAAATTAGGTTTTGTATTAAACCCAAATTTGAGAGTAAACACATAGAGAGAGAGAATGTTTAAGAGGTCTTTTTACATTACCTTAAAGTAAATCCCATGGAATTAATGTTGGATTGGGCCTTAACATTGGTGGTCTTATTATGACAGATATAACTCGTGCTCAAATTCTTTATGATAAGCTTTATTATTGCAAAACGAAAGAATTAGGATATTCTTGCCATTGAGAATGCATATAAGAGTACTTTATTATTTTCTTATCAAAATGCAGCACAATTGAACTTAATTCTCATGGGTATCAAATTAGAGATACCTAAGTTTGATGGGGATCTTCCCATTTGTTGGATCTTCAAAGCTAATCTTTTTTTTTTTTATTTTCACAATATTCCAAATAAGTAGTGGCTTACCATAACCTCCTTTGCAATGGAAAATTGTGCATTACATTGGTACCAATAGATGAATCACAACAAAATAATTTAGTTTCAAGAAAAACTTCACAAACGCTTTAGAAAGTTGATTGGGCGTTTGAATTTGAAGATGTACAAGGTATGTGTAATGCCCTATAATCCATGATGTTACAGAATGTCACGTATCCTTAACCTTTAATGGCATATTAAGAGTAATAAACGATTAGAATTTCCAATATATTCTTATAGTAGTTTCCAAATATCCTTATAAATTTAATTTCTACAGAAAAAATCATAACTTCTTCTTAATAAAATAGTAGTTTCTTAAACAATAGTTATGAAGTAAATGAGACTAAAGTTCTTAACTTATTAAATCTTCCTAGGCTATTCTTTAAGTAACAAAGGTAGTCATCTCTCTTCTCATCCCCAACACAATAATATGTATCTTTATGACTTTAATAGTTTTTTTATGCTTTAACACTTCTTGTATTAGAAAAAAAAAAATATAAGAAACAAGCTGAAGCTTAGTACGTAATATATAAGCATATGCGTATAAGCAAACTATGAATAATAATTTGTGTTAAATGGAAGCAAGCAAATCACATATAGTAATTTATTTATCTTTATATTAGCTAATCACACATCATACATTGAAGCTTCTCATAATTTCTATCATAATAGAGTTTGATTTGTCATCCTAGTGGTTGGTTGTGCCTCTTTGAACCCTTCTACAACCTCTGTTTGAGCATGTAACTCCAACCTCTCTATAACTCCATGTTGGGCTTGCTACTTCGAGCCTCATCTACATCATCCTGGATGTATCCCAAATCATTTTCAAGTGAGAGTCCATTAGGGACAATGTGTTGTAAGGATCATCGGGGTTGTGTACTATGGATTTGTTACTTTAGGTCTCTAGGCTGAGCCATACACAAGTAGCAAGCAAAGATAACTTAAGCCATATATTTAATTAGTCTTTTTGAGTATATATACAAATATAAAGTCTAGCTTAGTAATCATGAGTAACACATAAGTGTCATCGAATTAGAGTTTGCTAAAAGAACTTGATTTACTCTATCTTAGAAAGACATAATTGTAAAGAAATCATAGATATAAATCACTTTAGTAACACTCTAAAACTTCTTATAGACTTTGTAAGGGTTTTAGATGAGAATACTAGGTCGTATAAAACTGAACTTATATTAGAAAGATGAAAGAAAGTAACTATAGGGATCATGGTTGGGAATTACCCCTATGATCCTTTATACAAGGTAAATAACAAGTCCATGTCCTATATCACGACCGTAAACTTGGCTGTGTTCACCGAGGAAAGACCATGCCTTGGATCAAGGCCATGAATTTTGGCTATGATCCTCTTAGCCTTAATTTTCTTTCAAAATTCTTTACATTGAACTCTGGAAAGAAGATCATGGTCAGGACCATGCTAATGGTCTTGGATCATGATCTTACTTCTTTGAGATTTCTTTTCTCTTTTTTCCAAAAACATAACTACATATCTTAGATTGAAAATCCCAACCTCAAACTTACTCTAAAAACATTAAAATCCTTACCTTATCAGCCAACTTCACATGAAAACATCTCTATAATGATCTTTAATCCAAGAATTTTCATAAAAGATAAAGAATCACAAGGATTTGAATGTATTACCTTATTGATTGATGAATCCCTAATGCAATTCGTTGAGAGATCTTGCATAATCCCAATTGATACTGCTTCATAACTACCATACGATTAGCCTTAAAACTTTAAATTTGATTAACACTCCTTAGGAATTGTAATTTCCTTTGATTTTAATGCTTTTCCTTACCTTCTATTCTTCTTCCACCATCAAATCTCTTTTCTCTACCAAAATTTGACGACGCATAAATGGTTTTGCATCCTAAAAGACATCAAATCTATTATCCACTTGTGAAGATCATAAAAGACATGTAAGTAATGTGCCTTACCTTAGACTCTTGCTTAGTGTTGCTAAGTTAATTGGGAGAATAGCTCTTCTCTCTCTGTTGCCAGTTTGTATTTGTGGCATATGGCAAAATAGTGCTTTTAAAGTTGAGTCATTTATGCAATCTGATAACATGAATTTAGCTTGCATTTTCTATTTGCACTATTTTAAATATCAACCTAGTCAATTTTCTTTTATTTTGAACTCAATTTGTTTAAATATTATTTTTAGGGACTTCAAGAGCATTTTATGAAGTTTGAAAGGGTTTTATCAAGTTTTGGGCTTAATTGAAAGAAAGCATTGATCGAGGAATGAAGTCGAGAAATTTTGATCAAGTACATGCCCAAGCTTCATTTTCATGTACCTCATTCATGGACTTACCATAATTTTAGAATCTTTTATTTTTGTTAGTTTTTTTTAAATATAATTCTAGGTCCACTTCCTATAAGTAGATGCTAAAACCTAGGGTTATAGTAAGAGCCCCTTCAGAGCTAGAGTCAGTAGGGTATAGAATTATAAGGGGGCCTTCTCTAATCTTTTATTTTCTATTATTGCTGTCTTTCTTTTAAGGTTTTTAGTAAATCGTTGTTGAACCTTATGTTATAGGGTGATTTTTATTAATGAAATTCGACCTATGATTTTGTATATTGTAAGATAATTATGTTGTTTATATTGTGTCAGTTAATATAGCAATTGAGATTGAGTAAATCACTTATAATTAGGTAATAAATAACACGAAAGATTTACTAAGGAATATGTTCTCTTTTTATTAATTCAATTGCTCTGTTTATTTAATTGTTGTTCTTATTTAATTCTTCTTAGTTAGTTGTTCTTATTGAAATGTTTTATATAGTTTTTTTATTATTGTTCTCATCTTTATTTATTTAGTCTATCTTATTTTAGTTGTTATTGCAATATTCAATTTCCATCTTCAAATTATTTTATTAAATATTTTATTGTATAAGTTAGGTAATTGAATAGTTTGGGGCATAATTGCTAAAAATAATTAACACAGTCTCATGTATGATTCCTTATGAGATCGACACTCGAACTCATAATCCAATTTATCTGTATTATAAATTGATAACCTTAATGTTCTATAATTCTTGTGATGCCTTCTACTTAAATTATTAAATTACAATGCTCATTTGCCTTATATTTTAATGGTTTTCTTTATTTTATTTTATGTTTAAGTTGCATTTTATAGGTGCTATAGTATTTTAGCAAAACTTACTTAGAAGGGAATTGTAAGAGTATCAATCACAGTTTGAAGCTCTTTTGAAGAGAGTAATGGGATTGTTTGAAGGTTTTTTAGTTAGTTACTTTTTATCAAGGTTGAAACTCATTATAAGGAGAGAATTGCAAGTAGCTAGGCTAAAATGTATAATGGAAGCTATATGGCTTGCTAAGATACATGATTCAAAGTTTTTGATTAATTCTTTTTCATAGACCATCATTTTTCACCTTGAAAACCACTTCTACACTACAATTTTCTAAACCTTCTTTACCCACTTTTTTTTTTCTTTTTCC
The DNA here is from genome assembly GCA_024138005.1 of Lumnitzera racemosa. Classification (NCBI taxonomy): domain Eukaryota; kingdom Viridiplantae; phylum Streptophyta; class Magnoliopsida; order Myrtales; family Combretaceae; genus Lumnitzera; species Lumnitzera racemosa. The sequence continues at coordinate 32,325,077 of JAMXBC010000008.1, forward strand.
AATTCATAATTGTTCTACATTTGTTACACCTCATAATACCACATTACCATCCTTGTTACCAACACCTTAACCTACTTTATCAATTGAATAAATGGGTGAAATTAAATAAATGGCAAGAGAGATAAGGGCCTATGCTATAATTTTGATGAGAAATATCATTGTTGTAAAACAAAGTTTTTATTTTGGTGCAAGATGTTAAGGATGATGACTTAGATGTGTGTGATAATGTAGATGCAATTGATAATAATGCGAAGTGCATGAAGAAGAATCTTTTTCTATTAGCTATCATACATTGCCTGGAGATTTTATACCAAAAACATTGAAATTTAAAGGTACTTAAAAAACATTTAATAACAATTATGGTTGATTGAAGAAGTATACATAATTTCGTGCAAAAGAGAATTGTTAAACATTTGTGGTTTGATTGTTTTACTTGCTCCAAAATTTCAATGTGTTAAAGTCATAAATGGTACCCAAATTTTATTAAAATATGTAATTTACTAGCTATACTTTAAGAAAATTTATTCATTACCTAATTGAAGTTTTTGTGGCCGTTTTTACTTCTTAAACTAACTTTGTTAAGTTTGTTTGCTAATATGAATATAAGGATGGACCGAGAATTGAACGCTTTAGTTACCTTAAGGCTAAGGGTTGGTTGGCAGCTACCTATGAGAATTGTACAACCCTCTACTTGGTGGATATCGGCTACTTTCTAGCTTTAGAGTGGCTAAATTGCTATTTAAGGTAAAGTGAATTGTAATCTACTTCAAAAAGTATATTGTTTTATCTAGTGGTGATAATCGGTCAATTCCTGGTTCGTTGTTAAATCCACATTAGCAAACAAACTTTACAGAGTTAGTTCAAGAAGAAAAAATAATTATGAAAACTTTAATTAGGTAAAAAATTGATATTTTCAAAGTATAAGTGGTAAATTGCATATTTTGGTAAAATTTAAGTACTATTTATGATATTAACCTAAATTTTAAGTTATTATAGGAAATTGGCAAAATATGGCATGTGAAGGGAAATATATCGATTTTTCCTTTATTCACTCAAGGAGTAGAGTTTCTTAAAACATTCGCTATATTACCATTGCGGGTAGCTAATTTAATACTTAGAGTACAGTGACTTCAACAATTGAGTTCGAGTCCTACAATTAGAGATTATTCTTAATTGTTGTTGCAATTTTGGAAATATGGTTGTCTTATTACATTGCAAGGGATACTATTCTTGTACTACTAAGACCACTCCAAGGAAACTTAAGAAGATGTTGAAAATGGATGCCATTACTTCTTGTGTCCAATCAAAGCTCAGATGATGTCAAATTCGTTAAAGAATATCATAACATCGGTTTAATTAAGGAAGTGTTTGGCAAATTTTCTTAAATTTCGAGATACCTTCATTATTGCCTCCTCTTAGAAGTTCAATATCTCAAGATTAATTACCCTATCAATGTAAGGCATATAGATACCACATTTCCAAGAGATAGAGATTGGACAACAAGTTATTGACATGATGGGACAGGCATTATACAACATAGCCATAGCCCATTTTCTTCTCTAGTATCTTTGGTCAAGAAAAAAGATGGCATATCATACTTTTGTGTGAATTATAAGGGTTTGAATTATCATAAGTAAAGATGAGTTTCCTATTCCTACTATTAATAAGTTACTCGACGAATTAAGAGGTGTTTCTATTTTCTTTAAGGTGGACTTGAGATGTGGCTATCATCAAATCAAAATGCATTTGGAGAATATATAGAAGATTGCTTTTTTAATACATGAAGGCCATTATGAATTTCTAGTGATGTCGTTTGATCTCATTAATGCTCCTACCATATTCCAATCTATTATGAATAGGATCTCTTGGCCATACTTAAGAGAGTTCGTAATTTTTTAATGACTTTTTGGTTTTATAGCCCAACTTTGGAGTTACATGTGAAACACTTAACCAAAGTATTTTAGGTTCTAGTTGATAGTATACTTTGGTACTTTTGGTTAAGACACTATAAAATACTTGGAATACATGGTATTTGCGAATAAGGTTAGTTTGAAACCTTCAAAGATAGAGTTAGGGAAGAAGTGGCCATTACCAAAGAGTATAAATTAACTTAGAGCTTTTCAAGGACTTTTGAGATATTATAGGTGTTTTATTAAAGGTTATGCATCCATAGCCATTCTTAGTTGATATGTGGCAAAGGAATAACTTTCAATCGGGTGAAAAAGCGAGGGGTACCTTTGCGGAGCTTAAAGAAGCCTTAGTAATAATTGTAATATTAACTTTGCTATATTTTACAAAGGAATTTGTTATAGAGGAAAATGCCACAGCTACAGGTAAACAGACGGTATTACCTCAAGATAACTACCCTATGGCTTATTTTAGTAAAAAGTTCCCATCTCATCTAACTACGGGATTAGCTTATGTTAGAGGGTTACACAATGTTTTGAGGGTAGTAAAAAAATGGAGGCAATACTTGTTAAGTTCTCATTTTGTGGTGCAAACTAATCATTGAAGCTTGAAGGAATAGTTGACTCAAGTGATATAAACTTTGAAGCAGCATATATTTGGCTAAATTACTTAGCTTTGACTATATAACTATTTACAAGTCAAGCTAAGAAAATAAAGTAGTCGATTCACCATCAAGATAACATGAATACTCTCATTTAGCATTTTCTATGCCGCATATTTACTTGGTGGAAGAACTTCAACAAGATTATTACCAATTACCAACTTTTGGAAAGGTGATTGAAGATTTGCAAGTAGGAAGATTGTTGAAGTGGGAGTTTTCTTGGCGACATGTCTTTTTATTTTTAAAAGATAAGTTACTTCTAGTGCCTACTTTAAGGCTTATTCCTAAGCCTTTACATAATTTCCATAATGTGACTTCAGATGGATATTTTAATATATTGAAAACTTATAAAAAGTTGGCTACCGAATTTATTATGAAGGCGGTGAAGCTGATGTTGAAACATTTGTTTGAAGTTGCATTATTTGTCAATAAATAAAGTATACTACTAGGTGCCTTTCTTGTTTACTCGCTCTTTCACCAATAATATAACAAATATAGGAGGATGTTTTGATGGACTTTTTGACTTGTTTACTAAAGTTACAAGGCTATTCGGTGATATTGGTGGTTATATATCATCTTTCTAAATACTGTCACTTAGGAGCATTGGACTCTAATTTCACAACCATGAAGGTTGAATCCTTGTTTTTGAACATTGTTGTTAGGTTACATAAATTCCTTTGTTCAATTGTTTAGATAGAGATAGGTGTTCCTTAGTAAGTTTGGAAAGAACTTTTTCATTTGAGTAAGATGAATCTATCAATGAGTATTTCATATCATTTACAAACTAATGGTCAAACCGAAGTATTGAATAGGTTAATTCAACCATACTTATGCAGGTATTTTATGGAGCAACCTATTAGGTAAGTGAAATATCTTCCTTGAATAGAGTTTCTTATAATACCTCTTTTCATAAAGGAGCTAAAACAACTCCATTTAGATTATTTTATGAAAGAAGACCATCTTTTATATCACATCATATGTTAGGGAGTGGCTCAAAATTGGATGTTGTAGATAGTAAATTAGTACTTATGGGTGAAGTATTAAAGGCACTCAAAGAAAATTTGATGAGAGCATAAGAGAGAATGAAATTCTATGCTGACCAACAAAGGTCAAATGTGATTTCTAAAGCTGGTGATATGGTGTTTGTTAAGCTTTAACTTTACAAATAAGCTTCTCTAAGTTAGTAGGGCAATCATAAGTTGTCTCGATGATATAATGGACCATTTCTTATACTTTAAAAAATAGGAACATGTGCTTATGAGTTGCAGCTTCCTCATACTAAAATTTATAATGTTTTGCATGTTTCTTTACTAAAACAAGCTAAATAGTCAACTATTCCTTTATTAAACTCATCTTTTCATGTTGTTGCTAATTTTCCACTCTTATAGCTCTTAACTATATTGGGGATTAGGGTTATTTTAAGACTGGAGGTACAGGTGCCTCAAGTGTTCATGTAGTAGGAAGGACTTGTATCAAAAGATGCTTCATAAGAAGATATTTACTCTTTTCAGTAGGTTTGTTCTGATTCTAACCTTCGGGATAATGTCATTTTTAAACGATTGGAGGAAAATGTGATAACCTAAAATCAAAGAGAGATGCGGAAGCATACTTAGCTAAAGGATTTTTACAATAGTTAGAATTTTTGATTATTTTTTACAAACTATTCATAAATAGAAATAGTAGAGTAACTACATAACTAAAAAAAAAATGTAATAGACTTACTAAGAATATAAAAGAAAACAAAATAAAAGAAAGAAAACATCTTCATCCTCTCGAAACATTGAGTCTCTTTCTGCTTCCTCTAATCTTCTAGAGTATATTGAGTTTACATAAAAAATGATATTAAAAGTTAGTATCTTTTTATCATAGAAGTAGGAAATTGAGATACTACGAGAGTTTTGATGATGGATTAGAATTTGTATGATATCTTGTCAATAACCCTAATTTGAGAGCAAACATGTGACAATATTTGAGAAAAAACACTTGAGAGATCATTTTACATTGCCTTAAAGAAAACCCTATGAAATTGATACTTGATAGGCTTGAGCTGGTTGGTATAGATTTATTTATTTATTATAAAACAACTTGGAATCAATTGGATTTGATTTATAATACCCAACTTATTTTTCTTCTTCTTCTTCTTTTTTTTTATGATAATAGTTGTTTTTACACTTTTGGTTTGCGGAACGGAATAAAATAGGATGAATTGCAATTTTTAAGAAATAGAAAAGAAAAGTAATAGATATTCTTTATAATTCTTTTAAGATGTAAATTTAGAAATACATTATAATAGACAAAGGATAACTATCTCTTGTAATTTTTCATTTCATGGCAATAGTGATAATTTTGCAAAATAACTTTTACACTAAGTAAATGTTGGAATATGTTTGTAAGGAATGAAAAGCTATTATGTTCAACTTTTATGAAGCTAACTAAACGTGCCATGAGTATTTCCTTATATGAGGAATTGACATTTATATTTCAAATTTTTCATTTACAATACTCTTTTATGGAAAAAAAGAAGAAGAAGGTAAATGAGTCTTTAATGGTTTTATATAACTAAAGTCAAGTTGGTTTAAGAATTATGTAAAATAAATTTGTCAATTTTTGAGTAAAAGTAATAGAGTTTATTATTATTGGAAGGATTGGTTCAATTTATGTAGTTTGAAAACTTTTTAATTCAAAAAAAATTAAATCGATTTAGCTACACATGCTTTAAATAAATTAAATGAGTTTACTACTTCTAGAAATCCTTTATATTTGTGTTAAATTTCAATGAATTTTTTTTTTATATTTTTATAGTAAGTTTTCTTTTCTATTTCTATGATTCATGGTTATAACAATTAATATAGAGGACATGTTAAACATGATAACATAGTCTAAAGTACATAAACAACAAACTTAAAACATATATGATTTGGCTGAATTTTATTATATATATATAGAGAGTTTAACTAAAATTTGACAAAAACATAGAATGCATCTAGATGTTTATCTTATGTGTTTATGATGTTGTTTAATCGAGTTTCTTGATTCATGGAAATGGGTATATTATGCCTAAAACCAAATGATATGACAACCTTCGCATATTATTACTTTATCAATAATTGCATGAAAAATTATCAATTCAACTACAAGTTTTAGTTGCATGTATTAATGTATACATAACAAATTTACCAAGAAAGTTATTCAAATATTAGTTTAAACAAATCAAATAAATAATCTGATCAAAATACTCTAACCAATTTGATTATCATTCATATGTTGTGTATAATTCGCGTGCAAATAAATTTATTCTATTTTAACAATCTAATACATACTAAATATTGATTTACCTAAAGGATAATATTACATATAGATCTCAGAATTGTTGATCAGTCGTGGAATACCCTTCTATACTGTCAAAATGTCATTTACTCTACTATAATTTTTAAAGTATATACTTATCTTTTAATGTGAATGAGTTGAGCTTACAATTTATGGAGTATTTATATAACTAGAATGGAAAAAGAAGGATCAATTAGATATATGAAGTATTCATAAGTAGGCCAAAAACAGAAGCAATCAAAGAGATCATAACTAAGGAACTATCAAAAGTTGTTCATAATTAGAAGTCAATTGTAAGTTAACATTAGTAGCATATCCGGAACCAGAAGGGTTTGAGACAAGAAGTGCAATCTTTATTTTAAGTTTTGCGGATGTATCAACTTTGATAGATCATAACTTTTCACTTATATAGAGTTGTGAGGCCCATAATATATAAAAAAAAATGATATATTTAAATCTACTACGAGTTGATGCAAATGGCTTTGCTATTTAATGACCTTTATATGATTAAATTTATGTGCCTTTATAGGATATTAAGTTATCAAAGATTGTATTATATGCCTTTATATGATACTAAGCTGTCAAAGATTGTCTAACAATTTAGGAAAGTTTATCTTGGTTTATTTTGTTTATTATTATTCTTGAATCTAAATGTATTGTATGTTCTTATTGATTATAGGGTTTAGGTCTATAAATAATCTTGTAAAATAGTCTAATTGATATTGGCAATGACAAATTAATATAAGTTTATTTTCTCTCTCATATTTCATGTTTATAACTTCATGTTGCATTACCTCTCTATTTGTTACTAAGGCCCTTAAACTGCTACAAAAAAACCTATAAATAGTGACAATTTTGGAGTTTTAGGAATAAAGGAAGATGTATTACATATTTATAAAAATTATGGAAAGGTGAAAATATATTTCAAGAGTTGAAAGAGTTTATAATGTCTTAATAATAGTCTTTATGCATATTTAAAATTTACCATTATTTATTAATTATCTTGTTAGTCTTCAAGCAATTCACAATTTAACTTAACATGGGTTTTTAACCTATTTATTCTAACTTTGAGTGATTATAAAATCAGGTGCTATGCATTATTGTGCTTAATTCATAACATCACATCTTAAGTACTTATCTTAACTTTAAGTAGTTAATCTACAAACCATGCACCTTATTCTATATTAAAGATAAACAATTAGTGAAAATGTTTTTCTTTGATTTCTTTACTTAAGCATTAAACCAATTGTATCTCAATTTCTCTTTAGCTATTTTGGCTCATGTATTATACCTCATAGTAAGAGAAAGCTTTTAGTATAAGTGTTTCAACTAAAGTACTAGCTAAGACCTCTAACTCTAAGCCAATTTATTATTTTAACTTCTAATTGTTAGTTGGAAAATAATCATGTAGCATTGGAAGTATTATCCATTCTTTTCTTCTTATAATGCAAGAAAGCCATTTCACTTCGACAAAAGACCCACACTCAAGCTAAGAAAGTAGTTTAATTTTGACCTTCCATCATCAGCTTATACTAAAAGCACAACTAATACACTAAATAATTAGTAATGGTTATTTAATAGTTTAATAAAGTTAGGAATAGTTCATACATAGTGATCAAATAAGCCATTGAATAATTATAAGTATTAAGTAAATAAAGAGAATTATAATATTCACTTCATAATACTAAAAGCAAAGTATAATATCCAAAAGTAAAAAAAAAGTGTTTTGATTTGTTTATTATCATTTATATTGAGTTATGCTTTTAAGTCTAAGATAGTCCTATAATAACATTCATAGAGAACTGCTCCTCTTTTGCTTTTTGCTGTGGATAATAATTGCAACTCACTTATCATTCTCTGTTATTGAATTTTGAGTCAATTGTCTCATTATACATTTTTCCGTTTAGTACTCTTTTTCATGTTTATATATCATCTTCTAGGTAGGTTACATAGCTATAGTGATGAGCTTCTTCTATTATTTCCCTCTTTAGTTCTAGATTAATGTTTATACACAATATGCTTTCAATCTTCATGGGCTTATCTTTACAAACTTTGACATAAAGTCTAAATCCTCATGTCATGGTGCCCTTTCTAAAGCAATGGGTCTAATGGTTACGCTATTATGATTTTATTCCATAAGATTAGCAAAAAAATCAGATTAGCTAATAAGGGTCTTATCTCTTTGATTTTAAATTTCATATCTAACCTCTTGATTTCTTTTCTAAGTGGCACTTAAGTAATGATGACATGGCTACCACGTTATCTTAGGTGATAGGTTCCACATTTCCATAGTTTTTCCTACAAAAGATATTTGCCACCATATTGCCTTAGGTTACAGCTAATTTATATGACATAATAATTGAACAATTATAGCAATATCGTTACCTCAAATATAAGTTTTTATTTTTCCTTGAAAGATTACTGGAGACTATGGTCTATGTAAAAATTACATTATTTACCATAAAACTAATTTAACCACAGTTTAAGCATGAAGACCACTACTTTCAACTTAAAGTCGTGAGTTAAATGAATGTACTTATAAGGTCTTGTTTTCTTGGTGGTATATGCCATAACCCTCTCATGTAATAAAGTACACATCTTAACTTGGTTTTGGAGGCATTTTTATAAATTAATTATTCTCCTTTATTATATAAAACTAGTAACTAGTAACATAGATATAAAAAATAACTCTGTCTTTCATTTCTTAGGAACTCCTTTTACATTTTTTGTCCCACAAAAAATTTACTACCTTATGTGTCAGTCTAGTTAAAGAGTTGACTATTTACAGAATCCTTTTATAAAGTGTTTTAACCTAAAAAACTTCTCACTTTTGTAATTATAGTTCATCTCTTCTAATATACACTTCTATTTTTTTCTTCCTTTTCCCCCCTTTAAATTCACTAAAATACACCTTTAATGACCATACAACGGAAAGGACAACTTGATCAAGCTACATTTGAAACCCTTTCAATGTAGCAGAATACTATTTATCCTTTAGCACTTGTAGATCAAGTTATTTAAAAATATTCTATGTATTCACTCTTATACTTGACATAACATCATCAAAATATACCTACAAACATTTGTCGATCTAAGGCTCAAATATTTTGCTTATTATGTAAGAAAAGGTAGTAATTATATTATTAAGTCCATATGAAATAACAACTAATTTGTGATATGATCCTAAAAATTTTAGAAAATTGTTTTAAGTATATCGTTTGCATTCATCTTTAGCTGTTGATATTCTAACACCAAGTCTATTTTAGAGAAAGATTAGCCCCTTTTTGTTGATTGGACAAATTATTTATTTAGGAAATTAGATAATTATTTATTGTGTATTGTAGCATCATTTAATCATCAATAGATCATGTCACTTAATTCTTTCATTCTTCTTTACAAATAAAACCAATATTCCCAAGGCTAACAATTTAAGTCAATCAAAACCCTATTGAGGGGCTATTGCAATCGAACCTTCAACCCTTTCAGTTGTCCAGTACATGTCATAACGTATGTTGAAAGGTGTTAACATGAAATTTATTGAAAATCTTACTTTAATGCTTAGGAAAAAGATTGGTAATTTTTCATTGAATACATTCAGAAATTCATTTTCCACAAGCTTATGAGATAATGACATTGTTTTAACTTATTCCACTATATTATTAAAAAGTGATTGTTTATTAGAATGTTAAAGCTTACATAATCAACAATAAATAATAAGGAAAGTTTCCTTTTGAGCCTTGAATATAAAAGTTATGATCACTATGAGCCTTAGATTGCATAAACTTGGTAGATGAATTGAAGTTAGCACAATATTTAGTGAGCTATTCCATCCTATGTATAATATGGTAATTCTTTAGTATTGGTGAGTTTAAAACCATTTTTCTACCTCACTTTCAACTTACATAAGAAATGTTGTTCAACAATATACTCCTATTCATGTACGTACATTGTTTTAACTAATCTTTGCACTTGGAAACTACAAGTAAGTATAATACCAAAAGCAGTATTTTCCTATTTTGCTATGTCCTAGAGGTATGGTACAAAAACCTTTCATGCTTCTTTCATTTATGTTATCAAAGATCTTAAATCCTTATAGGAACTTCTTATATAGTCGATGTAGGCGATTTAAAAGTCTTGCCTTTAAGTTATTTGAATGCTCAAAATCTTCAAACCCCATGAGAAAATGAAACCTTAAAGGTAAGGTGGGTAAGGATAGCTCTTAGTTAGGTATCTTGTAAACTGAAAAGCATAGCATGCATAAGACATTTACTTATAGTTCATTCTTGATATTTAATTTTTTAAACTTAAATAAGTGCTTAAAACTTGTATCAAATGTCATATAAAAGCGCATGGCATAAGTAGGCTAAGTGAAATTAACACCTTTATTGACCTCATATTTAGTTTTTCACGAATCATACTTTAAGTACAAATTGCATTTTGCTACTAAAACAATTGGACCTAATAAATTTGTTGCTCACTTTTGTTTCTGAGTTTGTTCTTTTTAGGATTATTCAACTAAATAAGTAGTTGCTTTTAAAAGGGAATCTATTATATTGCACAAGCTTGTTTCTTATTAATAAGGTGAAGCCACTTTTAAGATTATTAAGGGTATTTTTTTTGTAACGTATTTGATTTTCCTTATAGTAGACTTTTTGGTACAAGTCTCTTTCCTACATAGATTTTTTTTTTGTCTTTGACTGATTAAATTATTGATATAATGTTATAGTTATTAATGTTGATCTTTCTAATTTTCATGCTTATTTTTGTTTGTAGTGCTTTCTCTCTCCCTTTTCTTTTAAGAACATTTGTGGCTTCCAATCTTTTTGAATTGCTGCATAGTCCTAGTTATATTTTTACCATTATGGATGTGAGATCTAACCCTCCTTAACTAAAGTTTCTAGAACATTCATTTAAATTTTCACATCACATATTGCCCTTTCTAGTACAAATCTCTCCCATGAAATAAATTTTGTTGCTTTTGACCATTTAAATTATTGATATAATGTTATGGTTTCTAATGTTAATCTTTCTACATTTCATGCTTGATTAGATCACATTTTTTTTTTTTTTTTTATATCAAACTCTCACGTGTTTCTTCTCATGTTAGCAATATTCACACTGCTTTTATTTGAGATGCTTGTGCATTCTCTACGTGTTATAAATTTTCCTTTTTTTTTTTTTTTTGAAGCACATTAATTGCTTCCACTGTTTTTGAATTGTTGCATGTAGACTTTCGGAATTCTTGTGGAATCGAAAGCTTTGAATAGTACCAATTATATTTTTACCATTAAAGATGACAAATCTAAGCCTTAACTAATTATATTTCTACAACATTCATTTAAATTTTCACACCATAAATTACTCTTTCTAGTATAAATCTCTTCCATGAAATAGATTAACCTTTGACTATTTAGATTATTGATACAATGTTATGATTTTTAATTTGATCTTTCTGCTTTTCATGCTTCATTAGGTCGCATTTCTTCTCGTATAGATAAGATTATGTTGCTTTGTGATACTTGCGCATTCGCCATGCATCATAAATTGCCCTTTTTTCTTGAAGCACATCTATGGCTTCCACTCTTTTTGAGTCGTTGCATAACTCTTGTTGAATCGAAAGCTTTGAATAATGCCAGATACATATTTACCATCGTAGATGACAAACCTAACCCTTAATTAATGTTTCTAGAGCATTCAATTAAATTTTCTACATTTATGTCATTGTCTAATGCATAATAATATTTCATCTAATAATATTAGAGCTTGTTCTAAAGTGTTTAAACTAAAGAAGTTGGAGGTGGAAGATAAATAATTTCTTTTTCTATATCTTCTTACCAGATAATCTACTCGATTGTTGCCTACTTTAAAAATGTGTATAGAAGCTCTCAAAACTGCTACCAATACCTGAATATAATGAATTAACAACGTCAGATACATTCCAATGCTGTTGGTTTTACTAATCAGAAAGGATAACATTGTAAAAGTACAAATGAAATTTAAATCACTCATCTATCTCCCCCATTATATTCTAATTTTGTACAAACTATCATAGTAATATGTCATCTAACACAAATGGCTTTTATAAGTGTTTTTCTGCACATAGACTGTGGGTGTGTTTGGCTTGACTTCGAGTTACTAATTGAAACAATTCACATCTGTAGATAGAAACTAAGATGTACATGGGGAATTGCTTTTTGTGGGTGGATGAATCATCATTCATCATCATAATCATCCTATCCACAAAATGTCACCTGTTTGGGTAATCATAACAGTTACAGAGAAGTGCTCAAAATAGTTTCGACTTTATCGAGCATTGTCTTGTTTCAGGTTCCAATTTCCAGATAATGGAACAGAATCATTCCTTGTCTGTCGTTTTGCTGTTAGCCTTTGTTCCTGAATCGAATAAATCGATTTCTAGGTTTGCCTGCATGAACTTCCTCGCTGGAATACTCTTGCTTCCAAATACAACCACACTTTTGTTTTCCCTTTCTGCGGAGAAGGGAAACATGTGCGTACGTCCTCGTTTAAATATAATTGCATAGGACAAGGTTAAGATAATAAGAATACGTGCCACCAAGAACATTTGTAATCAGGTTCCAGTCTGTTCAAATCCCAATGCAAAAAATTTCTTTTACCCTTTTCTTTTTCTTTTTGTTCATTTCCGACCAAAAATATTTTTCCAATTTTAGATCGCTTTGTATTACTTATTCATTTTTTTTTTTTGTTTTACCGTCTTTGATTCTTTCTAACTCGTTTACCAACTAGAAAACGTGCCAGATAGTGATACATTTTACATCTTTGGTCTTTTTTCCTTTTTTTTTTCTTTTTTTCTTTTTTGTATGTTCATATAAAACTAATATATGATATCAATCAATACAAATATACATTTTGAAACCTTCTTGAAAATGCATGTTTTGCTTTTTTTATTATTATTATTTTCCTTTTTTTTTCTTTTTTTTTTTTTTGATAAAAAACGCATGTTTGGTCAAATTTAGCCGAAGTCCGGGGAACACTAAAGTAGACTTCGGCAACATGCAGTAGTTTGTAGGTGCAAATTAATTGAGAGTTTCGTACGTTGTTACGTAACTCTTTTCCACCTGACCTGGAAACTAGCTGGGAAGAAGACTTCCATCCTCCGGATACCTACTTTTCTTTTATTTTATATATATATATAATATGTTAACTTTTCTTTTATTTTATTTTACACATGCATACTACGCGTACAATTTACTAAGTTGTAACTATATAATTCACGAGGAGAACCATCGGATTGGAATATGTGGCTTTTTTTCTTAATTAATTTCTTAAAATAATATATGGAACACTTTTCTTAAGTGAAAATATACAGGGCTTTCTACGCGTTGGGGCACGTCTAATTGATATTTGGACAAAAGAATGCCCTAATATATAGTTGTGAATATTTCCTAACCCTAGTATTTGTGTATAAATTCGTAATATCGGTGAGACACAGTAAATCTAAAATTTATTAAATTAACTTAGAATTTTGGCATATGTATGTATGTATGTATGTATTTGCCATGCGAGTATGGGATTAAAGAGCCATAAACGGGCAATACAACATTTGACAAGATCTTAACAATCCTGTGCGTAGATTCGAGAAGTACACACACCAACTGGCTTACATTGCCCATGCTCATCATCCAGTGACTTCCAGGTAATAGCCCATCATTAGAAGCACCCGATACGATACACTCCTCAATTTTGGACTTTCCAGATAAACAAATATTTATTGCATTTCCCCGAATCTTTAAAGTTTAATCATTTTTCCTTCTTATACCTTTTATTGAATATATGTCGAATTAACACATCGATTATTAGCTTAATTATTGTCTATAAAATGTTTCCACATATTTCTCAATTTTAAACATGGAAACAGTATCATCAGTCCAGCTCCTCCAATAGTTTCGAGAATGTCTGAATCAGAGGATTTATATCATTTAAGAGAACAAGTTTAATTATTAACATTGGCATCGAATAGTTACCACGGAAGTTATATATATATATATATATATATATGAAAAACCTAAAATTGAAGCGCATTTGGTTTTGCATTATTTTAGAGATTTTTGGAGGGACTATACATGAGAGGATCAGCGTTTGAAGTAATTTGAATCAAGTATCATTAAAATGGACAACTAGTGTTATATTAAACTATTCAAATATATGATTGAGCTAGAGTTTTTTTTTTTTTTTCAACTGGATTATAGAGAGCACTAAGATAATGATAAATGGTTCAAATAGAGAATTAGAATTATGAAGTTATAAAGTAAAATTAGGGTAATCCTCTATTTAAATCAGTTATTATAAAATTGATTATCTTCTTTAACCATATCGAATTACTTACCATAAAAGTAAGATATTTTATTTTAACCACTTAAAAATTCATTTTTTTATTTAATCTTAACTTCAAATTTGATCCTTGTGTGTAATTTTTCCTCGGTATGGGTATTTTTTTTAGCTTATTTGGTTAACTTTATTTAATAAAAAGAATATAATTATTAACTATAAATATTAATCTTCGTGGCAAGATCTCTATTCCTCTGAATATATCAATTACAGAAAAGACACATTCATGTTTTACTCCACTAATCTCTTGAAACGAATTTAATTAAAAAGGATCAAGAATTACAACACAAAGCGTACTAAAAAAGAAAAAAAGAAAAAAAAAAAGTTCATTCACAAGATTACACTGTCGGTAGATTGAACGTGCATCAAGAATTTAAATAAATATGTTTGAGAACATCCTCTACTGTGGTAAATCATTAGTTGTCGGGTTAAAGATGAGTTTCAACTATGAATCGAGTATTTTGACTGGGTCAGGGGTCGAGTTAGGTTTAGCGGAATATATAATAAGTTTGCTTAAAGAATTTGCGTATTCCATTGGTTATTCATATGTTTGGTAGGTCAAAAAAAAAAAAAAAAAACGAAAACATGAAAAATTAAAAACCCACCAAACCCTACTAATTTCAATCAACCACCGCCTACACCCATTTCACATTCCACTGACCGCCGAGACAGAGCCACCACCACCGTCTCCCCTAAGACGATAAGAATAATAGAGCATTGGTGAGTGGTGTATCAATGACTGCGACGATAGAAGCCATTCCATAATAGCTCCTTTGGACTTTTTACTAAGCATCCACAATTATACATACATATTGGTCTGTATATATATATATATATATATATATTTATATTGTAGTAATAAATTGCATACTAGAGGCAATTTTATAAAATATAGCGTATGAAAAATAATCTGTGCAAAATGTACCTTAAGATAGTTGAATGTTCAACACTTTTAAACCGTTTCTAATAATGCCATGTGTATTGTAGTCATAAAGTATGATATAATACAGAGAAGCAAAAACATATTAAGGAAATATTTATTTATTTGGAAGTAATAGAGGGGAAATAAGATAATTATTTTGGAAATAATTTCGATTATTTTATTTAATTTCAAATTAGTTTGGTAAACTCTTATTTCAAGAAACTTTTCTATACTCCTTTATATAGAATAGTTGTTAAATTTTTATAAGGTGGTATTTTTTACGATTTTCTCTTAATAGGAATTTTAAGTAATTGAACAATCATATCTTCTATTCGTTATATTTCATAATGATTAAATAGGGATATATTGATTTTTTTTATCATATTTTAAACTTAACACTATAATCATTATAATAAATATTTTCTATAATAAAATTTTCTAACTTATTACATCATTATAAATGAGAATTACCTTTTTATTCCCTATCTATTTTGTTCCAATAAGAATTTAACATATTATACACGATCTTAGAAAAACTGTATTAAATGGTTACCTTAGTGAGTTAAAAGATTCTATTTTATTATATAATAAACAATGGGTGTAAGTGAAACCCACCTTCATCTTTAGGTCCTTTGGCATAAGGACTTAGGTTAAAAGACAAAGGGGTTCCTTTCTCTAAGGAACGGTCCTCCTTGAAGAATCGATACCAAACCGTATTTTCTTTCTTTCTTTTCTTTCCTTTTCTTATTAATTCATTCATTCATTCATCCTTTTTTTTTAAAAAAATTTTTTTCGTTTATTTTTTTGTCATCATCCTTCCGTGTGTGAAGGCGTTCACCCTATAAGATCATACATAGACATACCTAAAAAACCTTCCTATATATATGTACACAGCCTCGGTCAATCTGATGAAGTTATAGCATAGAAAACAAGATATATAACTTACTACATATAAATATATGCGCTTCAATGTATCTTTTATTAAATTCTCTTAAATACACTATAGAGAATGAAGATAAATGTCATGTTTTTCTTCAATCTTTAAAAACAAGTGAAGGATACATCTACATAACCCGTCTTATCAATGCTTTTTCTATAATATCAACGCCATCATGATGAGATGCCTGCAAAAATAATGAATAGGTAATCCCATATACAACGTGTGACGAGGGGAAAACCTCAAAAAAAAAAAAAAAAAAAAAAGAAAAAGAAGAAAAAAACGTATACGACGTGCAAGAATTGTTTTCCTCCATAGATTTCTTTGTTTAGCATTCAACCCCAACATATTGCCATAATTTCACATAAGAATTGTCAAAAGTAGATGTCTCTTTTTTTTTTTTTTTAAATAGACCATAAATTTATCACAGAAAGCAGATCTTAAATAAAACAAGTGCAAATCGGATTCCGCTAGTGCAGATTTTCCTAGAAAATATCATATACCGTAGTAGTTCTCATGCAAAAGTGATACAATGTTTGCTTCTTCCAATGCAAATTTAAGACTGCAACTTATATGAATATACTTTTACGAAGGCCTTGCAGTGAGCTCACTTTCAAAAGGATATCAATCTGTGTATATACATGAAGGTGTGCCGGTGGATTATTTTTTAAACTATCTAGAGCAATTTCCGGCCAAAAAAAAAAAAAAACTATCTAGATCAATGTTTTAACCATTGAAGTAAATTCTCGACTAGATCGATTGACGATTAGCTATATATACATATATATAATTGTAACCTACAAAAAGAAATGTGGTCACGACTTTCAAGTATCAAAAGTCAAAAAGATACGATACAAAATATTTTTAGTAAGAAAAACTTCCTATTTCCATGAATACTAGAAAAAACAATTCCTCTGGTTTTGTGGAAAAGAAAAGAGGTGCAGATTTTAATGGTAAAAAGTCGGTGTAGAAGTGCCATTAAATATATACTTAAAACTATATAAGTACAGTTAAATATTCACTTCTCCTCGAGACAAACAATTCAATAGCCCTAACACTATAATTAATAATGAAAACAAAGTTCCTAGTTAATGCATGCAATTAAAAGCATTAAATTTTGCCTTCTACATCACGTTACCCTATTTCAAATAGGATTAGTGCTAATTAGTACTTGCAAACAGGCCTGTATTTTTTTTTTTTTATTATTACAACGATAAAAGAATATGGATATATATACCATCGTTATGAAAGGAGAGCATTCATATCGACTAGAGTTTAAGTATATCACGACTTATAATTGTAATAGACTTTCCTTTTTGTTTTTAATTAATATCGAAAATGTGCATTCATGAAAGATTCTTCAGCGTGGAAAGACCTGAGTAACTGTGAATGTGAATCGTTTGAACTATGAGAGAACGCGCACGATTAATTATAGCGTATACTCTGCGTATAGCATATATTCCAATAGTCTAGCTATGTTTTTCACGTTTGATGATCTATTCATAGAAAACAGATTAAATTCAATAGTAAAGAATTAATCAATATTTATTTATATATATGCATAATATATATATATATTTTTAAAGTTTTTAATGGATCTACAATAGAAAGGACTTGCTTTTGCTCGATGAAGAATGTAGCATAAGATATTTTATTTATAAATTTCGTGGGAACTTCTCAATACGAAGGCTTTCATGTCAAAATTATTAATAAAAAATATTAATAGGTTCCCTGAGCATTTATAAAAGGAAATTTATATATATATATATTTTTTATATTCATAATTTTATGTAATGTGTAATCAATCATAAAAAGAAAAAAAAAAAAACTCGGAGCACTCATTCACGGATCATAACTATTATAAGAAGGTTTATAAATGAAAATTATGTTATACGCGAAGGCATAATTTCGAAACAGAAATAGGAGTATAATAATAATAATAATGCAAAGACGACATGATGAGTTATCCGAATTTTATAAGATTTGATTAGATTGCGGCGGCTAGAGTAGCCACCCATTGCCTTAAATCTCGCCATCAATCACTCCATATACACTATTTAATTTCCGTAAGAATATTTGAAACAAGAAAATAAAAATAAAAAATAATAATAATAATAATAACAATTTTATAATAGAGAACCTCTTGAAAGTTGGAGAGACAGGAAAGTGAATATGAAAGAAAAACAAGACCGAATTTTAATATCTACGATTCTCGTTGTTGCACCAAACAATATTTTAAATAAACTTGAAACCATACGTTGTCCTCTTTATACTAAAGAATAGCAACACTTGGGATTAACTCAGGTTTTCTTAGCCTAATCGTAATGCTCGGGTTCGTATTAATACATTTTTAGAAACAACAACAAATACGTATACAAATTTTATTAATACATACACTGTGAATTATAATCTAATAAATCTATATTCGAATTAGTACGACAAATTAAACAACATATGAATGAAAATATGATGGAAGAAGGCCGTTTGATCTGAGAAAAGAAGGAAGCTGTACCAAAGTAAACCAAATCATAGGATGCTACTATTTACATTGGAACCATGTAATAATCAACAAAACGAAACCAGAGGAAAAACATGTATATGGGTATGCGTCAACAACTATGATTTATGCGAAACATAGGGTTAATTATAAAAATTACCCACAGTATTCATCTGATTCTAACTTCCATAATTCTGTTCTGCTTGTTCAATAAATTTACCTAGAAAAGGAGCTAAAGAACTTTGTAATAAACTTAACCTGATGATGATGAACGTAACCATGGCTCCACCATACTTTCACTTCTTGTGCTTCCGTTACTCTCATCGATCCTCTTATCTTCATTACTAACCCTCTGAAAATTACCAAAACTCCCGCTGATCGACCTCAGCAATCCCTGATCATCCACATTCTTCGATCCCAATCTTACATCCCAGCTCGTCGTCGGAGTTTCTTCGTCTCGAAAGCCTCCCGTTCGATGATGATTGGTGTCCAGTCCGAATTGTGTGCCCAAACCACCCATCTTCATGTTCGGGTCGGACGTCGTTGAGATGTTGTCCAAAAGCGACGACCCAGAAGGCTTCGACGGCGGAAAAATAGTCGAAGCGTTGCCTAATGGATATTTAGGGAGGTCCTGGATTAGAGACGACTGAGATTGCATGATTTGGCTCATGTTGAGTAAATTAAGAGGCTGGCTCTTTAGAAGGCTTAAATTTGAGGGTAATGATTCTAATTGATAATGCACGGAGTTCGAGCTACTGTTATTGTCAATGCTCGATAAAGGGTTAGTATTAGACATTACAGGATTGGTCAATATCGAAAGCGAGGAAGACGAAAGAGCAGTGGGGAGGTAGCTTGGAGTATTATGTGACCTTTGAGCAAATGGTCGCAAAAGGTACGGAGGGTTTGAAGAACCACCGAAGAGATCCAGCGGCCGGGTTCTATTAAAAGTCGAAGCCACCGCCGCAGCAAAGGGCGGCGCTGGGATTCCGGTGAATTCCTGAACCATGGCTCGGAAATTCGTGGTGTCCGTCGTTAAAACTGTCGTCGGCGCCCTCCTAGATGCCCTCGACCTTTTCTTTGGGTTGCGCACTGCCAGGTGGTGGTTGCTGCTGCTGCTGTTGTTGTTAATATTATTACTATCATCAGCATCGTTGTTTTTGTTGGAACTGGCGTTGTTGATAGTGGAAGAATCATTCGAAAGTTGACGTGAAACATGCGTACCTTCATTAGACAACATCATCGAAGGAGAGAACTGCTGTCTACCACTACCACCTTGGTCTTTGAGCTGTGCCTGGTCGTGGGAATAAGTGGATAACAACATGCTACTGTTTTGAGCAGTACCCGTAGTGCAGCTCGTTTTGGACCAGACCATGTTTGGATTAGTATTCAATAAGAGTGAGCTTGGGTCAAGAAAAGTGGACGAAAATAAAGGGTCGTACATGAATGATGACGAGGAAGAAGAAGGGAAGTTGGAGAGATTAGTGGTGGTGTGATGATTGTGCTGAGATGGTGGTGCTGGATTAAAGGTTGGACCGAGATGGCCAAAAGATGAGAAACTTTGATCGGCGCGTGAATCGCACTCTTCTTCACCACCACTCGAAGAATGAGAACTTTCACTACTATTCATGCAATCCATGAAACCCATAAAAAGATCAAGGAAGAGAGAGAGAGAGAGAGAGAGAGAGAGAGAGAGATAGGGGGAGAGAGAGATGTCACTTGCACAAAACCATGAGGATTATTAAGGGCAAGGGTTTGGCTCTTATTGAGGTTTTGGGGGGGGGGGGGGGGGGAGAAGAGAAAAGGGAGAGGCTTTACATAACATCAGATCATCATGGGGAAAATTTGATAATTGATAAAAGAGGTGGAAAATGAATCATGTGTGCTTGGCAGGGTTGTTCTGTCTGAATATGTGAAGAGAATTTAGGGTTTTTGCCTTTTTAGCTAATATGAGGAGGGAGAGAAAGAAGAGTAGGAGAGGGGGACGCTATCATCTTTATCTGTCCTCTCTCCAGCTTTTCCTTGTCTAAAAGAGATTCTTCTGTCTTTGTGATGTGTGTGTTTTTTGTGTTCCACATGAGAGAGAGAGAGAGTTGTGTGAATGGTGATGGAGTTGGAGTGAGGAATTAGCAACCAGTCAAAATTAGTGAATTTCTCGGATTTGATAGATATGGTGTGGAAGACGAAAATAAAATAATATTATATATAGATACAAATAATGTTATAACAATGTGTAAATTTTGTATTTATTGTGATGGATTGAACTTTGGTTTTATTAGATGAAATTTCGGATAATAATATCTTTTTTTACTTTATCTACGTATTCTTTTGTATAATGCTAAATTATTTCGATATACATACGGTTTCGTGTGATTGCGTTCTCCTTGTACAACATTTAACCCTAGAGAATGATGAGTCGGACAAACAACACATAAAAAAGTTAGGGAAGATGGGTTGTTGAATGGTATTTGTGAGGATAAAACAACAACCTCCCACTAGCTTATTTTTTTCAGGACCAAACATATATAACATTTTTTTTTTTTTGGTTGTAATATAACATCATTCTTATACGACTAAAAAGATGACATATACGTATGTTCTGAAGCATTAATTAAGGCCCTAATAAATAGATTATCACATTTTTCAAAATTGATTATACATTAAGAAAAAATTATTTATCTATAAGACATAAAATTTCTTTACTTGATTTATCGACAGAAACATTAGGAGTTTTCTACATCATCTTTTCATGGATATATATAAATATATATATGTAATAATTGTATAAGAGCTAAAGTGAAATGATCGTACCTCTTAGTACAAAATAGCACCAGTCTGTACCTCATTACACGATTGCTCGAAAATTATACAGCATTTACTGGGTATGCTTTCTGGCAAAGGGAAAAGGAAAATAATAATAATAAAATGACAATAATGTATGGCTGAATAAATATACATATTTTATCTCTATATGGTATTATATTAAAAATGAATATTTACTTTCTTTAATTTTTTTAAAATATTATCATATATAATTAACAGTTAAGATTATAAATAATATAATGATATTATGATGATATAATATGATATTTTAAAAATTTAGATAATCTTAATAATTAATTTATAAATTAAAAAAAATCGAGAAAATAGTAAATAAAGGCAATCCAAATCCTATTATACAATAAGTAAGTGCAGTGACATGTTGTTTCATGTCATGATGAACT
This sequence comes from Lumnitzera racemosa, assembly GCA_024138005.1. Taxonomy (NCBI): domain Eukaryota; kingdom Viridiplantae; phylum Streptophyta; class Magnoliopsida; order Myrtales; family Combretaceae; genus Lumnitzera; species Lumnitzera racemosa. The sequence goes on from JAMXBC010000008.1 coordinate 32,346,917, forward strand.
CATGTTGAAAATATAAAAATAAAGATATATATATATATATATAAAAAGAAAAAACCTAATTTATCCAATTTCAACACATTAATATATATTTAATCGTTATTTTCCATCTAAATTTCTCCGTGATTGGATCCAATATTTTCAAGCTTCAATGACTGATGAATGTTTCATATATATTTTCATTCTCTAGTAGATATAAAGCTAGCTAAATAATGTCTCTGGAGGAAGAGATTTCGTTGTTGCAGAAAACATCTAAAATGCAAATGGGGTTAATAATTAACGTCAGAGAATCTTTCAGTCCCCAATTCTCTCATACGTACATGCAAATGAATAATCGGCCAAATTCTCTTCTTTTGCGGGGTATATATATATATATACACCATGAAAACTAACACAAGGACAGAGTCCAACCGTTAGTTTCTTCAACTTTTATCTTTCTACCACTTATTGTTTCACATGCAGTTTACTTAACGGAACATGATTTCGGCTATATACCATACTATGTATCTATTTAAAATTTCTTCTTCTTTTTTTTTTTTTCCAATTTTTTTGAGATGAGAAGATTAAAGAAGAAAGCTATAAACATTGAGTGATGGGATGATAAGATCAGTTCAACAACATTTAAAGTCGCTGCAACCATCAAAACTGTAAAGGACTAAAACAGAGTTTCATCTCATGTATCATTGGCTTTTAGGATATTTTAATGGCATTTTGATTTAATATCTTGGGTACGCAAGTTGATTTTGTAGGATAGATGTCTTTATCATATTCCACATGTCATATTCTTTATTTCCTTTATACCTATGGTCTGTATTTGCCCCTACAGCACCAAACCCTAACCCCTTATATCCAAGTTCTCACGCCTTCTAACTTTGCACGCAATGGTATCAAAACTGCTGTCAAACCTGTCACGTGTTTGTATGGGCTTTTAATTGCTTTTTATTAACTTTTCAAATTTAAGTTAAAACATCAATGTATACCAAATACAAAAGAACGTATATTGTCCGATGCCATTTAGACAATACGTAATAAGATGTTATATACTGTTAGTTGACAAACTCTAAAGAGAAAGAACTTGTATTCAAGCAAGGATTTGCACGTACGCAGATGATTGGAGTTGGAAAAAAATCTTTTAACAGCCGTTCACTTTTGCTAATTCAACTACAATTCTATTTTTTTTTATAAAATAACTATGATTGTATTTAGGTTGTAATAGCAATTTCATAACAATTTCTATTATTAAAAATATTAAATAGAACAATTCATTACTCTCATATTTGAATTGCAATTCAATTCAGATAATAATTATTTTTTTTTCCTAAAAACACCCTCGTTAAAATTAACAAACGACAAACATTACCCTTTCACAATCAAAAGCACTTTATCGATCAAACTAACCCTAGCTAACCTACATCTCGTCCCCAGTTCCCCCGAGATCGAGTTGATTCAACTATAATCTCCACCGCATTTACTGAGAAGTTCGTCTTGCCGCCAATCGCCATCTTTATCACCACTCTCTTTTTGATTCACGATAATCTCTCTCTCTCTCAAGTTTGCATTGTTGCTTTAAATTTTAGAATTTTTTTTTTTTGGTTTTTTTCCCTTACTTTAAATGTTAGTTTTATTGATAAAAAAAAATAAAATATAGAGTCATACTCCTCCATGGTCGTTGTTTTGCTTTATTACAACTAGAGATATTAAATAATATACTATAGTAAAACAAACAAAGAGTTACCAGTAATTGTAGAGAAATTGTTACAACCAAAGATATTAAATGGAATACTAGTAAAATAAACAAAAAGTTACAAAGAGTTATAGTTAATTTTGTAACAAATTGTAGTTAGAGTTACAACAAATTGTCATAAAATTAGTTCACCAAAGAAAAATAATAACAGAGAACTCAAAATCCTTTTACAGAAAGTTGGTACTTTTGTCATTAGGAGCTCATCCCTTGCTTGAAAAAGGAAAACTTAACCCAAACACATATCTTCTTCTACAATTTCCATTACTTCTCTTACTTTCATCACATGCCTCGCAACAAGAAACAAATACAACAACAATGAGAAAGATAATCACATATATGAGAGTGAGTTTTATGGATAAACCATGCGATATCTAACATTAAACCATTTTAATCTCGCTTAGCTAATAGATTGAGGGTTTAGAAAAAATTACCTAAGGAAAGAGGCAGAAAGAGGACAGAGAGAATATCGAGGACATTCTAAGTTGCTAAGAGAGATAGGGTTAAGTATAATGAAGGGCTTGGCTTATTTTGTGAAATTTGGTCCTATTATTTGGTGCTTTCATCTCATTCCTCTTTGCCACTGCCATGGATTCAAGAAAGAGATTCTCCATTCCGCTTCCTGTCTAAGAAACCATTGCTAAAATTGTGAGTAATTATAACATTTCTCTAGGGTTACTCAATTCTAAACTATAAAGTATCCAAATGAACCATATCTTTAACGATCACTTTCAAGATTCTATTTGTTCCTCTTTTTCTGCACAACAAATTATTAAAGTACAAGAAGATATACTTAAATTTTCAAGGGATAACCCAATGGAATGGATGCTCATCATTGAATTTTTCTTGATTCTCATCAAATAGAAGAAAAACATTTCATTCAATTTTCCCAATTTGCTATGATAGAATGAGCTTTCCAATGGTATTTTTGCATGAAACAACTTAAACAATTTTCAACATCAAATAACTTTGTCAAGAAACTCATGCTTAGATTCAAACTCTTTCCATATAATGTTCTCCTAGATCAATTTTATACTAAAGATAATCAACCATCACATTTTACTATTTCTTTCTTTTCTTTTTCATCCACTTCTCACACCACCTAGAACATAACCAGCATACCACATGTTTCTTTCACAATTGTAATGTTCAAAACCGATAGAAATTCATTTATATGAGTAAATGGATGCCAATGAATCTAAAGAGTACCAAAGTGGTGAAGATTTACCTATTGGAGGATCAATTTTGGACTATCCTAATTAGGAGAAGCATACAATATTCATTGATAAGTTGAATGAAAAATTTTGTAATATTAATTGCCTTGATGAAGATGTGGTGAAAATACTAACTAGGAAGAATATTCACGATACTTTAAGTGAAGAAAAGTGTGAGGACACATCGATGGAGCTTAAATATTCAAACGACAATTGGATAGGGGTAGCTTATGGTCTAGACATATAGAAGGATCATTTAGATTCAGAGAATTTTTCACTTGAGACAGTCTATGGTCATAATCAGAATGACACATTAGGTATCACACTAAGAAATAAGAGTGTTCCAATAACTACTACAACAAATTATTTGTAAATATAACCAAGCATAACCAATTTTGTAATCAAAAGAGTAACTCAAGAGGAAAATTTTCATTTTTCACAGATTTCTATTGACAATGTTGTTATTCAACAATCATTGAACAACCATTTTAGCGTATTGGATTTTCCTTTGTCATTACTAGGTTTTGAACAATTGTTTAAGACATTTTCTTGTGTGATCAATCATGTATGGTATGGTACACAGACTTACAGTCCTATAGGTTGAAGGGAGCTATTGGTAGCTATTCTTAAGAAAAATAAGGATTTAGTATTTTATTTTGGCTTAGAGATTTCAGCTAGCAACATTTTTGCCTACTACCAACATATGAAATGATAAGGATAGCCAGCATTATCTTTTAATTTCCACATCATCATTGCCACCCTATTATATTTTTCCAACACATTTGGTCTCAAAAAAGGGATCAACTTATAATCCTATGATGAATCTAACATGGCCAAGGCATAGCATCATCGACTACTAAACGTTAACAATTATCAGCTAATGCTTTGTGAACAAAAGGTTATGTGGGAGGTATATGCAATAGAGATTACCATAAGGTTACTAGTGGTTGTATCAATCGAGCTCATTTCTAATTCAACCTTGAGGATAAGGATGTTTTCAAGGGTGAGAGAGACTGTTACAACTAGAAATATTAAACAGTATACTAGTGAAACAAACAAAGAATTAAAAGTGGTTATAGTTAATTTTGTAACAAATTGTAATTAGGATTACAACAAACTCTTAGAAAATTAGTTCATCATAGAGGATAAAAAGAGAAAAATAATAACAGAGAACTCATACCCTTTTATAGAGCATTAGGAGCTCATCCTTTCCCTGAAAAGGGAAAACTTGACATAAACACATATCTTCTTCAACAATTTCTTTACTTCTCTTACTTTTCATTACATACCTTATAATAAGAAACAAATATAACAATTATGAGAAAGATAATCACATATTTAAGAGTTTTATGGATAAATGTTGCAATATCTAGTATAAACATTTCAATCTAGCTTTAGTAATAAATTGAGGGTTTGAGAGAACTTTACATGAGAAAAGAGGTAGAAAGAGGATAAAGAGAGAGAGTGTGTCGAGAAAATTTTTAGTTACTAAAAGAGTTACTATTAACTAAAAGTGAAGGGTTGGGCCTATTCTATGAAATTTGGTCTCATTATACTTTAATATCATCTTCATGTTTTCGCTTTACTTTCTCACATTGTTGTCATTTTACTTTAAACATCATCTTTATGAAACTATAGAACTTGATAACATTGTCCACATCATACTACAACTATTGCAATACTTAATATCCACTCATACTTTAATTGTATTTGACTTTCAAGCTTACTTTTCATAAATTGCATAACAAAATAGCTATATGACCATGATAGAGAAAACCTTTTAGAAGAGGTTTGTATATTAATTATTACTACAATCTCATTGTAGTAACAACTCATAGAAGCAGAATTAGAAGATAAATGTTGTAACCTATCTTTAACTTTCTTTAACTTTCTTACACTTGTACCATTAACATCTAGTACAAAGTAATAGGCTTATGCTTCAATGCTTCTCTAAAATATCAAACTTTTTGTTTGAATTTAGAAATAAATCTATATACATTTGTTAGGATACTCATACTCTAAAGGAGTAAAAATCTTTATTATTATCCACCTTGATGTGTATATTTTTGCTACATTTATTTGCTAGATAATTCTTAAATAAATTCACCGTCAAACTTAAGGATGGTTCTCACATTCATCTTTAAACCTAAATCAATTTACTCTTTCTCTTTTATGTGAATCTTTGTTTTTATATTTCTGAATTATTCAATAGTGACAAGCATTTTCCCAATTTTTGCATTGTGTTGTCATTTATGATGTATCATCATCACTTGTTTGTTAAATGATAGATTAATGAATTTAACTAAAACTTTAAATTGTTTTATGCTGCAACATGCATTTTGTTGTTAATGGGAATTTCATCTAAAGGCCTTTCAATTTATTTGAATTATGGTTTTACTCAATTATACCTCTCTTTTTTATACTATAAGGTAGCAGCTTGTTCCTTTGTCATCTTCACTTTTATTTTTTAACACATCTTTTTTATCATTAGCTTCTTTTACTCAATGGTTTTTCCATATGAAAATATTTTTTCTTTTCCCTTTTAGAAGGGGCATGGGTTAGTTGCTTAATCCCTACAAATAAGATTTGTTTCATGGGTTGCTTTAAATTGTAGAGATTCTTATAGGGTTAGTAGTTAAGTAAGAAAAGGTGTTAAAAAAATATGCATTTAGTCTTGTGTCCTTACAACTTAATGCAATGATAAAGAGGCTTGAGGTTTTGCATTTCTCATCCCCTTAATTTCTCCTTAACATTGGCTCTTTTAAAATGGTTGGAACATATTTAGTAATAATCTTGTGCATTTTGGCTCATGTGTCACATATATGTTAAATAACCATAGTTATGCTTTTGCAATAATGTTTTATATGAGATTACATTCTAATGATCGATAAAGAAAAAAGAAAACCGCTTGCTTTCTTTCAGTTATATGGGTAGAATAATGTGATATTATACATCCATTGATATATTATTGCATGTTATGTCCCTTCGTACTTATTACCCTTGAGTTTAGTTTTAAAGTTTGAGCTCCTATTAATATAGATAATATACTAGGATACTTGTCCAAAGTGATGGATGCATTGTATTGAACAATTAATATCAGATGGGTATACATTTTTTAAACTCTGTGAAAAGTTTGAAGGTATTGGATGAGCAAGTTATAATGTTCATGCATATACTTGCTTATCATGTCGTAAATGGACTTGTTAAGAATGATTTCTTGCATATATTTATCATTCATAAAAAGAGTTGTAAAGCATAATTTTAAGAGGTTCGAAGCAACCATAAGCTGATATTTCTATAATGTCTTGAAGGCTACTCTTTGATTAAGCAACCACTTGTTCAAGAAGCCTGAACCTACTCCAGCAAACTCAATTGATGGTTGGTGGAAAATTTTCAAGGTGAAAGGCATGATATACATCATGCTAATATAAAATTTCTTATGATAATAATAAATGACCATACGTAAGTTTATGGGGACAATGTCAAACTTACCATTAAAGTTTTGTGTGTATTTCAATTTTAGACCTGAAGTTTGAACTTATTGAATTTCATATCCAATTAAACTTTTACTTGTTAAATTTTCTATCATACCTTTAATTGTTAATGCTTGTAGTTATTTGACCTATGAATAATCGCCACATCATCATTTTAAAGTAAATGGAGGTAGTAAATATGATAATCGGAAGTTTGATTGGACATGGTATTCGGTAATTTCAAACATCAGTTGCAAACTTTGATAAGCAAAATTTTAAATAAATATAATATTTAGTTGTTTCAATTTTAGGCAAAAAATTGGAAACGATACTACAATTTTGGGTAATATTCTTGACAATATTCTAAAGTCTATATACCTTTTTGTTTTTATGTGTAATTGCTTAATTATCTTAGATGAAACCTATATCTAAATTAAAGTCTACTAAATCATAATTATTAGAAAAACAAGCTTAAAGTTCTTTAAGGTATAATATGTTGAGATTTACAAATTTTAGGTTTTCTTTTCTTTAATAGGAATCTCAATCAACTTAACCTACTTCATACCCTAATATAAGATGTAATTATCTAATTGATGGAGGATATCCCTATAATGAGGGTTGTGTTGCTCTATTTGAAGTCAAGGTATCATTTAAATGAATACTATCAAGGTCATCAACTTAACACTTTAGAAGAATGTTTTAATTTGAAACATGTATTTACTTGGAATGTGATTGAAAGGTGCTTTGGATTGCTTAGAGTATGATAGTGTATTTTGAGAAGTCCAGTAAGGATTTCAATTTTTTATTTTTTTTCCTTATTGGGTGTCTGCATAATGTTTTACATTTATTAGATGATCAAATGGTTTAGCTAACTATTCTATTCCTCTTATCGCATTGTCTTTTAACTTATGAGGCATTGATAATTTGCTTATGAGAGTATGCAAATATACTAACGAAATTTTTGCTAATAATTTTTCAAATACAAGTAACTTCCATAAATTATTTTATAGGCCATAGGATTATAAATGCTATTTCAACACCTTATGATTCTTCCTCATTCACCCATCATTCTTTGTAAACACACGATAACTAGTCACTATTACCATTTAAATACTAAAATCCTTTGCCAATAGATAAGGATATTGGTTGTAATTCATGACCATTGAAATTGTTCTCTTATCAGTCATAAGAACTTATCTTCAACAAAAGGACTCCAGAACCCAAGATCACCAAACCTATGATATTGCTTAGGATCATTAGAGAATCTATATAGTCGAAACTGCTTAGGATCATTAGAGAATCTATATAGTCAAAACATAGAAGCATTATATTTACAATCTATATAAAATAATTTTAGAAAACTATAGATATGCTTACAGTAGTCTTGAAAAGCTTTAGGTATAAGACAAAAATGAAGAAATAGAGAAATTAAGTTCTTTTTTTTATTTGAAAAAAACTCTTCAGCTACCATCCAACATGTATAGAAGAAGTACAAGTAGAGTTAAAACTAAATTATTTTTCTATTATGTTGTTTAAAAAAAATTAGGAATTAAAGAGAATAAAAGCTTTCTATTTGTCTTCAATTAATAATGTATAAATTGAAATAAATAGATTTTCTTATATACTTTACAACTGGAGTGGAAACTTAAATGAAGGCTACAATTATTTAATAGGTGACTAGGAAAAGGGGAAAAGAGGAAACAAAATAGGAATAGGGAAGATGGTGTAGCACCCTAATAGTTGATGATATTGTAGAAGTCTAGATTTTTTTTTTTTAAATCTTTTACTACACTTGACTTGATAAGTTGAATCCATAAACTTGGTTAAAAGCATAATTTCTAACTAAGTTTAATATATAGAATTGTGATTCTATTAGAGTTGATATGAAAATAATTTTATATCCAATTTAACTTGGAAAAGTCTCTTCAAATCATATGCTTATATAATTGTACAAGTAGAATTGCCATTCCAACAATTATGCTAAAATTGTTACAAGATTTTAGTGTCCTCAAATTTGTAAGTCATGACTGCATTTAAAGGAGCTAGGGCACTCTTAGAATTGGCTTGGTTAGGGCATCACGTTTATAAGTTTTGTAGAACTAAACTGCCTATTGTTATGTCAAAATATTTTTTCCATAATGTATTTATTATCATGTGGATGTTGAAGATAATAGTATATTTTCCCTTTGTAGAAGTAGCTATTAGACAAGAGTTAAGTAATAGTTAATGAAATATGTAAATCTAATCTAATAGCTTAATGACATCCTACATCAAGCCCCTTTACATGTCTACAACTAGGTTAAATAGTTGTTTGATTGATCTTTATGCCTTCCTTGGCATAAAAAATTTGCAAAAGTTGCAAGATCATCCCTCATTGTATACTTATTGATAGAGGAGTAGAATAGCTAATAGTTTATTAGGTTTTGATCGTTGAAACTAAATTGTTAATAGAATTATTTACTAAAAATAAAATATTATCATAAATATGTGCCACATCATCTATTGCACATCTATATGTGAAAACGGAATTGAAAAGAATAAAAAATAAAATAGCGACTTGATTGTTGAATTATGCTAAAAACAAGGTTGGTGTCATCTTAGTAATTTGTTTAGGAGCTTGAAGATGATATATTACTAGTAGAAGCTAAACATTGATTGGCATCAGGGAGTTTCATTTTATGGCTTAAGTTTAATTTTGGTACTTTACATTGAAAGAGAAAAAAAGGATAAAAACACAAACTTTAGATAACAGCTTTTATTTGTAAATAAGGTTATTGGATACGTCATTGATAAAATATAATTATAATTTACAACAAGAAAATAATATTGCATGTGTATATTTCACTTACACATGTTTCCACTAGATACAAACAAATTACAATCATTACATTGACTACCGCCCAAGATACATAATGATGGGGATTTGACCTTCCCCATTGTTGACTTAACTTGTTCCCACTTGCTTCCAACCTCCCAGCTGACCTAGTTGATTTCAAGTAGATGATGCAATCCTTCAATCGATTCCTCGAGGCTGACTTTGCAGACTCCAAGACTTGGCTTGCTATGTACTCAAAAGGTAGATGGCTAAGGACAAGATGAACGATGCTTGAGGGTTCCTTTGTCATCACTTGTCAAGCTACTTCTCAATCATTCAAGCCTTTAAGCCTTTACCTAAGCTCTAGCGTGGATTAGGATAGCTCGAACCATTCAACCTCCTTCGTACTCTCCTTGATTTCAAGCTATCTTGATTGAATGTTGACCTATTCACTAGATGTGCCCCAAGCTAGCTTAGGATACAATAGCAATAGCATTCGTACTTCTTTATTCATTTCTCTCAGGTGCCTAGCCAACGCTTAAAGGAGATGTGTTTTAATAATGGATAAAGGACATTGTTCAATGAGAATTTTTTTCCTATTTTCCCTTTCATATCTTGATTTCTACAAGTGTATTTCCCATTTTAATCCTACCCTTTTATTCTTTTCCCTTTTGGGAATGTTTCCATAATTAATAGCTATATAAAGGCATTGTGAGATGTATAGGATCCATCTATTTTCTTCCTTATACTGAGTATATTGCCTTTTATAAGCTTGTACTTCAAACCCCTTTCTTATTTAGTTCCCTTTTAGTAAGGAATTAATGATGAGTACCTTACCTTTACCCTTGTGCATCATATCGAGTGACTAGAGTAGGTCCATTTGCAAGCTTTGGTATGTCATTATCCTTAACTTGGCTTTCAGTCATTACTAGCTTCCATCTTCTAATTTGTGAGAAGAACCTATTATCACAATTGGTAAGTCTTAATGATTGCTAAATGTCCTAGGCACATCACATATGATTCTATGCAACATTATTTCTTGACACCTTAGGTATTTCAACTCCTTTTCCATTTCTTTTACAAATGGCAAAGCCTACTCAAATTTGATGACCTTTTCCCTATCCTTCAATGGCATTGTCTTCAAATCATGTTCTAACTTATCAATCCATCCTAAAATTTTCTTTATGAATTGGAGTCATTTCATGGTGGAGAATCTACCTATTGATAGAACTTGCAACCCCCTGACCTACATGTTATGTAGTGGCTAGAGGTTTAGTCTACATTTAAGAAAAAATGCATAGAAAACATGGTTTAGGAATATAACCATACTAATGGTTTGGACATCTGTGAAATCATCTTTCAAAGCTACCTAGTCTTGGTCTCTAAGATGATATAAGTATTGATCATTCCCATACGCATAAGATATGCATTTTGTAGGTCTCGAATTGATATCTTTTGCAAAAAAATGAAACTTTTTTTATTTTTAAAACAACTCCCTTCTTAATAACTTAAATGGCGTGAGAAGTAGTAGAAGATTGATAGTTTAACTTTAGGTGCAAGATAATAAATCAAATAGTAAAATACAGAAATTAAATAGGATAGAGAGAAAGAAGATCGGGAGATCAATTTATAGAGCTTTGGTATTTTGCTTTTTGTTCTCTTCCAGCTCTATTGTTGGAGACTTAGTTTTCCTCACCAGTATTGTTCCATTACTCTAATCTTTTCACTAATAAAAAAATGAATAAGAGGTTTCAACGATATCTAGTCATTTCTTTGTCCTATTTCATTATATCTCCCTAAGCTAAACAGAAGACCTAGAAAACTCTCTAACTTTACACTCATTCAAATACAATACCAATAATGTTTACAAAGAAAATAAGATGATACGATCAAAGATCTCTTTACAATATTCACACAAAAACAAGAACAATGAAATGAGAAATCTGTTTTTATTAAGTTTCTGACATAGTTTCTAATAGTTTGCATGAGAGAGTTTTTTAAAATTTAGTTTCGTACAAACTATGTATCTCTTGTTTCTTTAGTAGCTCTACTTATATTGCATTACTTCTAGGAATAACGGTTGTAAATGGCTAGTTGAAAAAATATGGAGATATTTTCTTTTGTCGTTATCTTGACTAAGCATTTTGTAACTAAGTAAAGAAAATCTCTCATGTAGTTATCCTTGAAATTCAAATTTGAATTCCAAACAACAGCTTATGACCTTCTTATTAATTTAAAATCCACTATAGTGATAAATTTCACCAAATGTGAAATATATATATATATCTCCTTGTATATCCATAAAAATTCAATTAAAAATATCCGCTTATTTTTTTTACTTAATAAAATCCACCAAAAAGCTAAAATATATACTCAAAATTTATTCTTTCTATATATAAAAATATCCCACTCATTTTTGAAATTGAAATTCTTAGTAAATCTCTATTATATCTTCATAATTTGAATTCGAAAAAATATCTCTAAAAATTCTATACTATATTGCTCTATATCCTTATCTCTTGATTTATAATAAATCTTAGATATTTCTCTTAGAAATTCCCATTGAAATAACTAACATGCTATGTTAAAAATTATTGAAGCAAATCTACGACCATGTCCATTTTAATTGGCTCTATCTACATTACTACCAAATTGTGATATGGAGATTTAATCAAATTGCTTAGAAAATATTGTAGTTCATGTCATTAGCCATTCATCATAAAATTCTCCATGTTGAAAATATTTTTTTGACCATATAACCAACATATTCAAATAATCATATCCCAAATCTTCATTACACTTTCATAATTAAAATCGATCCCTACGAATATAATTAATTCAACTTATTTATCCATTGCAATATTCCACCTTAATTAAAACTATCCTCCTTAAAAATTCCCATGGATATTAAACTAACTTATGTAGAATAGGATTGAACATATTTTCCTAATATATTAAATCAAGTGAAGCTAAGCCTTCATGTCGTAAAATTATTTAATATATTTGCAAACTTAATAAACATATTAGTATAATATATATAGCATATGTTTTGTTATCATCAAAACCAAATAAGGAGACTTTAATACGTATCCCTTTTGAACTTAAAGAAGGAATTGTAACAAGCCATTAGACATGATTATCCACTTCAAGAGGAAACAAAGACACATCATTAGATATATTTTCCGCTACATCTATACTATAGGATATAGATTTGATAGTGATGCAAGAGTTGACAAAGAACTAAAATTAGGCATAAAGCAATAAAATTAATTCATATCTTGAAGGAAGTTGGATGTAAGTTTTCTATTATAAGATATTAAAGAAATTGAGTGTAAGTTAAATTAGGGCATAAAGCGTAAAATCAATTTGTTGCAACCTTAGTGTCACCTATTGCAATGAATTTCTTAACATGTGAGTAATTTGTTTGCACTTCTATAATGAGTATTCAAAATTTTATTATCTAATACATTAACATTGGCTTTGCTTTTAACTTGTTTCATAAGCATGGTTCATATTCAAAAGTGTACCATTTAAGTACAAAGCTTTTGGCATTATTTTTACATTTGCAAAAATTTATTTTATGCGTGTTTTCTAAAATCAAAAGATCACCTAAAATTACTATGTAAATACTATAAAATAGAGAGCTTACATATGAAGAGTTTAGATGATGAGGAATATAATTTAGAAAATAAAATAATTAATTAATTAGCTTTAGCTTGTAACATTAAGGTGGTATCTCTTTTTGCAAAACTAAATTGCTTATAGTAATCCTTTTATAATATGAATTTATTTGTTGATGCCATTTTAGTACAACATCTTCTTACAGCAAATTTATGCTTAGGAATTGACAAGTGGGTTACTTCTAGAGTTCCAATCGATAGTTTGGAAGTGTTTTTAATGATGGGAATAAAAGAACTATTAGCAAATCATATTAAGTCTAAGAAGAAAATTCTATATAGGAAGTATCCTTTAAATATTACTTGTTAGGTTGAGTTAAGGCTAATGTCTCGACCTTATACTGTTGTTGCTTGAAATTTGTCGGTAGAGATTTTTCCTTAGGCTCGAAAATAGGGCTTGACCCTATAACACAAAATGTAATTGGTGGGTGTTGGGGGGTTGTTTGACAAGGCTACTCTAATATTTAAGTTAGTATTTGTAGAACTTGAGAAAGCAAGAGAGTAAGAAGGTTAGCGTGAGTGTGTGTAAAGTATCTTACCTATAGGGTTTTACCTATATTTATAAGTTTAATAGAGGGAATCTTCAAAAAATATGTATTTTGCCTAATTAAGCAAGTTTATATTTTAAATAGATATGGTCTAAGATTTCTAAAGGTGATGTAGTACCTTGGATATTTTCATAAAGCGATAAGACCATGGTGTTCCTCATTATTTGAGGTCCAAGGTCCCTATAGCATAGATGCCATAGGCTTATCTTAGGTGTAAGGATTGAGATACTGTCTCAACCTAATAGAGGTTAAAGAATAGTAGAGGTCAATTGGGTAGTGAACAACCTTATATGGCTAGGGATATAGATGACTACCCCTAGTCATGGGTTGAGAGAGGACGACTCATGGTTGATAAACGTCGAAATGGGCTTTGGAAGCTTATGGTCTAAAATTGCCCATCAATACTTGACATTAGCCCCCCAAACTTGTTATCATGGTTTTAGTAAGGAGATTGAACATAAGGACAGGTTGCCAAGGCACCTTCCAACTTAATTTGTCATGAAATGAAATTTAAACATCCGTCGTACTGTGGCTCCTTTGATACTGCCGTAGTGCTTTCTTAAGGGTCGGTTAATTGACTCGGTTGCCCTACTTGGTGGATTTGTCACATGTACATTGTTGCGAACCACTACTTTTAATTGCACTAGGGTTTGTTTTAAGGCCGAAGTTGATAAGCAAGCTAAGGATTCTACCTGAGTTATCTTGTTGTTTACATGTTGGAGACCTCGAGGTCACCTGCTACACCTAATCCAAGACATTGTATCTTCTTAAGGATGATTCTTTTAAATTTCAATGTATGAGATGGGTGGCAAGTTATGATTAGTTAGACTTTGTACTTATCTTTTCACATTTAAGGGATCTTATCCTTTCAATTTGGACGTAGGCTACATGGCATGATTCGAGGGATGGACACATTAGGTACCCTAAACTTCCCATAACTACCAAGAGCTCAAATCCTAAAGTCGTGCTTATAAAATGACTAGTGGTTGTGCAATTCACACCTTTTGTGCAATTTTACACTGCAACTTCCCTTACTTCCCTTTATAATCAAACTTTCACAACTGATTTCAAATAAATCATCTTATTTTACACCACTTGAATGATGGTTGATCTAGGTGAGTACTTGAAATCCAAATCTTATAGCTCTTTCACTATCGCGTCAATAGAGATTGACTTCAATAATAAAGGGGTAGAGAGAGTGACTCCTCCTTTGATAGAGGCAGTGACGGCCAAGTAAAGAGGAGAGAGTAGTAGTGGTTCAAGGAGGATAAGCACATATAAACAAAAGCAGATATCAATTGTTGCTCTTCCCTACTATAAGTATCCAGACAGGGATGATGATGGCATGGAAGAGTAGGCCATGCCCATGTTTGACTAGGTTACTAATATGGAATTAATTCCCCATGGATAGGAAAGTGAGATCTTCGAAGTAGAAGTGTGCCATCTACTTATGGTATACTTCCTATATAACTTGTTAGGCATAGATGTCTATGTACCCGAGGAGGAGGATAGGGTTGTATTGGTCTACACCAATGGGTTCTACCTGTATTAGGACTAGTTTAAGCATAGGGGGCTTCAGTTCTCATTCCTAGACTTCCTTACAAGGTTCTTAAATTAACATTACATCTGTCTACTACAGTTGATCCCAAATAGCACAAGGATGCTGGTGGCCTTTATGTAGGCGAGCATTAATTAGCAATTTTGGACCATAGGCTCTTAAGACCTATTCTGACCTTTGTGGACCATAGGTCATCCATCTTGGTTGACGACTAATCCATGGTCAGCTAGATCCTTAGCCCTATAAGGTTGTTCGCCACTTAACCAAACTCTACCATCCCTTAATCTTCATAAAGATATCCCTTCTTAGCTTGGTTAAGGGAGTATGCTAATCATACCTTAGTATAGGGTTAGATTCCTTTTGGTTAAGCCATGGTCATCAACTATGGGACCTAAACAATCCTTTACTAAGGCCTTCTCTTTCTCCTTCTCCTTCCTTTTGTTCGATCTTTCCCAGTTAACCTTGTGTTAAGCATGACTCACAAGTATTTTCTTCTTGGTCAATGTACCTTTAAGCCTTTCTCTAGAAACTGACTAAGCTAGTCGACTTGCTCTTAGATATGGATTTGAAAAATTCCCCATTGGAGTCTAGCCCAATAGTGGTTGCATGTACTAAAACCTCTTCATTCAACTATACTAAATCTATCGCCACCTTATTGAACTAGTTTATGAATGACTAGAGCTTTTCTCCACTTTGTTAGATGAGATACAAGGAGAGTTATCCTTTGGCACCGGTTTACTCCCTTGGAAGTGGAGGGAAAACTTCTTGGCAAGATCATCAAAACTAGAGACTAAGTTTTGCAACAAATGATTTAACCTTGTGTGTGTGGCCTTCTGGAGAGTACCTAAGAAGGCCTTACATCTCTCCCTAACACTAAGGTCATGCAAGGCCATTAGAGTCTGGAAATGCATCAAGTAGTCTTCTAGATTTGTAGCCCCATCATATGTCCTAAATGTTGGGAGTTTCTCGCTAGCAAGGAGAACTTATACTTGGATTTTACAGGAGAATGGAGTTCTATTGCTGGTGTTGGAAGATGCAGCCTCTATCTTTCTATTACTACAGGTTTTAGATATTCTTCTGGTGACTAAGTCCACTAATTGATTATAATTGATGCCTTTGACTAGTTCATCTACCCAAGTAGTTTTTCCCTTCTCTTCGGGTGTATGGACATGACTTTTCGAATTTTGAGTTTGTTATAGCTACCAACAAGCCACTCACGATAGCCTATGGTTCATTTAAGGCTCTTTTCTTGTTTAGAGTGGCTCTTTTGCTGGCAAGAAGCATGGAAACTGGATATAAAGCCTTAGGAATGGGAGCTACTAGAGCCCTTATTGTCTTCTTATGAAGCATAGGATCTTTAGCATTGAAATCTCCGTCTTCCATAAAGTTGCACCCTAAATGCCTCATTTTACTCCTCAAACAGCTCATTTTTTTCGGTTACTTGAGCATTGGAAGTCTAACATTCATTGTTTTAAGCTATCTATTTCCTTATCAACTCACTTAAGTGAGTTAGTTGGGGGCTCTAGGTAGGATCGCCCTGCTTGCCTCCTTTAGTCACCACAATAGCATCTTTATTGCCGCCTTGGACTTCCTTATCTCCAATATCTACTTCCTTGCTAATATCAACCAGCTAACATCTAATTGGCTTAACAACCTTAGTGATTGCTAGATTAGCTAGTTCTTTCTGTCTTGATCTGGTGGTTCTGGCCATCTTCACTCTCGGAATCTTGATTCAAGATATAGAAAATTGTCAATCTTGAATGGAATAGCTTCCCATAGATGGAGCCAAGTGCTATCACTTAAAATTCACCACTAGAGATTTTACCTTAGGCATGAAAAAAGAGCCTGAGTTTGCAAGAAAAAATTACAGTTAATGGGCACTAGAGGATTGTTTGGTACGGCCACTTTGATACTTAAGTTAGTATTTATGGGATTGGAGTAAGCAAGAGAGTGAAAAGGCTAGTGTAAGTATGTGTAGAGTGTCTTATCTATAGAGTTTGACCCCTATTAATATGTTTTATGGAGGGAATCTTAGAAAAATATGTATCTTTCCCAATTAGGTAAGTGTATCTTTTAAATAGATATGCCTCGAGATTCCTGGAAGTAACGTAGCATCTTGGTTTTTCCCATGGAATGATATGACCATGATGTTCGTTGTTATTGAAGCTCTAATGTCCCTATTAATTCTCAAAGTCCGAGGTCCCTATGGCATATATACCAAAGGCTTAACTTAAGTACAAGGACTAAGACACAATCTCGACCTATTAGAGGTCTAGGGACAGTAGAGGTTAGTTGAGGAGTAGATGGCCTTATAGACCTAAGAATTTAGATGATAACGGATCGGTCATGGGCCAAGATACATTGGTTTATAGTCCATAGAGTTCGGAATGGGCCTTGGGAGCCTTTGGTCCAAAATTGCCAATCTATATATACCACACTTTGATTATAAACAAAATTACTAAAAAAAAAGTCTAGAAAGAGAAAAGAAAAAAGAAAACTTTAGTTTATGTTGTCCATGAGCTGAATTTAGAAATATTTGATGAGTTTAAGAAATGACCTTCTTCTTGCTTGAAACTATGTGAAACTGAGAGAAAATGCTTATGTGGTGTTAATGATAGATGATGAGACTTGACTTATTTTACGGGGTTTTAAAACTAATATATGGAGAGAGAAGGGATTAGAGTATCAATTACGGTCCACAAATTGTTTTTTCTTTCCCATATGTGGTTTTGTTGTTACATTTGGAATTATATTTTTACTTATGTTTGGAGTTATAACTTATGATATTATGCAATTATACAATAGGATAATGGTTATCTTAGTACCTTTATTATCTATTCATGACTTATTCCTTAGTCGATTTGGTTAAGTGATAAAGTAATAGTAATTCATTACATTTAGCTAAATAAGGTAACATCCATTAAAAATTTATTACAATATTATTGCATTCCTCAATATAGATGTTACAATAAAGTCTTATTCCCAAAGTCAAATGGCTATAAGGTTTTACTATTTTGCATAAAGTATAAAGAATTTGATGACAATTAGAGAAGTTAATCATCATATTGTACTTAGACCTAATTGATATGAACTTATAATTTAATTTATCAATTGGCGTTGTGATTATTTCTATTTAAAGACATTGTTATTTTTTTATAGATTCATAAAGTGTATCCTCCAAGCCTGTACAGGGTTTCACTCCTTGAGACATCTTCTATGTCTAAATTGTTTCTGTCCAACAAAATTATTTCACTAGCTATCATGTCCTTGGAGCCTCAATTGACTTGGTGTAAAACCCAAGTCAAATAAATAAAATAAATTAAGGAAACAAAAAGAAATAAAGGATTTATTATTTAGACATTGATACGGCATGTAAATAGACATCAAATCTCAAGGACAATATTGTTAGGGGAAAAGATTTAGACATCAGTATGTCATGTAAATAGGCTTTACGTATCAAGGGAAAATTTATCTAAGGAAAAAGTTCAAACCCATATCTTTCCCTTTGCATTATTTTTCTTTCCCCACTATTCCATACGATTTCTTTTATATGCCATACTAGAAAAGCTAAAAGGAGAACCCTCAAGAACACTTGTAGGTTCAAATTCAAGGGGTTAAGGGATAGAAATCAAAGCAAAAAGTGGGTTTTTGTAGAGGAATAATCAAAATTGGGTAAGTCACCACTTGTTCTTGAAGAAATTCATTTTTCTCTTATTTAAGCAAAGGAAACTTAAGAAAATCGTGTCTTTTTAGAGGGGTAGCGTGTAAATCGTTGGTTGGAGTGTTACCGCACTAAGAAACAAAGAGTGAGTTGAGTTCTTTATACAATTTTATGAGTTCTTTTTCTTTCTATTTTTGGTGGCTGTGTGTCATCATAGTGGTGCCATAGATGCACATGTGTGTAATTCTGTGTGAGTATAGTGAGCGTGTGTGCAGCAGTGTAGTTGTAAGGCATACGGTATAGGATACATGTATGTTTGTGTGAAATTTGGTGTATGTGTATGTGAAATTTTGTGTGCGTATAGTGAGTGTATGTGTGTGCTTGAATTTGTTATGATAATGAGCGTAGTGTGTGTATATGTGTCGAGTGACGTGTGTGTGTGAAATAAGTGTGTATGCTTGTGCCAGAGTGTGTTGTCCGTGAGTTGTAGCATTTGTATGGCATGTGAATGAGTGTGTGTATGTGTATGCAGTGACGTGGATGAGGGAGAAGGATTAATGTACGTAAGTATATGTGTGTGGTGTGGGGGAGGGGAGAAGAAAACAATGAGAGGGAGAAAAAAAAAGATAATTAAATAAAAAAATAGTATATAATCGTATATATATATATTATTATGTAAATATATTAAGAGTGTTATGTATATATATATAATAATGTATATAACATATATGTTATTGGCGTGTATGCATTAATGTTGGTGTATATATATTATGGGAAGTTGAAAAGGTATGTGGAGTGTGGTATTGAAGCTCAGAATATGGGGTAAAGGGTTGACTTAAAGGGAAGGAAGTATTGATTTGTAGAACTAAATAAATTCTAAACTAGAATTTATATTTTAAATAGGTACGAAGGGACACATAGTGTTAGATCTTATTGAGATAGGAGCTTCAAGTATGGGATACATGTGTGTTGAATGTGTATGTTAGGCTAGTATATGTAAACCAGACTAAATTAAAACTTGGACTTAATTGTGTTTTTAATTGTGCTTGGCTTCGACCACTCATTGGTTAGGTCCAGTAGTGTTGGTAAGGTACCTGGTGTTTTTGCGCAACGTTGTCCCTTGTGAAGTGCCGCATTGAAATGACCCAAGTAGATTTTAGATGGTTTTTGGTACTCAGGTATTGGGGAGTACCCAACTCCAATACTTATGTAGTAATTATATACTATGTGTTAGGGGTTGCGAGTAACCTCAAGTCTTAGGATGTTGAGACTGTATTGTTTGTGGGCTTAAATGAAAGATTAAAATTATTTCTTGTTGCATTAATAGTGGTATTCATATGTGTGTGCTTGATTGATTCTTGTGTTTTATGTGTACGTATATGGTATCTTAAATTGGGCTTTGGCTCACCTTATGGGGATTGTTATTTTTTTTTTTTAGTTGTAGGGATAGGTTATGAGGTAGATGATAGAGTTTATGTTGAGGATTTCGAATATGATTATCTGTATTATGATGAAGAGGGAGAGTATTACTATTATAATGATAGAGCTGAGGCATCGTTGACTAGCTATAGGAGTGAACTTAATGATTTATGTCTATTTATGTAGTGATAATTTATTTATGAGACTTATGCGGTTGTGGAGTCGCTTATGACTCTTATTGTTAGTTTAATTATTTAACTGTTGTTACAGCTTTGAGACTCTAACTTATGATTTAACGTTCTTTTATCAGCTAGGTTGTGGAGTTACGATAGTTTTCGATTATGTTATTGCACATAGCTATGTAGTTTGAGTAGTTGACATCCCACTTAAGTAGCATATTTGAGGTCGTCGATTGTGAGTTGGCAGATTTATTGAAAATTGCAATTTGTAATAGGTACATGGATCTTAATATGCCTTAATGTGTTTGGCTCTAGGGTCAATACATAGTAGAGTTGTGGCGTCTTGGGTTCCAAGGTGTTAAAACTTCTTGTAGTTTCAAAGCTTAAGCTGAAGATCTATAGGGAAGAAGGAATGGTGACTTATGGGTGGTGAGGTATGGGGGGTATAGGTAGTTAAAGGGTTACACTTGAATCTGGGAATGATTTGTCAAGTGTTTAAGTATTGACCTTGAGTTATCTTATTTCCTCATAATGTTTCATGTTTGCCTTGTTATTTAGTATTTCTTTTGTTTACCTATCTCTTAATTTTCTTTTTTACTGTTGTTTGTGTTTTCATCTTAGAATGCTACTTAGGAGAGCAGGTTCAAATTTTGCTCAACCTTAAGACTACTTAGTTGAAGTGCAAGACGCTTAGGGTGGTTAGAATGTATAGGGAGGTCATGGTTCTCGGGGAGGTTATGGATTACCTAGTGGCAGAGGCGGCAGGGCCAATAGGGGTATAGGCCTATGGAGGTTGATATAGCACAGTTACTAAATGCTATGAACAATATGGTAGGTGCTATGGTCAAGTAGCAAGAGTAGATTAGACATGACATGCAGATGATCTAGGCTAATGCTGATGTCTGGTGTCAGGAGAGGTAGCAGGCTGATAGCCAAGTATGGATTGTTTCCCTAAAGTGGCTAAGGAGTTTGACCCTAAGTTTGATGACGCTATTACTGTTGAGGAGTGGATTAGGCAAATAGAGAAAGCTTTTGCTAAGGCTGAGGTTTCGAATGATAACAAAGTGGACTATTCTTCTTTTCTATAGAGAAGAGATGCATTGAAATGGTAGAATGGCAACCCGCGCGCAGAGTTTGAAGTAGGGAGCTAAACTTAGGAGAGGTTCAGGGATAGGTTTTTCGAATACTTTATACCTTCTAGTGTGAGAGAGCAGATGCAACTAGCCTACCAGACTCTTTAATAGGGGAGTAAGATTGTAGCAACTATAGATACCTTATTTTTGCTATTTTTTATAAAGCCAGGGTATTGAATAAAAATAAAAAAAATGAAAAAATAGAAAAAAAAATCAAGTTAGGCCATAGGAAGTTGAGTCAAGAGTCAAGTCATATCGAGTTGGATAAAGTTGAGTTGTTAGATCAGTAATTGAGATGGGCTGAATCAATTATTTTTGGGCTAGACAGATTTAAGGGCTTAAAATCAAGACTTATTAAATTAATTGGGCTAAATTGGAAAAGCACCACACACTCCATACACAACTCCATGCACCACTACTTACACCACACGTACTACTACGTGCCACCACCCGTGCTTCCACGTGCTGTTGCCACACACTACTACATACACCACCACAACCACTACCGTATCACCACTGTACATGCACGCCACAAATGTCGCCTACGTTACCTAAGCTACCGCCCAGTTACCCTACGTTGCTGCCCATGTCGCTAGAGTTACACCCATTCCGTCACCCTTGCTCGCCTACTGTTGCCCTTGCTTATCCAATGTCAACCCTTGTTCGCCTTTGCTCGCCTGGTGTCACTAGAGTCACACTCACTCCATTGCCTTCGTTCAATAAGTACATACCCTTACTACTTAGACGCACACCTACGCCGCCCAAGTGCTCACCCACTGTCTCGCCCGTACACACCTAACATCGCCCAACACTGCCCATCACCGCCCAACACCGATGGTCCGACGCTAGGTAATTTTCCAGTTTTTTATTATTTTATTTTGTTTATTTTTAGTAATTTTTATTAATTTGCTTTATTGGTTATTTATTTTTATTATTAATTAATTTTTTGTATTTAAGTGTAGGTTTTTTTATTATTTATTTTGTAATTTTTGTTAAATTAGGTCCTTCTTGAAAAATCTTGTTTTTTTTTTAATAAAAATATATTTTTGACATATAGGTTTTTTTTTTGGAAAAACAAAAAATCTTAAATTGAGATTTTTAAAAAAGATTCAATTAGTGAGGGTTTTTTTTTATTAAATTTGAAAAATTAGATTTTTTAGGGTTTTTTAAAATAATAAATGGATAAAAAACGTAAATTTGGCTCAATTTTCAAAATAAAAATAATCCACCAACTAAATATTTTATAAAAAAAAAGAACTATGACTAGTTTGATCCCGATTAGCAAGTACATAGGCACTTTTGGAGCAATCGTTAAAAAATAAAATAAAAACCTTTCCCCGCTTTTTAGAAATTCGTAAAAAAAAAAATAATAATAAAAAATCATTTTTAGTTACTTTTGCTTATATAGGTATATTTTAATATTTTTTGAAAAATTACAAAAATAAAGCCCATAAATTTTTTTTAATGTTCATGTGGTGATTTAGTCTTAATAAGTTAGTCCCCAAACTTAGTTTTTTTTGGTTCAATTTTCTAAAAATCAAATTTTTAGAATATTCGTAGACTAATGGTCAAATTAAAATTTTTCTACCCAAAAATCCTAATTTGATTTTTTACCAATTGAACTGGTTGGCGACTCCAATTAAATTTTTTTTTAAGAAAAGTATTCCCTTAAGTTTAATGTCGAGTAATTTATATTAAGCGGGCTGCGCTTGATGTTAGTTAAATTAAGAAAATCAAAATAGGGCTTGATAGTGGCCTATGAGGCAGAGTTGGATCGATTGGCTCATTTTATACCCGAAGCTTCCAAGAGGGATGAGTAGTTGAGGATTAACAAATTCATTCACGGGTTGGAGCTCGAGTTGTAGGAGAACATTGTAGCCTTTTAATTTATGGCTTATGCAATAGCAATTGATAAGGCTATGTATTTAGAGTAGCTTATGAAGAGAAAGCAAATGCAGTTAGCTCATAGGGAGAGGGTGGCCTTAGGAAAAAGGCTTATGCCAGGTTATATGGTGCTAGGGCCAAACAGAGCAAAGAGGCTAGTTTTAGGGATAGTTATCAAAGAGGGTAGAGATATGCCAATAGTAGTACAGCCTAAACCTATGGCATTGCTAGCACTAATTTATATTGGGGCAACTATACTAGCTGTGAAGTGCACATGATGTTTTGGGCCTCATGAGATGTCAGCTTATAAGTGGGTAATAGGAGTATGTTTTCTATGTAGGAAGACCGGGCATGTGAGTAAGGATTGTAGAGAGACTATCATTTAACACCAAGTTTTCTATTATAGATGCGAGCAGAGAGGATACCGTTTGGCAAATTGTAAGGATACAAGGAGCCAAGCAACCGAGGGAACACCGATTGTGAGACCCCTACGAGGAGTACCTTTTAGTTATAGAATAGGAGCTCAAAGGTTGACTCGATGTGTTTCATACGAGTTAAAGGAAAGGCTTATTATAGTTGCCATAGTGGTACGATTGAGATGAAGTTACAAATGACACCGGTAGTGTAAGAGTATCCAAATGTGTCCCCTGAAGACTTATTGGGTATTCCCCCTATCAGGGAGGTTGAGTTTATAATCGATATAGTTCCAAGGACAAAACCTATTTCAAAACCGACTAACCGGATGGCGCTTATCGAGCTAGTGGAGTTGAAGAAGCAATTGCAAGAGCTATAGGATAAAGGCTTTATTAAGCTCAACTCATCACCTTAAGGAGCTTCATTACTATTTGTAAAGAAGAAGGATGGGAGTCTATGGATGTGCATTGACTATCAAGAGTTGAATAAAGTCACGATAAAAAACAATTATCCCTTTTTGAGGATTGATCACCTTTTTGATTAGTTGTAAGGTGCATAGATCTTTTCTAAAATAGACTTGCGCTTAACGTATTATCAATTGAAGGTCAGGACTAAAGATTTATAGAAGATAATGTCTAGCATTAGGTACGAGTTGTATGAATTTCTAGTAATGCCTTTCGGTTTGACAAATGCACCAGTGGTATTTATGGACCTTATGAATCGAGTATTTAGGGAGTACCTTGATAAGTTTGTCGTTGTTTTATTGATGACATCCTCATTCACTCCAAGAATAGAGAAGAATATGAAGAGCACTTGAGGATTTTATTAGGGAAGTTGAGAGAAGAAAGGCTTTATGTTAAGTATGGTAAGTGCGACTTTTGATTGGAGTAGGTAGCTTTCTTGGGTCATATAGTAAATTAAGATGGTATAACTGTGGACCTAGAGAAAATAAAGGAAGTTGTTGAGTGGCTTAGACCTATTACCGTGTTAGAGGTTAGAAGTTTTCTTCGATTAGTCAATTACCATCGAAAGTTTGTGAAGGGCTTTTCTAAGATTGCAATGCCTTTGACTCAGTTGGCTTAAAAAGGGGTTAAATTTGTATGGGATGATAGTTGTGAAGTAAGCTTCTACCTATTAGAGGACAGATTAGTAATGGCTTCGATACTGATGTTACCCTGCAACGAAGAAGAGTTTGTTATTTACAATGATGCCTCCATACAAGGGTTAGGGTATGTTCTTATGTAAGATGGTCGGGTGATTGCATATGCTTCTTGCTAGCTCAAGCCATATGAGAAGAACTACCTAATTCATGACCTCTGTAGTGTATACATTGAAGCTTTGGAGACACTACCTAGTAGAAGAGAGGTGTAAAGTGTATACAGATCACAAAAGCTTGAAGTATTTCTTAACTCAAAGCGACTTAAATATGAGGTAGAGATTTTAGTTAGAGCTGATTAAGGACTATGACTTAGACATTCAATACCACCCAAGTAAAGCTAACATGGTAGCTGATGCCCTGAGTAGGAAAAGATAAGGAAATTTGGCCTACCTAATCACTACTTAGAGACCATTACTCTAGCAGATGCACCGACTTGAGTTAGAGGTGTTGACTAGAGAGGTTAGGGCCAGATTGGCAAGTTTGAGGATACAAGCTACCTCAATAGATCAGATTAAAGCTACATATCTAGAAGATTAAGGGATCTAAGAGGTTAAGGGTAAGATAAGAGTGGGGAAAGCTCTAGACTTTATAGTAGATGTTGAAGGAGTTGTGAGGTTTCAGGGTAGACTG
The DNA here is from genome assembly GCA_024138005.1 of Lumnitzera racemosa. NCBI lineage: Eukaryota > Viridiplantae > Streptophyta > Magnoliopsida > Myrtales > Combretaceae > Lumnitzera > Lumnitzera racemosa. The sequence continues at coordinate 32,372,419 of JAMXBC010000008.1, forward strand.
TGTATACCGGCATAAACAGGTTTAAGAAGTGAGATTTTGAAAGAAGCACACTATTTCACTTATTTTATTCATCCGAGGGGTACAAAAATGTATAAAGACTTGAAAAACACAAAGAACTAAACGGTACTAGGGCTAACTAGGTGTAGCCATTTTGATGCCTAAGTCAGTAATATGTTTAAAAGAAGATAAGTGAATAGTTACGGATTGTCCAAGAGTTCTTACAGTACTTCTTCTTTGTATTTATAGGTAGATATTAGGTGTTTGAAATAGAAGTTAATCATTGATCATGAGACATGTGGAGACCTCATAATTAAGCACATGCCTAAAATATAGGAATAGTGGGCAGTTATGTAATGGAACCATGCCAAACAATTACGTTCGCACTACTTTTAATAAGTTCAAACTAGGCATGAAATTGTCTTAGTTGGCATTTGTTGATAATAGAGTTACTCGGCTTTTTGTTAGCTTAATGGCTGAATGAATTCGAAGGATGAAATTCGATTATCAACATTTGCCTCCTAATCCTATGGTTGAGAACTTGACTGAGGAAGTAAATAAAGCTCAAGGTTCTGTTGGTGCGGTTAGAGTATGAAAAACTAAGTTTCCTAAATGCTGAGTAATGTTGGAAGTTTTTTATTTTCATTTAGAACATAATAGATCGTATCCCAGTCAAAAAGTTGTAACTCTTCAATTTTCCCTCCTATCTAGAAAACTAAGTGGTAACATACACAACAACTATTACTTTAGCCATAATTACACTGTAGGTGCTAATAATTGTCAGAGCTACAATAACCATTAGATCTCTATCTTAAAACACATGTCAATAATCTACACTATACCATCTAATAAGCAAATCATTCTTGTTAGAAACATATTAAGGTTGCAATGGAAAATTGTTTATATATAAGGAATTTTTAATACTAAAAATAGATTTCCTCATTTCATTTTCATATGTTTAGTGACTTTATTATATAGCCAAAATTAGGTATGGTTTGAAACCTAATTTGTTGACCTGTTCTTTTAGATTTCGAGGTGACTGAGATCGATGCTACTTCTCTTACCCAAAAAAGGAACGAGATAGCATGCTCCTTGAGTAGCTTGGTCAACAATATGATAGAGTGGTGGGACAAACTTACTTGAATTAACTCTCTTGTAGCAGATACCTATCTAGATGATAAAGAAGGAATACTCGTAGCCAGGTATTTGTATAATAACATGATTTACTTTATTGATTCTCTATACAGAGTGGCCAGTGTTGCCGATAAAGTTCTTGTTTCGAAATACAATAAATATTAGCAAGATCTTCCTGAAATATGGAATCTACGGAGGCTGAGAGAGGAGGAAAGGGTGTACTTTCCAAGGGAGTGTAAGTTTCACATTTATTTGAAATATCTCGACTTTAGATTGTGCTTCCCATTTTCTACTTTTGCTTAGCAATTCTTTAACTATTTTTGAGTTGCGCCAAGCATGTTTTCACCAAACACTTATTGGTTTCTCGCAGCTTTTGAGATAGTTTGTGGAGAGGTTGAGGTTAGGACTACACCTCAATTATTTAGGTACTTCTTTATAATAAGGAGGCAACTCGATGGTTAGTACTTTACTATCACTAGGCATGGATGAAAATTCATGGATGGATTAGAGTCCAAAATCCACAAGTGGCATGACACGTTTGTGTTTATCATATCGGATGGAGAATTAGACTTTTGGACCCAATGGGTTGAACTTATCCACACCAAAGATATTGAGTTGATGCTGAATGATGCCGCCGTGGCAAACAAGATTCAAGAAAGAAGAAAAAAAAATGTTTATCTAGGATGTCGAGAGAATAATAAGGTGATATAAAAATGGGGAGCCAATCTTCTTTGAAAAGGAATGTATGTTATTGAGTAATTACCGTGCTAAGTAAAGTTACAAGAGGAAAGTCGTTCTTGTGACATGGGGGAAGAATAGTTGCCTTTGAGCCTTGTTCAATATGGATCATGTAAGTCCTTGATTTCTCTATTTTTATTGTTAATGCATTTACTTTTTATTGTAAACATAGGCACAGGTGATGTAGATCCTGCTAAACTGTTAGCCCAAGCAAAGGCTAAAAAATCCAAAGCTGATAAATAAGTAGGTGCCAAGATAACTGTGACCCGATCGATTGCTCCCAAGAAAGTTGCACAAGAGAAAGCTGTGAAGTAAGTAGCAACCTTGAAGAAAGCATCTCGTTCTACTGACAAGTGATAAGTGAGTGAAAGACTGGGGCTATTGAGGTCATACAAATTGAAGTAATCCCACCTCTAGAAAATATCCCTCTGGCTAAAGACCTGAGAGATTCCAGTCAAGATATTGGCATTTGTAGTGGGGTTGAAATCACTCGTCATGAGGCTACCAAGGGGCCGTTGCTCTAAGGAGATATTATGCCGAATCTTAGTAAAAAAAGTGGGAAGGAGCTTGTCGGCTAACCTTCATCTAAGAGATCTAAGACTTTGGATTAAAGGATGAAGGAGACCATGAAGAACAAAGCTCTTAGCATTCATAGTGTTGAATTCATCCCTAATAGCGAGGTAGGTGAGTACTTTGTTTCGTATTGGGGCTACAATATTCTTCATACTGATTAAGTCTTAGGCTAAAAGACCAAATCCTTGGCTTTGATGGAAAGCATCATTCTTCCTAAGGATGGTGAGATTGCGAAGAAAGATGTTGATAGGGTTAGTGGCTGTAACAAGGCATACATTGTAGCTAAATTATATGATGTAAGTATTAGTTGAATCCTTTCACTTATGTCCTATGTTCTATTGCTAAAATAATTTTATCTGTATGCAGATCAATAGTTAAGTTCTAATAGCTTTGGATGAAACCGATAAGGAGACAAAGAAGGTAATAATAATATATTGTTCTGTTTGGTGATTTAGTGAATTTATTATTTTTATTGTTGACTTATTACAGAAAATCGAAGATCAATACAACTCCTTGAAGGCTTAGACTGTGGTAGGTGAAAGTGTGAAGATTAAGGTTGACATGGAGATGAGAAAATATCAGGATTAAGTTAGCCGATGAAGTCTCGAGCTTTAAAGCTAAGAGTGAGGAGCAATATAAGGAGGTTGAAGACCTGAAGGAGGAGCTTCATAAGTAAAGGAAAGAGTGCTGGGGCTTGGATTGAATGCTTAACTCAATGAACAATGAGGAGGATAGGCTTAAGATGCAAATAAAAGGATTAGAGACCAATAACTCTTGATTGTAAAGTCGTATTACTGAATTAGAGGAGGTAGCAATGAAAGTGCCCTCTGTTGAAGAAGCATTAGAGACCATGACTCTAAGTCAACAGTATGAGAGATTACTGAGAAAGAAGTTATTGGAGGGGGTCTAAGTGGTGAGAGAAGAAATTTTAAAGTTTCATCCTGAATACGATCTTTCATGCTTAGATTTTGCCAATGTCAACGATAATGTCAGCAGTTGTGACGTAGAAGCCAATAAAGATACAGGTGCTAGGATTCAAATGCAAGGTGATAACAATAGAGTTTGAATCGAAGATCCTAGCGATGATAAGAATCGACTATCTAAAGAGAGCTCTTATGTGCACAAAGAATAAATTTACCTATCCAAAACCCCTAGCACCGAGAAAGAAATATGCTCTAACAAGGTCTCATCTTCTGATCAAGGAAATGCCTCTACACAATCTAAGAACAACTCGACATCTTAAGATTGTTATTGTGTTTTTTTTTTTTTTTATGGAGTTGTATGGATAAGTTTTGGATGAGTAATTGAACATTTAATATTGTATTAATATCATCCACATTTCCTCTCATGTGTAATCTAATAGTTTTAGCACATTTTATTTTATGCGCTTTGTTTCTTGATATATTTTATTTTACATGCCTAATTTTCTCAACATGTTTTATTTTACTCACGATATGTTAGGTGTCTTTTTAAAGACAATGTTCGTTTGTTATTTGAGACGTGGACTAGTTGCCTTATTTAAGCTATAAGATCGCTTATAAGAACTAACACATTCTTTATTTGGCTTTTAAGCTAAATTATAAAGTTTACTAACTACGATAGGTCTGAACTTGTTAAATACTAGTTCATTCGTTATACATTTTAAACTCAATAATGATCTGTCAATCATGAAATGATATAGAAGGAAAATAAGTCAACATTAGAACTTAGAATAATTGTTCGCATTTGAAACAACAGCTAGGCTATCTCCTTACAAAACAAGTGGAGATAATTCATAACATCAAAGGGATTAATTAAAATAAAGCTTCAAATTCTTGGCATTCCTTATGTGAGGGATGATTATTCCATCTGACCTCTATAGTTGATAAGCCCCCTCACCAACGACTTCCTAGCCTTAACAAGATCTTCCCAATTTGCACTAAGTTTCCTCTATTTATTTCGTATGCTAGTTGCCTCTAATTTCCTGCAAACCAATTCTCTAGGCTGAAAAACCTTATGTTTCACATTTTGATTATAATACCTAGTTGCTTGATGTTGTTATGCTATAACTTTTGTTCTTGTGATGTCTCTTATCTCTTCGATAGTATCTAAATTAGCCATCAAACCAACCTTGTTGGTCATCTTATCGGAATTTTGAGTGTGTAGATTGGGTAGGTCTAATTCAATCGGCAAAAGGGCGTTTCCCCTATTGTAGTCCTATGGGTAGTTTAATATCTCGATAAAACATCCAGCAATTTGTTAACCCATTTTTCTTTGGTTTGATTAACCTTCCTCTTCAAGTCGTGTAAGATGATCGTGTTAAAAGCTTCCACTTGCTCTTTAGTATGAGGATGTGTTACAGATGTGTAATTTAGATGGATGCTGTGTTTCTTACAAAGTGCCTAAAATTTGTTATTATCAAATTATGGTCCATTTTCCATGATTATCCTAAATGGGATCTTGAATCTTGATATTATAAAATTGAAAACAAAAGCCTTAACCTTTTTTCTTTGGTGATCTTTGCCAACGCCTCGGCCTCTACTTACTTGGTAAAATAATTCATGGCTCTACTTACTTGGTAAAATAATTCATGGCAATAATGACGAATTGTTGCTAGGCCATAGACTTTGGAAACGGTTTGAGTATGTCTAATTCCCATTGGGCAAAGGGCTAAGGACTTGTTAAGTAACATAGTTCAGTAGAAAGCACATGACTTGGTGCCTCATGATTCTGGCATTGTAGATAGTGCTAAATGGACGTTCTTGCATCATCCTTCATTGTCGGCTAGTAATAGTTAAGTCGCAGGGCACAAATATACAATGTTTGCCCTTTCACATGGTTGCTGCATACAACGTCGTGTAACTTGGATATACTTGTTGTGCATCTTTCGGAGGAAGGCATCAAAGATAAGGTTGGGAAATTCCATATTTGTATAGTTGATCGTCTATTAGTGTATAATTTGTGGCTTGATAAATCAACCTTCGACCCTCTTTCCTATTGTTAAGAAGGATACCGTCCTTCAAATAATTTATAATTGGATCTATCTAGGATCTCTCTTTCAAGCACGGAGCCAATTTTAAGATCTGCTAAACAATTGGTAAGCTCTTATGTGGTATACTCCAAAGTGTTTGTTTTACATAATTTGACAAGTATCTTGCTAATACTAATTACTATGTTACATATTAAGCCAATATATAAGCTTATATTAGGAAAATATGAAATAAATGGTATATGAGTTCGATTAATTTCATGAAAAATTCTATAGACTTAACAAAATATGTAGGTTAATTATTGATATCAATTACACTAAATTGGCTATTATTTATTTTTGCAAAAATAGGGGTTTTAGCTTGGAATTACGTAAAATTAGGGAAAATAAAAAAATTTAAGTTTGAGATAAAAACTAAGTATTCTAAATATCATTATAAATATCTAGAAATCAAAACATGTAGGGCTCATTTATTAATTTCATCAAAAGCTAATTATTTCAAATATTTGGTAAAACTAGCAGTTTTATTCAAAATAATTATAAAAATAGTAAACATGATAAATTTCAAAAATTATTATTACCAAAATTAAATATATATTAGGTGTATTACATACAAAAATTGAGCTTGAAACAACATTATCTAATATTTAGAAAAATTTATTCAATTTTCGTCCAAATAGAGAATTTTCTTAAGGAACCTATACTTACACTAATTATTTAATTAAAAGAAAATTATTAAATTAATATACACCTAAAATAATCCCATAAAACCAAATTTCATAATTAATGGATAACATTTGATACTTTTAATAAATTAAACAAATTACGGGCAGAATTTTGGTTTACTTGAACCGGTAGGCTCCGGCCATCACTTGGTCGCTGCACCTTATCGAAAGGCCTCCCCCGACCACCCTTTGTTGGTCCTCCAAGCTGCTTCAACTCAGGTGGTGGTTTGGTATACGAATCACCTTAAATCGATTTTGACCCTATACTTTGTTTTGTTTTTATTTTATTTTTTTCTAACTTTTGTAAATTATTTTCTTTCATTTTCAGAGTTCCAAAATATTGAATTTGAGGGTTTGGGCCCTATTTATATTTTTGAACTTTTCATAATCAAATAAAATTTGGACATGTGTATGACACATGCCAATTTTCCATTTTCCTAAAGGACATGTGTCATTTCCTCATCAAGCAAGTGTTGACTCACCATTTCCAATTAACATTAGCTTAACACATCATTTGATGACTCATCCATGCAATTTTTTTTATTAATTTTCCATTATTTTCCCTTATTTTAATAGTAATTTATGATATATATATGTATTTAATACATATAATGCATATCACATGTATATTATGTATAATTTAACTTCATTTATTATTTTTGTAAGTTAATTAACTTATCTATAATATCTCGCTATATCTAAAATTTCAAATTTCTCGTTTTCAATAATTATCAGCTTTTAGCGATAAATTGAAGTTTTTCTTAAATTAATATTTTTATATAGTTTATTTGAGAAATTGACTTTACTTGAATTATTTTATCTAACTTTTCTAACTTTACTGTGGAGTTTAGGGGCTTAGATCCTAAAGTTATTGAACTAATTAGAAAAACCCAGGATATTACAATCGTACTTTTCACAATCATATCGTTGACATACACTTCGACGTTTCGATGGATTTGTGGCTTAAACATCACGGTGACAAATCACTGATAAGTTGTACTGGTGTTTTTTGGCCCGAAGACATCATCTTATAATACTATGTTCCAAAGTTAGTGACGAATGAAGCGTAGACTTTGTCTTCCTCATCATTTTAATTTGATTGTAGCAAAAAAACGCATCCATAAAAGAGAGCAAAGCATGCCTAGCAGTTGAGTTAACCATCTGATATATTCTTAGTAAGGGAAAGTAATCTTTAGGACATGCCTTGTTCAGATCTATGAAGTCTATGCACATATGTCACTTGCCATTGGACTTCTTAACCAACACAATTGGCTAGCCAAGTCGAATAAGGCTCTTCCCAAATGAATCTTGCCTTTAAAAGTTTCTAGACTTCTTCTTCTATAGTTGCTTACCTCTCAAAGGCGAAATGTCTTTTCCTCTGTTGAATCACCTTAGCGGTTGGATCGATTTGAAGCTTATGTACCATGACATCTCTAGGGATATTCGACATGTCTAAGGGGGACCATGCGAATATATAGGCATTATCTTGCATAAAGTTGATTAAACTTTGGCGGATATCTATTGGCAAGGGTTTAACTATCCTTGTCATCTTCTTAGGATCATTTCTTAGCGAAGTTTCTTCTATTTTATCTTTGGCATTATCTATGTTGATTAACTTTCTTTCTAGGCAAGTTTCAACTTGAAAATTTTCTTCTCACCTTAACACCCTTATATGAAATGATCTTGCTAACTATTGATCCCCTTTGCATACACCAACTCCAGTTAGAGTGGAAAATTTGGCCTTGAGGTGGGTCGTAGAAGGGATGATGTTAAATAAGTGCTGACATAGCTGTCCTATGATCATATTGTATGGGGACCAACATTTGACCACAAGGAAGTCCACTTTATCTTTTACAACATGCTTAGCACCTCAAATCTGGATTGGTAAAGAAATTACTCCGGTTACTCGAACGGGTTGATTGTTGAAGGCATACAAATTGTCACTGAGGATCTCAGTTGTTCCTTGATCTTTGGTCTCATTTGATCAAAAGTATGCTAGAATGTAATGTTTGTTAAACTTGTAATGTCAACAAGAATTTTTTTGATCTTGAAGTTGGCAATTCTTATACTAATCATGAATGTGTCATCGTAGGGCCTTTGAATGCCTTTGAAATCTTTTTCTGTGAAGGAAATTGTACTGTCAATTTTGACCTTCTTGTCCTAAACATTACAAACATAATGAATGGTGTTAGTCAACCCGAATAGCTTGATCAGCTTATGGCGGAAGGTCCGCTGACAATAGTGTTAATTATACCGTTTAGTGCTCTATTAGTGCTTTCATCTTTTGCATCTTTTGTAGCATGAATTGGGTAAGTGACGATCTCCTGCTCTTTTCATCTCCTTTGAGATGCTTACTTAATATCCTTAGCATCATGCATGAGAAACTTGCTCAAGTACCCTTACTGAATTGCATTCTCAATTGCGTTCTTAAGTTGGATGCACTCGTCAATATTATGGCTCTTATCATGAAGGAGATCGCAATATTTGTTGGAATTTTGCCTTGAAGGATTTTCTCTCATCCTTTCTAGCCACTGCAACATGGCTCTCTACCTACGCACCTCTATCAATATGTTAAGATATGTAGCTACTTTTTCTCAACTTTGGGACATTGATCATTGTTTGTTCCAAGTTAATCTCTTACACTTCTCTTTTTGTCACCTTTCTTGTCCCCTCTATTTTGATTGGCTTCTTGGTGAGCTTTAATGTTGTCTTCTTGCCAGATGTAAGACATGGCTTTAGGTTTAAACTTAGCAAAAGTTCTTGACTTATTTTTGGTGAGAAATTGGAAAATTTCTCCGTAGGGCTTGACATCATCAATAACTGTGTTGAGAGCAACACTCATATTTAGCTTTGGAATCTAGAACATCTTGGCCATAAACCGAGCTAAATAATCTCTGATAGATTTATTTGATCTGTGTTTTATTGTGTTAAGGACAGAAAAATCCTTGACAAGAAGCTTACTCGTAAGGAAGTGTTGGAGAAACACTTTTGCCAAATCCTCGAAACATGAAATTGTGTTTGGCTTCAAGTGCTTGAACCATATATTTGCTGCATTCCTTAGTGTTAAGGGAAAAGCTTCGTAGGCTACAGCATTACTCAAGCCGTACAACTTAGCCAAGGTATGATAGTACTCAAGATGTTCTTTTATTCCATCATAGGTTTCAAATTGTGGCAACTTAATATGCCTTGATATAACCTTGTCTAAGACCTTAGGGATGAAAGGGCTCTTCTTAATTTGAAATTGTTTACTTGTCGTAGCAAGGGTGTTAACATGCAAGAGTTTAGCATGGTGCACCTGCTATGGTTGCTTCCCCTTATCATTTTTCTTAAGTATAGGGCCGAAGGTTTCATTATAACTGTTGCTTGCTTTCTAGATAATTTAGGAGAATAGATTGAATCATCACTATTTCTGGCATTGTGATCATCATGTTATTTGTTTTGACTTGTGTAGATATTACTGTAGAGGAGATTAAGGATCTCTTCGTGTTTTTTTGCTTGATTCATGGTTTTCTTTAGCTAAGTTGATGCAGAGCTGCTCCAGCTTAACCAAACACTACTTCCCCCTTCATGCTGATGGGATGAAGTATCAACACCTCCACTCTTTATTAATCTAGTTCTTGTCATGTGAGTGTGTAATAAAAAACAGATGGTACCAAATGTTGTTGAGTGATTTTAGGATGAAATCTCACTCTTGCAAAACACAAAGAACTAAACGGTACTAAGGTTAGTTCGGTGTAACCATTCAGATACCTAATTTAGTAAATATATTTAAAAGAAGATAAGTGCATAGTTATGAATTGTCCTAGAGTTTTTATTATGGTTCTTCTCTGTATTTATAGGCGAATGTTAGGTGTCTAAAGTAGTAGTTAATCATTGATCGTGAGACACGTGGTGACCTCATAATTAAGCACATGCCTGAAATATAAGAATGCTAGGCGATTATGTAATAAAAATGTGCTAAATGATAATCGTTCACGCCACTTTTTATAATTTCAAACTAGACATGAAATTGTCTTAGTCGACACTTGCAGATAATAAAGTTACTTGGTTTTTTGTTAATCGAATGGCTGAGTGAATTCAAAAGATGAAATTTGACTATCAATACCATAGATGTGTGTGTGTATGTAATTCTGTATGAGTCTAGTAAGTGTGTGTACATTTAGTGTGTGCAACAGTATGGTTGTGAGGCATACGGTATATGATACATATGTATGTGTGTGAGAAATTCTATGCACGTATAATGTGTATGTGTGAAATTCTATACATGTATAGTGAGTGTATATGTATTTACGTTGTGTACAGGCAATGTGTGGGGTATGCATGTGCATGAATTTGGAGTGATAGTGAGCATGGTGTATGTGTGTATCGAACGACGTATGAGTGTGAAATAAGTATATGTATGTATGTTAGAGTGCATCGTGTGTGACTTACGGCATTTGGTGGCGTGTGAATGAGTGTATATATGAGCAGTAACGGAGATGAAGGAGAGGGATTAAAGCATGTATTTATGTGTAGTGTAGGGGAGGGGAGAAGAAAATAGCGAGGGAGAGAAAAAAATAATGATAAATAAATAAATAAATAGTATATAATTGTATATATATATATATTATTATGTAAATATATTAAGAGTGTTATGTATATATATAATAATGTATATAATATATATGTTGTCTGCATGTACACATTAGTGTTGGTGTGTATATTTTATGGAAAGTTCAAAAGATATATAGAGTGTGATATAGAAGCTCAGAATATGGAGCAAAGGGTTGACTAAAAGGAAAGGAAGTATTGATTTGTAGAATTAAATAAATTCTAAACTAAAATTTATATTTTGAATAGGTGCTAAGGGACGCGTAGTGTTAGATCTTATTGAGATAGGAGCTCTAAGTACGTGATACATGTTTGTTGAATGTATATGTTAGGCTAATATATATAAACCGGACTAAATTGAAACTTGGACTTAATTGTGTTGCTGGTTGTGCTTGACTTTGACCACCCACTGGTCGGGTTTAGTGGTGCTAGTGAGGCACTTGGTGATCTTTGTGTGATGTTGTCCCTTATGGAGTCCCGTACTAAAATGACCAGGTTAGATCTTGGATGGTTTTGGGCACTCGGGTATTGGGGAGTACCTAACACTAATGCTTATGTAGTAATTATATATTACATGTTAGGGGTCATGAGTAACTCCAAGTCTTAGGACGTTAAGATTGTATTGTTTGTGGGTCGGTGTGAAAGAATAAAATTGTTGCTGGCTACATTAATAATGGTATTCATGTGTGTGTGCTTGACTGATTTTTTCATTTTACGCGCATGTGTATGGTATCCTATACTAGGCTTTGGCTCACCTTACAGGGATTGTTATTTTTTTTAGTGGTAGGTACATGTTACGAGGTAGATGGTGGGGTCTATGTTGAGGATTTTGGATGTGATTATCCGTATTATGATGAAGAGGGTGAATATTATTATTATGATGATGGAGCTAAGGCATCGTAGACTAGCTTTAGGAGTGAACTTGAGGATTTATGTCAATTTATGTAGTGATCATTTATTTGTGAGACCTGTACGGTTGTGGAGTCACCTATGACTCCTGTTGTTAGTTTAATTGTTTAACTATTGTTCTCTAGCTTATGATTTAATGTTCTTTCATGATCTGGGTTGTGGAGTTATGATAGTTTTCGATTTTATTATTGCACTTGGCAGTGGAGTTTGAGTGGCTGACATCTGTCTCTAGTAGCATATTTAATGTCGTCGATTGTGAGTTAGCATATTTATTAAAAATTGTGATTTATAATAGGTACATGGATCCTAGTATACTATAGCGTGTTTGGCAGTAGAATTGACACATAGCAAAGTTGTGGTGTCCTGGGGATTGGGGCATTACACTTGGTTTCTTGCATTATCTAAGTATTTCGTATCTTCTATGAAATTCCTTAGAAAATTTAATGGAAAAGACGGGCTATTCAATAATTTTCCCTTTATACATATTTTATTTGTACTTTTAGTATTTGACATATTTAATTGTAATGATTAAATAAAACTGTTGTCTAAAGAACTTCTTATTTTAGTTATAATAGATGGTTAGGTGACCCTAGCATATAAAAATATATAAAAGAGAAAATAACCCTTGCCTCTCTCTTTAATGCCATAACCATGAAGAGGAAAAGTTAAGGGTTTTTCTCTAATGCGTCTTTGGGGTCGAATACATAGAGAAACACTACAACGAAGTGAGAAGAAAAGAAACAAAATAAAAGTTAGCAAAGTTCGAGTAGCTATTGAAAGGATATGACACACCAATCGATTCTACTTAATCTACAATCCGCCTGATATGACTTATCGGTCCGAACTGAAGAGTTACTTGCTATTGCTCCTTATTAAAGGAAATAGATAAGAGTTGAAGGGTAATAAGAACACTAAGGGTACTGGAAGGAAACTTAAATAAAATTATGATATTGATGAATGATTGTTTGTGTACAATTAAGTGGGGGTTTATATACCCATATACTAGGATTGCTTTGTATGTATAAAAAAACAAAAAAAATTCTTACTGTTAGGTTATGCAATACATACTAAAAAGGGTAAAAAAGATAAAGAATATTTAGTACAAAAAGTACGGAATCCTTTTGGAATGTTGTGCCAAAAGACACATGTCACTTGGTGGCTGGACGTTAGAAATATGATACAAAGTAAATGAGGATAAGAATTTGCAATCAAGGGCCACCTTAATTGAGATAAGGTCGGAGCTTAGTTAGTCTCGCTGTAGAGTGCTCAGTTAAAGTTGGGGTCGGACATCTGTTGTTGGATTAGGAGCTTGGCTTGGATAGTCTTGGGCCTGTTTGCTCGGATATTCTATCATAGTATAGCTATTTGGCAAGTCTGGTACACATGAAGGCTTGGTAGCTAGGTTGGCAGAAAAGGAAAACACAATAGGAATTTCCGTCTTGGATAGGGTTTTGAGCTAGTATTCTTTCAGTGCATCCTTTAAATCAACTTTATGTGATCAGTCTAGGAGATTGATTCCTATCATTCTCCTTTCATAATTTTATCAATTTCAAACAAGAAAAGAATTTAACTTCATTATCTCTTATAGATTAGGAATTTTTAAGCAAAATGTATTAAGGAATTACAATAAACTTGGAGTTCAAAAGAGATTTATGAAAGTACAATTAACTAAATCTTAGAACTTCAATTATTAATACAAATTAACCTTCTCTGTCAGTGTTTCTTGCAAAATTTCAAAGTGGTGGACGTTGTTCAGCTATACATGTGTGCCACATGAGAGATGATTGGTCATTAGCATTTCTTGTTCTTGTTTAGCTAATTAAGTCTACAAAACTTCTTTACCATTCAGATTGTAGGTGCTCAATCATGGCCATTAGGTTCCTAAGGTTAATTCTCCATTTTCTCCTCAGATTGACATGCCTAAGGACTAAGCACTTTCTATTTTATTCATTCATAAGCTCTAATTTTATCGACTTGATACTATCTTTAGATTCAACACTTGTAATATTATGACCATACTTCATTTAGGATTGCTTTGCTTATGAGCTACTCATTAACTCTAACTGCTTATTGCACTTTAGCTATCACTATCATAGAGAAAGTGATTGTATTTATTATCATTATTCTATATGTCTATCTATACATGTATATATATATATATATTGTGTTACTTTAGTCACATTGTTTATAGTTTACGTTCCTTACCATAAAATTTATCTTCTTCATTTCTCAATACTTCAAGGTTTACTACATGCTACTTTATTTATTTAATTCACTCTGCTTGATTTTTACCATTAATTGTTTACTGCTTCTCTTTATTATGGTTATTGTACTAGACACTGAGAACATATGTTTTGTTATCGTAATACCTTGTTTAGTGTTATTGATTTTATACCTCATACCACTTAAAACATCCACTTTACATGAATCTAGCACTTCGCCTACCTAAGCCTAATAAAATATGATTGATGACAAAACTCAACTAAATAGGAAATGACATCATGCGATAAAATGACTAACATTATAGTTTACCACATGGTTAAACCACGAACGAAACAAAAGGACACCGTTAATACACCATTGCTATCACATATGTATATATTATAGAGAAGACATAAAATTCATTTGTTTTCTCTTTCATGTACCTTGTTTGTTGTGACTTCTGATGCTAGTATATTGTTGTTTATATGTATAAGAATTTATGATTGTTTGATTTCCTCTTATTAATGTGTTTATTGCTTAACATGGAAGGTAAATAAAAAGGTTTTAGATTTTGCAACATTATGTTATTATTATCTTTAGTAATTTTGTAACAGTGTCTCCATCTTAAGAGAGATGGTTAAGATAGCTCATCATCCTTTTCAACATTTTGGTACTAAGTTTTGCTAATTTAAATAAATCTATTGTTTAGTTGCATTTAATATTATATATATAATTTTAATTACGTAAATAATAGGGTCCTTAGTCAGTTAGGAAATAATGTCCTATATTTTGTAAAGTTAATATCCTCATTAACTCTAATGTCTAAGATTAAGCATTCCGAATCCATCACAAGAAGATACATTCAATTTTTCTTGTACCCTACTCTACATACTAGTAATACTAGTATGATTTACTAGAATGCACTTAACTCTATTAAGCAACAAGACAATAATATAGCACTAGTTTTTAGCAATCAGACTCAACTTCCAACTAATATATGCCTCATCAAACCCTCTCATGATAGCCATAGAAAGTGATTACTCAAGATTAAATAAGCAAAAAGTGAGTAGCATACCATATTTAGATTGTAATAATCATAAGTAGTGAAGTAAGGTGTACTCACCTAGATAAGCTAAAATTTCACAATCATATCTAGTAAAGTGACTTAATGATTAATATACATATGCAAAATCACCTTTAACACTTTAACGAGTCAAAAAACACTAAATGCAATAAACAATTTATAGCTTATTATTCCTTACTTTCTATTATTACTACTAACTTATATGATTTATTTTTTCTTCGTTTCTTACCTAATATAAATGTCCTATATGTTGTTGCAATTGTTATAGAATGCACTATTCAAACATGTCAAAACTCACATGCAACCAACATCATTAATTGCAAAAGTACCCTTCAATATAGCCTTATTTAATCACTAAGTTACTTTATTTGTGTATGCTATCCAATTCACACTCGGACAGTCAACATTTCTTAGAGATTTCATGTCATTTTCAATCTTATCAAGTTTGATGGAATCCTGACCTCCGTACCATTGACCTAAGCTAGACTCGGAGGCTTTGAAGGATGAGCTAGACAATCATACCTCTATAGTTGGCCAATGATAAGTTCCAGTACCAAGTCAAATTGTTGTTGCATTCCTTCCTCAATCAATTAGAAGTCTACACTCTAATCGGAGCTCAATCATTATTGTTGACCTTCAACCAGGTTAATGGAGGATCTAACCTAGACTTGACTAATGGCTTAGACCAGCCTGGAATTGCTTGTTCACAGGCTTGGTCATGGTTAAATCATAACTGGCTCGTAAGGGGAGAGGGGGGCAGTTTTGGGCTGGTATAGCCTATGAACTGTTTTTTTTTTTTAATATTTGATTTTTTATTAATTTATTTTTTTTAATATATTAATAATTTCTAATAACGTGACGCCTTTTCTCTCTCTTTTTTTAAAGTGTACTAACTCATTAATAGTTTCTAATATTTTAATTAATTTTTAACTTCATGTGATTATAACTTTTTTATTTTTTTCTCCTCAAATTTTATTTTTTCCTTATATTTAATTCCTTAACATTTGACAAGTTTTACAAAAAAGACTTAAATCTACTTAAATTCAGTTTTTGATTTATTCTTAACATATAATTAAATTATGATTAGTTATTTATCATTAGTTTAATGATATTATTTTTAAAAAATTGACTTTCACTATTGCAAAGAAGGTAGGTTTGACATGCCATGACTTAATGGATATCATCCAATTATTTTTTTCTAACTTAATGGCCTCCCTTCTCTCTCTCTTGTTTTTTTTTTTCAAGGGGGGAAACCTTTCAGGCCGATTTACTAGTTCAATGGCAGGTTAACCCAGTAGCTCACGACTTATTGGTTCGAATGGTTTTGCCCTCTTGAATCACCTGGGCCCTTAGGGCCTGATAGTTTTGAGAGGCGGTTTAGGCTTGGCCATTTCCAAGCCAGGTTGGTTCGTTAGCTCTTCGGGCCGGTTTACGGATCGAAATCGGCCATTGCACCAGTTTAATCCAACTTACCCTTAATCTAACCTATACGGGGAGATCACTGATCTCAACACATTGTCAACCCTTATCCCCTCGAGCTTCGTTCTCCTAAGTTTTCATCGAAAGATCCATCCAATCCCATTAACAACTGAATAATGATCAATAGTAGCTTGGATGACACTATGTGTACTTACTCTACCGTGCTCCCAGTCTATGCTAGCATTGGCCGACCGAATCACCTGGTTTTTTACCTACATCAACTCGACCATGGCTAATATGTTCTCTCTCTCTCTCTCTCTCTCTCTCCACATATGAGATTGATCTTAGAGTATTATGTCAACAAAGCTCAGACATATGTGACTCCTTTTTTGTATACGTACTAATGTTCTTTTCGTATTTTGTCTTTTATACCCTTTTTAGACATATCCTAGTTCTATTGTAATTACCTTTTTTTTTTTTTTTAATTTCAGCTATTCCTTTTGTTGCCTTAAGAGGTTCACTATAAATAGCTTCTTATGATGTAGTTGCATCATCTTATGCCATTATGAATGGATATTTCCTTTTTCCTATAAGAATTGTCTCTAAGCTTTACACCTATACTCTTATCTAAGTGAACCAATAGTTAAGGTTGGTGGTAAGTAGACCTTAACTCAAGCTTGTGTGTGACATCAAGTGTGAATTGAGTCATGGTGAGCTCTCCGGTGAGTTATAGTTGTAGGGTTTCTTTATGAAGCTATTGTTGCATCCATTCTCATGGCCATTTCCTTTGTTGTAGCAAAGGATCCACTTCCTCCAAGGTAGATCCCAATAATTACTTAGTTCCTAAGAACATCAAAGTTGATTACACATTAATAACAACTCAAAAACCCAATAAGCCTTCTGAATATCAAATAAACACATTTCCTCTAATAATTTAGAGTACTTTCCATGTAACTTCAAAATAAATAGAAAATTATCCCAAATAATTCCCCGAAAGTTACTATAATACCATTTTCACTCAATAAGCCTGGCGTAGTTATTTTGTAAAATTACATATTTACTATCAATTTATGATTAATTATACAAATAATTCAGTTAATTAATGGGAAAAATTTTATACACTCTTAACCTATCCACAAACTTCTAGAATTCATCAAATATCAAATTCATTCATTTTTTTCTTGAAAATCCATTAATTTAACCAAATCGCAAATTTTGCATTTTTAGTTTCAACAATTAGTAAGCATCTTAGTTTTGAAAAGATCTTTACATAGATGTAAACTACATGTAACTAAGCACATGTACGCAAAAACTCAACACGAAACGTCACTGAGGGGT
Organism: Lumnitzera racemosa; assembly: GCA_024138005.1. Taxonomy (NCBI): domain Eukaryota; kingdom Viridiplantae; phylum Streptophyta; class Magnoliopsida; order Myrtales; family Combretaceae; genus Lumnitzera; species Lumnitzera racemosa. The sequence continues at coordinate 32,390,096 of JAMXBC010000008.1, forward strand.
TAAAAAATGCAATTGAATTCACGTTTGGGGTAGAGCATTTCTTAAGCCTGTGCCATAAAACCTACTATTTTCACAAAAACAAGATTGTCAAACTACATTAAAAAAATAAGAGTTGAATAATCTTTTCTAGAATTAATTAACACAATTTATTATTTTTAAGAAATTAAATAAGTTTAGGAAAATAATACGGTGTACTTGTTGCCCAAGCTTTAGTGACCGTCAGTTGACACCTCCTTGTCCTAAAAGACTCAATACCCTCCAAAAGCTTCTCACGCCTAGTTCCACGAACCTTAATTTGCCAGAAACTTGCTCTAATTTTCCTTCAATTTGTTATATTCCTTAAATTTGTTGATGAAAATTAGATCTTAACAGTGGAAGCTTCTATTGGAACTATAGCCAGATTGTGGAAGAAGTTCATGTTCCAAAAAAGAGAGTATCCCCATATTAGTGATACTAAAACAGTGTTTTCTTTTGATAACAAAATAAAATGCTAGTTATAATTTACCACTACCTCCTATTAGATAAAAATGCTAGTCACACAACAGACTATCACCGAATCCAAAGTTTAAAATGTGTAATTTAATCAATCAATTAGTTAATTATTCAATTCACGAGTATATTTTACCTATTTTTCAATTAATTAATATAACATTTATCTATAAACATATTGGCTATATGTGTTCGGTCCATTCAATGCTGCAATAATATATTTTCATTCATAATTATTTATTTTATAGGTTAATTAATCCATATTTAATATCTTTTTATATATAGTGGAAATCGCTATTTGACTTATAAACTGAACAATTATTTCTTATGTATGAAAAATTAATCCATTGATGTTTCATATTTTATGAAAAGATATTTATGGGGCTCCTTTAACTAATGCTTGTCCCCATATTGTAAAACTTGATCTAATTTGAAGAACATCGATTTGATCCCTAAATTAATGGCTCAGATTCTAAGAATATCACATAGAAATCAAGAAAATAGACAGCCCATTGTAATATGAGTATGTAAAAGCTCAAAGCTAACTAATATTTCTAATTCGTATTACATAACCACATTCTTCAAGGCTTGCACATAAATATATTTCATATTGTTTATTTTCCATAATTTACAAGTCCAAATACATAATCAATCGAAATAGTAACTGTAAACCTCTAAATTTCTTGACCTAATCTCTGAAGTAGACTTGAGTGTGTTAGATAATTTAAGAGTTGATAAAGCTAATGAAAGTGAAAACCCTAAAAAAATTAATCAATCGCGTACAAAATTTTTCTACCCTAAATGTATGTAAACACTAAAGATTTCCTTCGAAAGTGATAAAAACCCTAAAATAATAACCTTAAAAACATACAAGCACTAATTCATCAGAATATATCCTAAAACCCTAATTGATAATATAATTTTCATATTTTGCCAAATCATTAGTGAAAGATTAGAGATAACTTTCAAACATGCATATATATTTAGAATTCTTAAGTAATCTTTTAGAAACTAAGATATTGTATCATAGATCACATTTACCTTCTAAGTATATAATTAGGATAGTATTACATAGAGTTAGGGGTGTAGTTGATGCTTAGGTTAAATATAGTAAACCTTAACACCCTAATTGATACTTTTCATATTAGTTATACTAAGTAGCCTACCAAATGATATATATAGGATATAAATACCTAAAGTAAGATCTCATCATCTATTTTTACTAATCAATTTACCAAATGTCTCGTTTCCTTTCATTTCCTTAATTTTTCTCTTAATTTTCCTTAATTACTATATTATGTATACTAAATGGCATATGCTTTTGAAAAGTTAACTAAGTCAATACATGTTGACCAAGGTCAAAAGGTTGACTAAGTCAACATATATTGACTTAATTCAACATTTAGAAAAGTCAATAAAAGACACTTACACTTTAGAAAATATCTAAGCCATCTAATAATTTCTTTTCTTTTCTTTTCTTTTAGCTTTTCTTTCCTCTTTTCCCTTTAATTGCCATCCACTCCTTTTCCTTCTAAGACCCACCATCTTCTTCATTTCAAACACAACACAAGACAAAAAGAAACAAACCTTTACCCCACTCAATTGCCGTGACCATCCCCTTTCCCTTTCACTTTTAAAAGTTTCCAAATTTGTCTCCATATTTCAAGAACAAATTAAGGTATGTGATTATTTTATTATGTATTACTTTATATTACTTATTAGTTAGGTGAAGAGGTAGATTAGATGAGTAGTTAAGTGTTATGTATATCCATGTTGAAGAAGGTATAAAGTTTCTATCTTTAGGTGTAGAAGGATAGAAATCGTGGTGAAGAGGAAGGAGATGCATGTGTACATATCTTTAAGTATATGTATATAAGGATATACTAGAGGAGTACAAGTATGGAGACCTTTGTACATAAGTATTCACTATGTACATAACCTAAACTAAGATAAATACTAACTATACATACTTATACCGTACTAAATATACTCTTAAAACACAAAAAAGAATGAAATTAGAGAAGTTTTCTTAAGAGAAAATTTTGGCATACGAAATTTGTATAAAAATACGTATATGACCGTATATATATATGGGTATATGTATAAGTATAAATATGGTATAAGTATAAATATACTAGTATACATATAAGTATAGTGAAGGTATAAGTATATAGTAGTTTATGTAAAGTGTACATAAGACATTTAGGTATGGCATAGGTATGAGGTAAAGCTTGTGTAACTAAATGATGAGGTAAGCAATTATGTAAGCAAATGATGACATAAGCCATGACATAAGTAATTGATTGTAAGTGGTAACATAAGCATAGGTTTATAAAATAAGAAATAAGAAAAGTACATGAGAATTAGGTGCATAAATTAGTAAACCTTAATATACTTCCTAAATTAGATTAAACTTAATTAAGTACATGAATTAGTAATAGCAAGGGAAAATTCTCTAAATATAAAAATTTAAGGGTTAACTAAATCATTAAGTATAAAAAAAGGATATAAATATAAGCAATAAGAATAATTAAGTTTCCATAGTTAAAATTTCCACAAATTTAGTCCATATCGTTAAATACAGGTCTTAACGTCTAAAACGGACATCACTGTATGAACGTGCATTTGAAAACGATGAAAAATGACGAAAAACGACTATAACTTCATAAATATTGGAAATAAAATGAAAAAGTTACATACAATTAATAATAAAGTCTAACCGAATAAAAGTTAATAGTAATTTAAGTAGAATTAGATAAATAGATATTTAAAATTACTAGTTAATTCAAGTACTTACTAACGTTATTGTATCGTAATGATCAGGTGATCCCAAGGTGGGCGAGGATCTCCCGATTGATTACTATGACTAGAGCGAGTTGTCATGATTGAGTGAGTATTTACCCTATAATTTCATACTTGTATGTGATTGCAGATAGTGGACTTAAATGTTATTGTTAATTGACTACTATGTGGGGTCGGGAAATGTTTGTGTATCTTATTGTGTCCTGAGTTGTGAACTTACCTTAAGTATAGTTAATACTTTGTTTGTTACATGGTAGTCTAGAAAATGATTGTGTGTACTATTAGATGGTCACAACATAATTGGACTTAATTATACTTAGCTCACAAAAAGAAATTGGTACATGTATTGCATAGACACAATTCCGACTGTCACATCACATGGATGTAAAAAGAGGCCATTCGGGGGTTGATATTATTAATTTATTGGTTCTGTACGGTGCACTCGTATAAAATAACCTTACCCTAGCCTATAGGAATACTAGGCATTGCAGGCTCCAACCGCCTGGCTAAGGGTCAAGTCTAGAGGACTTCATTTAAGGGTAAGTATAGACTATGAGGGCCCACTCACAATTATACTAGAACTTGGTTTTTATGAAAATAAAAGACTTATTTAATTTAAGTACAGAACATGGAGTTTCATAATAAAGTAAGTTTTAGTATAATACCCAGATTTAATTGGTGTCATGTATACTCCAACCTTGACTTCGGAGGGCATTAAATCTAAGTTATGTATATGAACTTGTTAACTATACATATTGTTTGGCATTTAATTTGATCATTTATTCATATGTATGAATATAATGTATTTATAACTTGCTTGTGGTATGAATGAAGGTTTTGCTCACTAAACTTAGGCTTATACTCCCTTAGACTTTTGTTGTAGGATAACTTATTTGTAAAGGTTGGCCGGGGGATGCCAAAGGTTAGCTTGAGGACTTGAGCAAGAGCAAGCCATCCTATGTATTGAGCGTGAACAGTTTATATAGCGCTTACTTATGTACTTTTGTTTTACCGGTAATATAGACTTAGATATACTAAATTACTATATATTGTAAACTTTATAGTTTAAATTTTATATAAATATGTTTGTGTGATGATATCATATGGATCTATATGTTCTTTGGAAACTAGTGGTTGTAGAATCTTGTATATTGTATGAAGAGTTTATGATTAGAAGGAAAACTAATAAGGGGTTTTTCGTGCAGTATACGACGTTTGCCACGACTAGGCCGTCCTCAATTCGTGACAGTAACTATTCAAACTATACTAAAACAACTTAATATTAAATCTACTAGTGTACTAGCATCGATCCTAATCCATTTTTATAGCAAAAGTCAAAACATAGTACTCTGTCTTACAATAACTAAAAAAGCTATCCCAATAAGGGATGAATCATTTAAGTAACAAATATAAATATATGCAAATAAACAAATAAATGCGAAGCATAAATACATATATCCTTCTTTAATGCAGCAAACATGAGTTGTTATTATTATTATTTTTTACATGAATCGTTTAAGTAACATAATTTGAAGTTGTTTGTGAATAATTCAAGCTTAAAGTAACTTATGACTCCTAAATGGTTTTTGTTGAGCTTGATTTTCTTTTTCCCATTTAATTAATTCTACTTTCAATTGTGCCAAGATTACTCAATGAACGCTTCTCGACTAAATTAAGGAAAGGTTTAATTTTTTAAAGAAAACATATTGAAAATGGAGTCACTACGTGATTAAAATTGAGAAAAGTGTGAAATTAGGATTTGTAGGTAGATAAAATCTAATTTGAGTTACTAGTATGTATTTTTTTTTCTAAAAAATGATTTTAGAAAAATAGAACTTAGGGGGCATCTTATTAAAACCTATATAATTTTCGCAAGGAAAATTGTGAAAATAATTATGAAGGTCTTTATTTTTTTTAAGTAATTTTCAAAAAAAAAAAAACAAAGGGGATTGATCATTATTTTATGAAAAAAAAATTATCATTTGATTTTTTGTTTTAGGAAATGGGGAAAAAAGTTTTCTAATTTACTTTTAGCCACTTAAAGTGTTTATATTCCTATAAAGCATGATCAAGTTCACCTAGTTGTCGTTGTTGCTTTAGAAATTTTAGTTTGTTGATTCTTTTTATTTCAGAAAAAAAATAAACCTTATGTTTTTTACCAATTTATTATATTTTTATGAAAAAAGATTTTCTCTCCACTTTTTAAACTCTAAAGAACCTCCTATTTTTGAAAAAAAAAAAAGGCCAATTAAGTGTTTATTTAGGAAAAAGTCTTTCCTAAGATGTGGTAGGCGAATTAGTGATAAGAGGTGATTTCACCACAAGACCTGATGGTTACACAATGGCACCTTTTAAAAAAAACTTTAGAAAAAAAAATATTTATCTTTGAAAATCCCCTTTTTAAAAATATTCATTCATTTGTTAAAATTTGACAAAGTACCTACATTTATTCAAAAAGGTTAGTAACATGCAATTTAATCATAACTCATAACTAAACACCCTAATTAACATAAGAATGATGAGAATACTTTGAAATTGATGAAATTGCATGAAAAATACGATAATGGCAACGAAACAAATTTTATGGAAAAATTATTATTATTATTATTATTTGGAACAATATAGAACAAAATTAAAAGAAAAGGGAAGAAACCTTACCTAATTGTATGGACCAATAGCTAGTTTTAGGTAGTTTGAGTCGATTTGTAAGGTGAAGATCGGTTCACTAGACTCTTGGGACATCAACATTCAAAAGCCCTAAATTGATTTATGAAAAACTTGGATTTGTGCCAATATTAGAGAACAAATCTTAACTTCAAATTTGAATGAAATGGTGTAGGCTCTTCGTTTGTGCCCCTTTTTTATTTTTTCAAATTTTTTAGAATAAGATAAAGGGTCATAAATTAGGGGAAATACAAAAAAAAAATAGAAAATTTAGAAAAACTCAACAAAATAGAAAAATTATTGAAAAATGAAAAAAAAAAAGAAGATAAGAGAAAGAATGAGTTGTATTTAGAAAATAAGGGTCATTGGGTCCTTTCTAGTGAGTCGTTTAAGGTTTCATAACCTAAGTGCACTTAAAAGTTAGTTATGCATATGTGATTTGATTGATCTTCGAGTTATATTTGAAAATATTGGATTTTTTTATAAAAAAAAATCTAACATTCTAATTAAAAAATTTGAGTTAATTATATTCTTTTTCATGAAAAGATAGTTAATTTAAGCTAATTATGGTCTCAAATGAGGCCTCGGTTGGATTTAAATTGATTATTTTATAAATGAATTAATTTTGATTTAACAAATAAAATACAAACCAAGACTCGAAAATCTATTAAATCACATTCATTTTGAATATATGAATAATAGAGTTTTGGGGTCCTAATATTAATGTTTTTCATTTGTTGGGAACTGGTCGATAGGGGGTTTGATTTGGCTTGAATTGGATTTGTAACTTTAAATCTAGTCCAGGTCATCTATATTTGTTATAAGATTCCATACAGCACTTATAGAGGATTGGAGCCAGCCTAATTGTCAAAGGAGCATCCATCTATAGTAGAAGACCTAGGTTTGAATCTCGCGTGTGCAGCCATGTGCGATATTTATTTTTTTTTCTGCATTGCCATGTATTGGCCCTCTATTGGTTGACACTAATAAGGACGTCATTGCAGTCCCTCCTTCAAGCTTGAACGGGAAAAGAAAAAAAGATAAGAAAAAACCAGCGCGAACTATGTTCTTTTGAACTCGATTAAACATACTTTCTGATAAGATTTTATCAAATTGAATATGGGAATCAAAAGAAGACTTCAAGTACTTTTAATAATGCCTAAACCGTATTTATGTACAATCATTTAGAGGGTCAAAAAAGGATTTGAAAATAAAAAAGAAAAACTTTTAAGGCTCAGATTTTGCTCCGAGTAAATCAAGCTTGACTCTTGCTCTATCATTGATTTTCAAAGCTCCATATTGAGTTTTTAGGAAAGAGTAGGACATGGGAAACACATTTTAGCCATTTTTCCATCCAAATCACATCGATTTTGAATCAATGCCATCAATGACTCATTTATCTCGAATTCTTGAATTAATATTGTTTTGGACTTTTCCTAAGAAAGTCGAGCAACAACAAGTATAAAAAGGGACTTGGGAAGTTGTTTTTACCATCAAGAAACAATTGAATCACACCCATTTGAGCCTTAACGCAATTTTCTCTCTATAGAGTTTTAACCCGATTTCTCTTTCTAAAATCCACCAATTTCACTAGTTGTTGAAGCAAACAAACTACACCACGAGTATTAGCCTCCCCCACACTTACTCATTAATTTTTCCCCATCAACCATCTCTCGACCTATAACCATTGAACCACTAATTCTAAATTCATAACCCAGCATAGACCTCCACAAAACACCACCTAAACCACTTCTTTTTGCAAAAATAACTCCACCAAAGAATTTTTTGATCCTAAAACTTAGGAAACGACTCCTACCTTTCTTTAATCCTTGGTCATTTGAGCTTACCATAAATTTTTTCTCTAGTAACCACCATGTGTCACGGGCGAATTCCATTGCTCAACCCCGTGCGGCACTTAGCGTTCTTGACCTTACTAAGGAAGGCTAAATCATCCTGTAACACACACAAAGTTTAGAGAGAGAAACTCTAAAAGTATATTGTATTCACTCAAATAACTTGTGTATTACATCTGAGGGGAATACCCCTATATATACAGAAAGCCTTTACAATTTAATGGTTAAGATCAATTCGATCTAATGGTTACAATTGACTCCCAACTACTAAATTCACCTATTACTATACAAGATTCTGGACTTCTCTGGAACCTTCTAAAGCTTTTCATCTTCTACAAGCTTTTAGTGGGCTTGGGTTTTAGTCTTGGGCTTTAGGAACCTCCTGGGAATAGCCCATTTTGGGAGGTCTGTAACATTCTCCCCCGCTCAATCCGGTAACACCCTCATCACTCCTTCATCATAGAACTTTTGAATCTTGTCTTTAAATTGCCATAGTGCTTCGGTTGGTTCCAAACTGGCCTCACTCTCTGGTCTTCCCTTCCACATTACCATATACTCATGTCTAGGAGTTTGTCCACGTCTCCTCACATGTCTATCAGCTATGATCCCTTCCACTTCCTTATCAAATGAATCCCGTACTCCTATTGGGGCCCTTTGTGATATAGCTCTTATAGGGTCTTCTTCATCCTTGTGGAATGGTTTTAGCATGCTCACATGGAAAACCAGGTGGAATTTCAGTTTGGATGGAAGTTCCAATTTGTAAGACACTCACCCCATTTGTTTCACAATTGGGAATGGACCCTTGTAACGCTTCATTAGACTTTTATGTAGTTGTCCCTTCGTAGGTTGTATCAAATGCAACTTAACAAGCACTTGGTCACTTACTTGATATTCCATCGGCCTACGCTTCTTGTCTGCAATCTTCTTCATTCTCTTGATAGCTCGGTCTAAGTATGTCTGAGCTAAGTTGTGATTTTCCTGCCATTCCCTTGCAAATTTATATACGGGAGGGCTGGACCCTGTATATCCCATTGCCACTGTATGAGGAGTTAAGGGTTGCTTTCATAGGACGATCTCGAAAGGACTCTATTCGATGGACTCATTTTTCTGTAGGTTAAACGAGAACTGCACCACATCTAACAACTTGGTCCAATTGCGTTGGGTAGCTTCTACAAAATGCCTTAAGTATAATTCTACTAAAGCATTCATTCTCTCCGTCTGACCATCCGTCTGGGGATGCAAACTAGTTGAAAAGTTCAACTCGGATCCCAGAAGTTTGAACAGTTCTGTCCAAAATTTCCCTATAAATCGCCCATCTCGATCACTCACAATGTTTCTTGGCAAGCCCCAATACTTTACTACATGTTTCAAGAACAATCAGGCAGCCTCATCTGCTGGGCACTCCTTTATTGTTGGAACAAAAGTCGCGTATTTTGAGAACCTGTCTACCACAACCATGATTGTACCATACCCTTCTGATCGGGGTAAACTTACAATGAAGTCCATGGAAACACTCTCCTATGGCCGTTCAGGAATGGGAAGAGGCTTTAGTAGTCCCGGAGTTACCTTGTGTTTAACTTTGTCTTGTTGGCATACGAGACAAGTTTAGACATAGCTCTCAACATCTTCCCTCATGTGTGGCCAAAAATACTTTTTTTCCACTAAGGCTTAGGTACGGTGCATTCCTGGATGACCTGCCCATTTAGAATCATAACATTCTCTAAGTATCTCCTTTCTTAGATTCAAGGATTGGGGCACATAAATTCGTTGTCCCATTGTATACATTAGTCCATTCTTTTGCCAAAATCTCCTTGTCTTCCCTTCTTAACATTGGATCAATAGAGCTTTAGCTTATTTATCACTCTCCATCCCCTCTTGAATTTTATCAATGAGGTTTCTTTCAGGTTTGCTGATGCTTGCCAACTCAATCCTCCAGCTCAAAGCATCCGCTACAACATTAGTCTTACTTGACTTATGTTCAAGGTCGAAATTAAATTCTGTCAGGAAAACCTATCATTGGGCTTGCTTAGGAGGGAGCTTCTTTTGAGTCTAAAAATAGTTAGTAGCCATATTGTCAGTTTTGACCACAAACTTCTTCCCTAACAAGTTATGCCTCTATACCCGAAGACAGGGTACTATCGCCGTCATCTCCTTTTCATGCACTGGATATCGCTTCTCTGTGTCGTTCAGCTTTCGGCTCTCAAATGCCACAGGGTGTCCTTCCTGCATTAAAACCCCTTCAATAGCAAAATCACTAGCATCAGTACATACCTCAAAGGGTTTGCTAAAGTTGGGAAGGAGAAGGACTGGCTCCTTAGTGATTGCCATTTTCAAGGTCTCGAGTGCCCATCGTCTATCTGTACTCCAAACCCAAGGGGTATCCTTTTTTAGTAAGTCTATCAATGGGCTTGCTATCTTCGAATATCCCTTAATGAATCTTCTATAGTAATTTACTAAGCCAAGGAAGGATCTCAGTTCAGTAGGCTTGGTAGGTTCTTTTCAATCCCAGATGGCCCACACCTTTCCTTCATCCATTCTAATCTTTTCTCTCCCCACTATGCGACCAAGGAACGTCACCTCTTCTTGTGCAAAAGCACATTTCTCTATTTTCACATATAGATCATTCCTCCTCAAAGCTATGAATACCGAGCGAAGGTGCTCTATGTGTTCCTCTAACGTCTTACTATAAAACATAATGTCATCCAAGGACACTACTACAAATTGATCAAGAAAGGGGGCCAAAACACGATTCATAAGTGTACAGAAAGTAGCTGGGACATTGGTAAGGCTGATTGGCATGACTAGGAATTCAAAAGCACCATACCTTGTAACACAAGTGGTCTTGGGTTCGTCTCCTTCTGCAATCCTTACTTGGTGATACCCCGACCGTAAATCTAATTTGGAGAAGTATCTAGCTTCTCCTAACTTGTCGAATAGATCCGATACCAGTGGAATGGGATACTTATTCTTTATAGTGACCTTATTTAGGGCTCGATAATCAATATACATTCAGAGTGATCCATCTTGTTTCTTTTGAAAAAGTACGGGAGCTCCAAAAGGTGCCTTTGAAGGCCTAATGAAACCTGCTTCTAGTAATTCCTTCAATTGTCACCTCAACTCTTCTAATTTTGGAGGTGACATCCTATATGGAACGGTGGCGAGTAGCCTGGCTCTAGGTTCCAATTCTATCACATGGTCTACCTCTCTTCTTGGTGGTAACTTCTTAAGCAACATTGGTGGCATTATATCCTTAAATTCTTCTAATATTTCCCCCACTTGAGGTGAAGCCCTTTCTTGACCACTAGTCTCTTCCTTGACTTTTAAGGCAGCTAAGTAAGTGACTTCATTCTTCTTGAGTCCCTTTTCCAATTGCATAGTCGATAAGAATTTGGTAGCTTAGCCTACCTTTCTTATGACAGGGACTACATATTGCGAGTTGTGATCAAGTACACAAATGCAGTTAGCCTACGGTATGATAAGTACATCAATGCAATCTAAGAAATCCATCCTAATCACAAACTCAAAATCATCTATTGGCACCACTTCAACTGTCTCCTTTCCCTGCCAACCCCCAATACGGAGCTCTATCCCCCTGGCTACTCCAATAGTGGGAACTTCTTTTGAGTTAACTGTTTTGAGCCATGTTTTGGTCTCCTCCACTTTTAGCCCCAACTTCTTTGCTACCATAGCAGAAATAAAAAGATGAGATGCTCCTGTGTCTATGAGGGCATTAAGTTTCTTACCTGCTACCGATACTTTGGTATACATCAATCCTTTTCTTTCATTAACTTGAGATTTCATAGCACGGAGTAGACGAATTGACCCTAATTAGGCCTCATCCCCATCATCTGATCTTTCACCTACTACTAGCGCCGCCAATCTCTCTTTCTTTGGACACTCCCTGGCATAATGGGGATCATTACAGAAATAACATTTCAATTCACGAGGGTTTCCATCTTTCCCTGTCTCTCCCTTCATGAGTTTTACCTCGATCGTTATCTCTTTCTTCTGCTTTGGTCTTCCCTTTGGAAGAACTCCCACTCTTCTGCCTTTCAACTCCCCCTTTCTATCTTCCCCCTATGATCATAAGATTAGCCTTCCGAAATTCCATTAGGCCTTCAGCAACTACTATAGCCTTGGAAATGTCTTCTACTCCCCTTCGCTCCAGCTTTAATTTAGCCCAGGGCTTTAAATTATCCGCAAACATTACCAAAGCATCTTCTTGGTTGAGGTCTGGGATCTCTAACATCAACTTTAAAAATTCCTTTACTTATTGCTTTATGTCACCCTTATGGGTTAGGTGACGCAATTTCACCTTTGCTTCCTTAGCAGCATTTTGGGGGGAGAATTGACCCTTCAGCTCTTATACAAAGCTATCTCATGTATTGATATCAACCGCCTTCTTGCGCTACCATAATAGAGTCTTTCAGATACATGGCAGCAGTATATACCTTTCCAGCATTATCTAAGATTCCCACGGCATTAAAGTATTGTTCCATTCCCCATAAGAAGTTGTCTACTTCTCAAGCAGACCGCGTTCCGTTAAAGTGCTTTGGCTTTAGAACATCAACCCTATGGCCGGTCTGGAGGGTCATTCCATTTGCAACAGCAATTCGGCAAGCCGTCAATTGCGTCTTGAGATCTTCAATCTCTTGATGCATAGCTACTACCACTGCATCAATCTTAGCTTTATAAGCTTCTTCCTTAGTTTCTAAGGCTGTGACTCGGGCTTGGAGAGCATTACCCTTCTCTTTAATAACATTTCCATGCTGCCTAAGCTCTTTTACAGCCCGATTCAGTGCTCCTTGCAATTTGCCTCGGAGTTCTTCCTCCATTTCCTTAAGATTACCTTGAGACTCATCAAATTGTTCCTTGGCGTTAGCAATGCTCAACTCTGCCTTATCCATCCTATTAAGGAGGGAGTTCAATAAGTCCTGAGACATAGCCCTTTGCCTGGTAACATGGCGATCGTCATGGTCAGCCAACTCATCGACCATTAAAGTGCTGTTGTCTCCTCCGGATGACATTTTTTCTACAAGCAATTCCTTTTTCAGGCTTTGATAACACTTGTCACGGGTGGATTCCATCGCTTGACCCCGTGCGGCACTTAGCGTTCTTGACCTCACTAAGGAAGGCTAAGTCAGCTTATAAAGCACTCACAAAATTTAGAGAGAGAAAGTAGAGAGAGAAACTCTAAAAATATATTGTATTCATTCAAATAACTTGTTTATTACATCTGAAGGGAACACCCCTATATATACAAAAAGCCTTTACAATTTAATGGTTAAGATCAATTCGATCTAATGGTTACAATTGACTCCTAATTACCATATTCACTTACCCCACCTACTACTATACAAGATTTTGGATTTCTCTGGAACCTTCTAGAGCTTTTCCTCTTTTAGATGCTTTTAGTAGGCTTGGGCTTTAGGAACCTCCTGGGAATGGCCCATTTTGGGAGGTCCGTAACATATTCACCACTTTGCACCACCTCCAAATGGCTGCCATTGGCTAAGGCATCACTCTTACACCGATATTCCTTGATAAAATGCTCATTAAACCGATGTTTCCCTCTCGTTTGGAGGTCTAGATATCATCATAGCGAGCCATGGTAGGTACTTCTTCATCTTCTTCATATGACCTGTCCCGTAGAGCTTCGATTAACCCAATTTGATTGACCGATCCAGCCTCGATCCGACCCGTACACATTACCCTATGGTTTGGCCTTTTTTTGTTTCTATTCTTTTTTTTTTTTAATGATTATTATTATTATTTATTGTAAATGTAAATGTAAAGAAAAAAGAAAAGAAAAAGAGAAAAAAGGAAAAAGAAAAAGAAGTAAGAAAAAGAAAAAGGGGAAGAAGAAAAGAGAAAAAAAAAAGAAAAAGAAAAAAAAGATTAGTTTCATCTTATTTATTTTTTAGTCAAAATAATAATAAAATAGAAAATAAATAAATAAATAGATGAATAAATAAATTTTATCACTTAGAAAACCAATTTTCTAAATAAATAAATCAAGTATTTTTCAAACTAGGGCACTTTAGAATTTTTAAAAATAAAACCCTAATTAAGACCCTTAGAAAATTTCCTTAATTAGCATTAAACTAAGTAAAAATGTAGACTTGATCTAATCAACTTACCTACTAAAATTTTTGTAAAATGAACTACAAATCTTTGATCCCGAATAATGGGTACATAGGCACCCGTACGTATGGAGTGACTTAAAATATGAAAAAAATCTATTTTCCCCCTTTGGTAGGTAATTCTTTAAATTCTTGTTTTTTTCGTAAATAGGTATAATTTTAGTTATCGCTTATAAATAAATATTATTGTAAGGGTATATTGAAAGGTAAATTTAAATTTAGAATGATTAAAAGTGGTACCTATTTAGGGTTTAAAAAATTGGTCCTTGAATCCAGTCTTTCGTTTTAAAAAATCATTTTAATAAAAAAAATCAGTTTTATCGAAAGATCAATAACTAAGTTATAATCAATCCACCCAATTAGTTATAACTTAACTCTTTTTCTCGAATCCGATCATATGGTGACTCCAAAACGTTTTCAAAGTTAAAAAAAAAAAAACCCAATTTTCTTTAAATCTTAGTTGAGGGTCAGTATTAAACGAGTATGGTTTAATATTGATTGGTTTAAAGAAGACTAATTTATTAAAAAAAAACCCAAGAGAGGACTATCCAGGCTTGACAAATGGAATCAAATTTAAAGTTTTTTATTGCAATTGACCTTTGTAATATTATTTACTAAAGATGGGTAATGCTTTGCGGCTTTGGTTTTCTTTGACTTGCCCTAGGGATAGAGAAATTGAAGAGACAGCTGTGGTGATTATAGCTTTGCTATGCTTTAAGTGACTAATTATTTGGTTTAGGTGTTATTGATGCTTGAAGCTTATGGGATTAAGTTGTTGTAACTCTCTAAGCTAAAAGTAATGAGTAACCAAGCTAGTAAATAATAATGGTTCCTTTTCAACTACTTACTTTAAAAGTTTCTACTTAATGTTAGTAAGATATTCACTATTATGACCTTATGAATTAGTATTAGTTCTCTCCTACAATCCATATGGAACTTCATTTAACATAGATGTCAAAGTCCCTTCCCCCAAAAATACATGACATCTTCGTCGTGAGATTTTATCACTTAGCCTGGTTCTTTCCCCTTTTTTAGTGTATAATTTGGTTCATTATTATCATCCTTAACCTATAGGTCATATTGAAAGCATGCTAGGATACCATCCCAATGACACTTTTTGTCCTTTCTTGGACACTTTCTCTAAACTAGGTCAAAACATCCCTTAAATTGTCTACTTATGATTAGGCGATCGGCTCTAATATCACTTATAATACTCTCAGCCAAAATAATGAATAATCAAGCCAACAAACTCTAATGGACCTTTTTCAATCATTTAGCTCAAATGTTTCTATTTAGTATTAGAAAAATATTCACCATCATAGTTGATGGGAATCAAGTTAGTAGACTATTAACTTGCAGCTGAGCCTGAGGCCTAAAGGGATTGGCAAGATGAATCCTCCTGTTCCAGCCGACTCATGCGAAGGTCGAATATCTCCTTGCTAACCTATTCTAGTTTCCAGGTTGAATGATTACCTATTTCTTGCATGTTGTATGCTAAGAAATGGAAGGCTAAGACATCAGGCTATCTTTATTTTCGCACATGCTTGGCCAATTACTTACTTAGTCACATCCTTACCGAGATGTCGAGAGAAAGAGTCCGGATTGACTAAGCTGCCCTTGCTTGAACATGTAAGCTATCCGTACCTTTTTGTCTACATTTTCCAACGTATCACTAATACAGTATCGCTACGTGTATAGAATCATGTGTAGAATCCGTTGCACCAATGATTGTCTTTCTTATATATTCATTTTTACTCTTTTGTATCTTGTACATTACTTCCTTAGGAAATATCCTTTTTGTCTTTTCCCTTTTGAGCAAATTACCCTAACTTATGGGTATAAATACCCTATACTTGTAGCTATAAGAATCGGATTATTATTAATACACTTGAGTACTTCTTCCTTACATAAATATTGTTTATTTACTCTTGGCATCACTCTTATCCTAACCCTTGAGCAAGGCTAGGTGGCGAGTAACCTCATTGGACCGATTCATGCATCATATTGGATTGTGTCATAAGTCCTCGGAAGTTTCATTGGTGTGTTATATCCTCTGGAGCTGTTCGTGGATTTTTCTTACTTTTTCACTCACATTTGTCCTTCCGTACTTTCTCCATCACTTTCTTTCGAACTTTCTGCAAGCTCGGACCCATCTAATGACTGGTCTTATCAATTTTTGGTCACAATTCACACCAATAGTCTTATGAATCAATACCAATTCTCTCCCATAATCTATGTAGGTTTTTACTTAATTAGGGTATCACATTTGCTAGGACCCTTATTTATAGTGTTCAAGCCATGAGCGATGCTTATGAAACCTTTGATTAAAAAAAATATTGTGTCTTTTTATTAACAGGTTTCTCTAATTTGTTTCTTTTTTTCGTCTTAATTTTGATACGACTTAGTGGAAATGGAAGATGTAGAAGCATTCTAGAAATTATAATTTACTATTCTATATGTTTGATTTGTGATTTGTCAGTGAAGGAAGTCTTTAGTTACTATTTGAAATCAGATACAATATATATATATCTTCGTTTTTTTTTTCTATTTTTTCATATAATTTTTCTACTCTTTCTTTATCTAAGAAAATTCAAATTTGGAATGCTCCTAATAATATCCCAAGTGTACATTCAGTTTCTCTCTCTCTTTCTCTATCTCTCTCTTTTTGTTTTTTCATGTGACCAAATGATAGAAGAAATCAATCATAAGGATAGGGTGTATGCTAAGGAACTTAGTTTCTCGTTTTGGACATAAGAAGAATCAGGGAAGGAGTAAGGGGCAGCATATGCTAGGCATGTCCCATGTGCCCTAAGCATGCATTTTGAAATTCAAAGGGCATGTTAGGCACCCTTAGTATTTTTATTATTTATTTTAAAATGGATATTTTAATTTTTATTTTCTATATTTTTAATTTTTATTTTCCAATTCAATAAATTTCTTTTGAAAAGAAGATTTCCCCAAGTACCACACCACTTCTTGTGTTATGCTGAGTCAACTCTACTTACTATAAAAAAAGAAAAGGCAATATAATGAGAATGCTTTAAAGCATTCTCTCATTGTTAGGCTACTCCATTTATCTAGTTCTTAGCCCAAGAAAGATATGGACAAAGTTTGGGAAGCCTTTTTTATATATATTTTTTTCTTTTTCTCTTGAGTGGTGGTCAACCGTTAAGCATAAAGGAAAAACTATAGCCCTATGGCTTGCTAGTTATTTGCTAAGAGACCACTTATGAGACTACGATGTGTCATTTTTACTTATAATATTTTTCCTCTTCTTACCTTTTTAACAATTTTCTTTTCCCACTTATTTCAAAAATGAAACCCAATGAAAGTTTTAACATTGAAAGATGTACTTTCTCAAAAATGAAACCAAATAAGTATGTTTAAAATATTCTTGCAACAATTGACTAATTTTGAATTACGAACTGAGATGTAGACTCATACTCAATTTTTTATTTTGATTTTATATGAGCATAAAATTAGCCTTTTAGACATGACTGAAATGTGATTTGAAGCCATAGTCTTCTTAAAAGCATGTATTTTTTAAAAGTGTTCCAAAAATTAAAAAAAAAAAATGGATTGGGCCTAAGCTAAAAGTTATTTATTCTAAAATGACCATTTTTTGTTCAAAATTTTCAATTCGGCCAAACTGCATGCACTTATTTTGTCTCAGGAAGTTGTTCTTGACCCTAAAAAATTGTTTCTACCTTGGGATAAGCCAAATAGACTACCATGTGCGAACTTTTTATTTATGATTTTCAATTTTTAGAATTTTTTTTTTTTTTTGCATTTTTTGGTTTTTAGATTTCTTAAATTAGGTGTTTATAACTTTGTACCAATCAAAATCGAGACTGATATCAAAACTCATACCAATAACCACATTGTCCTCAAGGTAATGTTGAGTAGCCATTGGCATACCTGTACATTAACAACCATCAATATGGGCTTCCCATTCCACTAGTATGATTTGCTTGTTATATGTTAACCTATTACATAACTTTGCACATGTCAACAACCCACTGACCTCACATTAGTGCCTAACTAATTAGATCTCTTCACTACAAGGTTGCACTTTGGTTAGAAAAATCATACTGATCACTAAGTGTATTGTCCCAAATCACTAACATTTAACTTTATCTTCTTAGGACCTTCCCAAGCATAAATGACACAAGATCATTTGTATTCCAC
Source organism: Lumnitzera racemosa (assembly GCA_024138005.1). Taxonomy (NCBI): domain Eukaryota; kingdom Viridiplantae; phylum Streptophyta; class Magnoliopsida; order Myrtales; family Combretaceae; genus Lumnitzera; species Lumnitzera racemosa. Next base: position 32,408,235 of record JAMXBC010000008.1, read on the forward strand.
TTTTCATTAGATTGCTTATTATTCTATCCCAGCAAGTGCACTGTACATGAGTTATGCACTTTGACCACCATGCTTTGGTTCCTAACTTCTCAATATAAAAGATTCCTGATTGTCATGCACTTAAGTTAGTCAAAAGATCACTTATCATGCACTTAAGATAGTCAAAAGATGACATCTTATATTGAGGTTTTACTTATCTATTTACAAAAATTTCAAACATAAGAACCACCTACTATATGTTATTTATTTATTCAACTACTTATCATAGTTATTATTGTAAAGCCTTAGAACTTACAGTATCGTAGCTCGCTACATGTTATTGTTAGGTATTGATGCATTAAGACATCTAGAACTTGCAAAACTTGTCTAAGTTCATAATTTAATTAATATAACTGCCAATTCACATCAAACAAACTTTGTAAAAACATAGTCCATATATTTATAAATGTCCAACTCAAACATCATAACATAACCACCTAAAATAGAGTGAGCAACCAAATAGAATAGGGAGTCTAATGACTCCACCAACATCAAGAAACATAGCTAAACTACAAACATAAGAAATATAGTTTAACATGAATCCTATAAATACAAGAAGCATAACTAGTAGTAATTTAACAAAACAAGAGTCTCAACTCTTAAAGTCTAAACAACGACTCATCATAACATTAAATAGTCTTACTATTAACCAATACATCATGATAGTAGTATTCCTTATCATTTTCCTAACCATAGTCATGCTGACAGCACAACATGCTATAGGGATTTATGTTATCAAAAGTACCTATACTTATGGTTGAAGAACAAAGGTCTTCAAAGGGTAACCTATTGTCTAACATGAAACATCAAGAAATCACAGGCATGCGATCAAGCAGAAGTTAAGTTCACATGCGATATAAGTAACAATTAATGTACTAAACATTTTTTTTTATTGTCTTTGATTTAGTTTAATAAGTAACACAAGGTAATTCATTACCCTGATACACAATACACATACACACACACACACCATATAGTATGGTGGTGTAGATCGGGGCTAAGGACTAATAAGGTTAGTTGCTGGATGGGTCTAAACTTACCAAAAGCTTTAAAAAAGTGATGGAAGTCGCACAAAAGAACAAGAAAAGTAAGATAAACAAACCTACAAATAGCTCCAAAGGATGTGACACACTAGTAGAACTTCCAAGAATTTATGGCACAACTCAATATGACATATGAGGGGGTTCAATGAGATTACTTGCCACTTAGCCTTGTTGAAGGGTTAGGATAATTGTAAAAAAAAATTAAACAAGCTTAACAAGAGTAATGCTGACAAACAGGGAATATTCAGTATATTGATGATGATAAGTTGATGCGGCTATATGTACAGTGAGTATTTATACTTGAGAAACTAGGGCAACCTACCTAAAATGGAAAAGACAAAAAGGGTAATGTCCAAAAGGAGTAATGTATAAAGAATAATAAATGGTATAAATGATAATTCAAGTAAATTAAAGATTGGTGCTGCAAATTCCTTTGCACAAGTCTGGGATACGTGGCAACAACACATTAGAGGTACTTCTGGTAGAAATAACCAAAATAGTACGGTCAAGATGGAGAGCTGAGTAGGGGTATCGAGTAGAGGTACTAGGCAGACCTGAGCTCATTCAAGAAGGAGTGGTCGTAGATATGTGCTGGAGCATTCAGCTTCTTAGCTCCAATGTTGCCGATCTGAAGGTCGACTTAGCTATGGCTGAGCATGGGTATATGAGGGGTCAGGTTGCCAATAGAGCTTTCATCTAATCCGCAGACGACTTCCAAGAGACATGAAGTCACTTGGCTCGATATTAGGAACTGGTCAACAGTAAGGATTAGCTCGGCCTTAGCAGGAGTTAGAGAATTCATCTTGTTAGTCCTTTAAGACCTCGGGCTTGACTACAAGTTAAAGATCTAGTAGTTGGATTCCTATAAAGTATTCCTTAATACCTAAGTAACTAAGTAACAACCTAAATCTAGTCAAATCCTTTCCATGTAAGATTTCACTTAGGACAGTGTCAAACATAGTTAATTGAGTTACCTTGCTAATATACCAATCTTACTAAGGTATTGGTAAAGGCCATACAGACAATATACATTTACTAAGCTGGACAGTTAATTAGGTGCATCTTAAGATGTTATCTTAACATGTACAACCAAACAATTTAGTATCTCATATGTAGATCACCTGTCTCACTAAAACTTAATACTACGTAACTATTAGCACTTAGTCATAAGTATAAATACTAGATTTAAAACTCCACTTCAACATTCCCTAACTTAGCACAATTGTTTACCATACCCTCTAAAGACTATAGTACTTTACACGGTTCTCACATCCTTTGACTTTTCCTTTTGATTCATCCTTACTATAAGTGCTAGTTGCTCATAGAACACCTACACTAGCAACTTCAAACCCAAATGACAACACTCAATGTACAATATACAACACTCATTAACACATTTAACCCAACTTATACTAACACACACATCAAACATGATACGTCATAAACACATGTACACACTATACAACTCATACATCATATAAACACATGATTCATAAACATTGTTCACATAAATACATTCACGACACACAAAAGTCCTCAACACCAACACACACACCATACACTTACACAACACACTCATCATACACACATACACTACCCAGACACTTACACACAAGAACTATTCATACATACAAAACTAACACATATGATGTGAGTTTTGTAATTTTATGTAGTTGTTCAAGCAAGTAATTTAGGGCATTAGTGAAACTAACCCAAATAACCTAAAAATGTACGAAGTAGGCTGGAAACATTAGTCAAGGCTACCTTGTAGACTCAAGTACTAAAAATATAATAAAATAATAATACAGCTAAAATAGTATAATTTAATTATATACGTATTATTTATCGTAAAAGTGTAAAATAGGTCTATTAGTTCGTAAACTTTTTGAGATAACTAATATGAGTAATAAAATTATTATAAGGCATTAAATAACATATGGACTCTCTATATGTATATCTATATATATATATTTGTCTCTGTATGTGTGTATCATATATAATTTTTCTATATATACATATGACCAAAACTAATTAAAATACTTGAAAAATAGCAATATGTTGAGTAATGAAGCGCCTAATCTGAGTAACAAATATCAACCTCGATCTGCAAAGAGTAGTTGGATATAAGCTTGGTATAGTAGATCCTAGTTGATCATATTGATACCAACAGCTAACAATAACAACAAATGAGAAATTTGACTTAGTAGCAAATCCGAGTTGAATATTCGAGTTGCAAGAATTGAGCTATCTATCCATTCCAGTACTTAAACTAGACATTAGCATGGTGATAACGAGAATTTAGCATACATTTTATATACTTATTTTGAATATCAATTTAGTTAATTTTATGATATTTTTTTAGCTTAATCATTTAAATTTTGTTTTTATGGATTCCGAGAGCATTTTATGAAGTTTTGAAGACTTTAATCATATTTTGAGCTTAATTTGGATACAAGCATTGATCATGGATTAAAGTGGATGAGAATCGAGCAAAGAATGAGGCTTAATGAAGACTATAGTCGAGGACCACAGTCGTGGTGCCTACTTTCATCAATTTCAAATATTTTGCACAAAGTGAAAGTGCATGCCTACACTCTATGGTTATGTACTTACCTTGTGGACAAGCAATGACATGTGAATCTTCTATTTTTGTTAAGTTCTCTTCATAAATCTAGCCTCACTCTCTATATAGAGACTCTTAGCCTTATATTTTCAAAGAGAGCCCCTTTAGGAAGGGTTGTAAGCTCTTCTTTACTTTCAATCATGTTGTTTCATTGAATTATTCTTAGTAAATTGTTATTAAAATCTAGTTCTTTTTGCAATAATCTTTTATTTAATCCATGATTTTATTCTTTGATTATCTAATTACACAGATCTTATTATCATTAAGTAATATTTATTGGGGTTGCTAATTTGGTGCATTGTTTTTTTGTAAGGTTTTGAGATTAGGAACATGCTAGATACGTAAATCCAATCAATTCAGTTTAGGCATCTCTACGGTCTAAAGAATTATTAAGATTGAATAGTTGCATAGAATTGGGAGTAGATAACAACAATTTACTAAGGATTATGAACTATTTCTTTTAATTGATTCATGATTGATTATTAGTTTATTTATTTTAATTGGTCTTATTTATTTTATTGTTCTTATTTCAATTTTTGTCTCTTATTCATCTTTCCCATTCAATTATAAACATCCCTTTATTGTAAAGTTAGTTGATTGGAAACTTTAGGATGAATTGCTAGTAATTAGGTTGTCACACACATGATTCGTTGTAGGATCGACACTTAAACTCATATTTATTTTAACTATACTATAACTTGACCAAGTGCACCTACCTAATGCATTACGCACATAATTAAGTTTTTGGTGTCGTTATCGAGGTGCCAAAGAAGTTTAGTTAGATATTTGCAAAAACTCTAATTTCCAATTATTTTAACACTATTATAGTAATCTTTCTTGCAATTCTTTTGGTATTTTCTTTGTTAGCATGCTTTTAACCAGCTAAGTGTGCAAATATTAACTAGGAAATTACGTTAAGGGAAGGATTCAACCATGGAGCCAACAGCATAAAACGACAGTGCTCCTTAAGAGGTAGCCTAAGTTTGATCTATTTCAATTTCAGTTATTTTGTTTCATTTATTTTTATCTTGTCTTAAGCTAATTTAAGTATTAACCTTTGAAATACCAATTAGTGTTGTCCCTACTTGAATAATATATTCTCCAAAATAGTTAGTGATTTGCTTGTGGAATAATGAAATTTAAGTTGTCATCCAATTGAAAGTGTTATTTGATTTGCTTCTATACTTTAATTCGTTCTAACTTTGAGTTCTTTTAAGGAAACTAAAGGAATCGAGTCATGGGAGTGAAAATTATGTGGATTTAAGACCTAGGGAAGAATACAGTCAAGGTCCATGATTGTAGAGATGGATTGTGTTCCCTCGTAAGATATTTCAAGAAAAATTTTGCAAAATTTTGAGGATGAGAAGTCTAGAAGCAAAGATCATGCCTATAGACCTTACCAGGTATGTAAAAAAAAAAAAAAAATGTAAGGACCATGGCTACACTACACTCCTGTAGACCTTGCCTATGGTCTCTTATGAATTCAATGAACAAGGGTATTTGCTCCTTACTCCATTCTAACATACATACCCATACTCTCTCTCTCTAAATTTCTATTTTCTCTCATTCCTCTCTTTGCACACTTCATCAATCTTCATGAAACTTCACAATTTGACATTGTACACTACGAACTCAAGGTATGTACATGATCCTTCTTTAGTTATTTCCTTAGATTTGCAGTTAAATTGTAGAAAAATTTAATTTTTTATGAGGGTTTCATGATGAACATCATTACATGTATGAGTAGAAATCTTAATTTCTAGGAGTGATTAGGATAACTAATGTGATGAAACATTTTTTCTATCTATTATTCACAAAAAACTGCATGAAAATGCATGCTTGTTAAGAATTGTAGGTGAGAAAGTGAAAGAAATTGTGAGGAAGTGAGAGAAAGTAAAGGAAAATGAAGGAAAGTGCTAGAAATTGATTTTGATATCATTCTTGCAATGTGATATACACAATTCGTGTTGAAATTTTACTAAATTTGTTAAGATTGAAATTCTTATGTAATTGGAAAAATCCATGAATTCTTAAAATTGTCGATATGGATTTGTTTTAATACGTCTTAAATTCACGTTAGAATTAGGGAATTTGTTGCTAAAACTTACACAAATAGGTTGTGGAAAACATGTTTTTAATCAATTGTATGTGACACACTAATGGTCATTGCCAACTAAGATTATGAAATTAAAGGTTTAATTAAAGATTGAAAATTAGTATCTCACTAGCCTATTAATTTCATTAATCTATGTCTTAAGAAGTTGGCATTTCAATATATAGCATGTCACTATTTTAAGAATTTCTTATATCAAACAAAGTTTTATGAATTTGTATATGATAAATGCTAATACTCTTATCAATAGAGATTATGCATGGAAAAAAGATTTGATCTTGAAATAATTCCATAATTGCATTAATCCATGACTTAGCTAAATTAGCATTATACTATACAATCCTTTTGCTAATTTAATCTTTGGCTATGTTGCTTACATTAGGTAAACTAGCAATAGTTATTTTTGAATGCTTAGAGTGACATTTGATTTTATTGGACTCTTGAATTAGTTATTGTTTATATAACATTAATTGTTCTTTTTAGCAAAATTGAATTCCTCTTTCCTTTTGAATGCAAAATATGCATAGAGAAAAGTATACAGCACGTGAAAACTAAGCTGCTCTTCTTACGCACCCACTCTTATGATTCCACCACTAGTTGTAGCTAACGAGATACTCCTACTTGTCTAAAATAGAATTAAGCTAGACTACCTATCTAAATTAAGAAGCATTCGCTTAGGTCGACTATGAACCCAGAATCAAGTAGTTGATAGAGTTAGGTGGATGGATTGACTTTTGACTCCATCAACTTAGCTATTAGGATGGCTTGGTTCCTTAGAAAATTGCACCCTTTATATACATTAAGTATAAAATATTTCAAATTTGCTTACCTCCTTTATGAATTTAGAATACTTTGTTGAATTTAAGTGATTAAATCTTTAGGATTCAGAGTTTCCCATTACTTAAGCTTGATTAGACTCAGGATTAGGATAGATATGAATGGGTTAAGAGTTAATTATTTCAATTTCTAAGCTTGACTCTAGATGGTAATTATCTATCCCTCTTTTTTTTCCAGAAATATTTAGATTGGATGAATACAGGAGATTTATCCTTTGAAAGTTACTTAAAAAATTAAAGTAGTTAGAGGTATTAACGAATTAATATAAATAATTGCTACGACTTGGTAATGATTGATCTTGGTCTCTTAAAAGAGTAAGATTATTTCCCATTGCTAATTGCAAAAGGAAAATTAGTTAAAGTTGTTAAGGATCAACCTTGGTCCCCTCAGAAGAGCGAGCTGCTTTCTCACTAACAATTGCTAAAGTAGTTAAACAGGCTAAATTACTAAGGACCAGTCTAGGTACATCAAAAGAGAAAAGTGTTTTCCCTATGCTAATCAAGCTTCAATAAGGAAAATTGATTTATGTTTAAAAAGCCTCTTAATGAAAAATTAACAAAAGTAGAGGGACAATTAGAGGATGAATTGATATTATATGCATTCAATTTAGTTTTCAAGTTAAAAATAGTTAAGGAAGATCTCTCTCCTCTTGAATTAGAGTGAGGAAATCTCGATAACTTTTTCTTGATTAATTTATGTTTGTTTTAATCTCTAGTTTAGTTTTTTCTTAAGTGATGTGGCCAACTTTGGGTTATTTAGATTGATCATTGAAATTTCGTAGTTCTTAAGTATTAGTACCTAAGTGTTCTAAATACATTGTGAAGTTAAGGAAAAGGGGTGATTCGGAAAGATTTTTGCCAAGACATTCAAATTTAAGGGTATACTTTTCTGAGAACTGTTTATAATAATCTTATACTTAAATATTCTTACTTTGATTTTTATTGTTTTGCTTGAGGACAAATAAAAGCTTATGTGTGGGGGCATTTGATAATAAGAATTTTACTATACATTTTATATACTTATTTTGTATTATTTTGAATGTTAATTTAGGTAATTTTATGATATTTTGAGCTTAATTGTTTTATCTTATTTTTAGGGACTCTAAGAGCATTTTATGAAGTTTTAGAGGCTTTTATTGCATTTTGAGCTTAAGTTGGACACAAGCATTAATTATGAATTGAAGTGAACAAGAATTGAGTAAAGAATGAGGCCTAATGAAGATCGTAGTCTCTACCCCTATTCCATTCGTCAAGTAATTCCATTAAATTCGAAGATTTTGTGTAAAGTGCAAGTATACACCTACACTTTACGACCATGTACCTAGCCCATGGACATGTAATGACAAGTGAATCTTCTTTTATTAAGTTCTCTTTTTAAACCTACTCTCACTCCTTATATATAGACTCTTAGACTTAGGTTTTCAAGGAGAGCCTTCTTGGGACGAGTTGTAAACTGGAATTGTAATGTGGGTCTGTCAAGCAATTCCATTAAATGTGGATCGGTGCTCTATTTGACAACATATACTTTATGGAAAAAAGATAAAACCAAGCTCAAATTGAGTACCCTTCTAACCCAAGCTCTTTTTTTATCTATTGAACCAAAGCTGAAATGATCTTAAAGGACATGTTAAGTTCCTTATGAATGGAATTGAGCTTAAATAGCTTTGAACATCAAAGCTATGTTGCCATGGTACCCTATGAAATTTACCTTAACCACTCACATCGGTAGCTAATAAGGATAAAACTAAGCAACTCCTTCACTAGTGGACATAATAACTAAAAGAAAGGTAGTAGTCGAGCTATCCACTAACCAAATAAGAGTGCCAATCGGACTAAACGCAACGGTTTTTTTTTTTTTTTTTTAATATGAGTAGAGCTAATCTAAGATTTTATGATCACTTAAGTGCTCAACCATTGAGTAGTTAAGAAGAGCTCCAAACAATAAGAGTAGCGCTTAACCAAGCATCTTGAGCAAGAAATCACAATTGGTTTCCCTAGGAAAATTACTTGTTTTGTTTTCAAGAACCATATGCCACCATCATTCTTGTTACTCGTAAGGATCTTGATGAGTTAAAGACCATCGTAAAACCTCAATTGAAATTACTTTTTTAGAATAACGAGCATAAGTCTCCAGAACATTTCAATTTATGCTCTTACCTATTATATGGATATACCAAGAATGATATATAGTTTAATGAGGTTACTATGATCTATTTACTCATGGTTAGGGTGAGCTCTTTTATTTTGGTTCATGGTTTCACTTTAATATATGGTTCATCTAAGGGAGAGATTGAGCTTCATGAAATTGTGAATGGTCTTAGTTTGTTATACGCATCAACAATGATCAGGTTACCAAAATGACAAAGTAAGTATATACCAAACTTGATGTTTAATTTAACTCTTAAGAATGGGAAAAGGTGTTGTGAGTTAGACATACGTGACCTTAAACTGAAATTTTAGGTAGATTGGAGTCTCAAATATTAGAGTCAATTAGGAATAAAATGGATAGGCATGTATAGTTTTACAAGGAGGAGATACATAAGCTTAGAAACAATTGTTCATACTAGTTTAGAGTTTCCACAACTTCTTCATTCTAAAGGAAAGCTTGGCCTCTAAGTTTGAAATGTGTGATACCCTTAAATCGAAGGTGGCAAAATTTTAATCATCTTATTAGAACTTTGAGATTAACCATGCTCAATATGGAGTAATCCTTTGATAGTTATCCTAGGAAATAGCTACACTAAGGGACAAAATAGCATGGCCTATTACACCAAAGTGGACAATATCTTAGTAGGAGGAGTTCTGGTTAGATTATATAGGGTAATATTAGAGCAGCTCACTGACTTGAAGGGCGGAATCCTTACTTGGTGGTTGTTTTGAATCTATATAACGAAATTGATGAGGACGTCAATTCTATAAAGGGATAAAATGAGATACCCTTTAGATAGAAGGTGACAAAACTCTAATCATTGAGGCATCTTTTGGTATGATGACCTAGAGTTTATCGGAACTCTAGGTTTAAGAGTAATTTGTATGGAGTAATCTTAGGATGGTTAACCCCTTGGAAAGTAACTGCACCGAGGGATAAAACTATGCTACATATTGCACCAAAGTAGACAATATCTCAATAGGAAGTAATGCAGTTAAGTTATTACAAAATGGCACAACTTAATGATGATGCATTGCGAGAGTCTAATGAACTAAAAATCTACTATTTAGAAACAAACTTAAACATTTAATCGGATAACAACACTTGAGCTATTGATATGCTAAACCTAATTCTGCTTCATAACTAAAGCATTTTTTACTAGCAAATGCACTAGATAACGTAATAGTATAATAATTCTAAAGAGTAGATCGAACCCATAATGAACACTATGCTAGCTTTCAACTATGTTAGTCTTATCCAAAGCTAGACAATCAAATGAAAGATGTTATTTTTAATTCTAAAAACCATTGCTATAACTAATCTACTTTACTAATTTGGGATATTCAACACCTTTCATGGATTTTGTCATAAACTAGATAAATAGACAACTAGTTAATGTTAATTCAAATCTTTAATTGGTTTAGTTTTAAAGTAATGAAACAATAGGTAAATACTCATTTTCGTAAAGAGAATAAGTACCCATAATTAACCAATTCAACTCTTTCTATTTTTGGAAAAGAAATAAATTGATTAATCATATTTAGTTCCTAACCCCTAATTGAATTGAAGCACATATCTTTATGTTTTTTATTTAATCCAAATTAACCAAATCACATTATTTAATTAGAAAAGGTTTTCACAAACTCAATTATAATCTGACATATATTCCAATGGATCAAAATATATGCTTACTAGATTATGGAATTAAAGAATTAGCAAAATACTAATTATTGTGCAAGCTCCATTAATAGTAATTTAAGTATCTAATTCACAATCTCAATTGGGTACAAAAGAAATAATAGGGTTCACAATATCCAAAATAAGAATATAAGAAAAGGAATGAAGACAACATGAGAAAAGGTTGCAAATCCTAATTCGTAATCAAATATTGTTTCCTATCACTTTTGATGTTAAATTCCACAAAGATAATAAACTATTCTAAAAGTTACTTTTCTTGGCTTCTAAATCCTATTTCTAATTGAATGAATGAAATAATGATGTCCCCCTCTCTATTTACAAGGCCTTAATCTATTTATATGTATAAGGAATCTTTTAGAACTTCAATTCTCCTTAAAATAAGAGAATTTCACAAGGGAGACATGTTGACAACCATGAATCACAGTTGTGCTTTTTAGGCATGATATTCTCTTCTCAAAAATCATAAATAAGTGAAACAAAAAGTTTATGGGTAAGGATCACGACCATAATCCATATCGAGATCCTCTTGGACATAAATTTTCATGTTCTTTCGGCCGCGATCTCAATTCATGAGCCTATTTTTGGGTATGATCCTTTCCTATACTTTAAAACTCAAATCATTTAAAACTTAATCAAATTCATCCAAAAAAAAAACTTGAAATCAAAATATAAACCAATTAAATACTAAAATCCTTAAAAATACCTAAGAAATATATAAAAACACTATTAAAGAAGCCTATAAAAATATGTATAATTTAGGATTATCAAATACACCCACAATTGAGTTTTTGTTTGTCCTCAAGTAAAATAAATGAAAAACATAGAAAACTCTCAAGGATAAAAACATCAATGAATGCTTCAAATTATCGAATTAATTTCAATATTATATATGGTTTATTAAAAAATAAGAGCACATACTCTTCTATTATCTTATAACTAGCAAAATTATCAAATTCAAAATTCAAAAACTTTGTCTAAACAAAATTTCACTCAATCATATTATCGTACCCTTAAAACACAACAACGAACTTATGTACCATATTAGAATTCAAAAACTAATATATGTAAATTGAAGTTAGACCACATTATTTAAACAAAGATTAAACTAAAAATCAAAATTAATATAAATTTAATCAAGAAAGATTTTCTACATTTTATAAAATTTACTAAAGGGTATACACTCCTCTCTTTCACCTCTCTAAGCATAATAGTCTAAAACAAATATATGTTGCATTAACTAGTCCTTCAATTGTTTCTTTAGTATTTATATTTTCATTGGAGGATTTTTATTTTCAATTCAATTTATTTTAGAAGCAGATTCATTAGTCAAAATAAGTCCCATGTTAGATGACCTTAGGCTACTAGGCATTAAAACTCTCCTTCAAACTATTCACTAGCTTAAAGTCATTTAATTTAATTTTTTTAGTTTAACCTTCATGCAGACTTTTCTCTTGACCCTTACATTGAGCTTTCAACCACCAGTCTAAGATTGTCACCTAAGTTGACAAGTATTATTCCACACTAAGGATGTACCCCACAAGCTTAAATACTCTAGTTAACAAGGCTCATAACTAAACTTTTATTTTAAATTAGTCTAATTATTTAAATCATTTTCCCTCCAACTATCATTTTTTTAGGAAACTTTCAAGAAATAGGCATCGTTTGTTCATTTTTTAGGAATTAAAGGGCTCTAAAGGTTTCTAAGAAGTGAATATATATTAAAGTAAAATATAGATAACTAATTTCTAATCAACATTGTTCATTGTAATTCCAAGTCTAAATCTCAGCTTAAATAATAAGGAAACTCTACACTTCACATATATTTCATTATTTAATTCTAGCATTATACAAAAAAGTCATTATGATTAAGCAAAACTCAAATATATTTTTAAAAGTTTGCTTTTTCGATATAAAACAATGGTGAATAGATGTGCAATGATTCTATACTTCTTGAAAATTTTTCATTTAAAAATTTAAGTATGGGAAACTATATCAACTCAATTGCTTCTCTACTAATGTCTAGTTACTTTGCTCCTTCCCCACATTCATCTTGTACATTGTCACCATTGTACAACTAATCCACAAAAAGTACAATAAATCTAATGGGAACAAGGAAATGGAGAAAAAAACAAGAAAAGAAAACTAAAACTTTTTGTATTTAAATATTTAGACACTGGATTCTCTAACACTGCTATGCTACGAGATTCCATATAGCAATTGAAGTTCATATAGGCCTTACAAAACAAAAACAAAGAAAAGGAAAATAAAATCATTTAAGGGAACGACAATGAAAACTAAAACTAACATTTAAAACTACTCCTACTATTAATCTACTTACAAATCTTAAGATCCAATAAAACGTAGCATTAAAATTTGCATGGCTAATCCCTTGCAAACTACAAAATATATCAAAGAAATAACAAAAAGCACAAAATATGAAATCTCTTCAAAACACATCCTATTAGTCCTCATCACTTCTTTGTCTCCTTTCTCTTAGCATTTTCCTACAAAGCAAAAGACATAAGCTCATATCCATACGGACATTCCCTTACACTTAAATTATAGACAAATACAAGGAAATCAATATGTGTGAAGAAGAATCAAATAAAACATAAAACATAGTATTTTGTGAAACGAAATTAGAAGCTAATCAATTAATTAATCAAGCACAAAATAAAAAAAAAAAACAATTTAGCTTCGAATTTCATAGTCCTAATGTCAAAACAATATGATTCAAGTCAAGTGAGCGATCTGAAATAAATTTGACTAAATCAGTCAATTAACTCAACATGCTTCATACTACAAAAGGAAATAAAAGAACACTTAGAGAATGTAAAAATTCATAGAAAATTTAAGACTAAGAAAATCATGGATGTAAATGTTGTGCAAAAGTTTAGGAATAATTACTCCATGTCTAGGAAAATAACCAGTCTCTTATATTTATGCATGCAATGAACAAATCAAAACAAACAAATATATATATTCATGATTTTCTAAGAACCAAATGTACAATTTCTAGTGTCATCCCCTTAATTACAAATGATAAAAAGGGAAAAAGAAATCGAGAGGACACATACAATCAAAACATGGATAAAGGAGAGAGATTAAGTAGAAAGTATAGTATAAAGAGAAGAGAAATAAATTCACAGAGCACGATATTGAAACTAACACAATGTTCATGATCAGGTTCATAGTCGTGATCCAGGCTATGAACATCTGTTTTCTCATCCCAGCCCACAAGCGTGATCTTTGTCCATGAGCTTCTCTAACCTCTTTTCTTGCACCATACTGAAGGTTTATAGTCGTGATCACGGATATGATCCTAACCATAATCTTTTTGAACTTCTTTTCTTGGTGGATTTACCTTTTAAGTCCACTTGTAGTCCTTATAAACTTATCCTAGATACTATATTATAAGTGTTGAGTTAGCCAAATAATGCAAGTGAAAAATAAAGCAAATAATAAGAAAAATAAAGGATATTAGAGATGAAAAACTTGGGTTACCTCCCAAAGAGTATTTTTGTTTTACATAATTGGCTTGATGATGTTATCTATTTCCTTTTCTCTAAGTTGGATCAAACTTTTGAGGCACCTTCTTAGCTATTCCCTTTCTCCTTGCTAGGGTTTCTTATTCATCATCAAAGTTAACTTCTACTTCAATTGGAGCACCCAATGTTGTATCTAATTTACTGGCCTAAAGGTCCTTCCTTTTGTATCACTTTCTAATATTTACATGCAACTTACTATTCTCGACCCTCAATACCATATTACTATTTTTCACATCAATTGTGCTCCAGCAATGGCTATGAATAGGCACCTAAGGATGGTGGAAATCTCTATATCTTCCTTTATATTCAAGACCACAAAGTCTACAAGAAGTATATATTTGTCTACTTTTAGGATCCCATCCTCAATAACTCCTTGAGATCTCTTAAAAGAACTGTTAGCTGATTGAATTTCTTATTGCATCCTCTAATCCAATCTCTTTGCCGTTAAGAAATGAATCACATCAATACTTGCACCTAAATTGCAAGATGCATTATTGAAATGTTAATCTCCTATTGTGTAATCCAAAGTGAACTTCCTTAGATTATTTAATTTAAGAGGAAGGGTATCTCTCAATACTTTAGCACATGCTTGAGACAACATAACTATCTCTCACCCATTCATTTCCTTTTCTTTTTCATGATTTCTTTTAAATAATGCCTCTAATGAGGTGTCTGTTCTATTAAATTCGCTAAGGGAATATTAATCGCTAGTTTCTTGAACATCTCCTAGAATTTCTTATAGTATTCATCATTTTTCCATTCCTTTTGCCGTTTGAAAGGGTATAGATGGTACAAATTGCTTGACATTAATCTCGCACACTTCAAGAATGTGATTTTGTTGTAGTGCTTCTTCCTTTGATCCTGATGTAAAAGCTAGTATTTCTTGAGACTTAGTTTTCTCACCTAACTTCATATGTATCACATTTACCATCTCAGTTAGGGCGAAAACCTTCATAAAATCTTCAAATTGGCCCCCTAATCTTTCAAATGGCTCTATGGCCACATTAGTAAGCTTTTCAATTACTATTTCCTAAGCTGGTTTCTCTTCTTTTTCCTTCACCCCTCTTGCTACTTGGAGATTACAATCAACATGTGATTCTTTGGACACAGTAATTGACAATTCTTGTTTTTTCTCATCCTTAGTAGACTCATAAAGATTTATTTCATGATTCTTTTTTCAAGGATCCTCTTGCAGTTGATTTGTCTTTACAGCCACCAATATGGTGGTCAAGAGCTCTATTGCTTGCATTCACCAAGCCTCTAGCTTTTTGGATGGTTGACCTCTAGCTTTTAAATTTTTCTTCCCACTTCTGCTTTGAATCCCTTAATAACTCTTTAGTACTATTCTCTTTTTTCTAGAGCTAAGGCTACAAGATGTATAAAGGATCCTATAACATTATTAAACCTTGTTACATTAGAGGGAGATTTCTCAACATATTCACGATTTTCTAGTTCTTCAATTATATTAATAGCTTGTATCACTGGCAAGGGTCATCTAGGAGCAATTTCAATCCTCAATTTATTATGATACATTACCCCATCATAGAATATTAACAATTGATTTCAAGCGTAAGTATCATGATATGGACATCTAGTCATTAAGTCATAGAATCTCGACCATGTCTCATATAATGAATTTCCCTTTTATTGATTTCAATTTAAAGCTCTACAGTACAATACAATATAAAAGACCATATATAACTATCACCTATATTTTCCCTATGCTCAAAAGCTTGCTTATGGTTCATGGTGAATCGTAAATTGATGGAGCTCAAATGAGTTTCTAATAAAAGTTCCTGCAAAAATAAAATAAACGACGAAGACGAAGAAACAAAAATAAGGAGTGTATTTGATAACTAAAATCAATTAAAACAACTATATTAAGAGAGAGAAAGACAAAGAAAATAAAATACCTAGCCTTTGGATAGTCCTAAAAACAAAATTTAACACAAATCATTCCCTAGCAATAGCACCAAAAACTTGATATGCTAAACCTAACTCTAGTTTGTAACTAAAGCATGTTTTACTATTAAGTGCCCTAGGTAATGTATACAGTATAATATTGGTGAAGATCAGGTTAAACCTACAAAGAATGCTATATTAGCTCTCCACTATATTAGTCTAGTCTAAGGCGAGGCAATTAAATTAAAGATGCTATTTTTAATTTTAAAAGCTATCACTATAACTAATCTAATTTACGGAATTGGGATATTCAACACCTTAATGGATTTTATCATAAACCAAATAAATAGAAAACTAGTTACTATTAATATCAAATCTTTAATTGATTTAGTTTTAAAGAAGTGAAGCATTAGGTAAAAACTCTTTTTCACAAAGCGAATAATTACCTAAAATTAACCAATTCAATTCTTCTTATCTATAGATAAGAAATAAATTTATCAATCCTTTTTAGTTCTTACACTCTAATTGAATTAAAGAGCATATCTTCTCTTTAATCCAAATTAACGCAATCACATGAATTAATTGGAAAAAGGTTTTCACAAACTCAATCCTAATCTAACACATATTCTAACGAGTCAAAATATATGCTCAGTAATTATGGAATTAAAGACTCAACAAAAGACCAATTATCACACAAGATCCATTAATTAGTAATTCAAATATCCAATTCATAATCTCAATTAAGATTAAGAGAAATAATAAGGTTAGCAATATCTAAAACAAGAATATATGAAAAGAATGAAGACAACCTAAAAAGAGATTCCGAACCCTTATTCATGATCAAATATTGCTTCCTATCATTTCTAATGTTGAATTCTACAAAGAAAATAACCTACTCTGGAAGTTCTTATTGTCTTCTAAATCTTAGTTCTAATTTAATGAATGAAACAATGATGTTCTCCTTCTCTTTATTTACAAGGCCTTAATCTATTTATATGTACACAGAATCTTTTAGGACTTAAAATCTCAATAAATAAGAGAATTTTCCAAGGGAAAGGCATGTTCATGGCCACGAATCACGGCCATGCTTCCTCGGTATGATCTTCTCTTCTAAAAAATCACAAATAAGTGAACGAGAGGTTCATGGGTAAGGATCATGGTCGTAATTTTGATAGTGATCCTCTGACATCAATTTTCATGCTCTTGTAGCTACAATCTTAGTTCATGATCCCTATTCTTGGGTGTGATCCTTTCCTAAACTTTAAAACTCATAAAAATTATCTTCAAATGATCTAAAACTTGATCAAATTCATTAAAAAAAATTGAAAGCAAAATATAAACAAATTGAGTACCAAAATTGCTAAAAATACCCAAGAAGCACATAAAAATGCTATCATGATAATATGTAAAAATATGTATAATTTAGCATTATCACTTGCATTAATACATAATAACACAAATATAATAGTAAACCACAACTTATTATCCCTTCCCAAATGTGCTAATAGGAGAGTTTCCAACACTCCTTGAATCTCTCTACATCATTCTTGAGGTTTGAGCTTTGAGCTTCGAGCTAGATCATGAGCTCTCTAACCTAGCTCTCTACAATTGAACTTCAATAGTAGATCATAAGACTAAGAGCATGTGTAATCAAAGCTTATTAAACCAAGCATACATTAGCAAATTAGCCTGTTAAGTAACAAATACTAGTAGATCACAAGAGAACACTTTAGTAAAAACTGTGCTACACTAGCTCTTCAATGTAGCACATGCCCATGCTATGCACGTAGCTTTTCACCATTACAACCGATCTTTAAGCTCCATACCATAACAACTCCATAAAAACCATGCACTCAAGTTGTAGTAGGATGAAGATCTAAGCATGTCATAACTTGATCTCTCTTGTGACTAAACATAAATAGTTGGCTTACTCAGATGCTCCATCTAAGATAAAGCTCTAGGTCTCTGTACCACAACTAAGGATGAAAGTATAAATGAAAGGCTCATTCTCCAATCGCTAGTTTGCCATTAGTTTCGAACAACTTTAATACAAGCCTTAGGAGCTCACTTAATATAGGTCCTATCCAAGTCAAACAAGTCTAAAATTGCCTTTCTAAGTCCATAAATGAATTGACACTTTGAGGTACATGAGTCTATACAAGCCTCTTCAAGCTGTTTAGGTAACCTCATAGGCATAAAAGCTTAAGGAGCTCCTCTTCTTGCCTCTTTAAGCAATACAGGTAACCTTGCAAGCATAAAAGGCTGAGGAACTTCGCCTCTTGCCTCTTCAACTAATATAAGTAACCTTACAAGCATAAAAGCCAAAAGAACTCCCTATCTTTCCTCTATAAGAAATCTAAGTAACCTTATAAACAAAAAAGCTCGATGAACTCCCCCTCTTACCTCTTCAACCCATCCAGGTTACCTTGTGGGTATAAAAGCCTAATGTCCATAGACTTGCCATTTTCAAAACTAGCTAGGACTCGACTCTATCTAGTCTGGCAATTCAACTTTACCTACTCAAGTACTCTATGCTCTACCGTTCTACATTGTATAAGTTACGTCTTGCTTGGATAACCTGCCTACTCTACTACTTAACCTCATATAAGTTATGTTCAACTTAGACAATTTGCCTACTCCATCAATCCATTCAGTATAGGTCATGTCTAATATGGACATTCCACTTAACTTGCTACTCTATTTAAGTCAAAGTTCTAGTTCACCGGATCATGGATAAGGTCGAAAGTGCCAACAAAGAGCTCTTCTTGTAGCTTTAACTCACCTTCATTGTGCAACAGCTCAGCTTGGAGCCTTTAGGGCCTGTCCATACACTTAGTCTCCTTGATGAACCCATCACTTGAAGGGAGTAAAAGGTAAGTGTTGATAGGTCTTTTTAGATAAGAAGCCCAAGCCTAAACAGACTTGGTCAAGGCTTGGGTCGAGCTCCATTATAGGATATAAGACCCTTAGGTAAAAGGACTTTTGTTTTCTCTTTTTGACCACTCTTATACACTTTTAGAATTTTGAGTCTCTCTAGTCACCTTTACTGACTTAGGCATCAGAATAATCGTGCTAAAGTATTCTTTATCACTCTCTGATAGGAATCAGGTTACTGGCTCTTTGACTTGTAGTCGAACCTAAGGACTAAAGGGAGTAATGAGGTGAATCCTCCTACTCCAGTCGACTCCTGCCAAGGCCGAGTTACTTCTTGCAATTGATAAACTCTCTACGCTGTGTTGAATGACTGCCTAACTTTTAGAAATAATTTACCAAATGGAAGAATGCCCTAACAATAGACAAACTTTGCACACCTACTTAGCCTTGTTCGACCTAACTACTTACTTGGCAAAATTAATGCTAAAAGGTTGAGAGATCCCACGAGTTAGCTACTCTTGTTCGAATGAGTCCACACCTACTTAGCACCCCTATTTGGCTACCTAACTAGCTTGTACTGCTTTGTTTACATCTTCTAACAGCACCACTAATACATTACTGCCACATGTCAGGGACCACCTATAGAATCTGCTACTATAATCATTGATTTTCCTTGAATATTCATTTTTACTCTTTAGATACTTTGTACATTACTTCTTTGAGACAATACCTTTTTTGTCTTTTCCTTTTTAAGTAGGTTGCCTTAAATTCTCAAGTATAAATACTTACTGTACATAAAGCCACAATCGTCATCAGATTATCATTAATACATTGTATATTTTCCTTTCATAAAAATTGTTTTTTTACTCCCATTTCACTCTTATCCAAACCCTTAAGTAAGGTTAGGTGGCGAGTAACCTCACTAAACCAACTTGTTCATCATATTGAGCTATGCCGTAAGTCATCGAAAGTTCTATTACTACGTCATAACCATTGGAGCTGCTTGTGGGTTTACTTCTCATTTCATTTCTGTTCATTCATGAGTTTCCCATTACCTTTTTCAAGCTTTTAGCAAGCTTGGACTCATCCCTACAACTGGCCTTATCTGTTCGTAGCTGCAATTTGCATCATCTGTGAGTAACCTCACTAAACCAACTCATGCATCATATCAAGCTATACTGTAAGTCCTTGGAAGTTCTACTGCCGCATCAAATCTTTCAGAGCTATTCATGGGTTTGCTTACTTCTCATTTCATTTTCGTTCATTTGCACATTTCCCACCACCTTTTTTAAGCTTTCGGCAAGCTTAGACTTATCCTTATGATCGGCTTTGTCTGTCCTTGGTTGTAGTTTGCATCATCTTGGTATTAGAGAGGAGGTTTCGTTCATATTGTAGTAGTTTGTTCTCGAAGTTCCATGTTTATACTCTATTTTTAGGCTTATGAAACGAAGAAATTTTCTATGTTAATTAGCTACTGTGTTTACTGGTTATTAAGCTTTTGATATGAAGGGAGTGTGTGTTGTGTGATTTTGAGAGATAATGTCAACTGTATCACCAAATCAAGGAGTTTGGGATTGGAATCTTTTAGAGAAAATGAAAAACTCGAGTATTAATGCTGGTCATGGAGATGACAACAGTGGTATTATCCATCATGGTTGATAATCTCATGGTACTCCAAGAAGCACGGATGAAAGACTTGATGAGGTGGCTAACCTACTTGTGGATTTTACTCGAGTTGTTCATGCATTAGCTTATAAACCTACTAAAGTCGTGCATAACATTCCATAAGCTGCCCGACTTGCTAGAGGCCAAGACCTAGCTCAACTAGTTTGAGGTAGAGGAGCAAGTGGACGAGTGAGAAGAAGGATTGACTTAGGAGATTTAGATGAAGAGAACAAAGAAGAGTATGAAGAAGAAGAACGAACTCGAGCACCCTGGGCATCCTACCATGTAAAGCTTAAGATTTTGAGCTTCAATGGGTTTGGAAGTACGGATGATTGCTTGGATTGAAAGGAGCAGGTGGAGTGTATTTTTTTATTATTACCAATATGAAGATTATGAGAAAGTGAGAACTACAACCATTGAGTTCTTTGGATATGCTGCCATGCGATGGAAGAATTTCTAGGTTATGAGAAGATGAGAAGGATATAGAGAGATTAATACTTGGCCTGAGATGAAGAGAATACTTGAAAATAGATTTGTGCTAAATACTTATTTACAAGACAATTTTACTTAGTTTTAGAAGTTAAGATAAGGAAGTCAAACTGTTGACGAGTATGTCCAAGAGTTCCAAAAGCTATGATAATACTCTTTTGCTGTTGATTTTAAAAGAATTGTACGTTAAGATAAATTGAGTCTTAGGAATCTTCATATTATTTCTTCCTGATAAATCTATTGTGAGGATGGTGGTACCATCTTATTTGTTTTATGCATAGATGTTATTGCAAGGATAGTAGTATACTCATTTATTTTCTAAGGGTTGCATTGTAAATGAGGTGGTATTCTCTTGTTTACTTTCAAGTGCTAGTTGGTATTATGTATAGGAAGAGGTAAGAGCTTATATATATCCACCATTTTCTTGTAACTCATCCTATCACCCGTACTTGAAAGAAAAAAAAAAATACACTAACCGACCACCAAAAGAGGAATTACCAGAGTTATATCCTAATTGCTTCTCAAGTCTCTACTTGTACACAGAGATTTATCATTCCAGAGCCAATCCATTTCCAGAAAAATGATTGTCTTTTGCAAAATACTCCTATCACAAAGTTCCACTAGAAAAGAAAAAAGAAATAAAAATTGTTATTCATAAATTGCTAATGATCTCTACTTAATCATGCCAAACCCCCAAACAAACACCAAAATTATGCCACCATTATGGTGTGGCTACCTTTATTCGGAATTGAAGATAAACAGGAAAGTTCGTCGCTGAATGGCGCCAAACATGACGGAGATAATCGCTGTAACTTTGAAATGAAAGTGACCCCAAAGACCACTATCAACTTCATTTGGTCACGTCCAAAGGGTAGGAAGAACCCTTTGCTCTTTATTTGAGTTAAGCAACAAAAATTATTATGAAACTTTAGGCATGTCCTTTAGTGGTAGTTAGGTCGATCCAGACTAAAACCTTAAAAAGTCTTTATTTAAGAATTCCATTTAGAATTTGCAAAATCCAACAGCCCCCCACGAGAGCCTTTCGCTAATTTTCACTACATTTAGCAATTGTAGAATTTGAGCGTAAAATTGTAAGACAGATGGAGACTATGTTTGGCTTGCCAAAAAACCTTTTTCCGGAATCTTTTCTATATTTGTTTGTTGCAACAATAACTTTATATTTATCAAATATTATCAAAATAGCCTTCAAAAGTCATATAAAAATGGGTAACTTATAACAATAAGTGACGATGAAAAGTGACAGCATTAAGAAGAAAAAAAAGCAAATAGAAAATGGGGGGAAGTGATTTCCATTTATTTGAAAACGGAAAACATTTTCCCTCAGCACCATCAATTGCGGCTAAAATTGATTAGACACTATAACTTCTGGGGATGACTGAATAATCAACGAAATATTAAGGTTTTTGATTGCGGTAAATGTCAAATCCAGACCGGGGAAAGGTCAAGAAATGTGATTTTATACCAATATCTATCCCTACTCTGATGAAGACTGGTCAAGTGCCTAAAAAATTCAAGCAATCCGGCGGCCATCACGACATCAAGGACAACCAAATTTCCAACAAGACAGAAGTCAGTCTGTGATAGGAGCCTGAAGTCAGCAGTCAAAATTTTGAAAAGTCGTATCGTATGGAAGAGTGGTCCTGCCAGAAAAATT
The DNA here is from genome assembly GCA_024138005.1 of Lumnitzera racemosa. Classification (NCBI taxonomy): domain Eukaryota; kingdom Viridiplantae; phylum Streptophyta; class Magnoliopsida; order Myrtales; family Combretaceae; genus Lumnitzera; species Lumnitzera racemosa. Next base: position 32,430,889 of record JAMXBC010000008.1, read on the forward strand.
GTCGACGCACATGTAGTTTGTAGTTCCTGAGGGAGAAATTTGGCTACACTACATCATGTCGTTGCCGCGCATGTCTCAGTAAAGGATCCGATGCAGCTACCACGTGTTACAGTATTGCTATTGGTATGAAACTGATTCTGACTACTTTTATGTGCCATCGTTCCGTCACACGAACCTAATTTTTGCAATGGACATGAACAGTCAAATATGAAATCCTTCTCATGGACAGAAAACTTTTTAGATAGTGACACTAATCTAATAACCAGCAAATAAGTCTTTTAAGTCACCAACGTTAAGTTTACGTGGAGACAGAAGGCAGTGTCCCACACCAGTGGGTGATGTTCCGTGGGTGGTAATATCTCTTCTATTACTAAATTCGGACCGCCTCATGTCATTATCCTTTGTCGTCTTCAGAATTTGTCCCCAGGTAGCAGAGAGAGGGAGAGACTTTGAGTCTAAGATGAATAGAATTTCTGAATTTAAGAAACTATTAACACTTTTTCATTTGATAACATCAACCTCAGGATACAACAGGATTTCAAAAATAAGCTTGTCCTGAGTAATTCGTACAAGTTCACTAGTCCATGGCATATTTACAGGAATAAGCTCTTGCAAGTCTTCTGGCGTGCATGAATCAAAATTCGCCAGGGGCAATTGCTGATGTATGGGCATCCAACGAGATAGTCCTTAAAGACTAAGTACACTGTACAGGCTTAACATAACCTCCTGAGCAGCATATTGATATGACAAAATCCGTTGACATGTCATCATTATGACTAGCCCGAGAGGATCAAAATTTTTTCCTTAGATAACAAAGAATCATCAAACTAGTGTATGTTTCACCCGAGAGATATCTAATTCAGCTGATATTCCCATCTGCATTTGAATTTCTTTTGCATGGTCGCTTTCGAGGTCTCCCAGCAGCTGCAGCAGGAAGAGCACCAGCATCCTGTTTTACCATCTCTGTTGCCTGATTATGCTGCTGCACAGTGGTGCCCTTAGCACGTGGCCTCAGCTTCTTAGAAGTTTTGTCTGAATGAGGAGAAACAGAATTTCTAACAACACCTTCAACATCTGTACTTGGTACAGATCTAGGCTTCCTCAATGTGACACCAGTTCGAGCACATGAATCCAAACTTAACCACGATTTACTGGTATCCTTCTGGTTGCCTGCCAATCCCGACTTCAAGGATGGACAACTGCCGATACATGGGATGGAATCATCAGATCCAGTGCCATAATGTATACTCGCTTCATATTGTTGACAGTCCCGATCTGCATTGATATTGACATCTTCCATCCCTGCATTCGAGCCCTCCTGCAGAATGAATGATTATAGAGTTAAAGAGCAAACAGGATAGCTGCATGAGATTGTTTCACTTCACATGCAGACAGATGCCAGGGGAAAGAGGCTATGTTAATAACTTAAGAACAAACAAAAGAAATTCATCTCAATCAACATTTGATGACAAAAAGTTAATAATTAACAATTAACACATTTAAGCAATAGAAGCGGTCAACAAGAAGCCAGTTTAAGAGGTGAAAGAAATGAACCGTCACAACTGTTTCCTACTGCAAAACATATGATGGGAATCAACTTCGCATTGGCCACTCACATAAGCTAGAGCTAAGGGACTCCAAACTTAGTATTGAGATTCTTATAGGATCAAAAGACACAGGATGATCTCATGTTTGTTAACATGCTCAAGACTTATTTGATGGGTTTGGGAAGCCCTTTGTTGGTCATTCAAAGCATTGGAGATGGATAAATTGATGGGGGAATGCTCTGGTAGAGCAAAGAAAGAGAGGTGCAGCAGAATCGGGTTCCAATATGAGCAGTCCAGCCCGTTCACAAGCCACTGTCCGGCCGGTTGGTTGCTCCTAGGAAGACAGGACACTTGCGGGGACTAGTTTCAAGATTACTCCAGGACCAGCCGACTGGTTCACTTGAACAGAAGGGTCGCATGAACCGGTTGCAAGAACCATTTTGGAACCAGTCCACTGGTTCAGTCCAGACATATCCGAGTTATATCAACATTTTTATTTCGTTTTTCTTTGTTTTAGGCCTTCTAATTTTATTTTAATTACATTTTTTCCCTTAATTAACCCTAGAGACTGTAGTAAGGGTTGTATACATTATTCTTTTTTTACATTCTTGGCAATAAACAAATTCTTGAGAGTTTTCTTTCTCCAAATCTGTTCTTATACATTCAATAACCCTGAATAGTGGCGAAAACATAATCTAGATTAGACACTAGATCATTTGCTCCCGGTTCATAATATCCTTGAGTAATTATTCATATCCTACAATTATCACAAAAACAACATAAGAACATCATCTTTAATTAAGATTTCTGCAACAAAATTACTTTCATGGTTCAAGAGATCATTAGACGGATCTTTGCCCACATCAACACATTCAGAAGCAAATGACCTACTAGCATGGTGTCCTTCATCTTATAATGGCAATAAAGATGATTAGCAGTGCTGCATAATCTTGCGAAATAACAGCTTTATTCCTTTCAAATCAGTCATGTCACTGCCCAAAGGCTGCTAGTTCCGTGTAACTTCTAAAATAAAGAGGAAGGCAAAGCTGACCTCCAAATCATGGGCAAGCAGATTTCCCACATGCATAGAAGGGTATGCACTTGAAAAATGAAGTGATGCAAATGCAATGGGGACAGCAATAAAATACAATGTAGAAAATAATAATAATAATAATATAATAATAACAAGGAATTTCACCGTAGATAAAAGAAGATTGAAAACCAAGTGTACCTTTGCACATGCTTCTGCACCCAATTCATCTTCTCCTTCAGAATCAGCCATCTCTTCACACTCAAACTCGACATTCTCTTCAATATCTTCGTCTGAGTCGCTCAACTCTTCCTGTTCCATAACAATCTCAGCTTGAGACTGGTCATTTGTGGTGTCCATGCTGCACCCTGCTATGTCATCATTTGCATTGACTGAATTTTGAGATTTGGAGAAAAGTTCCCTATCAATGTAGGAAGCACCATCATTCTGTCGGCCAAACAGGGCACTAGTTTGGTTAGCTTTTGAAGTATTTCCAATGCTCGTTTGACATGCAAGGATCCTCCTTTCATTTGCATTCTGATCCAGATTCTCCGAATTGATTCCATCTCTAGATGCAGAACTTAGATGAATCTCCAAATCTAGTTCATTGTTTCCATCATTCTGAGAAGGGACTGTATGGTCATTATTACAGTCTTGAGCAGAGGTGCTATCCAACCCAGCAGAAGGATCATCACTTGGGCGAGTGACCAACCAATCAGTACTTGCATCATCCATCCTTTGGAGAAGTGGATGAAAATCAACACCAGGTAATTTAGAAGATTTTTCGATACTCATAACAGATTCTAGTGGGTTGTGATTATGAAAAAGAGTGAGATTTAGCTGAGGTTGGTTTCCAGAAAAGAAACTAAAAGAATTTGGAGGACTATTATGGGTTGATGGGTTATAAAGTTGGCATCCATCTTCTGGAGCCTGAAACAACAATGGATGCATCTGAAGATCAGAGACACGGTGGCTTCCCTCAGTAATATGTTTCTCCTTGACAATGAGTGGATCATTGGTCATCACACCTACATCGCTTCCATTAGGGAAAGTCTTGCCCTGACTCCTTTCAGTTGAATGCAGAGAACCAATTGTTTTAGTATTAGAATGCTGAGGAATTGCATCTCTTACTCCTGCTTGAGTGGAATGCACATCCAAATGGCTTCTGTATGCTGACTGTGATATGACACGAACATTCCGTGGAAGATTCACAGGGGGCAAGTTTGGCGCTAATTTCACTAAGTGTGTACTTTCAGTCTGACCGCCTTGATGTGACCAGCCAAAGCGAGATGCAGGGGTACTCAAATTCATGCTGGAATGATGAGGAAGACGGGCTAAGTTACTTGACACACCTTGTCCAGGAGCTATGGTATTTGACATGCCTTGTCCATGATAAGAGTAAGAGGCAGCATAAGGAAGCTGAAAACTATTTGGTTCAGATGAAGACAGATGAATGCTTCCTGAATGGCTCTGTGGTTCCATAGAATCATCAAAAGAACCCTTTTTACCATCCTGAGTATTCTGCTGGTTGAACGTGATGCCACCGCCCCCAGCTATGTTTAAAGCAGGCTGTTTAGAGAAGATCTGACCATATGAGCTGGGCATCCAATCAGCTAAAAATGCCTCATGGACATAAGCTTCCTCAGGGTCATCAATGCAGCCATCTCCACTACTGTTCTCCCTGCCAATGTTTTTAGCTTTCTCCTGCAGCCAATAGTTAGTATAAAGCTGAAATCAAACTAAGCTCGGCAACCTCTGATAGTAGATAGCTTGATAATTGCATATAAAGACTTCAAGCTTACCAATTTTCCAGAGTTATATATATATATATATATATATATATATATACATGGAGAGAAAGGGGGGTATTTATAATTATACATATCTCAAAATTCTTAGCAGTTGTCAAAAAATTCTCACACTGACAACTGAATTTGCAATTGCCTCAAAGGTTGGTATAAACAAAAAATATATATGACCTATCCCATCACATTAAAAAATCTGGGTCATTAGAAACATAAAAAAGGCCATCTAGACCACAGAACTTACACAGATAGGAAAATCTATGTCTAGAATAATCTCAGATCCGACAGGAGATTGTTTTTATGAGTGCAATTCATCACCTTATGTCAAACAAGTCATTAATTGACCAACTATCACACATCATCACAGTCAAATAGGATATGTGATTCTTCATCAAAAAGCATATTGCATCATAATTTCATATTTGAAGACAACCACCTTCTCTGAGTCATGTTGCCAACTTGCCAAATTTGCTTCTTTCCTTTTTCTCCGCTCTGCTTCATAAATTCGCCTCTTCTCCTTTCTCACTGGATCTTGCTTGTATGATTTTTGAGTTCCCAGGGCAATGCGATACTGCCGAGGTAGCAAGGATGGATCTCTATGCGGAACAATGAATCTCCACACAGACATCCAGTCGAGTTTGTAAATCTTCAATCCCTGAAAGTATTTGGGTCATAAACCGGATAGACTGCTATACATATTTTTTCCAGATAAGTTCAGATTTCATTGAACAATATAGATAGATAAAAAAAGTGTAGTCCATTGTACTAAAGTCACTAAAAAGGTCGACTATATTGGGGTCTCAAACTCAAAAAGTCTTGGGCAATTCACTACAAGAACAAAAGAGTGCATAGACCAAAACACAGAAGGACTGCTGGAAGCGCTTACCTCCTGAATACATTTCAACTCTTCTTCAGTCAATGCAGACGTTTTCATTCTCCGGACCACCTGGAAGACAGCATAAATATATGAAAAAAATTCAATAACAGCAATTTTCTCACTGTTCTGTAATTTATCTTCCATTTCTTACAACTGAATATGGTTATATTGGAAAGAAGGATACACAAAGATCATCTCATACCTTTATTGGATTATCAGGTGCTTTAGATGAGCAGCGATTCTTCTGTCTAACAAATATCTGTTATAAAGTATCGAAGTTAATATAATTTCTTTTTGATAGCAATATTGATACTGAATATAATTATGAAACTAAGATAGAATTCCCATTCAGTAAACAGGTAACCAGAACAACTTTCAAAGATCGAGATAAAATCATCTTCTAGTCATTGAATGCTGTGGATAAGGAGTGCAGGTCTAGTCATTGAATGCTGTGGATAAGGAGTGCAGGTAGGTTATATACTACAATTCAGGTAGATTATAGTCACAAACTCATAAATGAGAATGAGAGAGATAAACAGAGAGAACAGCAGGCAAATCTGGTTTGATGTGAGACTATGCAAGGATACACAGCAAGCAAAGTTGCTAAATGTGAACACAACTGTGAAGTTCACTTTCATAAGATCAAATAATCACCTAAAAATATTGTACTTGCTCTCGATACCTGATGCTTAGATTTGCAAGGAAGAAATCGTTGCTGAATCGCCTTCCAGTCTGTATTATATTCCATCATCCCCAGTGCCAGTAACCTGCATGTTTGCCATAACTTATGTTATCTTCTTTCATATGTGGATAAAAAAGATAAAAGTTGCACAAACACCTAATGTATAAACATGAGAAACATCTCTCTCTCTCTCTCTCTTCCCCTTCTTAGTGCAAATTAAAATGTCCACCTACATAATGAAAGCATATTCCCACTAAGTTAAAAAAAAAATATGGCTTCAAATTTCATTGATAATATGGTAAATCAAATTTGGAAGTTCTGTGTTCACACATGCATCTCATAAATTTAAATTTCATTAACCTAAGCCATTACACAAAGCACAACAAGAGAAAAGGAAATTCCAACTCATTTTATCTTATTTGTCATTTTTCTAGATTAATAAAACAATTTGATCTTTTCACCTTATTCAAATATTCTTTCCTAATCAATTTCTTCAAGTACATTCTCCAATTTATGTGGAGACAAAATGTGCAGTTCTTGACTACCCCAACCCCCCCAAAAATAAAAAAAAATTTGCAGTTCTTACTAGAATGGTAGGGGTGATTGAGAGTAGCAATATGGGAGATTGCTCAAATGGTTTCTGTTATTATTACTGAAAACTCTATCCTATCCACCCTCATGCTATCTCAGTGGTAAGACAGCTGTGGCCTCTCTATCCACTTTTTATTTGTGCTTATTCAGACTTAACTTACGTGCAAAGCTCACCAAACACCAAATAAGACTAATTTTATCCTATCTGAAGTGTGACATAAACATTAAACAAGGCCTCAACTTGCATTTGTCAGGATATTTGTTATCTTACCCATCTCAATCCCACCTAATGACCCCAGAGTATGACATAAATTGGAGGATTTAAAATCTGAAGTCAAGTTAAAATCCAGTGTTTCCAGCTATTTGGAGCATGAAGCGATTGAGCAGTACCAAGAGCCAGTCAACCAAGGCATGCAAGCCAACAAGGCAGTCGGTCCAACCAGTGCCCGCACATCAGGCCAGTCAGTTTCAACATAGTAAATTTGCTCCTAGATTTACATGGTATTTTCACCTCAAGTTCATCTACAGCCTGCTCACTTCCCATAATAGCAATTCCATTCCCCCTATTCCTAATGGAACTACTATTACAGCATTTAGTTTAATTTTGACCTTGTAATAGCAATTCAATGAGAAATTGCTATTACTGAAAATGTTGAATTGTAATTCAATAGTAAGACTCATGAATTGCTACTTCCTACATTCCCCATATACCATTGGGTATTCGATATATTCCCAAATGCTAATAGTAATATGCTAATAGTACTAATAGAAAATATATGTAATAAGTGCAGTACATGTTGATGTGGTATTAGTATAGGCAGTTATTTTTATAAATAAAGGGTATGAGACAGAGAAAAGCATTCACGTCTATTGGTGAGCTCCTGCTCATGTCTCAATAGAGAGAAATTAGGGTTTGTAATAAAAATTCCATTACAAAAATCCAATACAAAATACTCTGATTTTTCTTTTTAAGTTTTGATTTTCTGTTCTTTAAACTTGTGGTTCATATCAATTGGCACCGTCTCACAGGAAACCCAAATCCAACTCTACTAAATTTCTAATAGCAACATGACTCGCATTGAATCTCGATTGGAGGACCTTGAACAGAAGTCCAGAGAATCGCATGAGGAGTTAATGGTTGTACAACAACGACTAACATCACTCCACTCATCTCAAAAGGTAATTGAGGGTAACGTTCAATCGCTCAAAGGGGATATAAACTCTTTGCAGGGTCAAATGACTACATTGAGGGGCGATGTGTCAATAATCCAAGGTAATGTTGCTAAAATCCAAAAAATGTTTGAGGATTGGTTAACTAAGAATTGAATGGGTTCGAGTAGATCTTCAAGTGTTGCTCAACATGGTAAGCAATAGATGAATGTGGTTAACAGCAATTGCTCTGTGACAAATGTTGAAGGAACGAGTGACGAGCAGAATATAGAGAGAAGGATTGAAAGGGTGGAAGATTTGGATGCTGATTATCAACTTAACACTTCTCGAATACAAATTCCCTTGTTCAAAGGCATTGATCTAGCTCATTAGATCCTAATGGCAGAGTTGTACTTCAAAGTGCAGCGTACACAAGAGGATCGAAAAGTGGACTTAGGCGCCATGTGCATGAGAGGAAGATGTGTCTATTGGTTAAGAGCTTTAAGATGAAGGATTCCTAACTTGGATTAGAATATGATGAAGGAAGAAATGCTGAGGAGGTATGGTGAACAGTGGGCCTCAAATCCATTCAAAAATCTCTCTCAATTGCATCAAGTAAGTACTGCTTGTCAATACATAGAAGATTTCGAGTTTCTGACATCTCAAGCACCTAAACTGCCAGAGATTCAGCAGTTAGGGTACTTTTTTGGCAGGTTGCGTAAGGACATACAAATGAGGGTAGACACATATTCTCCCACTACACTTGAGAAAGCTGTAGAGCTTGCAGTCAAAGTGGAGAAGGAATTTAAGAGTGGTATATTTTTAGCTCCAACACATTGTAATAAAGTTCAGTATAAATGAACAAATGCTAGGACAAATTATCAAACACTTGGGAGGTCATTTTATGATGCTGCATCTTATTCAAATTATCGTGTAGCATCACCAACACCATCCAATTTTTCTCCTTTTCAAACTTTGATGCACTCCAATGCTGCCCGTTCTCAACCTAAGGATAGCTTTATGCAATCTAATGTTTCCAATCCAGTTTAAGAAAGGGTGAACACACTAATATCTCTGTTCCAAATTCAGTGGTAAAAAATACATGGAAGAAGTCCCAATGTCAAAGGCAAATGAGCAATGAGGAGTTTCATGAAAAAATGGCTAAGGGGCTTTGTTTTAAATGCAGTCAACCATTCTCCCCTACTCACAAATGCCCTAATAAGTCTCTTCGCATCATGGTACTAGAGGAAGCCCAAGATGGAACAGGTTGTGTATGGGAATGGGATGGAGATGTTGCCAATTTGTAGCATGCTATGCAACTAGGCAATAAAGGGGTTAGCTAAGGGACTGAGCTTAGCTTGCTTGGTTATCCTTGAGGACAAGGACACTTTTGGAAGGGAAGGAATTGATATGTTCCCAAATGCTAATAATAATATGCTAATAGTACTAACAGAAAATATATGTAATAAGTGCAATATATATATTAGTAAGTGCAATACATGCTGATGTTATATTAGTATAGATAGTTATTTCTATAAATAGAGGATATGAGAGAGACAAAGGCATTCATGTTACTTAGATTGGTATTTTAGTTCATTTATGAGCTATTGCTCATATCTATTGGTGAGCTTTTGCTCATGGCTCTCAATTTAGAGAAATTAGGGTTTGTAATCAAAATTCCACTATAAAAAATTAATACAAAATATTCTGATTTTTCCGTTTAAGTTTTGATTTTCTGTTCTTTAAACTTGCGGTTTATATCAGTATTCAAACACATGATCAAACCACAACAAAATCTTCTAATCCGATGGACAATAGGACCACCATAGAGCCTTCTTCTCCAAGTACGAACACCATAGACCACAACCACAACCTTTCTTCTCCTACCACCATTGACCCTTCTTCTTCGACCATGACCACTAGACTATAATCACAACCTTTCTTCTCCGATCACAACCACCACAAAACATAAACGTGACCTTTCTTCTCCAACCACAACCATGATAGACCATAACTACAACCTTTCTTTTCCAACCAACCTTCACTAGCAATCATTGAAATGTATGGTAGGCTAGGCTAACGAGTGAGTACTAACCATGGCAAACCTAAGGATGGAGGCTAGGGTTGGGTTTGGTATGCTAGCTAGGGTTTAGAAAAAGTATGGGCATTATTGTCATTTTCATTTATTTACAAATATATTCTTTAAAGTGTGTTTTATTCAACTAAACATGGTAATAAGCTATTACACCTTTGTTCCATTTATAATGAATTGGAATCCTATTATATGGTTATTATGTCCGGTGAAGTAAATGGGCCACTAGAGTTTTCCAAGTAAATCATCTGTGATGTTTTCTTATTTCCTATTTTTTACTTCACTTTATTTTGTTCGCATTGTAACTCATCTATCTAAAGCTTCCACATTGGCATGCAACATTTATCCATCTTTATCCAAGCTCAACCCGTCTAGAGTAGCACAACAAATGTCAGATAGTATTACTTTTGTCCTATCTAGGCTGTTATATGTCAACCAGACAGAGCTATAAAGCAAAATCCATTCTTCTATCTTATATAATATAAAAGCTGAAAGAACAAGGAATAAAACTCTGATGAATCTTTGCTGGACAGAAAATATGAGAAAAATTATGTAAAGTGGGATTTGATTGCGCAAATAACACTATTATACTCACTCATCCTCAGCATCAGTGAAAAGCACCCGACTGGCCACAGCAACAGGTGGTGGTTTACGTGGAAACAAAGCCTGATTAAAAAGTGGACAGAACATCTGAGCTGATTTTGCAACTTCCTTTGGGACCAAAGCCACTGATTGCTTCTTTGTATTCTCAACTAGTGCAGCAGCCAATGATCTCTTTTGCGGTTGTTGATTGGAAGTAGATGAACCCTTAACAGTATTTGCTGAAGCAACTTCTTTCAAAGCCTCAGCATCACCATCAACAGCTGAGAGAAAACTAGCAAGGGGGAAGAGAGGTTCCTTCTCTGGAAGAGTATCAGAGGCAGATTCAAAATGTCGCCTCCTGAGCTCCTGGACAGCTGGCGATATAAGTTGCAATTTAAAAGGTTTTAGAAGTAGCTAAGAATAAAATACCTCAAGAAGACTATTAAATTTCAGCTCTACAGAGAACACAAAAATTACTTCAAAGACTTACCCAGATCCATATCATCCATGAGTTTTTTGACCAAATTAAGTGGTGCTACATCAAGAATGGATAGTACAGGGCCATTTGTAATTGGTAGCCAAGGAGAACCTCCAACAGATTGGTAAGAACCCATCACCCCATCATAAACATGTTCTTGCCATTTGTTAGAAGAGGATATGTGGACATTTGTTGGTATCTGATCATCTTGAGCACAGCTGATTCCTTGCGCATTATAAGCAACAGAGTAATCCAATGCATGCTGTGCCTGGAAAGATCTAGGAGGTCCATCTAACACTGATGGAAGTACATATGGAGGCCAAAAGCAAAAGGCAGGATACGGTGCAGTTCTACAAGCTACAGCCTGATCACGTTTTTCTAGCATCTCAAATATCAATTCTCGAAGTTGAGAGGCTATGTGTTGCCTGGGAGGATCAAGAATGCAGAGAGAATATATTTGAATAAGAAGCTGCACATGCTCGTGAATTAGACAGTACAACTGACCAATCTGGAATGGCATGAATCCATTCACCGTACCAACACCAGGTGGCAAGGATGAGGAATTTGGCTGAGCATCAGTCATTACAGAACCACCAGTGTTTATTGAGTTATTAGCATTTACCCCCATGGGTAACAAGGGTAAAAGGGGACGCAAAGGCCTCTTTGACTGTTCAAGAAGCTTCCTTCTGTATTCAGTAGAAGATCTTTGACGTCTATTCTGTCTTGTCTCCGGCCTTCGTCCAGACTGCTTTCCACTCTCTTTTTGGGATATGTCTGTTGGTCTTTCATCAAGATCACTCTCAAGTGCCTCTTCAAGTTCAATCTCAAAATCTGCATCATTATCCTCATCTTCGTCATCAAAATTTCCAACCTCTAGAACCGACTGACCATCAACATCTCTACCCTGCAAAACAGCTGCAAGAAACTTTCTGTACTCCTCTTCATCATCCACATTAGGAAGGTCATCATCATCATCTGTTTCTTGGAGAAAGCTCTCAAGCTCATCAAGTGTGAACCTTGCAAGAGAATATCGAGCCCTTGTGCGCTTGCTGATAGCATCATCATCATTGTCATCTAGTAGCACAGCAGGTTTCTGACTATGCTTCACATTGTTGACCATCATCCCACTATCAACTGCACCGCTTACAGGAGTATTCGTTTTACCAAAAACCTGATTCTCATTTTCAGAATTCTCCAGTTCTTTATCAGTAAGCCCTTTAGAAGTAGGCTCTTGTAAATCCATTTCATATGTTACCTTAGGATGATGTGCCCCAGGCATGCAAGCTTCCTCCTCACTCTGCACGGACTCTTGCATTGTAGATCTTTGAATTTCATCAGTTACCTTATGAAGAGACTCGACCCCAGCCTCCACAATATCAACTTCTGCTTCTTCAATTTCTGAACTGAGACTTGATGAAGCCTCTGGTGAAGGAGTTTCCTTCAGAAATGGATTAAAATCTATGTCTTCATCCTCATCCTCATCTTCATCGGTTTTTGGAGTACTTCCGTGGTGTTCATCTGAGTTGGCTGTAGTGTGCAGAACAGTGTCATTTACAGACTCTTCGTTTGGATGCTGGAACATTTTTAGATAAATACAGCAAGAGATGATGCTCTATTACATACAGCCCAAGAGCAATGCCCTACCAGCCCTATCCCAATTATGAAGCAACCGACAAACAAAGCGCCACCTCATTCCCTGAAACTGAAGAATGCTCAAACAATTAACATCTTCCTAAAATTATCACAAGGAATCACATCATGAAAGTGCAAGCATAAGCCAGTTCAGCTTATATATACCCACTGGTGCTTGAACTTATTACCAGAGCTTCGTTTTGTATAGCAAAACCGCAACACCCAAATCCAAACCAAACAAAATTTCTGCGCTAGAGCATGATACTAAATCCATTTTCCGCATGTAAAACAATCCCTTTTCTATTATTATTACTGATTTCAGATAAACAACAACTAGCAATGACATTGAATGTTGGCATTTCCGATATTAACTGTCTCAAGATTCTATAAAGATCCGGTTCATATAACATATTCCGAACATTTAAATACAGCATCTTCCCAAACAATACCAGGAGGTACTAAACCAGTGTTCACCCCCAAAACTTCAAAATTTCCCATTCATCTTCTTTAGAAGTCCCGAAAATTTTTAAAACTTGCTGATCTGTTAACTTCGGCAGCATCTCAAATTTTTTGTTCAGTTCTGCCATTGGTTCGAAATCTGGGTCCATAATTGTTACTGAACAAGCTCTTAATATTTCTATACTATCTTGCACCACATACACTAACAAACCAAAACTTGAAATGTAGAACCAAAATTGCGTACTCTAGGGTTTAAGACACGATTTCACATGCATGTATATCAAGTGATACATTAACAGTCTCAATTGAATGACTCAATAACATAAAATGAAATACAAAGACACTAAAAATCTAACTCAAAGTCCAACGCAACGCAATTTGTTATCGAATTCTGTAAAATACCTTACCAGAGCAGTGAGAATCTCAATTTGAGAATCAATGGCATTTCAATTGTGAACTGCAACAAGAAAGTAAATAAAGAGATGTGATTTCCTTATTCTTGGCTGTCGTCGTCATCCTCGTGGGAATTGGAAAAAAACCTCTTCCGATCGGGTTAAGCTGTACTTCCTTTTCTAGACCCGAGAATCCGACCCGAGCCCCTATTTAGTTCAGTATTTATCGATGAATTGGTATTCCCGATTATGGATTAGATATCCTGCGCATAAGAATAGAGTAAAAGAGGGATCGATTATAATTTCGTTGATGTTGCCCGTTAAGGGAACTGTACCAGGAGTATTATGTGTATTACCATATCCTATATCCACGTAGGAGCTTTTGCCCTTATTTGATCTTTACTAAAATAACTTTTCATATGACTAACATTTTGTTTAAAATCTTATTTTTTATTTTCCTCTTTTATGATTGTTCTCTTTTTACATTATTATTTTAAATTCTTTAAACAGCATATGGTCCATCAAAGGAGTATAATTGGTGTTATACAAAAATTTACGGCATTATCCCTTCTCCCAAAAGAGATAATTATTCATATTACTTATTAGACAGTTATGTAATAAGTTTTTTTAAATTTAAATTTTGAAAAAGAATGAGTATATTTCTTTTTCCATTTTGTTAGAGAAAAAATTCTTAAAAAATGAGAACAAATTTTATAAACTTATAATAATAAAAATCTATTATATTCTTACATTACATGTTCAATAGGTGCATTATATTCTTGTTATTTTTATTAATGATACCATGTAATTATTAATATACTAAAAATATAAATGCATTATCAGCTAGTCTTAGTAATATACTAAAGCATCGATATACCGATCATACATGTGCTTAAATAAAGAAAATTAACTATTTAATATCATATATCTATAATATTAAAAGAAATGTTTGAAAACATGAACAATTTGTACCAAATTGTTATCATGAATTACATGGCAAAGGTTTTGCATGCTAGTTATACCAATGATTTATAAACCTCAAAGAAGATATAATTTTATTAGTCGTACAGTTTGCTTTCGTGATTGATTTCATTCCTCTATATTGATAATCATTGCTCTAATATTAAATCCACAACCATTATTTGATATCTTATATACCTTTTGAAAATAAAATGTTAATTAAATTAATAAAATATCAAATTCCAACACAAAGTTAAAGTATGTTGTTTTTTTTTTTTTTTCTTAAGCACCTATAATATGAGCATATGGACATCTAGTATTATTTTAGGGAGATTAGATGTTTTGATGAAGCACTCAAATTTATCGAATTAGCCCAATTTTTTTAAAGTGATGAGTTCCTGTATTAGATAGTTGCATAACAATTTATTTCACAATTTAAACTTTGAAAAACATAATTTGTTTTCTATAATTTCTTAACATAACTTTTAACTTAAAAAAAAACTCAAAAAAAGCTTTTAACATTTAATAATATATATATTTTTTTTTTACTTTTATGCCATCAGTATTACAATTACATCATGATGTTCTTATCATTTTCATCAACAATGTTAGTATAATCATTTAAATATAGATAGTGTCAATATAATCATTGCTAGATAGTCTAAATAATACAATAAAGGCAAATATATACATGCAATGTATATGCTTAAATTAAGGACATGAAACTATTTAATGTTAAAATTGATGCTTAATGTTTATATAATTCAATTACACACAATATGATTTCAGTAAGCGTAATTTTTTTTTTTTTCAATTTCATGTGAGTAGAATATGATCAACTCATTTATAGCGTTTATTTTATATGAAAGTATGGTCAAAATAAAACTATCACTACATTTACTATCTTTATAAGTTATTATAAATTCATAATTACGATATTGTGTGATATGAAGATGATTTGGTGCTTTCCATTTAACAATATAGAGTTTTTCATACTTTACTGTATTAACATACAATATTAATATTTATATATAAAGGTGTAGTGTAATACACAATATATAACATATTCTTATTATCACCACATACCTACTATAAGTCCTATAATCAACTACTTATATTTTGGTTCGTAAAATTTAGGGTAATTAAACAAACTATTCGATTTGGCTTAAATTCTACGACTAAGCTAGAAATATTAGTCAAAGTGATTCCGTAAGTTTAAATTTAAGAAAATAAGTTATAAAATAAGAAAATATAAAATTTCTAAAGTTTAAGTATATTATTCGTTATTTATCGAAAATGCGTAAAATGCATTTCAATAACTGATGAATTACTAGAAATAAATTATATGTACATTAAAAATTATAAAATAACTTAAATAATATTTAGGAATATTTATTTATACCATATATATATTTACTTATAGATAGAAATACGCGTAATTACTTAAAATATGTGAAATAAGTAAAAATAAGGTTAATTAATTAAAGAGAATTTATAATTAATTAAGGAAAAATCAAGAAAAGTATGGAAGAATATGGAAATGTCTAGAAGTGAGGCGTGGTTATATGAATTGAATAAATAAAAGCAACTAATTAGATTAATACAACAAAAAAGGCAAAATGGAAGATGATAAACTATTATCTTATCCAATTTAATGCATAGAATTTGCTTTACACTTCTATAGATAGTAAAAAAATTTCAAAAGCTCATTTAATCAGTTAAGAAGATAGAAAAATTAGAGAGGGTTGAAACAAAAAGAGGAATTAGGGTTTATAAAAAATTTTCCCAAATTTATGCAATAGAAGCTAGTGAATTGAACCTATACATCACCACTACTTGAAATCGAGACACCACTACTACTAACCCACTCTAAGTGGATTGCCTGGACTGACTAACAGACCCTAAACCAATGTTGGTGGCCGAAAGTTCAAAAACTAGGTGAGTCCTAAATTTCATCTAATTTTGTAAAATTTATTAAAATTATTAATTTTACCCAAAAAATTATGAAATTTATTATTCTTATGTTTTATTATATATAAATTTAAGGGAAAATAGTGATTAAGTTTAATCATGTCTGTAAATATAGGATGCTTAAGAAATTGAACAAGCATGTTTAGAATTAAAAATAAATACGCTTAAGAGTGTAGTTTGGAACTCAAAAATTTTTTGTAAACTACTAAGGTAATATAGAACAGTGCTAAGAAGCCATTTTTCTAAAATTAATTTTTGAAAATTTAAAAAAAAATTTAATCCTTAAAAATTATGCATAAAATGGATAATTTGGGGTTAATTAAGTAATTAAATGAGTAATTGTTGATTTAGGACATAATTATATGTTTTAGGATGTTTAAATCTGATAAAGTATGATATTTATAGTATTTAAAGTGTTAGATGTAATTATTAGGGTATTATGTAGTATATATGTAATAAGTAAAAAATTGTGTATTTTAAGTTAATTTTGGAAATTAGAGTAATTAGGAGTAAACTCTAATTTAGGATGAATTTATATATATTTTGAGGTGTTAATTGATGTTGGGAAATGATATTTAGAGTGATAGAAATATTAGATGTATATTATGTATATAATAGGTAATAATACATAATATGCAAAAATTGGAAATATAATAAATAGAAAATGTTAGAATAAAAATTGATATTATACTAATATTAGAAATATATATAAAATCAGGTAAGAGATTTAAATTTAGCTAATTATATGTAAAATTTTCTCACATCGAAAATAAGTTCAGTAAACTTATAAGGATTTAAGTGTATCAGGTAAAATAGAATACTAATTTAGAATTAAAAGTGATTATTAGGACACTCAAGCCTAATTTGAAGAATTTCACATTTGTGTTCGGATCACATTTTTAGGCTTTATGTGTAATATCCTTAATTAGAACCACTTTAGAACATAAATCAAAACCAAATTCGGAAACCAAACCCTAAACTAACTTAGAATGAATTAATAATAACTATTAAGTATATGGGAAGAATTAGGTTAAATCATAACCTTGAGCATATATACATATACATATCATCAAGATATAAAATACTAAAAACACATTTATATTATATATTATATGACAAACGAAGACAAGTTGACTTGCGGTTGGTTGAGTGAGTAACCAAGGATACCAAGTAAGTTAGAATTAATACATTGTTGTATTTCGAAGTATTAAATTGTAATACTTTGAGGCTTAAAATTGTATATTATTGTGCTTGTTAGATAGTTAACTATGCGCATGTGCTTGTTTCCAAGTTTGAAAATATGATTCCGATTGTTGTTCTGCCTTATATTTATGTGATTTGTTGAAATGATTGAATACTTTAAACTGGATCTAATTAAATATATGACTTAAAATTCTAAGCCGAACATACATAGCAACCCATTAGGAAATATATTAGGATTCTCTAGTCAAATACCAATCCCTTCGAAAAGGATAGCGCTAAATGGCATAATTGGTCTCTTCTTCATGCTTAGTTAAACTAAGTAATAGGTGAGGAGGTCACGATAAAAGTGAAGTCAATGGTTTAAAGATAGTTGTAGGAGGAGTGGTGTCTCCATTATACAAGCCTGAGTTTAGTCGTAAACTGTTGCATTAACAGAAAATCTTCAACCTGGATTAAAATAGATGCAATTTTTCTAATCTCATGACGAGTTGAATAACGTCGTACGATGGCATTTACTCGAGCATACATTGCACTTAATAATTTGGTTGATAACCCTGTTTGTGTTTACTATATGGTTTTGAGACTCTGTTTCAACTTATTAAGCTGTAGTTGCTTACATCTTGCAAGTGCTAGCTAAGAAATAGATTACAATTACCTTGAAACCAGCAACTGCAAGATCTTAAGGAGTGAATAAATACATCTAAAGAGCAGATATATCTTTAAGGTCTTAGCCTTTATTTAAAATATCTCATTTTCAAATAATGTATTATTTAAGAAGTATAGGATAATAAAACCCTATAAACATTATTTATAATATTTGAATCTTACTGTATATACATGATTTCATACTTTCTTAAGTAAATAACTTATTAAATTATGAACTGTTTACTTTAAAGTAGGTTAGTTGTTGACGCATCATGTAGATTAAGTCTAAGATAACGGTTGTAAGGTCAACTTCTATCCTAGAATAGTTTATATAGTAGGACTGTTACGATTCTATCACTTCAGGACATGACACCTATAATGTATGTATCTAGAGATTAAAATTTTCATATATCATTATTTATTATTTAGACACTACACCTATGTCATAGGTACCCAAAAAATATTGAATAATTATATACATAAATATAAGATTGTCTAAAGATTAATATAGAATGTAATGGTGGATATATACCACCACATAATCTTATACTAAAATAACTTCCTTATATCCTTTTTACTATAACCCCTCTATTTTCTAATTTATTTGTATAACACATTTTATAAATCATATAAGACACCGGAAAAAAAAAATTGTGCATTAACATTGTAAATACAAATGTAAATAAATAAATCCAAAATTTTGCACCTATATTATGTAACTTCATATATAACATATTTTTAAGGGTCTAAAAGCAAAAGAGATGTTCCTACTTCACAACTAGCAAACATTGCACTTGTATCACAAGCACATAAAAAACACTAAATAACTATATTCATCTATGTAAAATCATTTGAGAGAAAATAGAGAATTAGTTTTTTCATATAGAATGGTTGTCAGAGTGTCACCATATCATCATGTCAAAATAGCTTCCTTTCATCTCATACATGCAACTACTTTGTTTATTAATTTATTTAAATAATGTATTCTACAAATCATGTAAGACACAAGAACAAACTTGCGATTTAATATTACATATAAGTATAGATTTTTATTTATGCGGTACACTTTAAATTTAAAAGGCAAAACTATGTTTTAGCTTTTAAAATTTAGTATTTTTCTATTTGAGTCCTTAACCTACTTTTTTCTTTCATTTGAATCCTCAACACTTTCAAAATCTTCAAAAGTAGGACTTTCATCAAATTTATTTAGTTTTTCTCCATCCATAACATGTAACATCTTCAAAATGATCTATAGTAATTAATCTTACAAAAATATAACATTAGATATATTTATTTTCATAATAAAATAAAAAATAAAATTATTTATGAAATGTAAATAAAAATACAAAAAATAATTTAAAGTAGGAAAAGAGGCTAGAGTAAAAATTATGGATACTCTAATTATCTTGACAGATTATTATAAGCCCGATTAGAAGCTAATATATATCTAAAACGGATTGAAAGATCAATGTATTTAATGAAAGTCTTATTTTGTAAGGTTTTATAAACGATGAGGACTTAAATAGAAGGGAAATAAAAAGGTTTAAGACTCAAATAAAAACGTGACTAAACTTTGAAAACTAAAAGCACAGTCTTCTCAATTTAAAAGTGATATTATTTTTATTTATCCATAGAGAGAAAACATGTCAAGAGATAAAGAAAATCACTTTGAATGTCTTTATAATTAATAATTTATATCATTTACCTTTTACAAATATTTTATATAATGAAAGCTTAAGGGTTAATCGATAATTGATTTAGTCCCACTTTCCAAGATCTTTATTTACCCTATATAGATAACTCAGTGTACTCATGTCATCCTAAGTTAAGGATAAAACTTACCTATGCACAAGCATTTAATTAAACACCAAGAAATATCAGCATCATTTAACTCTCTTTCATCAACAAAAAACAATTTAGCAAAGCTTACAAACCATAATTTTGGTTTGTAGCATCATAACACATTTCATATCTATAACCCACTTTACAATCTACAATCACATTTCACATTACAATCTAACTTTTTACTTTACCTTCATATATTTTATTCATACTTCATATCATAACATTATTAGATTTATTGAAGAAAACCTTCAAATTTTAATACCTAAAATCAAGTCACCTTACACAAAAATTATTCAATACAAGATGAAGTGGAAGTGTACTTTAATCCATTGATTCACAACAACTTGAAATGTAGGTGGATAAGCTTCTAATTGCTGTGTATGCATACTCAATTTTTAAGATGATTAGAGAACTCTAAAAGTGAGTACAAAGAAAGAAGACTAGTTTAAATACTAATAGTGCACATACAAATAGGGACCATAACCCTAGTAGTGAAACATATGGGCTAAGCTACTAAAAGAGCTCATCTAATATTAGTAGCAGAGGGTGTCTACATATACACATACATATATATAATCTACACTACTATAAGATGACAAAGTCTGTTATTAATATAATTATTTGATCGTACTCAATTTATTTGTGATAAACATGCAACCACTTTATGCAATTACATGTGCATCCACATGTCCAAATGCTCAAGCCCATTAGTATACATAAACTAGGTCTAAATTCTAACAATCTCCCACTTAGACTGTATATTCATGTGCTTAAGTGCTTGTCTTACTGTTATATGAAAAACACGACTCATATGAAGTGGCTAGTTAACTAAAGAACATCATCTTAACCAATTCTATCCATTAGCTTCATTAATACGTGGATTAAAGGGGTAGTTATTGAAAATAATCCTTAGCTAAACCCAATAATGATCACATATACTAAATCAACTAAGTAACCTAGATTGAATGTGAATGTGTAGCATGGAAGTTATGCATCTATTGTGATAAATACATTCCTACTTCTAAGGGATCCTACCAAATGAGGTCCTTAATTAAGCATACATTCAAAATGGAAATTAAATATAGTATTATATAACTAAATAAACTAAGCATAAGTGTTAACACAATAAGGTAATACAAGCAAGCAAAACAAATAATACAAACTCCTATTACCTAGGCATCACCTAACAAAACAACATTCATATGAGCAACGTGCTCAATAAAAACCTTCAATGTAATACCTTAGTCAATGAATCCATTATCATAGAGTTTATATCTATATGCTTTGTGTTAGATCTATTAAGGAAAATCTTTAATCCCTAATAGGAAAATCTTTAATCCCTAATGCCAAAATCAAATCACCTCACATAGAAATTATTCGATGTAAGAAGAAAAACAGAAGCATACCTTATTCCATTAACTTACATCTATTTGAAACATGGGTAAATGATCTTCTAGTTGTTTTTTACATAAACTCTCTCTTTGAGTAATGGAAGAACTTGTTAACGTGAGAAGTAAGAATGAAGGCTCCAATTTTACTTACCAATAGTGCACATACAATTTGGGAAAATAACTTGAGTAGTAAAACATATAGGTTAGGCTACTAAAAGATCCCATCCAGTATCAATAGCAACCTAGGGTATCTATACATACACATGCGCTCGTACATGTACACGCGTATACACGTAAGTATATATATATATATAATATAACAAAACCTACACCGTTATAAGTGATAAGACTCATTATTAAAATAATATTTTAATCACCAACTTAGGACCAATAACTTAATTATTTGTGATATACATACAATCACTTTTAACAACTATACTTATGTTCATATACCTAAATGCATTAAGCCCATAAGTACATATGAATTAAGTCCAAATTTTAACAATCTCCTAATAAGACTATATATTCATGTGCTCAAGTATTTGTCTTATTGTTGCATGAAAAACACAACTCATATGAAATAGCTAGATATTAAAAGAACGTCATCTTAACTAATCTTGTCTATTAGTTTCAGTAATATATGGATAACGGGGTAGTTGCCAAAAGCTACTTCTCAGCTAAACCCAACAATAATCACATGTACCATATCAATTAAATAACTTAGATTGAGTGTGGATGTGTAGCATGGAAGTTACAGGTCAAGTGTAATCTATACATACCTACTTCCAATTGGTCTTACTAAATGAGATCATAAATCAACAATCATTCATAGTCAAAAATAGCAAAATATTATACAACTAAATAACTAAATATAAGTGTTATGACACAGTAAGGTAGCATAAACAACCAAAACAAATAACATAAACTCCCACTATACCTAGACATCATTTAACAAAACCACACCTATATAAGTAGTATGCTTAATAAAAAACTTCACGTCAATGCCTTAGTTAATGGATCCCTTATCATAGTATGTGTATTTATATGCTCTATGCTAATTAAACCACCATGAATCCTTTCTTTTACAACAAGAAACTTAATGTCGATATGCTTCGACTTTGATGAACTCTTGTTGTTATTCGAGAAGAATACTCCTACCTTACTACTATAAAATAATTTAAGTGGTCTTTCAATCTTATCAAGCATACATAATCTTGAAATAAAATTATGAAGCCAAACAGCCTAGTTAGTCACTTCATAACAAGCTACAAATTCTACTGCCATGGGGAGGAAGTGATGAGTGATTACTTAGTACTCTTTCATGAAATAACTCCTCCCGCAAGTAAAAAAATAGAGCCTAAGGGAGAGTTTCGACCACTATTGTATCTTGCAAAGTTGAAATACTTTTTATATGTAAGCATGTCATCCTTTGCCTTCTGAAGATATTGCATAACCTTCATGGTTGCGACCTAATGGTCCTTACTTACATTACTTTGATATCTTCCCAACATCCTACAAATAAATGCAAGATCTGAATGAGTATAGACATGCATATTGAGCCCTATTTCGGTTTCTCTTAATTTAACCTATATTAAGCCTAACTCCTTAATATAAATTACTCGACATTAAATCAAGAAAATATATTTTTTAAAAAAATTAAAAATTGAAGTTACCAACCAGTTCAATTGGTAAAAAATAAAATTAGGGTTTTCAAGTAGGAAATCTTAATTTGACCACTGATCCATGTAGTTTCTAAAAAATGATTTTTAGAATAAATAACAAAAAAAGACCAGGTTCGAGAGCCAACCTATTAAGACTAAGTCATTATGTAAAAACTAAAAAAAAAATTAATGAGCTTTTATTTTTTTATAATTTCCTAAAAATACTAAAAATATGTGCAAATAAGCAAAAGATAATTAAAGTGAATATTTTACTTTTTTATTACAAATTTTTAAGAAAAAGAAAAAGGTTTTTCTTTATTTTTTATAAGGTTGCCTTAAAGGTGTCTATGTACCTATTAGTTGGGATCAACCTGATCGTAGTTCTCTTTTTATAAAATATTTAATGGGTGGATTCTTTTTATTTAGAAAACTAAACTAGGTTTACGTTTATTTATCAATTTATTATTACTTTTTTAAAAAATTTTAATAAATCTAATTTTCCCGAATTAAAGAAAACCCTAACTAAATGTTTTTGAAAAACTCCAGTTTAATATTTTTATTTTAAAATCACTACGTATAAAAAAAATCTTTTCTAAATCCTAACTATAAAATATGTTGAAGATGTTAAGATACGTATTTTGATATATATCTTCATACGTATCTTTTTTAAATATCAACCGCAAAATACGTATAATTTTCAAAAAGCACGATTTTATTAAAAAAATGCAATTTAACTAAATTTTATGGAAAATTGGAATTATCTAAAAAACATATCATGCAATATGAATAATAATAATAATAATAATAATAATAATAATAATAATAATAATAATAATAATAATAATAATAATAATAATAATAATAATAATAATAATAATAATAATAATAATAAACCTATACTAAGACAAAAAAATAAGTAAATAAAATAATTGAACTAAGCTAATAAAACAAATAACTAATAATAAAAAAAATAAGATTTTTACCTATGTGTCGAATCACACATGATCGTGTTGTGATCGTTTGGGTGTCGTGCTCATGTTCATGTCAATGTTATGTCCATGCCCTTGTTGTCTAGATTGTTGCTGACGTTGATTAAGGATGTGGTTGCTTTGGTTAGTGAATTGTGATCGGTTGGTATGCGTAGAGTTCATGGATTTGGATTGTAATTTGTTTGGTGTTTCATTGTGTTGACTTTGGTCAAATTTGAAGGGGATGTCAATAACTTTGTTGGATTTTGGCATAGTTTGCGGTTTGGCTTCATTGAGGATTGGATTGCATTAAGGGCTGTGCGAGTTAAAGTGTATCGATTGTGGATTCAGCCAGGGGCATGCGAGTTCGGTGTTGGATGGCGTGTATGATTAAGTGTTGCGTAGTGTGTTGCTGGTATTTTGATCCATGCCAAGTGTCACTCAATGAGTAAGGTGTACTTAACAATGTGTACATGTGTATAGAATTGAGAATGTAAGGTGCTAATCAGGCGGTTGAACTTTGGTTAGTTTGTATGGTTAGGTAATTGTGTGTGTGGTATGTCAAGGCATGGATTGAGTAGTCAGTCGAGGGACTATGAGATCTAGATATGTTGGTGTGTGTGGGTTGGCTTTGTAGTTAATTTTTAGCAAGGAAGGCGAGAGTTTAGTGTGTTGTTCGACAAATGAGGTCAGGTGTTGTGGATTGTGGCAGCGGGATAGATGTCTGGTTGTGTTAGAGCTTAGTGGGTGATCAAATTGATATTATGATATGGAGTGAATTGTGGGATGTGTAATTTTTTAAAAAACAGTGTTCAAGTCAACTTGCCAACGTGCTATTTATAAACTTACAATCATATCTTCCCTATTGAAGATACAGAAGATACAATTACGATTACGATTACGATTCTTCGAAGATTTAACCTAACTTCTAGAAATCCTACTTAATTCGAGCTTTCAATTTTTCAAGGTCAAATCTAATCCAATTAGATATAGCCCAATAACTTATCTAATAAATTGTTGGTTTATTCTAACCCAATATAAATTAGATAAAAACCTACTTTTAATTGAATTGAGCCAAAATTATTTTAATAAAACCTAACTCTCAAATGACTTAATGATTTATTAAATTAGTCACATACTGTTATCTAATTTGATATTAAATGATCCGAATCGACTCAACTCGAGTCCATTCGATTCTACTCAATACGACATAATATGATTTGACTTAACTCGATACGATACAATTTCACTTAACTCGATACGATACAATTTCACTTAACTCGATACGACTCTCTCTTTTATTTTTCATTTTTCATTTTATTATTTTCTTATTATTATTTTTGTTTATTTTTTTTAATTTGGCTCAACTATAATTAAAATGAAAAATGGAAAAAAATGAGGTGTCTACAATATAAATACATCAAACTTCCTATTACCAATGCAGAAGGAATTTTCCCTACAGCTTTGGACTCAAAAACATTCTTAAGATATTGGCTTAAACTAAATTTATCTTCATTATTTACGGGGAGTGTCATGTGGTTTACAATTTTGCATGCCAAACCTTTGTAGGACCTTCTTAATGTAGCTTTTTTATGATAATTCCAAGATTCCATAAGAACAATCTAGGTGGCTTTGGATTCTTAATATAAAATAGGCCTTACTAGGAGCCTTCATATAAAATTATATTTTAGGTAGATGCCCCTAAGATGGTATGTGTTTAAACCTGAGGAGGATGACCATGTGCCTTTAGTCCATGCCAATATGTTTTGCCTTACACTAAGGGTAGTTAAAGATGAGAGGTCCCTACATCCCCTTCTTGGAGTTTTAGATAGATTTCTTCAATTACATCTAGTTATGCCTAGGACAACTGTAATAGGCTTCAAGGTATTGACTTAATCAATTTTCGAGTTTCAAGGTTATGTTAGTAACCTACTCATGCATTCTCTGTGTTGAAGACCTATTTAGAAGCTGTACATGTGTAAAAGACCTGTCTATGGGCTCTTCTCCGATGATCATCAAGGATAGATAGGCCAAGTTGGCTTAACCAAATCTGCTCGACTTGGTATAGCCTGCTTAGCTTAGTCAGTTATGCTTAGCTTAACTGGTCAACTCAATTAAGTCGACCAGAATTTCAAGTCTACTTAGATCAGGTCTTTAGGGTCTTCAATAGCTCACAACCTAGCTCATCAACTCTTCACCCTGAATATCTCATTTGATTACTTATTTTTGCTTATGTTATCTGGACCTTCTATTTCTTGTATTTTTCCTAAATTACCGTCGTGTTTTATTTTGTATTTACAAGAATGCCGCTAAGACATCCTTTTAGTCATTTTATTTATAACTTTACCACTAAGTGTAAATAGGATACATATATAGGGTTTGATAGGAATCAACCCCTTAGATCAATCACCCGAAACCGAGCTAAAGGACTCCAAAGGTTTACATGAAGAATATTAACTCTAGGCTATAGCCGAAATGGAGATTCTTATCCCGAGCTGATCTCCAGCTGACCTAGCTATCATATCTACATGTGTGTCAGACATATTCTTGCCCAATAGCGAAGTCCTAATCCAAAAGACAATTTAGAACTAGCTGAGCCGAGCTCTCAACCTAATCCAATGGCGTTTAACTTCAAGATAGCTGACCTTTTGCTAGGCTGATTGGCTTTCGACCTAATCTAGATTAGGTTGGCCCTTGATTGTAATGCATTCCTGCTTCCGCCTACGTTGTATAATATCCCTGATGTCCAGCCACTAAGCGATACATGTCTTTTGACATAATGTTCTAGAATAATTCTTTCTTTTCCGCATTGAATATTCTGTCTCTTTTACTCCTTTTAGTATGTCTTATGTAACTTAATGTTGAATACCCTTTTGTCTTTTCATACATATAAAGCAACCCCAATGAACGAGTATATAAACCCCTACTTTCTTGTATATGAGCATCATTCAACTTTCAATACAGAATGATTCACCTTGAGCAACCTTAGTGTTCTCGTTATCACTTAACTCTTATCTATTCCCTTTAGCAAGGAGTAGTGGTGAGTGACCCTTCAATTCGAACCAGTGTATCATATTCGGTGGATTGTTGGTCGAGGAGGATTGAATTGTGTGTCATATCTATTCGATAGCTACCCGAACTTTGCTAGCTTTTTCTTTGTTTTTTTCCGGTTCACTTTGTTATGATGCCTCTTCGTGTATCTAACCTTAGAGATGCATTAGGGTTTTAGACAAATTTTGGCATATTAATTAAGAACCTTTAAGACTTTTCTCTTAGAAAACTCTTATTTACCTGCTCTTAACAATCCCTTTTACAAGGATTATGACAAGTAACCCTATCATTCAGACCGGTGAGTTATATCCAGTGAGTCATAAGTCGTGTAAAATCTTGTTAGTGTGTCATATTTAGCTAGATAAATTATAAATTTTCTTGTTCTTGTTCATTGTGGTGCCTCTTCATATGTATAAGCTTGGAGATGCATCAGCTTTGCTAGTATCAAAATACAGTTCTGATAAGGGAGCATATTAGGTTTTATGAAGTTTTTGTATGTATACTATAAGTGGCTATTGTGTACCTCACATAGCTACTGTAGTAAGTATGTTAAAGTTGTTGTATGTAGTTATTAGAGCAGTAAGTCATTGTGATTTACTGTCTTTGTTATCTAAGAATAATTTCCTTACTTTCTAGTAGCTGCCCTTCCAATTTTACATTAATACATAGTATTACCAAGGACTTATTGATTGGAGATTTATTCTACTATTCAGTATCCTAAGCACTTAAAATATAGTACCTAAAATGGAGGAACTTAGTTGTTGTTCCCCTTCTATATAATCTTTGGCTTGAGGTTTGGATTAACCTATTTTATACTTATATATATGTCAGTATTAATCACATATGTATGTTGTATTGCTTATGCTTAGGGGAATTGTAATGACGAGTTGAAATTAGTGTTTTGTTTGGACTCATAAAGAATTAGAAGAAGTTAGTGATGGAATTTTCCCTACTCTCTATTTTAGATATTTATATATCTAATTAGAAAAAAAAAGAGGGGAAAAGAAGAGGAAGAAAAGAAAATTATTGAGTGATGTTGAGTTGTGTGGGTATGAAGTGCGTTTGGGTCACCATTATTTTGATGATGCCGTCATTATTTATGCTGTGTGTAGGTTGCTAGAATTTGTA
The DNA here is from genome assembly GCA_024138005.1 of Lumnitzera racemosa. NCBI lineage: Eukaryota > Viridiplantae > Streptophyta > Magnoliopsida > Myrtales > Combretaceae > Lumnitzera > Lumnitzera racemosa. The sequence continues at coordinate 32,459,028 of JAMXBC010000008.1, forward strand.
AGTTGGTGTAGTAGATATTAACATATGGGTCCTGATTTGTATGACTTCGTAATCATGAAGTGCAGTGTGGTGTGCTTAAGATGCGTAGCAGAAACTTTGGTTTTCAATTAGGTCGTATAAATTTGGTTGTTAGCCGTCGCATGTACTGTTGGTGAAGGTGTAGCACTATGGTATTGTTCATGCAATAGTGCGCGATGTGGTAGCTATAAGTTATTGTGTTTGAGTATAATAATGTACAATGTTGGAGGTTAAATCATAGTGTTATTGTAGATGTACTACTACAGTTTTGAATAATAGGCATGTTAGTCAAAGTAGTACGTTGTGTGTTTGTAGGGGACTAATTTGTGTAGGTGGTTTATATTAACTATGGTCGTGTGATTGTGGTCAAGTTGTGTCACTAGTGGTCATGACTGAATGTAGCAGTCGTAGCTTGCTCAAAGAAGTGTAGTTGTACTAGTTGTTGGTTGTGTTCTTGTTTCAAAGTTGTAGTAGTGAGTTGAGTAGTTGCATGATGGACTATTGTGAGTTATAAGAGAAAATTACAATTGTCTAGTGCAAATCTAAGCTAACAAAGTACTCTGAACTGAGCTACCACCCTATTTTAGACAATTGCATGCTTCTGAGCTGATATGAGGTATTGACCGTCCTATTTCTCAAGTTGCCATACATAACTAATTGCATGTGAGCTCACTATATAGACATCGAGCTATCTTTAATTTGTATGTGGGTTGATTATCGATGTACTATTGAGCTGTGGAGTAGTAAACGAGCTGTTTTGTTGCTTCTCTGTACATTTCAAGCTACTAACATAGTGTTAATTGAGTTGGTGTGTGTGAACCGAACTCACGATTAGTGTTGTACTAAGATTTTGTGTTTGAACTACTATTAAGCTAGATGAATTGTGACTATGCCAAGATGGTGTAAACTGTGACCAAGAACAGACAAGGTCGGTCGTTGGATGGGTCTAAACTTGTAGAAAGCTCGAAAGGAGTAATGAGGAAAATACGCAAAAGAATAGTGACAAATGAAAGCTAAGCAAAATCAATGAACAGCTCCAGAAGATATGACGCACTAATAAAGCTTTCGAAGACTCACGATACAATTCAATATAATATACGAATTGGTCCAGTAAGGTTACTCGCAACCTAACCTTGCTTAAGAGAAAGGATAAGAGTGATGCTAAGCATAAAACAATAGAGTATTTACACTAGAAAGGAAAAATACTCAAGTGTATTAAATGATTGTCTGTCTGTGGCTTACAAATACAAAAGGTATTTATATTTAAGAATTTAGGGCAACTTGCCTAAAAGGGAAAAGACAAGATAGGTATTACCTTAAAGTAGTAATGTACAACAATACAAAAGGGTAAAAATGAATATTCATAGAAGCAATAATTAGTGGGGTGGATTCTATATGTAGTCTTGTATATGTAGGGATGCTCTATTGGTGAGGTCATTAGAAGATGTGAACAAAACGGTATGACCAGTTGGCTTTTCCAAGTAAGGATGGCTTATGTAGTGAAAGCCCCAAAACTAGCAATCCGAGGTTTCAATCGGTTGAAAGACCCGATCGAGCCCAAATTATAAAGTAAAGCTCAAAATATTAGTAAACTGATCCCGTAAGTTTGAATTTAAGAAAATAAGTAATAAAATAGGAGACTTTAAAATTTTCAAATTTTAAGTATATACCTCATTATTTATCAAAAATACGTAAAATGTATTCCGATACTTAACAAATCACTAGAGATAAATTATATGTATACTAAAAATTATAAAATAACCTAAATAATATTTAGGAATATTTATTTGTACTATATATGAATTTACATGTAGGTATAAATACGCGTAATTATTTAAAATACACGAAATGTGCTAAAATAATACTAAATACTTAAAGAAAATTCATAATTAATTAAGAAAAAATAAGGAAAAATCAAGAATGATCCAAATCAGGTCGTGGCAGGTCAGAATCCACAAAATAAAAATTAACCAATTAAAATTAGACAACATAAAGCTAAAAATCAAGGAAATTGGGTAAAGTTATGTCTAATTAATGCACAATAATTACACAAAAACTCTATAAATAGCAAGAAAAATTTAGAAGCTCATTTGGACAGTTAAAAATCAGAGAAAATTAGGGAGAGGCGAAAATTGAGAGAAAAACCAAAGAAAAAAGAAAAGAAAAGGAAAACTGTGCAGTTAGGGCCACAAAGGAGAACCTAGACCCGAAGGGCAGCTAGGAGTAGACGGCCACCACCACCACACGGTGGTGGCAGCGCCTAGGCCGGCCGGTTGATAAGGCTACGGTAGCCGGCGGTGGTCGGAGATACCCAGAGTGGTGAGTCCGATTTCTAGCCCGATTTTTGTATAATTTTGTAAAAATAGTAAATAGTTTTATAAAATTATGAAACTTGTTATTCTGAGGTTTTATTGTATGTAGTTTTAGGGAAAAATAGTGATTTAGTTTAATTACATCTGAAAATATAGGGTCCTTAAGAAATCGTGCAAAACCGAGCATGATTAGAACGGAAAATAAATAGGCTTAGAAGTGTAGTTTAGAGCTCAATTTTTTTCTGTAGGATGCTCATGTGGTATAGAATAGTGCTATGAAGCCATTTTTTTAAAATTAATTTTCAAAATTTTAAAGTTGATTTTTAGCCCTAAAATGATGGAAAAATTGGGTAATTTGGGGTTAATTAGGTGATTAAAATATTAATTATTGATTCAGATAGTAATTAGATGTTTATGGTTATTAATCTCTGATGTAGAACCCTAATCCTAACCGTTGGAGTATTAAGTATGGTTAATTTAGGAAATTAGGTAATTAATATAAGAAATTAGTAATATGTGAAATTGTAAATTAATAAATCTAAAAAATTAGGGTTATTTAGATAATATTAGAGTAAAAATCAGAATAATACTAAATCTGAGCAAGTCGGACCTCGAGTGAGTGAGCAAGGAATCGAGGTAAGTTGAGATTAATACAATGGTGTATTTTGGAAGGCTTGAGATTATGCTTGGTTGTGCTTATTAGATAGTTGAATGTATGCATGTACTTGATTATGGGTGATGCTATGATTTTGTTTGTTGCTCTGGCATGTATTGTATGAAATGATTGATTACCTTAAACTAGACTTAATCAAATATATGACTAGTAATCATAATCAGACATGCATGGCAACCTGTTAGGGGAACTTAGACTCTCGGGCCAAATACCGACCCCTTCGAAAGGGATAGCGCAGGATTGCATAATGGTCCCTTCTTCATCCTCAGTCGAACTAAGTGACAGGAGAGGAGGTCGCGGCGAGGGTGAAGTCAGTGGTTCGAAGGTAGTCGCGGGAGGAGCGAGGTCTCCATTGCACAAGCCTGGGTTTGGTCGTGAGTATGCATTGATGGCAACTCTTCAACCCGGATTAAAGCGGGTGGAATTTCTCTAATCTCACGACGGGCTAGACAACATCGTGCGATGGCATTTGCTTGCACATGCATTGCACCTAATAAGTTGATTGAAAACCTTGTTGTGTTTATGGTAAAGTTTTAAGTCCTCCATCCTAACTTACTGAGCTGTAGTTGCTGACATCCCTATAGATGTCGTGCAAGTGCTGGCTAAGAAGCGGCAAACAATTACTCTGAAGCTAGCAACTGCTGGATCCTGGGGAGTGAGGAAAAGCATTTGAAGAATAGACATATGTTTTTAAGGTTTAAGTTATTATCGTTGAAAACGCTAATTGTAATAATTGAATTCTATTATATATATATATTTATATTTCCTCACTTTCTTAGGTAATAAATTACAAACTGTTTACTTTAAAGCGAGTTAGTCATGGACGCCTTGTGTAGATCAGGTCTAAGATAGCGGTTGTAAGGCCAACTTCTATCTTAGGATGGTTTACACGGTGGGGCTGTTACGACTCTGCCGCTTCGGGGCGTGACATGTAGTCTAGAGCCTCTCCTTCGGCATGGTGGCAAGGGTGATGCTGAGTAAGTAAATGGTTGGGCATGAAGGAGGATTGGATGTTGTCTTGGCCATCTGTTTCTCCACATTTTATCTGTGAAAGATTAGCATTCATTTGGCAAGGAAGTTCTCGGCCTTGGTAGGAGTCGGCTAGAGTAGAAGAATTCGTCTCATCAAGCCTTCCAATCCTTGGGCTCGGCTATAAGTTAAAGGGCTAGTATCTCGATTCCCATCACCGAGGCATACCCTATGTAGGTGTTCATGAATCTATAATGTATTCAAAGTGTATTTGTATGGTTTTAATTGGATTACTGAGCTATCCTAACTATTAAATTTGCTAAGTGTTGCAAGTGAACTCCACTAAAGAATTGAGGAGTATATGAGCAATTATTTGATCTAAGCTGTTGTATTACCTACCAAGCTATTAAATTGTTCTCTTCAGACTATGTTAGAGTGTTGTATAGATTTTGTCATGTGCCAATTGAATAACCAAGCTAGACTTGATATCCCAAGTTGAGTGATAGGTCCATACTGCTACATTTTAAGTTGCCAAGCTGAATTGTAGTCATTGTCTAAGCTCCAAGCTACTACAATCCAAAGTGTCGAGCTAATTATTATTGCATGCGCCAAATCATGTTGCTTGTGTATATGAAGTAAACTTATTAGAGTGAAGCATAGTTAGGGCTGAGGTGTTTTTACCTTCCTCTGAGTTGTTAAGGTGTACCTTTTATGTTGTGTATGTCGAGCTGAATTTTGTTTGTTGACTTTTTGGTCTTGAACAAGTGCAGTAGGTTAGTGTAGTTACTAATTTACATGTGAGCCAAGGTGAAGTGCTACTTGAATTGAAGGTGTCAAAGAAGTACATACATCCATGCTACTATATTTTGCAGATTGCTAGGCTGAAGCACTATAACGTTTAAATTGAGCTAACAAAGTGTATATTTGAGCTATTTTGAGAAGTACCGAGCTGAACAACTTTTGTTGAGGTTAGAGTTGTGCAGAGCTATTAGTTGTACCGAACTAACAACTAACTTTGTCTAAGCTAAATTGTGTATGAATGGGGTTGAACTTAAGTGTTAAGCAATTGCTATAGTGTAAGTCTGAACTAATTCAAGTGTAAAACTAAGTTGTTTTACTACATTGTGATCAAGGCAAAGTAAAGTGCTGAGTTGCTGTCCTTTTTTCCATTCAATTGCCAAGTTGCCAAGTTAAGGTGTAAGATTCAAATTACTTATATTTGCTATTGTGCTAAGTTAGGATAATTCTAAGAGTTACTGAGCTGCTGCAACTAAATTTTGCCGAGCTAAATTGAAGTAATGGTCTAAGGTGCTAAGCCAGCACATGCATGCGTGTTGTGTCTACTGGATTAGAGCATGTGTCTCCATGCTTCCATTTTGATAATTTTGTCCAATTATCGTGGTTGGAAGTATACAGGCTAAGATAGTGATTGTGTATGTCAAGTTATAAGTGATTTTACAATGTTCAATGAAGGATATTGGTTAGCTTACAACTTATTCGGTGTCATGAAGTTGTGGAGAACTCGTGAGTGGTTGATGCAACATGTCCATTTTGAACCAAAGTGTGATTTTGTGCAAGATATTATGAGTAGCCTTACTCTATTAAAATTGCACTACTGTGCTCACTCTCTGAGTTGTCGAGCTAATAAGTACATGTTCAAGTTGTAGTAGTCGAAGCGAATTGATTTAGCGAATTTAAGTGTTAAGCTTAATTGTAAATTGCTAAGTTGCTCTAAAGAGATTAGTGATTCTAACGAAAGGTAGGAATTGAGCTCGATTCTCATAATGGTAAGAGAGCTAAATTTTTGTGATGTGAAAGCGAATAAATTTTACATTAAGGGAAGACTTGAGTAAGGTATTATACTAATTTGTGTTAGCCACTGTCTTGTGAACTTTATCTTTAAAATTGTTGTTGGAAGATTAGGTTATAAAACTATCGACTACTCAAATCCATATGACTTTGTTTATAATGATAAATTGATTTGAGTGACGAAGCAAGCAAGAATAACCTTCTCTATTGGTAAATTTCAAGATGAAGTTTTATTTGATGTTGTTGACATTGAAGATTCTTACATGTGTTTAGGTTCTTTATGCAAGATAAGTCATAACTTGAGCTATACGCTCTTGAAGAATACTTATTCCTTCCATAACAAAGAACGAGTTGTGCTCCATCCTATCTCTTTAGCTAGTCTTCAAGATGATTTAATAATTGTTAAGACTTTAGTAGAGCGATGGAGAACTGAAAGGAAAATCTATGGAGAGGCCATTAAAGAGGAAGAGGAAGTTAATGGAGTTATTACATCATTCATGGTGACCAAAGAAGAAACAAATTGTGATGAAGTGGATGATGTAATAACTGTAGAAAATGAAGTTGAGGGGATAACATTGAGAGAGCATGAAGCTCTAAGAGTTCTTGAGATAGAGTAGGAATTTGAGGTCCTATAAGTTCAGATCACTTAAGCTCATATCATGTTTAAGCCTGAAGTTGTGTTATTCCCTATGATTAATAGCTGTTGGAACTACTTAGGGGTATTGATAGGATACGTGATGAGTGGAAGGAAGGGTGTTTAATGAAGAGCTTGATTGATCATGCTCATGATGAATGGAAAGAACATCAAATTATGTTTGTTTTGATCATTGAGCTAAGACGTTATAGTTTATTTTTATTTTGCTCTTGCAGTTTTTTTTTTATCTAGGTAAAAGTTGGAGTAATCAATTGCTAAGTTTCAAGTCAAAACTTTTTAGGAGGGGGATGATGATAGGCTTCAGGGTATTGACCTAATCAATTTCTAAGTTTTGAGCTATGTTAGTGACCTAATCATGCATTCTCTATATGTTGAAGACCTATTTTAAAGCTATACATGTATAGAAGACTTATCTATGAGCTCTTCTCGGATAAAATCATTAAGGATAGACAAGCTTACTTGGCCAAGTCAACTCTTCTAAGTTAGTTAGGCCAGATCTACTTGATTCGGTCAGTTATGCATAGCTTAATTGGTCAGCTCAATCAACTCGACCAAAATTTCAAGTTTACCCAAATCAAGTCTTCAGGGTCCTTAATAGCTCATCAACTTTTCACCCCAAATATCTCATTTGATTACTCATTTTTGCTTACCTTATTTAGACTTCCTATTTCTTGTATTTTTCCTAAATTACCATCATGTTTTATTTTGTATTTATAAGAATGCTAGTAATGCATCCTTTTAGTCATTTTATCTACAACTTTGCCACTAAGTATAAATAAGACATTTGTATAGGGTTTTAGATAGATTATGGTATATTAATGAAAAACCCTTGAGACTTTTCTCTTAGAAAACTCTTTTCTACCTATTCTTATCAATCCCTTTAGCAAAAATAGTGGTGAACAATCTTATTACTTAGACTTGTGAGTTACATCTAGCGAGTTATAGGCTTGTAGGATCTTGTTGGTGTATTATATCCAATTGGATAGCTCACACATTTGTTAACCTCCACCTAACCTAAATTTTCTTATTCTTATTCGTTATGGTGCCTCTTTGTATGTACGAACTCGAAGATGTATCAAACTCGCTCAATATCGTCCATTTTCTCATAGCCTTCAATGTACTATATACTTAGCTTATAGTTCAAGCTATGCCTCCTCTCTATTAATACTTCCTTGACTTAAAGAAGTCTCCCAATCTTTGGTACTATTTAGTAGTATAAAAAGATAGAAAGATGATGGAGGGACTAAAATTCTCTATCTACTATTGGAAGGAAAAATTCATGTTGATCAAGTTGAATAATTACTAAGACTTCTAGACTCAATGGGTTATGCCCCTTTGAACAAAGGACATCAAGGTATTAGGGCCTGATGATACAAACTGTGGAATTTCTAGGAAAAGCCGACTCTCTTAAATAATGAGACAAATGGTAAGGATAGTACTGTGAAAGGTATTGCCCTTCTTTTTAACCATATTGAGGTGGGTACATTACTATAGTTGCATTCAGTCATTGGGGAAGCGGGAGTCCCTCTAAATTGGTGCTTATTGTAAGCTCCGTAATCAGGTGATTGAGGTTCGATCTGTAAAATTTAAGGCGAATGGGTAAGTTGCCTAATCAAGCCTAAATTTTATGATGAAGCTTAAAATATTAGTGAAAGTGATCACTTAAGTTTGGATTTAGGGAAAAATAAAATAATTAAATATTTTAATATTAAATTATATGTATATTACTTGTTATTTATTGAAAACGTGTAAAACAACTTTCAATAATTAATGAATTGATAAAAATGAATTATATATATACTAAAAATCATAAAATAACTTAAATAATATTTAAGAGTAGCTATTTGTACCATATATATTTTTACGTGTGGGTAAAAATATGTGAAATTACTTAAAATACTAGAAAAATGCTAAAATAATGTTAATTAATTAAAGGAAATTTATAAAAATTAAGGAAAAATCAAGAAAAACTTATGAAAAGTATGGAACAGTCTGCATGTAGACATGACGAGCTAAAAATTAAAGAAGAAAATTATCCAATAAAATTGAGACAAATATAAAGTAAGATAAAGAAAAGATAAGGACACTTAGCAACATAAAATTTAAAGTTAAACCCTAAACTACACTCTAAATTTAGAGCAACCCATCTATATGCCATTTTAGTCAGTTGGGAATTAAGAAAAAATTAAGGAGAAGAGAGGAGAGGAGAGAAGAGAAGAGAATAGAGGAAAAATCAAATTTACCAAAAAAATAGAAAATTAGAGTGTAATTAGGAGTTATAACAGGAACCTATGACCAACAACTACCTAGAAGTAGACAGCCACCACTACTAGATGGTGGGGACAATGCCCAAACTGGCCAACAAGGCCACGGTAGTCGAAGTAAGCAATGCACATTAGTATGATTTGCTTTATTTATTAAAAATATTAAATAATATGAAAAATTATGAGATTTAGTATTCTAAGATATTTTTATATGTAGTTTTAGGAAAAATATTATTTTGACAAAATTAAGTCCAGTGATACTTAGTGCTTAAGAAACCCTTAAACTCAAGCTTATTTTCGATTTAGAATTGAATAACCTTAATAGTATAGTTTTGAGCCCAAAATTTTTATATGGACTATTTAGAGTGTTTATAACAATTATACAAAGAGATTTTTCAAAAATTGATTTTTAGAAATTTTAGATAATTTTTATGCCTTAAAATGATATATGAAAGAGTGATTTTGGGCTTATTTTCTTAAATTAATGATAAGTTAATGTAAATACTGATTTAGCATGTAATTAGGAATCTTCAAATGTAATTTACCCATTTATGATGGTATTTGTAAAGTTTAGAATGTTAATTGTGTATATTGTGCATATTCGGCAATAATAATAAATGAATAATGGGTAAAAGCATATAATTAAGCTAATTTTGGGATTTGGAGATTAAATAAGTATAAATTCTGGTTTAGGGAATAATTAGACATTTGGATATATTATTTGGTGATTAAAGATGATATTTCTAGTATTAGAAATGTTAGATAAGTGATTTAGGTGTGAATTATGTAATAACACTTAATATGCATATATAGGAAATTAATGAGTAGCAAAAAATAGGTTAAAATTTATAATAATAATAATAAAAATAATATACAATAAATTTGATATGAAATATAAATTTAGGTAATTATATGAAAAAAAAATGTAAATTTTTCTCACATTGGGAGCTAATTCGGTAGTTAAATTAAGAATTAGGTATACCTTACGAACTAGAATACTAGTAAGAGGCTAAATATCAGATTTAGGATACCCAATTGTAATGTGATTACTTTCACATAATGGTTCAGAATGAGTTCCTAGGGTTTGTGTATAAAACCTATAATAAAAAATTGAATCAAAACCTAATTTAGAAACTGAATTAAAACTTAGCTTAAATTAAGAATAATTATAAGAAACTTAAAAAATCGAATAATTAGGGATAATAAAACCCTAAACTAAAGATAACATAAAGAATTATGGAATAGAACATATCTGTGGTAGTTATGTGAAAACTAAAATAACATTTGTATTATAGGAATTATCATTGATGGCTTGTGAGTCGTATCTTAAGTGAGCAAGCGAGAAGTTCAACTAAAATAAAATTTGTATGATTTGTATGAAATGCTTGAACACCTTAAACTGGATTTAACTAAATATACGACTTGTAAGTCTAAAACAGACCTACACAGCAACCCAGTAGGGGAAACGTTTAGTGATCTTTGGTTAAATATTGACCCTTTCGAAAAGGATAGTGCTGGATAGTATAATGGGTCCCTTGTTCATTGACAGTCGAACTAAGTAATAGGAGAGGGGGTTATAACAAGGGTGGTATGCCTATAAGCTCAGTTATCATTAGGACTTACCAAGGCAGAATTGAACTGAATGGGTCCTTCAAGATATCAAAGAAAATTAAAGGGAAAGGGTCCACAACCAAACAAGAGTAGCTGACGTGAAGTTGCTCGGAGGATGTAACTTACCAATGAACACAACATGACTTGACACCATACTTGATATGATGCACAAGTTGATGTCAAGGTTTACCTACCACTAATCCTGAGCTACTCAGCAAGATTAGATAAGAGTGTAGGAAATATGGACTTAGAGAGGGTTATCTCACAAGAACAGACTATTTAGTGTAAAATGTTAGTTATTTGCAACTTACAAGAGAAAAGGACTATTTATAGTAAATCCTTTAGGCAGCATTACAAATAATGAAAAGACAAGAAAGTATATACAAAAAGGGAATTCTTAATACATACCAAAAAGGGTAAAAAGGACAAAAGATGAAAATAGAAAAGTAGTACAATATCAGACGAGGTGGACATGTAGCAGTGCAACATTGGTCCCCTACGAATATTCTTTGAGCACAGCAGGTGAAAGGAGTCAAAATGTTGCAACATTAAAGGGCTGGAAGAGAGAAAGATGGCAGCATGCCAAGAGAAAAACTATTTGATAGTTTAAGTGAGTCTCTCGTCACTTGACAAGAACTTCTCGACAGTGTCGATGGGATTACTTGGCACAAGGTCCTTGGCAAAGGAATGGTCGGCATCATTACTACCAAGTGTATAGATCAACGTACTACAATTAAGGGACCTTAAGGAGTTCAGCTACATTCCTTCGATGTAAAATTTCTCGTCATCAATAGGTTGCCAAGAGAGAATTCGCTGTATGAAGGATTAAAGTCCTCGAAGCCGTACGCAAGTAATGGAGTCATTGGTCGACAATTCATTAATTCTCCGAGGTTTTTGAAGATTTGCCCTCAAATCTTGGTCTTCGTCATCTTCGGGCACATATGGAGTTAAGTCGATGATGTTAAATGTGGTAGACACGCTAAGACCTTTAGGTAGCTCAATCTTGTAGACAGTATGATTAATGTACTTGAGGATCTTGTAAGGGTCATCCACTCTAGAAGATAGTTTGTTCGTCCTCTTGCTAGGGAAGAGCTCTTTGCTAAGACGGATCTAAACAAGGTCCCCAGAGGCATAAATGATTCATTTCCTTTCGCGGTTTCCTAATTCCTTCTGTCGAGCTACAGTTTTGGCCAGTTGCTTGGCAATTCTTTGATGCAAACTATGGAATTCCTTAGAATGCTGCAGGTTAGATTGACTCTCCCATTGTATAGTTGGATTGCTAACCAAGTCTAAGGGCAGATTCAGGTTAAGTCCATAAGCAACCTTAAATGGTGATGTTCCAGTGGAGTTATGAGTGGAGCAATTGTAGGCAAATTCAATGATTGGCAGGCATAAATCCCAGTAACGAGAGTTCTTTCCAACAGTGGCGCATAGGAGATTACCGATGGTTCTGTTAACTACTTCAATTTGGCTATCTGTTTAGGGGTGGTAAGAGGTATTGAACCAGAGCTTAGTATCGAGTTTTCTCCATAAGGTCTTCTAAAAGAAGCTCATGAATTTGGATCATAGTCGGATACAATACTCCTTGGCACTCCATGCAGTCACACAAGTTCCTGCAAAAAGAGGTTAATGATGAATAAAGCATCATTAGTTTTGTAGTAAGGGATGAAGTAGCTCATCTTGCTAAACTGATCAACCACTACCATGATCGAATTGTATCTTCTCTACATGTGGGGAAGGCCGAGCATGAAATCTATGTTTAGATCAGTCTACAGCTGCTCAAGAATTATTAGGGGTATATATTCTCCATAGAGTTCTCTCTTCTCTTTTACATACTTATACACCTTGCACCTCTCAAGTATTTGGTGTACATCCCTCATCATCTCAGGCTAGTAAAAGTGTTCCTTCAATATCTTAATCGTCATCTTTTCCCCAAAATGGCTAGCTAGACCCCCAACATGAGCTTCTCAAACCAATAGTTCCCTTGCAAAACCATTCATTACGCAAATCTGCTTTCCCTTTATTAAGAACCCCTTACTCAAGTAGAATCCGTCTACAGCTCCTCTATCACGATACTTGGTTGCTAAAGGCCCAAAACGTAGGTCATGCTCATATTGATTAGGTAAAGTGCCAAATCCAAGCATTTTAGCTTGCAATGTCGTAATTAAGGCATGACGGTGAGAAAGTGCGTCAGCCATTGTGTCGGTGCTTCCCTTCTTATACCTGATGACATAACAAAAGGTCTTTAAGAGCTCGACCTACTTAACATGACATCGAGAAAGCTTTTATTGCTCGCGAAGATGCTTGAGAAATTCGTGATTCAAATAGATGATGAATTCTTTCAGCAACAAATAATGTTGCCAGTTTTGAATTGTACGGACAAGGGCATAGAACTCCTTGTCGTAGGTTGAGCAATTTAAGGTAGCACCTTGAAGTTTTTTGCTGAAGTAAGCAATGGGTCGACGCTCCTACATAAGGATAGCACTAATGCCGACACCGGATGCATCACATTCAACCTTAAAAACCTTCTCAAAATTTAGTAGGGCAAGTACTGGAATAAACATCAACTTACACTTCACATCTTCAAAACTCCTTTGAGCCATTTCTGTCGATTTAAACTTAACGTTCTTCTTGGTCAATTTAGTTAACGGTGCAGTTATGGAGCTGAAGTTCTAGATAAATCTTCGATAGAACAAGGCTAAGCCATGGAAGCTCCTGACTTCGGCTGCACTTATCGGCATAAGCCACTTATTAATAGCCTTGACCTTTTCCTCATCAACTCGAACTCCACTCCCTGAAACAACATATCTGAGGAATATAACCTCGCTTTAATAGAAAGCACATTTCTTTAGGTTGCCGATAATTTCTCAGTGTGGAGTGTGTTAAACACCAATCTCAAATGTTTGACATAAATGAAAAGGTCGGTACTGTAAACCAGAATATCATCAAAATAAACCACAAAGCATTTGCTGATTAATGTTCTGAGTACATGATTCATGAGCGTCATGAATGTACTCAGCGCGTTAGTTAAACCAAATGACATAACTGTCATGACCCTACAAGGGGCCTAATAGGATTGCCTAAATTTTCCACAACATATGTGCACCCATGATATGAAAACCTCCTTACATGTCAGAGACTACAAGACTCTAAATGATTAATCACTAAGGTTACTGATTTTTTTTTTAGTAATTAATTTACTGTAAAACACAACTATAAAACTATGAGTGTCCGATATCCTATAGTTCCTCAGAATCGCAGAGAATCGGTATCCTTTACCAAATAATAAGATAGGATATACCAATATTACAAAAGAAATACAAGAAAAATTAAATTATCAACAAAGGTTGTTTATGTATCATCTAAAGAGTACTCAACTATTTCTAATACTAAGAAACATATCTTTATCTTACACTCGGCACTTGAAACTTATCCCAATCTCAATATAAGTAAACCTGTAAGAGAAACTATGAGGGAGTGAGCAGCTCAGTGAGTTCGTTCCTCACCGCCACTGTTCAAGCAAGTTATCACGCATTATTATCACATATGCAAGCAAGCTATTTACATGCAAAATGAATGCAGGCGTGATGAATGCAAGCAACACATCCATAGGAGTCTAGAACTATGGAAGGTATAGAATTACGTTGTCTACACTTCGATTATCCCTTGTACTTACCCGCACAGGGCACCTCAGCTTACCTGCATGAGGCTACCTAGGGGCCTCATCCCTTTAGGCGGCACTCGAATATTACCCTAGCCAAGAAAAGAGTTTCAATCCAAATAGGGGGATTCTAAACTAGGACTATCCACCCTCCAAGGCCTCTTGGGCACAAACTTGCGAGTCCATCTTGCAGCTAAAATTAACCAAGGCCTTACAGGCATAATAAAGCGAGTCCTCTTGCTGTTAAGTGGACAACTCATGCGAACTTTGCCTTAACGATAAAATATCATTTCTAACACTACGACCCTGATCAAAATCATAAAAAAAATACATTTAAGATTAGGAAAAACTTTTTCCAAAAATACCCTTTTCAACATTTTACAAAGCTAGTACTCTCCATCCATACATTTACTGGGTCATAGACATGAGACGAATAGAACCAGTTATTTGGGTCAGATATTTATATTTATCAATTTAAAAAAAAATGATCATACAAATGATAACATACAAGCAGAACAGTCATTTAAACATATAAGCAACAGCAAGTAGCAAAACATCATACAAGTAATACGCATAAGCAAGTAGCAAGTCATTAGAGCTCCCTTACCTGGATTATTGCTCATTCTCCAAACTTTAGGGTTTCTAGAACTCGATATTGAATGCCTTAATCAAAACAGTAAAACTTATAAGTATTTTCAGAAGTCAGATTCTTTAGTTAACTAAAAGTCTACTGTAGTGTATCTAGTTCCCCAATACAGCCCAAGTCTTATATTTATAGGGTTTATCATACTCAATGGGGTTAATAGTAACTATTTTCTTATATTTGTAAGTTATAAGACTTCCTTTATGTATTTTGTAACTTTTTCATTCTAATTTCGATACTTGTGAACTTATAGTCGTTTTTTATCGTTTTCTATTGTTTTTAGACGTACGTTCACACAGTGATGTCCGTTTTGGACGTTATGACTCGTAATTTAAATTGTGATATAAAAATATCGCAAAAATTATTATTTAAGTTTAAAAATTATAAAATATTAATTTTCGCTTTTTCTTAACATATTTATGATTTAATAATTATTTAAATCATATATTTGATATTTTTATTATTTTGAGTATATTTTCCTATTTTTGCGATTTTTACTTTATTATGATTATTATGACCTTTATTATTTTTATTATTTCTCATTTTATTATTATTGTCATTATATTTTTTTATGTACTTCACATTTATACATATATATATATTAATATACTTATACTATATTTTATAATTTTCTTTTAAAAAAATCCTTACTTACGGTAATATATATCTATATATATATACACCTTACATATTCATGAGTTTAGTAAATATTATATATCATGTATGCTAATACATATTCGGTATACTACTTATATATATACTATGCATTATACGTATTATATATGTATACGTATTTATTGAAAATAAACATACTCTTATATACATATTCATGTATTCATGTATTTGTATTTATATATATAAGTCTTACATATGTACATAAATATA
Source organism: Lumnitzera racemosa (assembly GCA_024138005.1). Taxonomy (NCBI): domain Eukaryota; kingdom Viridiplantae; phylum Streptophyta; class Magnoliopsida; order Myrtales; family Combretaceae; genus Lumnitzera; species Lumnitzera racemosa. The sequence goes on from JAMXBC010000008.1 coordinate 32,474,528, forward strand.
AATACATACATATATATTCGGTATATACATATAATTACCAGTCATAGAAGCATACTACTATATATATATCCTATACGATTATATATATATGTATACTAAAGTAATTATACATGGATACACACATATATATATATATAATTACGGTACAAAAAAATACATATATACTATACGGCTACGTATTTATATATATATATACCAAAAATAAATTATACACATACACATCAACATATGTATACTTCACGGTTACACCTATATATATATATATATATATATACTATAGTTATTTAACAAAAATTCTTAATACTAATTATTTGTATTCTAAAAATATATACCTATGTACATACATGTATAGATACATAACCTTATACATACATATTTAATTAAATCTAAGTATTTATACACATAAAAATGTATTAGTTATGTTATATGTAGAAAAATACCATACAAATACTATATTTATACATGTATATACTACATATTATACATCTATAATACTAAAATAATTACTTACCTATTTATTTAGTTTTTCTTTTTCTTTTTCTTCTTTCTTTCTCTCTTTTTCTCTCACGGTTTTGCTATCCAGAATTTTGTGTTTGTGTAGGATTTTTTTTTCCTTTTTCCAGATTTATATTTTCTTTTCTTGCTCACGTGAGTGACTAGCTTAAATTATAAGCTAAGATCTTATCTACTCTTGTGAATTAATGAAGATAAGATAATTGAATTATAACTCTACACATGGCAAATGTAATTCTTCACGTGGGCTACCCTTTTGATTCTATTTTGCTGATTTTTTTTTTTTTTTTGTGTTGTAGGATGTGTAATTGAAGAAAGAAAGGAAAAGAAGAAAAGAGATAAATTGAAAATGAAAGAGAAGGAAAATAAAAATTAATAATAAATATATGTAATTTTTTGAAACATATAAATTATAACAAATCTTCTCGTAAATTAATTTTTAAATTTTTGTGAAATTTTATCAATTTAATTGGTACTCGTTACAATTATAATTTTTATAAGTTATTATGGCGATTTCGTTATAATTTCGCGCAACTAGGTGTTTTAGTCGAAAATTTGTATTCGACCATGATTATATTACTATTGAGTAATATTTAACTATTTTATAGGTTTATGTTTATAATTTTAGGGTTTCGAGCAATTTCGGGTTCAATTTTGGTTAATTGTGCGTAAACTAGTTTTAGGGTTTTAGTATACGATGTATGGTTTTGATCAATTTCTAAGGTTGTTACTATTTATAATATATTTAGATTTATGATTTATTAAATTTTTATCTTGCTCGGCTTTAGTGACTTTTCAAGTTATCTATAGTATTAGGGTTCACTTTTACTCTTAAATAGCTAAATTTGTAGGGTTTACAATAACCATCCACTCAAATAGACCATCCCAAGTCTTAAAGGCTATTTTCCATTCATCTCTTAGTTTCATTCGTATTTGACGGTACCTACTCTTGAGATTTATCTTCGAAAAGATACGTGTATTATGCAACTCATCAAGTATGTCATCTAATTGTAGGATTGAGTAGTGGTACTTAACAGTAATCTTATTGATGGCACAACTGTCAATGTACGTCCTTTATGATCCATCTTTCTTTGGTATTAATACGGTTGGGATGTCATACGAGCTCATACTCTCACAGACATATCCGCGATTTACCAACTCATTAATTTACTTTTTCAACTTGGCTGCCTATTTAGGATTAAGTCTATAGGCAGGTTGATTCGACAGGGTTGCTCCAAGTTGAAGATTGATGTAATGCTTAATCCCTCTCAAGGGTGGTAATCCTTTCGACATCTTAGCAGGGAAGAGGTCAACAAATTCTTGGAGTATCTGCTACACTTCAGTAGGTAAGCTCTCGGCCTCTTTAACCTCTAAGAGTCTCATAACTAAGAGGAGTACATAGCCCTTAGCCTTAACCTCTCATGCAAACTGAGCTCGAGAATCACCTATGACTTTCTCTACAGTGATCTAGCAACCTTTTCCTAGGCTTCTTACACTTCCTTGGGACTCATAGGTGTCAATATAACTTTCTTCCCATCCTTTTGTAACATGTAGGTGTTTTTATACCCGTCGTGCAACACTCTTAAGTCAAATAGCCACAGTCAGCCAAGTAATATGTGAAATGCATACATGGGAAGGACATTACACACCACCTCGTCCCTGTACCTATCACTAATAGTAATCGGTGCTTTGACTTGCTTGGAAACGTATAATCCTCCTTTCTCGTTCAATCGGTGAATCTTATATAGCTTGGGGTATGGGAGAGTTGACAATTTCATAGCCTTTACTACACCTTATGCAATGACGTTGGTGTAGCTCCCTTCGTCAATGATCACGACGTATAGCTTGCCATTCACCCAGCAATTCATATGAAAGAGGTTCTCTCTTTGATGATTATCATTACCCATGAAATTGCTAAGAGATCGCCAAACGAAAAAGCAATACTCGGCTCCACCCTTAGGGGGTATCTCGGCCTCCTAATCTTTATTAAATTCTTCCAGGATCCGATCGGTTGCCAGTTCTTCCTCTCCCTCATTCGTACTTTCTACTTTAAATTGGGTCTAGTCTCCCTTTATCGTCATGACTCGGTGATTTGGACATTGACTAGTCACATATCCATAGCCAAGGTATTTAAAATATTTAATTTCTCAGGTTTTTCTCCCTGAACTCTAACCCTAGTCTCTTTGGATCTCAGGCTCTTCGGTCTTACTCTTAGCTTAGCCTTCGTTTAATCGACTCGACACGTAACCTTGGCGTTCCATCTCGAGAATGTTTGACACCCTATCATTCCCTAGTCTGCTCAATGGGCCATTCCTATTTGGCACCATTGTTTGATTACTCGGCATTCAGCCAACCTAGCTCTACATTGCCTTTCAACTCTCTAGGTTACTTGGATGGTTTCATCCAAAGTTAGGAAGCTTTGCATTTCCACGACATGACCAATCTTAGCTTGGAGTCTCG